>JAUMJL010000491.1:0-600000 GCA_033558185.1 Dromococcyx pavoninus
GGTGGCGGTGGCTGCCTGGCGGGGAGGCCAATGGCGAGGCGCGGCCACCACGTGCACAGCCCGTGGATAAACACGCAGGGGAGGGGCGGGGCGAGGGCCTCGGGGGGCGGGGCGAGGGCGGTGGCTGCAGTGCCTCCGCCTCCGGGGCAGCCAGGCGTCCCTGTGCCCCTGTCAATAGAATCATAGGATAGTTTGGGTGGGAAGGGGCCTTAAATATCATCCAGTTCCACCTCCCCTGCCATGGGCAGGGGCACCTCCCACACCACGCCGTGTCCTCCGCCCTGGAAGCCCTACAGGGGGTTTTCGGGGGGCCTTGGTTCCTGTCATGGCTGAAAGTGTTAAATGGGGCAAAACGATGGTGCAGCTGCTCATCTCCCGTTTGCCAGTAACCTGGGGAGTTACTGCAGGAATTCGTAGAATTGTAGAATTATCTGACTTGGAAGGGACCCACAAGGTTCATCAGGTCAGACTTCTGTCCCTGTACAGGACAATCCCAATATTCACACCGTGTACCTGAGAGTATTGCCCAAATGTTTCTTGAATATTGATTGTCCTTGAATCCTGTGTTCAGTTTTGGGCCCCTCACGACAAGAAGGACATTGAGGTGCTGGAGTGTGTCCAGAGAAGGGCAATAGAGCTGAGGAAGGGACTGGAGAATAAGTCTTACGAGGAGCAGCTGAGGGAACTGAGGTTGTTTAGCCTGCAGAAAAGGAGGCTGATGGGAGACCTTATCACTGTCTACAACTGCCTGAAAGGAAGGTCTTGCGAGGTGCTGGTCTCTTTTCCCAAGTGACAAGATGAGAGGAGAAGGCCTCAAGTTGGACATCAGGAAAAATTTCTTCACTGAAAGGGTTGTCAGGCCCTGGCAGAGGCTGCCCGGGGAGGTGGCTGAGTCGCCATCCCTATAGCTGTTTAAAAGATGTATAGATGAAGTGCTCAAGGATATGGTTTAGTAGTGGACAGGTATGGTTGGATTCATTGATCTCAAGAGTCTTTTCCAACCAAATGATTCTATGATTGTAAGTTCATGCTACCTGCGTGAGCCAGCAAGCAGGAGGTAAAGGGGCTTCATTAGCTCCTGTGCTGCCCACACAAGTGCTGAACTTTCCTGCACTTTGTAAACCAAGAAGTTCCCATGCTGTCCAAAAAGTCAGATCTGTTACCCAGTGTACAGTAAGGCAATAACTACATCACCAAAAGAGAGGTTTTATTCAGGTTTGCACAAATCCTTGATGCTTGGAGTTTTTCCTCCAATCAAGCATACCTTAAGGCGTTTGTCACCTTATTTTATACACAAAGCCATGCGTTATTCATCAAGCATGTAATCACATATTTACATATAATTATAATAAAGGCCAAGTTATTCCTTGCACCTTCTGCACATGCTCCAAGGGGCTTTGTAGGGGTGCCTAGCGGTTGTCACCCCACAAATTACCTGCCAAGTTTGCCCATCGGTCATCTCTTCCCAAACTTCTCCAGATTTTGGCTTGGTATTTATAAATCACTCCCTTGAAACTTCGTAGTTTAATAAAGTTCCCAGTTCCCAATTCAAAAGCGATGCTGATAAATTGCATTATTATTTGCGAATGCCTAGTTTCCTTGCAGCTGAACAAACTTTAACTAGAATTACACATTCCCATCATACAAAAACTCCAAAAGATAATCACTAACTGGGATCCATCTTATGTAAGTCTCCTGACTGATCCTAGGATAGTTCTAAGATAATTAAAATATCATGTACATTTTCTAGCACACTGGTTCAAGAGCTTGTTTCTACAAACCCCCGTTTTCTAATTGGGTGGCTGAATGGCTGCACAGAGGTGCCAGCTGTTACATCTGAGCAGTGTGGCATAAACCTTTTCATACAAAGATTCTGTAGGTAATATTTGGAAGATTTATCCTGTCATATAGAAACAAATTTTCCTGTTATTTCCAATTCGTAGAAGTATGAGTTTAGGAGAATCCACAGAATCTCTGCAGGAAGAGCCGAAAATGTGTCTCTGTTGATAGGTGAGTACAGCCAGATTCAGCCGCCTGACAGAGTTGAGGCTGCAACAGCCCCATGCCCCAGATCCAACAACAGCCAATGCAA
The DNA here is from genome assembly GCA_033558185.1 of Dromococcyx pavoninus. Classification (NCBI taxonomy): domain Eukaryota; kingdom Metazoa; phylum Chordata; class Aves; order Cuculiformes; family Neomorphidae; genus Dromococcyx; species Dromococcyx pavoninus. The sequence goes on from JAUMJL010000491.1 coordinate 2,093, forward strand.
TGCATGTTACAAAATGAAAAGCATATACTGGACAGATCCTAAAATTAATTTTGTTCTAGGAGGTGTCATATTTTATGATTGCCCAAGCTGGCAGTCGTGCACCTTCCTGAAGGTGTGTGCGGTGAGTGATCTGCCAGCATTTCCATTGGTAACAAAGGAGTCATTGCCTGGCCTAAGTCACCTGCCTGCTCGAAGCTTCTGACAGCTGCATCTTCCTGCATTCCTCCATCCCCCCTGGAACACTGGAAAGCACCAGCCTGGTGCTTCCCAGCTGAGTCAGTTAATTACTGAAATTAGCAAAAAATGTCTTCCAGACTCAGAGCCTTGTCTTTTAAAAAACTGGCAAGATAACATCAGGTTCCTCAGAATCCCTGGCATACCTTTGTGAGATCCTGTTCCATGGAATTTATTTCTGTGATGGAGAACTTGTCCTTACTAAGAGTGTGGTAGGCCTTTTAAACACCTTTCATTAGCGACAACTTAATGCTCACCTCTCCCTTCATCAATAATAATGTGAGCACATATAATATGGTTACAGATGGGGGTGAATTCGTAGTCCTCCTTTGGGCCTTTGGCCATGGGTTCCCCAGCTCATGATGAAGAATTATGTAACTAAAGAAAATAGTGCTGTGATGGTTGGTTGAGTATTTAAAGATTTTTTTGGTATTTATATCCCTTTGTGCTTTTTGAAGTGTTTTTTATAGAAATTGCAAATGTTGCATTATAGTTTGGAATTGTGTATGTTATCTTTGTTATTTTTAAGTTCAGTTTAATTAATACAGTTTGAATGTCTCATTTTGTGTAAATTTTTCCCTTATATCCAGTTTTTGCATTACCAAGTATCCGGTTAATTTTGTAGCCAACCAACAGAACATGTTTGGATGTGTGTATTGAATATTTGATGGATTTGGTTAGGTACAACGTGTTTATGCAATTTCCTGCGACTGATTTTGAAAGTATGATATGTATAGAGGAAATAAAAAAACACCAAAACCTCACACCTTTTTTTCCTATATGAATTAGATCCTGTATAAAAGTCATTAACTCTCATGGATATTATGTGACAATTCAAACTTTGCCTCCTGCTTATTCTTTGCAAGTGCAAATGAGCTAGGTAGGGATATGAATAAACATGGAAATTGCATATGAAACAAATCATTATATAGAATTATTGAGAGTAGAGGCTGGAATAACTTGCCCACAGATGATACTTGTTCCAGATGTTTGCCCTTTAATATACTTTTTTTTCAGCAGGTTTCCAAGACAAGAACTTGTTGAAATTACCATGGAGTGATTTGTTTTCTCATCCATCCATCTTGAGAATATTTTCTTGTGCATGAGGCATTTTAATTGACCAACCCAGTGAAGTTGCAGCATGAATGGTGGAAACAACCACTCTACTATTTTAGTCTCTGATAAGCCAGAAGGAATGAACAGAAGACAAACACTCAGACAGTGTGGGAGTATGTGTGTGACTGGGTATTTGTGTGTGGGTGTACGTGTGAAAGACCAAGAGATATAAGCAACATGCTTTGTTGTATTTTCATTTCACTTATTTTGCCACTTTAGGAAAGATTATGTAAGAAAGAGCTGCCTGAAGAAGTTAATTAATGCACAAGTTAGCCTGTAAGATTAAAGAATATACAAAGAAAGGTCTCATTTGAGAGTATCCACAACGCTGTCAACAGCTCTAGCAATAATCACAGACATATCTTGAAGGAACTACGACAACATCTTCCTGCAGCAGCTGGTTAATTTGGAAAGGGCTGCTGTGGTCAGATCACTGAATTTAGATGGATTTGACAGTGTAAGACTCTGGATGTAGCAATTATTTTTAAAACATTTCAGTACACATATTGATAATAAGCTATCAGGGCTTGAACCTGCCAGAAGGGTTTTTGAAAGTATTGTATTCATTCCAAGTTTCCACAGAGGGAAGGACACCTAATACATAAATAACCATTTTTGTGGAAGATACAAAGTAACAAGTGGTCTTAGCAGCAGTGACCTCTACCAAGAAGGTCTCTTTTTCAGGGATCCAAGCTGTGACTAAAAAGGAAGTGAAAAACTTGATCAGTATCTGCTGTCCTCTTCCTGGTAGAAGGGAACTGAGACAGAGCTCTTAATCATGAGTCAGGCTCCAGCACTAGGAGTTTGCCAACTAAGCCTTTCTGATCTTAATAACCTGACAGTTTAGGGACTAAACAGCTATTTCTGCTACTGGAGGAGGACTTTGAGAAGTATTTATGAGAGATGCTAACAGCTAATTTACAAACTGTGTGTTTCTTATTTGAGATTGCTCTACTAAAACATCCATTTGAGTGTCTTTCTTATCCAGTACCAAACATGACAGACAAAAACTGGTGACTCAGCTGCAGTTCTGTTTGGTGGAAGAGCCATGAGATGTGCTCACAAAGATGGTGGGCAGTCTTTAAACCTCATACCGACCTTCTTTCTGCATGGTGGGAAGGATTTACCCATATGCCTCGACCTTTTTCTGCAAATAGTCTCAACTATCTCAGTGGGTCTGACAGGTGTTAGAAAGCAGTTGAATGACAGTGATGTTGACCTCTGCAAGTAGATATTACAAACTCTTTTTAAGTCCCACAGAAGCCCTCAGACTGTAGGGCCCTTTTGTTCAGAAATCCTCTTTCTGGGTTTGTTCTTGGAGTCAGGACAGGGAGGCATGGGATGCCATTCCTTTCTTTCCCTTGTTAATGGCCTTTTACCAGTGAGTTTCTTTATCGACGCTGTGCCAAAAATGTAGCCCTGGAGCAGAGTGTGAATTCTCCCTGGTGCTCCCAATCGGCACTAGAAGGTGACGAATGGGTGTTGGTGACACTTGCTGTCACGTACACTTTTTTATTGCTTTTATTCTATTACCAGTAATTGAAAGGTCAGCCAATTTTTTCTTACACGATTAAGTGACATTTACAGATAGGAGACTGAAAGGAGCCAGAGATGCTTTTCTAAATGCAAACGCAGTGCCTGGCAAGTCTGATGTGTCACCACTGCCAATGTGTAAAAACACCAGTGACAATATTTTTAAGAATAATGCTGGACATGGTGCATCAAGAAAAGCCAATGCTGAGATACTGGCCCAGGACTCTCAAGGTGCACATTTTATCTCTGTAGGTGTTTGTTCACACAGCCTGTCAGACAAAGCACAAGGATTTTGAAGGCCAAAGGACCAATCTTAATTCAAGATTATGTCTGGAAATGGAAAATCACAAATGGAACAGCCAATGTAGGAAATGTGAGGCAGAGGAGGGACAGTGGAGGTTGCATTAGTGACTGAGAACCAAACTGTCAAAGCTCACGTGCCGAGTGCTTGGTTCATACAGGTGCCTCCTACCCTATCCTTACCTTCTGAGGGGTGGGAGAGGTCCATTTAATCCCTGGGTCAAGAGGCTGGGTTAAAGGAAAGGGTTGTGGTGCAAACTACAAGAGATCCTTTCCACTTCCCATGGCACCACAGTGCCCGGACCTTCCTGTTCACCTCCAGTTGAAGCATCTTATGAGGTGGCAGCAGCAGGCCTGTCCATAGGACAAGGGTCCCCATACCAGTTCCTAGGTCAATGCATTGGGATTGCATCCCAGCATGTGATGGGCCGTTGTGCTGTTTCATGCAGTTGTAAAAAAAACCACTTGGGTGACCTGTTGTTTGTTTAAATATTTGTATAGTGAATCAGATGGCAGGATCTGTTACGGCTTGTTCCCTCACATAAAAGTGATCTAAATCCAGCTCTCAGTTGGGCAGCAGAGGACTGCTTGAGGGTGGATTTGGATGTTTTCAGCTACTACAGGCTTTGCAAGGAGCACAAGTAGGGCAAAATGGATGTGGTTAGAACATCCCTTCACATTCATGGTGTCCCCTGAGGACAGAAAGATTTATTGGGGTTAGTAGCACCTGCACAATTAGAGTGGCCTTCTGGAAGTGCTCCTCTGGAGGAAGAGCTTCCTACAATTGTAACTTGTACTCCTCTGTATTTCAGTGACTCTGACTTCAAAGCAAGGTGGTGAGGAATATTCCTATAAATAACTGACACAGAGGGAGGATACAGATTTCTGTTGTTGAATCAACTCTGAAACAGCAGCTGCATTATTCATGTGTGGATCGTGGTTTGGTGTTCCAGCTCAAGGGAATGAACAGCCAGAAAGGGAAAGGGGAATTAACAAACTCGTTTGGGTTCTTAGTTATGTGCTGCTTTAGCTGGTTCCTATAATGGTCTGTAATTTGAGGGTTTTGAGTGCTTTGTACAGTGTCTTTTTTAAATTTAAACTGAAAAAAATGAACTTGGTATGAACCTGAATGAACTCTTACCAGAAAACCTCACACTGAAGGGAAGTGCATGCCTCAATCTGAACTCATTTTTCCTAGTGCATTCCTGTAAACAGGAATGTGTGCCTTGTGGTGGCTCTCCAGCCTTACCAGTTCACACCAAGCAATGTCGTGGGATCATATCTCTGAGAAAACACAGATGACATCCATGATCATTGTAAAGATAGTTCCAAGTGCGCTATTTACTGAACAGCATCTGGTTGAAGCAGTCACCCTCATGGCTGTGTGTTCCTCTCCGCATGCTCCAACAACACAACAATTAACAGATGTAGAGGTGCTTCACATCAAGCATTTTTTCCCACATTTCCATTTCTGATGGCTGCTGTTGTTGCCCAGGCTTGGGAAAGTTATTCAGCAGAAAATGGAGATAATGGAATGCTTTATGCCAAAAGGGAATGTAGAGTAAGAGCTACAACGGATGGAAAGTGGAGCCAGCTGCTTGAGATGACCTGAGTGATCGGCATGGTGGGAAGCAGCCTGGGATCGCAGTCGAGCTCTGCTGATGAGAATGTGTACTTGAAATAAGAACAGTGTTATGTGGCTTTTCCTGCTATTTCAGCGTGGTTTGCAATATAGGCACAGTATGATTCTGCCCTTAAAAAGATGCATGTGTCATGAGGCACTTGTACTTGATGTCAGATTGTTGGATGCTACAGGAGAAAGGATGATCTTACAGAAGTTGTACAAATGCTTTCAGATACTCGATCTCCTATGTCTGGAGTAGCAGAATTTGCTCCATGACATGGAAACTCTTTGCTCATGAAAGTGAGAGAGGGTTTGGAGTTCCATAGCAACTGCCCAGATTAAGTCCATCTAGTCAAGCTAGCCCAGTACCACAGCTATGTTTTCCTTGTATGGTTGTGCTCAATCTTAATGTCCATGCCATTGTTTCAGTCATCATATAATTGCAGTGTCTAGCACAGGAGAGGAATGAGCGAAAGCAAAGCCCCATCACAGGGAAGATGTATGTAGGTGGGAGGTGAGATCTCCCCAAATTCTCCCATCAAGAAATCAATGCTGGACGGCAGAAGGCAGAAACACAAGCATATGCCAAAACAACCCAGCTCCTTAACACCTTTCCCTAAAATCCGGTGACAAGAACAACCTTGGATATGTAAGCAAGGCATATCATCACGTCAGCCAAGGATATTCTTGGTGTCCAAGATAGGACATCAAACTTCTGCCTTCAGTGCTTTGAAGGGTGGTAGAACACTCCCCAGTGATGGAAGCTGACTGACAAATCTAGAGGAAAAAAATCCTCTTACTTTTACTGCTAACCAGCTGATGCTGCAAGGCATGAAGTCTGTTCACAATTATTGTTTAAGGGTAGAACTGCAACTTTTATGAGAGTGTCCCGTTATGGAAGTGAATCTGAATCTCTCTCAAATCAGTTCATAGGCCCTAGGGAGACAAGGACATTTTTAGTCACATCATCTTCCCCCTTCATCTGTGTACAAGGAAAGACACTCACAGATGCTGGCTCAGAGCACACGTCCTAGAAAGATACTGAATCTTGCCATAAAGGTGCCAGGACATGGCAGCACTCTTGCTTTTTCTAGTCATCTGTGGTTTTTCTTCATCTTGCTTCAAGGTAGAAATTATTAGTTTCTAAATAGTAGGTCATTGTTTTGCTATTTTATATGAGGTTGAATAATTCCTATTACTGCATTTTTTCTGTCTATCAAGAGTTGTCACCCTCCCAAACCTTTCCTTTGATCAGCTGAAGACATTAAAGCTTTTATGTCTTGTATAGTAAGGCCCATTTCCCCAACCCTGGGAGTCTGTATTTAAACTGGTGGCTTTTTAAAACCATTAGTGGCTTATCCACATTTAAAAATATTTAAACAATTCTTGGAGAAATTTGTTGGTAACCGGTTCAAGCTGTGACCAGAACAGAAATTAAAAAAGCTGGGGTAGCAATAAGTGGTTAAGCCTGTATTTCCTTTTAAAATAAAGAACACAAATTGTTCTTAAGTGCAAGAAAATGTTAATATTGTCTATGATTTCATTGTATTATCTGCATATGTATTTTCTGTGTGTTATAGACATGCATTCATACATATATGTGTAAATATATATGTATTAAAAAAGCGAACACTCATAAACTCGCTTGCTATGGTAACTTGTTGGGGAAGCTGATAATGGTCAGCCAGCCTTGAAAAGCATGGGAGATAAGAACAGATGTACTATTAATACTGTTAATTTTTAGAAGTGCATACAATGAAACAACTATTTTGACACTTTCTTCTGAGATGAAGTATTAGGCATTGTCAGAGCCAGGATACAGCGCTAGATGGACTTTTAACTGCCTGCTGTTGTGATTCTTATCTTCCTCTATGGAGTGAATTATAATTCTTTGGATCAATGAATGTACACAGTCTTTTCCTGTATCAGAATAACATTTCACATTCTCTTGCCATTATAACACACCAGAAGATTATTTTCAGTGATAACGACAAGACCATGTCAATCACAGGACATTTGTAGTGGGAATTTGCTTCTTATTGCATCTTTCATGTGGCAAATTTTCTGCTTTTTTCTTTTGAATTACCACTCAGAAGTTGGTAGCAAAATGTTCAGAAGTTAAAAAAAAGAAAAAGAAAATGTCTCAGTTCTGCTGCCACCAATGCTCTACGTTATACAGGCATTAACGTTCTCCTATGCATCCATGATTATAAAAATGGCACAGGCAGAGCCTCCATTTTGTTCTGCTTAAATATCTGTGCAGATCACAGCTTTTCCTTGATAGACACTATTGTTGAAGAACATTAGTATGCACTACCTGTATTTTTCCACGTTGAAAGGAAGCAATCACAGAGCACTTCGTTTATTTTACTAAGAGCTCAGTAAATTCTGCGCTGTTGCCATTCTGCAAAGAAGGTGTTTTCATGTAGAAACATTATCATTAACAGATTCTTTTCAAATTCCAGGAAGAGTGTGATATTTTTATTTGGCATAATGAAGTCTGAGCACTTGTAAAATTAGATTGGTTTAAGACCTTTAATTTCCTCCATACTTTATTTTTTTACTTAATCAGAAATTTCTTCCATGTAGATAAGTTTTTATAGGCCAAATGTTAGATTTTGGGCTTGTCTGATGAAGGCCTGACTATTGGTGTTCATAAGATCTGAAAAACCTAGAAATGGATTATGGAAGATGCCAACTGTAAAACAACTGCTTCAGGAAGTTAATTTATAAAGAGCAAAGATTTAACTCAAATATTGATGGAGCAACTAACTTGAGGTGGCTGAGGTTAGGCCACCTTGATCCTCTTAGTGTCTCTGAAGAGAAAGGAGCATCTTCAGGCACGTCTCAGACACTGCCATGGATTTAGAGATCAATCTCACTCTGAAATTTTAGGATCTTAATTCACATTTTTCAATATGAGGGATAGAGCAGAAGGCTTCCTGAAAGTCAGTAGGATTTAGGGTCCTAAGTTGGGAAGATGCTTTAGAAATGGAGCTGGTTATCACCTTGAATTAGCACATTTTCTTTATCTTTGTTTTGGTCATTCTGTCCATTTTTGCTTGGGACTACTTGTCCTTCTAATGAACAACCAATTTAAAATTAATTATCATTGATTAGTCTCTTCTAAGTCTCTTTGCTAATCTGTAAAACTTCCTGAAAAAAATGATGTCATAATCGCAACATTTTGCACCTTGACATTAAGTGTTTATTTCACTTATGGCCAATTTAAGAATAAAAATAGGAACTTTGTAATAATCTCTCTTTACAGTTAGGGTTATGAGAAGCTGAGAATTCCCTTAGGCTTGATTGATAAAACATGGCATTTATCCTATTCCTAGGATGATGTTCAGCAAACTTTATGACAGAGGGAAACAGCTGGTAAAGTGGGTTCACAGAAAGGTGAAGGTAATATAGACATAAAAAACAAGAGGATAATGATTTTAAAAGGGATGATAGTTGTAATAACACCATTAACCTTTTGCTTCAAATTATTGAATGTGTGGTCTCTTCAGCGGGCTAATCAAAGGTTTGCATTAACTGCAATGCAAGAGAAAGTGGCAATATACAACCTGAGGTTATTTTTTTCCCTCTTCCAATTATTCAATATCATCAAATCCTTACCAAGAAAAAAAAAAGGGGGGGGGAAAACAACCCTTTAGCTGTTGAAAAGACCCCTTTCAATTTTGAAGTGAAGCTGACTTGCTTTCAGAAGGAACAAACTCTTGCTGCCTTCCTGCTCTGTAAGAGCTGGATTTTGCAGGGGAAAAAATGAAAAAGAAATAGAATTTGTTATACATACATAGGAATTAGTCAAAGATGTAAGCAGGTAGTGAAGTGTCACAGGGCAGAATGGCAGTAAGAGCTAGTGCTGAGCTGTTTGGTGGCACTGCATGGAGGGAGATCATCTGCAGAGACCCACCTCAAAGGGCAGGTGTACACACCTCCTCATAAACAGTGTAGGCACGTCACTGCAGGGGTCTGGTGGCTCATCTGGGATGTGCAGAGCTCCGTGCTGCTCTGTCTAGGTCAATTCTGGTATCTAAACAGGTAATTCAGCCTGGATCAGAGAGAAACTTGGTTTTGCTTTACATGCACACGAGGCCTGACTAGCAGAAGCAGGCTGCACTTTGCCAGTTTATTCATATGCTAAAAAGCAAACATATTGATGGGGGTAAATTGCCATAGATTATTGAAAAGCTCCCAGTGACTTGATGGAATTGTTTGGGAATATGCCCAGTTGGACAGATCTGCTCCTTCATACGATTTTGCAGGTGGTGATCCTTATTGTTCACTTTACAGCATCTATCCAAGGTGTATATCAGAGCATTTTCAGTTGGAAACTTTCCTTCTGTATGCAGTCAGTGGAGAGAGAACCACCCGAGTTAGACACCCAAAGCAAGATTGTCTGACTGGCTTGCAATGTGTCATGTCAATCTAGTATGAAAGGAATAAGTGTAAAAGGAAGCTTGCACCGTTCCTTGCTGACAAAATCCCATACCATTAACAACCTCATTCTGTGGAATCAGAAGATGGTGAAAGGCTTCAGGAGCCCGCGTGCCTTGAATTTGAATTAGCCAGATTGAATTTAAAATCAACAAGCTGAAAGGGCCTGAGATAAGAAGTCAGAACATTCAGAGGAAATGAGAACTGTTCCAGGAACTAAAGGTGGGAGAAACACTAAGTCACATTAAAAATATTCAACCAGAGAAAAAGACACCTTTTCTTTTTTCTGGACATCTTTTCTTAGAAGTCATCTATAATCAGTAACCATTCCCAGGCACTTTCCCAGGCTGTTTTTAGTAGCAGAATCCTTTGTTTCAAAACCACCCATCGATTCACTGCCTTAAGTGAGGGTTAATTAAGGTGGACAGAAATCTTGCCTGCTGTATCCATAGGGTATATGAGGTGTAAAAGAGAGGGAGAAAAGGGAGTGAATAATTTTTTTCAAAATACAGCTCTCACAATACAACTCTGCCACAGTGCATCATTAAATACATGTGTATGTAGGTGTACAGCTCTATTCATCATTCTGTCTACTGATCTATTTATTTCCATATACACACATGCTGAAGCACATATGTGTGCATTCCTGAAAGGTAATGAACTGTTTAGGCAGTACTTTGTCAGGATATCATTTAGAGAGTTACATCCTTTTAATGCACAGTAGTTTAAGCAAACTCCAAGGTTCTTACTCAGCAATAAACCTGTTAAATCATCTTAAATACCATGTCATAATGACAATTTGATGCCACCAGATGTGGCACTAGGGATTTTTTTTTTTTTAATGCTTTCCTGGAGATACAGCTTCCTGAATTTTAAATTCTCTAGCCTGTTTGCACAGCTGTTAGATCACAGAGCTTTGCCATCTTTTTGCCTTGCATCAGTTATTCACTAAATCATGTGTGGCATGACTACAAACTCACTGCATCTAAAACATTTAGGCTCATATCCACTTCACCCTCATAAAGACTGAATAGTTGGGCTGTATGGGAGAGGGCGTATGAGCATTAAAATCCAAGAGCAGTATCCGTTCCAGCTGTGGAGCTCCCTCATGGGGAGATTTTAGAGATGCAGTCAGAAGACTGTCCTTCACACAGCCATTTTCACTGGCTGCTTAGCATCCTAGATCTGTGAAAAATACTGATGCCTGGCCACTTGCCTGGCTTTTCTCACCTTATTAGCCAAGAAGGCAACCAGATCAGTAGTATAGCACCATTTCTGCACAAGGGAGACTTGGGAAAGGGTCATGTTAGCAGGACACAAGAAAAGTGGAAAAAAAACCCCAAACACCTTCTCACAAAGAAATATTATTTCACATGGTGCATATTTAAATAGAAGAACAAGCCATGGGAAGCTGTGGAAAAACTCTGAGGCCAACAACAGAAATAGGGTAAACGAGGAGCAAAATGAGTGGAGGAAAAGTGCTTTCCTGGCCCTGAAACACAGTGGTCTAAAAGCAACGCATAATCCAAGAAGTCCTTAATTTCTGATTGATAGAAAGCAGGAAAGCCATCTAATGATCAGGCTGTCGATTCACCTGACCAACAGCACTGGACCAATTAAAGATGGGACACTGGACCTTTGCTCTGGTCCTCTATGGAGGGACCGTGTGGCTTTTTGTCATGCTGTTACTTTGTATGGGTGAGAGCTGCATGATCTGAGGTGGCAGATGTGACTGCTCTCCCTCTAAGACCTTGCCTTAGATGTGCTTTTTCCCCTAAAAAAGGTTACAGGTGTATGAAAGGTATGTTGGCAACGATTTGAAACAGTCATGCAATCTGTGCAATTTGGATGTGCTAATAAGTGTGATCAAATCTGAGGTGAAAGCATTGATGGTAGGATTTGGAGCCATCCTTGGGTGGGGCAGAAATTGTGGCCTGTGACCTCAGGGGATTGCTGTGGACCTTTCCCAAGGGTCAGGAAAATCAGCACAAGACACCAAAAGCCTGGATATCTGTAGGTGACAAACACATTCCTGAATGTGAGTTGGTGTTATCACAGTACCAAGTTCTCATCAGTGCCAAAGGATTATTCAATCTTGGTTTAACACAAATTAGAAATACTCTTAATAAGGCTGATTTAAAAGCCAGGTGGAAAGATTACCATTGCCTTGCATGGAGTTGTGTGTTGATTTGCTGTTTGGCTCTGGGGCTGACACATGAATGTTTGAGCAGCTCTGTACCGAAGAGGGCATGACATGCTGTCTCGATTACCCTTCAGTGAAGTGTAATATTTGATAACATCAGTAAATACAAAACAGAAATAAAATGACAACAGCATTTGAACATCTTGTGATAGCAAATGAGGTGGAAAAGTTAAGTGGATATAGAAGAGGATCCCCAGAGGTTGGATAGCAGCACGATGCTAGTGGAAGCCTGTTTGTTGCCATACTGATATCAACATGTGGAGATTTAAATCTTTTTGGATTGTGGCTGAACAGAGAGATTTGCTCGTAGGTGCCTTTTCTCTTACTTGTATTTTATAGGCTATCCTCCTCTCCTACCAGCAAACAAATAACAGCTCCGTGCTAGCTATAGCAGCAGTTTACATGGAAAAGCAATGAAGCAATTTCAGGAAAGTATTAGATGTAATTTTGGCTTTTTTTTGCTGTCACTTAGCAGCTAGAAAGAGGAGATGCACTGATGTGCAGAGCCAGGCGTGTATTATGCAAACTCATATCACAATCTCATTGACTGTTTGTGGCCCCCCGTATCTCTCTGTTTCCATCTGTTGTTTTAAGACTAAGATGTTTGGAGGATGTCCAAATTCCTTTCCCTTCCCCAACTTGGGTGCAGTACCTGCCTGCCTTAGGCTCCATGCATAGACAACAGAGAGAGGCTTCTCCAGAGAATGTGATGTGCCAGGGGATGCTCCTTTCTCTCCCTCTCCCCCTTATCTCTTTCCATCTTCTTCCTCTGACTGCACATGGATTTTATAGGGTGCCTAAATACCTCACTCCAGTCAAGAGCCAGAGTTGGATGGGGTGAATTTGGGCTATGCTGCTGTCTTCAGCTGGTCGTGGCTCAGAATTAAGAAAAAACAGACTGTAAAGAGTAGGAAAGTGTGATCCACTGGTTGCCCGTGGCCCATGAGTGGGCAGCAGCAGAAGCTGCCATGTCTCAGTCTAGGCAGTAGCTCATGGCTGATGCAATATTTCAAGAGATAACAAGGGAACGTCGAGCTCATCCAAGAAAACAGAAATGTGACAGAAGATAAATAAGCAAAGTATATAAACCATAAACTCAATCCTATTAAAATTAAGTATGTTTTAATTTCTGAAAAGAATGACATTTTGGTGTTAGATTTACCGAACAGGAAAAGATTACATGCATCATTAAAAGAAAATGTTTTTAAGGACCCTTTTAAAAAATTATATCCATGTTTGCAATTGCCATGTGCAAAATATAAAAATCAGAGAAGGAAAAAACCCCAGCAAGCAGTGGAAATAGCCCATTTTGTGAATTATAGGAAAAAATATACCATCTGTGATTTAGTGCAGTTCCTGAGATCCCATCTGTGATTGAAGCTCCGTCCTCGTTGAAGGCTGAATCCCTGAGCCGTTCCATATGATAAAATATTTCTCTTGGAAGACGTTTGAACTAATGGGTTTGTTTTTCTGGAATACGGCTTTTCTAGATGAGACATAAAAACCTAGAGGCCTAATTTTGCCTCCAGTGACTGACTATAGGAGAAGTGGGAGCGAAAGGATGTCAAAGATCTAACAGCCTTTTCCTTCATAATTTCTATGCTGCTTTTTTATCAGGTCCAGTTGTTGGGTCTAAGAGGTCAAGACAGTGATTTCATAAGCTCTAGTGTCAGATGTTGTGGTCACCAGCCCCCTTGCATGAGGAGGGCTCACTGTGCAGATGCAGCTACACAGCAGTAGCTCTAACTATTTCCTTTTGTTACTGCTATTAATTTTTGAGACATCCCTCAAACTGGCTGAAGGCCTTTAATGCAGATGTACTTCTACCTTCTTCTGGTGCCTTTATATGTGGTATCACAGTGATCTCTTCTTCTTAGTCCAAAGGTGGACTTGGCTGTATCAGGTATTTATATAAATGCAACATATTTCATTCCAGTCCTCTCTTAATTACACACACAGGTACGGACTGGCACCATTTCAGTTACCACTGAATTCTATATTTGAATAATAAATGCATTCAACTGTTTAATATATGTTTATATTTTCTACTTTATATAATTACATGCTGATTATACAATTATAGAAAATAGTTACGTATTTTGCACAATTATGCTATTATGAAATAATGCCCACAATACAGTATGTGTGTGTGTGTGTGTGTGTGTGTGTGTGTGTGTGTGTATGCACATGTTGAGGAGAATAAAGCCGTGGCTGGTTGTTTCAGAGCTGTCCAGAGCTGATGCAGCTCCGTCTCGATTGAGGTGTGCTGCTTGAGCAGATGGTTCTGTACCAGAGGAGAGTATGGGTTATTTCTGTTATCACCTGTGGGTGAATCTAGCTCTATTACTAAATAGTTTCAGCTTCATTATAAAACACCTGCAATAAGGATGTTCATCACGCCTGGTTTCGTGCTGGGCTGGCTGGGCTCCCTGTCCCCCTCCGTTCTGACACATGATGTGAGGTGCACATGTGCTGGGGGTGCTGCTGCCCAAATGGACACCCCAGAGCCACCATCCCCCTTAGGCTGAGCTGTGGGGGTCAGGCCACTGAGCCCCAGTCTGTTCTTGCCTCTGCTGGATTTAGGACAGACCTTCCAGTGTGACTACACAGCCTTGGAGCACTTCAGGCACCTTGCCAGGCTCGTGCTATCTGGCACCGCGTGAGAGTGCGAGGAATGGGGCAGATCCGTGTCACGGCTCGCAATGTCCTGCTGGAGAGTGCAATTGAAGCTGGCTCTCATACAGCCCTCTGGTCTGGGTGCTCTCACGCTTGGGGGGTTCCCAGTCACCAGCTTGATACAGATGAATAAACAAACAAGTAGCAGCCATTGATAGCATCAGCATCTGTTTGTACTGATGGTGAGTGAAACGATTCACCCAAACTAACACAACAAAGCAACGTCAGAGCAGGGAGTGGGACGCCTGCCTCCCACCTGCCTGTCCCAGGGATCAGCACTGTGAGGGAGAAAAAAAGTCCTGTTCAGCAGCATAAATACACTCTGGCTTTGCCTCTTCTGTACCATACAGGTCTTGAAGCCAAAGGGTTAAAAAGGAATGAGTGCATTTCGCATGCTCTGCAGAGCATCCAAAGTCTGAACATGAATGACCAAATTGCTTTCTACTTTTTAAATTAAGCCCTCTGTCTGTATGCACACAGCTAACACTGCTGTTCCATTAAATAAAAGAATATGTTCCCACTCTTATTTTTAATAGGGTAAGACCTTGCCGTTCCATCTCACAACTTTACTGACATGAGATCTTATTAAAAGCAATCCTCCCCCTCTCCTCCTTGAAATCTGAGCTTCTGATAGCTTCATCCACATTGTGTTTATTTTATATACACAGCTCTGCAGCTGCTGCTTCCTTCTTCTCCAATAAATGACAGCGTAACTGTTGCATCCACTAAAAAAAGTAAATAAAATTAAAAGGGGAAGAACAATACATCTCTGTCAGAGAATAATAACTCTTTTAAGCATGTATCTAAATTGTACAGCCCGATCTTAATTGTAAGGGTAATTCTTTGTTATTTCAAGCAACTTGGAAAGTGACAGCAAAGGCACGCTCTTGGCAGTACATCCAGAGAGATTTCTGGGGAAACAATGGGGAGAATTCTCCTGAACTGAAAGGAGATTGAAGCGTCTTTATTAGGTTAATAGGGCTGTAGTGTGCGATGAGAAAGAATGGGAGAATATGCTACAATCTGTTGGTTGGTTTGGAGGGATTTTTTTAAGCACAGACGGTGCTGGCTGAGGCTCTGCAGTGGGTATTGTGTGCGAGGCAGTGAGAGTTCAGTGTCAGCATTGGCAGTGAGAAGCTGCTTGATCAGCCAACCTCCAACCCCCTGCATCTTGCTCCCCAGGGAGGACAGAGAGCAGGAGGTTTCCCTTGTCCTCCCCAGTCGAGCAGCCAGGCTGGTCCCGTGCTGGACTGGTGCCGCCAACATGTGGCACCATCCAGGCTCCAGGCCAGCGTCTTTCTGTTGTCATTTCTCTCTGTTTCACTGTTTCTGCCATCGCAGAGGAAGGCACCACCAATAGTGGAGGACAGCAGCAGTGGGCTGGGGGTTAGTGGTGCTGTTTAGCCACAGCTGTGGGGCTGGCACACAATTTCAAGATGTCTATTCAGTCCTTAGACAAAGGTCCTCTTGAATTTACCCTTAATTTGTCTAAGGAGCTGGGAAACGATATTAAAGCAGAATAAAGTGAGAGAGGGTAACATGAGCTCAAACCGCCAAGTTAGAGGAGGACAATATTTGTGGTAGCACCAGAAACTGGAATTGTTTTTGAGAATTTTCCAGCTTTTCCTGGAATAAGGAAAACCTCTGCAGATGTGCAATCAGCTCTTCTAGCAGCTTGACAAATTCAGAAACTGCATAGTTGAGACTTTGAGGGGAAGCAAGTTGTTGGAGGGGAGCTAGGGACAGGAGACAGTGGGGTGGCTGGGGGAAAAAGTAGGATCTGGTAGAGTGATTTGATGGAGGAAAGGAGAAGAAATAACTTCAAAGCAATGAAACACTGCCCTTGTTGAAGAGGTAGAAAAAGATGAGAGGACAAAAAAATAATCCAGGTGATGGCTTAAAAAAACCTGTAGAAATCTTTTATTTAAAAGAAACACAAGAGAAACATAAAGCTACGAAAGGTGAGAAGTGCACTGTCTGTTTTGAAAGTGGCTTAGAAAGACCTTGGGAAAGATCAGGCTGGGCAGAAGCGCTGCAGCTCTAAGGGAGTAGCAACAGTTGACAGTCAGCCGGGGTTGGATGCTTTATCAAAAGGATGAAGGAATAATGGCTATAAAAGGAATGAAGTAGGTTTCCAAAGCAGGTGAAGTAGCACTAGTGGGAAATTTGCCCTGGATGTTATCTGAGAGATGTCTGGAGGAAGGGGTGAAGAAGGGCATCGGCTCAGGAAAGCCTGTGGTGTGGCTGTTTGTACGCTGCACGGCAGGACACAGCCTTTCTGCTCTTCTGGGCGTAGAGCTGGTGTTCGCCAGCTCTGCCTTTTGTGCCCTGTAAGCGATGCCCTGCATCAGTGTGGCACCACAGGAAGATGCTATGGGGACCGAGCTCTCTGCAGAGGGGCCCACGTGCCAGGAAAGTGAGCACTTGCAGCTGCCCATGGATAACCTGAGTCCTGAGGGTAATCTCAAGCCTTCTACACATCATGTTTACCACGTAACCAGTGGCCATTTACCCTTGCACCTAAATAGATAGCAGAGAGTTGTTTACCGTGGCCTCAGCCTGTTTTCCTGCCCTGTTAGCAGAGCACTTGCTGGGCTGGATGCTGCCTGGAGGCCTGACTTGGGAGATGATGGGGTGAAACCTCAGCTTCCAGGAGAGGAGGAGGATGCTTCAGACCATGGTCACGTACCTGCTCTGCAAGGCAGGCTGAGGCTGGCTGTGGGTTACTATTCCAGTGTAGCTTCAGGGATAAATAAAAGGAGCCACGTTCCCATGAATGCTGGCCCTTGTATCAGCTCCATGTGGCAGCAGGGAAAAGGGTAGCTCCCTGTCCTCAGCCAACCCAGGGAAGAGTCTGAGGCACCTGCAGGTCTGCCTGTCACTGTTTCAAGGAAGAATCCATTCTGCCGGGCTGGACCATTTTTTCTCTTCTCTGTCACAGCCTGACTGTGAGTAACACAGCATCACCCGGCTCCCCCTGCACCAACAAATACCAGGCATGAACTGAGGGCAACATCTGGCCCTTAGAAATGATCCCAAAAGTACCAGACACAGCTCACTATGAGAGGCAGGAGGAATCTATAAACCCAAAGCTGCATCCTCATTTTCTGATGCTGCAGTTTGGTAAATGGCAAGAAGGTAATTTCTGGGTCCACTTTTGTTGTTTAATCAGCAGGAAGATTTACAGCTTTTGGAGATTCTGCCCTAGCGATCATCATACAGATACTCCCTGCATATGCTCCAACTTGAGGCAAAACACAAAGTAGTTAATATTGATATAAGCTAGAGCTCATAATGAAATAATCACGTCAGAAGAGATTTATCCTTTGGTGAAGGCTAGAATTTGTCTGGGAACTGATAATTTGTTTTCTCTGTAGACTAAACACTGAATTAGGACCAACGAGGTGGTGAGGACACGGTAGGCAAAAGGTTTTTCCCCTGTGAATGAGGGCAATAAATGAAGTTTTCATTTAGCTGCATAAACTCTTAACCTTTCTTGCTGCAAAGTGCCATCTAGTGTTCGCATCCATGCCTGCCAGCCCCTCGGCCAGCCAGAAGTTGTAGTGTCCGGCTGCAAACAGCCTAAAAAGACTTACGGTAAGGCAGACAAGCAAACAAACTTGAATTGTTAATCACCAGATGTTACTGGCCTTTAATACATGAATGTACTAACTTGTGCAAATGAAGCTTCTTTATTATGTACTCAGATACGAGATGTTTCAACTGGCTTCAAAAATTAACCTGCATCTCATTAAACAAAGAGGAGACGGTGCATGTTGTCAGGAAAGCAGTTATGGAATTCCATGCACCAAATATATGCCCAATGATGTGTCAGATTTGCATATGCAGTGAGCACTGTGGCATTATTAATGTTTGTGTTGCAGGGGCGCTTCTGCCTGCTCACGAGGGAAGTGGAGTTGGGCACCACACACACGGAGCAGTGCAAGATGGGCCCTTCCTCACAAGTCTACAGGTCAGCTGCAACGAGTAGGTGAATCCAGGAACAGGAGAGCACCTTAATGACCATCATTCGCTATGGGAAGGCGCATGCAAGTTAATTGTGCATGCAAATAAGTCATGCAATAGCTGATGTGCTTCACAAGCCTAAAATCAGACCCAGCAAAGAGACAGGGTAGCATCTAAAGAGCAGGAATCAGGGAGCTGTGATCCACAAGAATGCTTAGAATTTGGAGGTGGAGGGGAAGTAAAAAAGTGCACAAAAATAACTCTTCATCCAGGTTGTATCTGGAGCATCTTTTTGCATTAATCTGGGGCTGTCTTTATTGGCTTGGAAATCTTCCTGCCACATCTGATCACCCCTGAAACCACCCTGAGCACAGACCTCAAATACAAAGGTTGTTATTATTATTTGTTGTTATCTGTAAAGCACTGGCAGCACTTAGAAGTGCCAGAGGATCCATGCCTTGGGTTTTGCTCTTGCAGTGGCCAGGAGCAGAGTCTAATTAGCCCAAACAACGTCTGTGATAGAGAGCAGCCCTACTGACAGGGAGCAAATTAGGTCTCTGACCTAGCAAAGCATTTAACCATGTGCCACACTTTCTAGTATGTGTATCTCTGGATTAAGACCTGGATGATGTAACCTTTTGCTGCCTCTAATTTTTTTGATTGCAGTATGAAGCACAGCTCAGCTTGCTGGCTCAGAAATCCCTGTGTACAGTATTACAGTATTAACCTGCTTTATAAATTAACTCCTTGTGTCTGGACAAAACATCAGGGTTTCCTCTGAAATGGAAGGATCTTTCCCATCTGCCTTCTTAGAATCTTGCTTTCAGTTTGTTCCTTTGTGATCTGCTGAATCTCTCTTGTATTCCTTGTCTCACCTTGATGATAAATAACAAAAATACGATGACAGTGAAAACCAGGAAGGCTGCATAAACTGTAGTGGATGGTGAGAAATACCCAGTTTTATCTTCCTGGAGTTTAGGAAGTGGAACTTGACTCTGAGCTTGAAGGAGTCACTTTGCTGTGACATGATGTTCATGAATTTCTCAGAAAGCTCCTTGGCAATGAGGAGCTCCTCAAAAGGAGCTTTGAGTTTAAGGTTTTACTCTGGATTTTCTCATGCCATGGCAGAGGCTTGTTCTCTGCAGGACAGGCTGGTAGCATGTCTGCTTTTCTTCCCAAGCCACATTATGAGCTTGGTGGTTTCAGGGTGAGGGAGAACAGGAGGTTTATGGAGGAGACTCGAGATGGAAACCGGTGGGTGTTGCACTTGATCTGCTTGCATCCCTTGCTTCAGGAAGCCTCTAGTAGAGTGTGCTGCAAAATAGTCTCCTATTATACCTGCTGTTTCCTTATTCTCATTGTTGGACATCTGAAATCACTTCGGTCTGCTCCCACGTCACTGCCCTTCTCTTCCATGTTCTTCGTAATTCCTACCTCTTCTAATCCACTGCATTGTTTCCACTGCTGTGACTGGACACAGTACCACAGAGGGCAACTCCACTTCTCTGTCCCTGCTCTGCTGTGAAGTTCTACCCTATACATGTTTATGTTCCTGGTCCTGAATTTATACCCATACATGTACTGCATGAAGCTGGCAGATGAGGTAGCTGCCTGCAGAGCCTTTGCACCCTTCACCATGATCATCCATCTCTTCTACTGAGCTGAGAGGATTACTGTTATAATGTATGCTGAGTTAAAAAATACTTGGGTTATCTTACATTTTGATGCAAAATGAAAACAATAAGGGAATTTAACAGCTCATGCTGAAAGTTATCATTGCAACTATCTCTCATTCGCACTGACCAGAAATGCCTGGTGATCCCATTCCTGAGTGAGCACCTGAACCTAGATGTTTGCAGGCTCCTCAGTTGGCAGTACAAGAGCAACAGAGGTAAGAGAGTGCTTCTGAGTCATGGAGAGGAACACAGAGGTTTGCACACAGGGATTACAGCTCCCCTTGCAAGTGGAACTGCCAGTTCTTTAATAAAGGCCAAGTGCAGCACAGCATATGCCCAAACAGTACAGAGTGTGCTGAGAGACTTGAACTGGGTTTTGCTTATTGTCCTGTACTCAGAGTAGCAACATTTGTGCAGATCAGATCTGAAGATGCGGGGGAAAAACCCACCCCTCCCTTAGTTACAGCACCGTGTGTTTCTGTAGTGCCACCTCTTGGCCAGTAGACCATAACGTTTCATATGAAGATTGGAGCATCTCGTGATGTAAATATGTTAAACCTGCTCTGCACCATTCTGGTCTTTCATGGAAGAAAAGCAGCAGATATTGTAAATTGGCATAGAAGAATAGCCTGAAATATTTTGTATTTCATCCTTCGTTTTTTAACAGGCTTATGCTGTGATGGGCTTGCTATGAGTTTTGATGTAGAATCCTACCAGCTGGTGTGTGCTCAGGCTTTGAATAAGATTGTACCAAATAAATCAAGCATTTTCAAATATAAATTACCACAGTATATTTCCCAACACAAAATATAATTATTAAAGGAAAAGATTATCCAACATTTGCTTGGTTTATGTCCTCTCAGCTGCACTTCCAACATGTCTTTTGGGATTTATAGACCGTAGGGCCAGAAGAACCCCTTCCACCACAAGCGGATTTTTTTCAGTAAGCCTTCCATCAACTTCAGAAATTTGGGTTGAGCAAGATGACACTTTTTCAGACCATGGTCCACAAATCCAAGGGTTCATGACTTATTTGTCAGGAAAAGGTAACTAATACAAGCGGGGCAAGCTGAAGTTTTGCTACTCAAGAGCTGAAATATCCATGGCAATATTTTCTGAGGTCTGAGGAAAGTTGCACGCAGCTGTGCCAGAGAATGCTCTCTAGGTGGGTACTCACCATCTGGGTGAGGTTCTCAAATGACAGATCATCCATTACATCTTCAGGTAATCTGTGAAGATGGTTAATTGCCTCCCTGTAATATAAAACATGCAAATCTTGTTTGTAGACTGAGCTTGTGTAGCTTCCATTTCTACCCAGTGTTTCTTTGTTAAACCTTGACAGTGAGCTTTTCTAACCAGGACTCTGATTTTTTTGGAAAGCATGGATGCTATCCTAATTATCAACTACTGATTAATGAAATGAACTCAATAATATATTGAAAAAATATTTCTAATATGAATTACATATGGACCAGCTTTACTGTTTAAGTCCTGCCTCAGTCACTGATTGGAATGGTTTAACCAAGTGCATATCTTTAAGCCTCAAAATAATCCCACTGAACTCAGCAGTAGAAGTCAGCCTTCAGTATTAAAAATAAAATCTCCAGCCCCAGCAATTTACAATTTTAAGACCCAGCAATGTGTTTGCCAACTGCAAACGTTCTTTTCATTTTGGCTTCTCTTGGGCATATTATGTGACTAGTTTTACTCATTAAAGTCTCATATTGTGCTTGTTTTGTTAACAATTGTTAGGGCAGAGGTTCTTATCCTTAATTGACACCATCTGGAAATGAGAAGGAAATTGCTCAGGATGAACGCAAAGATGAGGAAAGGCCTTGCACTTTTCCACAGTTGCAAAACTTGTCCCATTTGGAATAGTCACAACTGACCTGGGAATCAGCTTGCCCTTTATTTCTGCTGGAGGGAGAGGAAAATCTTTCAGGAAAAAGGCAATCTACACGTTGCCAGCAGAACCAGAAAATAATCATTTAAAAGCAGAAAGTTGCACAATTCGGGCTGCTAGCGAACTAGGCCTTTTTATGCAAATGGAATATCTTTGTTCCCAGGTTTTTTTCCAATCTTGCACCACTTGTTCAGCATTTCCTCATTTTCTGGCACTGGTTTCCATAGCTGCATGCAATCACACTCTCACACAGATGCCATTCCGTGTTCAAAGCACTGAATGCTACAGGGCATATTAGTGTTTTTATGCTTTAGATCTATCTTTATGTAACTTCAGAGCTCATTAATACATACCATTTTGTGTGATTAAAAAACCAACAACCTGGCACATGAGAAGCTTTGAACAGGAGAATGGATTGCAAGGAAAATGGCTTTCTTCTCATTATGCAGATTTTAAGCTAGACATGAGATGGGCACAGGGAGTCAATGGATGAGGTGCAACTTCTGCAAGGCAATCACTCCCTGACTGCAGCTGAGCAGACTGCAAGTCAAAAAAACCCCCAGGAGTCAAATGCGATTTGAAATAGGAAGGTTTTCATATCATGATTTCACAATAGTGGACACAAATGAGTAAAAAATCCCATGGTGGTCCTTTTAAAGCTGTTTAAAATCTCAGGTAAAGCCATTGCCTTTTGCTGTGTGAAAAGCTAGACATGGGACGGAGATGCAGAGGTCTCAGAGTGATGGGCTCACTGTGACCATCTAATATCACAGCCCAGAAAGGTATAAATACTCTGGTTGTTGGTGAAGCACAGTTCTCCCAGTAGTTACAGCCTGAAACATTGGCTCTAACAATGTTGTGCCAAAAAGGATTAAGATTACTTGTGCCAGAGTGTAATTCTCTAGCTGTGCATGCTGGCTTTGAAGGATTGAGGTAATGAGTACCTCCTGCACTAAATAAGGTGATGTGGGAATTTTTCTGACTGTCAGTTCCCATTTTCAAGCTGCTTTCTGTCTAATGACACCAGCCTGTCCCCTGCTCACCAAAAGCAGAGGCTGTTTTAACAACACATGCCACAAGCAATTGCCCTTTCTGGTTGTGTGCCTGTCTCTGACGTGGCTGTCTCTCCTGCCAGGGCATCCTGATAACCTCCCAGAAGATCACACAGCGCAGGCTCACATTCTCACACACACTTTGACGGCTGCAACGATGAGGTGCAGTGGGAACCAAAACCAACTCATGATACGGCATCCAAAAGCTCATAGATCTGAAGGTAGGGAAACTGCTTGGTGCATTTGACAGTAATCAGAATATGAACACGGTTCTGAGAGGCAAGAGGACATTTTGGTGTGAGGAGGAAGGAGGCCAGTGCAACACGAAACAAAAAAATGACTGTTTCTGCGATACCTGTAATGCTGTAGGTGCAATTGTCTTATATGGCAACATTGAGCAAAGAAGAGCAGGGAGATGCTCCTCCCCAACCCTTCTAGGAGTCTGTATTTCTATGGAACAGCTTTCCGTTGAAAAAGATACTTTGCATTATCGAGTTTGGGAATCTGCCATTGTTGCAGCTTGGGCAGTAGCAATAATGAAAAATCTGGAGTATAATCCACCCAGTTCACTCACTAAAACCTTCCAGAAATGGGCAGCAAATGCATTTCTCCAGTCTTAATCCTGACTTTGTGTTAAGCAGTATGTGACTCGGGTAGCAATGCAGCTTCTGGCTGGCTGGAGGGGTGAGGGAGAGATCCACAAACCCCACAGTGACTCCACACATTCCCCAGTGCTGGGCAGTTTTCTTCCCCTTTTCCTTTTTCACCTTCAAAGGAATGTACTGATTATAGGCAACTATGACAGCAAATTGTGGCTAATGTATGAAATGAAAATCCCTGCCTGATGGCACAGAGATCTTAGACAGCTACTCTGCAATTACTGCCTCACTACAATTTCTGCCGGGTGTTACTTACTCCAACACAATATTGAGCAGAAGCAATTTACCACAGAGGTCATAAAAAAAAAATCTCATTAAACCCACACCATTTAAGCCCGGGTAGTTTCCCAGCTCCTGTTTCTGCTTGGTGTGAAGCCTTGGAGGCTGTCTGGGTGACTGCCCAAGGGAAAAATCCTTCTCTGGTGTGAAGAACAGCAGTCGCGGAGGGCGAGCTCTGTACTGCACAGGAGGATGCAGAGGCTGCCGAGCTGCCGTCTGCTTCCCTCCTTGCCCTGCTGAACCAAGGGGATTTAGCTGGCTGCTGAGAGTGCAGGTGAGATGCAGGGAGGCTTGGAGCTGAGCAAGTCTAGCAAGTAGCCAACAGCCTGAATTTAATAGCTGTTTCATTCCCAGAACAGCAAACCCCCTGGGGTCTTGGCACGCTGTCCCACCGGATGATCTGTTGAATACTCTGCAAGACGCTGGACCAGATCCTCTCTGCAGCAGCATCAGGTGCTTGCAACTGCTGCTGGGAGCAGGCAGGGCCAATTGGCAGTGATGTGGGCTTCATGCAAATGTGCTGATGTAGCACTGACATGGGAGCTCCTGCCAGGGCCCTGCCTGCAGAAGGCTAGGCAGGCACGAGAGCTATCTGTGTGCAGTGTAATTTCCTGACAGCTCCAGCTGTCCTGTCTCCTGTTTGGAGGTGGTAGAGGCCCCCCACAGAGGTGCCACAACTGTGCCAGTCAGGGTGAATCAGACTCTCCGAACAGCCACCACCCAGGCGTTTTGCCTTCTCCAGCTGATGACTGGAGCCAGGAGACGGCATCTGTGCAGCCCGGCTCGTGCCGTGTGCCAACCGGCTGCGGGCGCTGCGCGGGGCGAGGGGCAGCATGGGGAGCAGGTGCTCCATGGGCAGTTGTGAGCCTGGCTGGGGGTCAAGGGCTTCTGGGAAGAAACACATTATATCTGCTCCAGGGAAGGTTGTTCATATCCCTCTGATTGGAGACTCAATTCAGTCCAAGAGAACATCAACCTAAGTATGGATGTTAAAAGAGTCCAACAAAATCCCATCAGTTTACTGACTTTCTATATGAAAATGACATTGTATATTTAAAATGACTTAATTCTCTTCCCACACCAGTTTAGTGAATCCTTTTTGTTTTTTTTTTCAGCTATAAAGCTTTGTTTTCCATTCAAATATTACGATTTATAGAAAATATTTGATGTTGATAGGGAAACAACACATAATATCAGTTACCCAAGGAGAAATATTTGTATATATAGGGAGACGTTAACCTCAAACACTCAGTTCACTTATTCATGTGTGATTTATATTGCCCCAGGCTCTGAGGCAGAGAGAACATTGACACCCTTTGATGTTGAAAGAAGCCTAGTGACTGGCCTTTGGAGAGATTTGTGATGTCTCTATCAGCCTGTCAATGGAAAACTAGGCAGCAAAGCCAGGCCCCCTAAAGATTTCAAGGCTGTGTAGCAGAAGGATCATGTAAGCATTTTACTTCCACCGAGTGCTTGAGAGGCTGAGCACAAGCAGCTGGTCTAATTAAAGTGGTTACAGGGTGCTGTGCTGAAGTCGACATCTCGCGTCTCTCCATGACCGATGCCCTTTCAGCCTGGAAAAGGTGCCAGTGTCAGTGATGGGGACATTTAGCAAGTGCACAGCCATGGGTGATGGAGAGCCTCAGTTTCTGTGGCGGCCTGGTATGGTTGTGATAATCCATGGCCAAAGTGAGAAGAAAACCTTGATTATTACAAATGGAAAACATTTTATTGCACTTGTTGAAGGGCATTTATGTGCTATCAAGCATTCAGGGTTTTCCATAGGGCAAAACAGTCTCCAGTAGGTTTGACATCCCACATAGGAAAGAACAATGCTGTAACAAATAAAAAGGCACCAGCAGCATATTTTGCACTGCACATCACTGATATGGAAACACACCATGCACCAATGTTAGCAAAGGGAAGCAGGAGGCAAGAGGGAACAGGAGCTGATGCTCCTTGTGAGTCAAATTCCCAGGCAATGTGTTGAGTAACACTTTGGAAAACAGGATTAAAATTCAATACAATGCTGATAGATCAGGGAAATGACTTGAAAACAGTAACGTGATATAATAAAGACAGCTGTAGAATGGTTTACATAGAATTAGGGCCTGTTGGCTGGGCACAGCAGGATCTAAGGATTACTAGGGATTATGGACTGAAGATGCATCTGAAATATGATGCTATTGCAAAACCAAACAAAGGACCATGCTCATACTGAGGCTGAGAGCTCATTTGATTCAGGTGTGTCCAAGGTTGCAGCTCAACAGCAGAGGTAGAGAAATCATCCAAGCACTTAGACCAAGGGGGAGCTGGTATGTTCCACTTGGCAAAGACAGAGTAAGGAACTGCCTGTGAGGGAGAGACTGTAGTAGCCAAAGACTGAGTCTGCTTCCTGGTTGTGGAGAACCAAAAAGTGAAGCTGCAGGTAACTCAGCAACAGAGAAGAATGGGTAAGGACTCCAGTGACCCCTGAAAAGGAATCACACTCAGTCTGCCAGTTTTCTGGTTCATTTTATATGTGATGGAGACCAAAAGTTGTAACTGTTTTTTTTTTTTTTTTTTTTTTTTAAACCCAGTTCTGTTGGGCAGCAATGAAGGGGACAGAAATATGGCAATTAAATTCCTTTTCTGCTTTGGGTCCAGCCCTGGAAAGCACTCACACCTATAGCATTAGACATGCCATACGTTGTCCTTAACTTGCTCTTGTCCATTTGGAAAGTCCAACATCGACATCATCCTTCCCTGTCTCTTCCCTTGTGCCCTTCAAGTGAAAGGACTGTAAAGTCAAAGGCTTAAAGGTTGTGAATGGGATATGTGAGGCAGGAGAGCAGATATTTACACATTTGCCTCAGTGGGAAAGTGGAGATAATTGTGGGTTCTGATTTTCCGGGGAGCCTCTGTGGGGAACTAACAGTCTAGACTTGTCCTTTTTGAGGCCTAATTATGCCTTTCTGTCAAGCTATAAAAACAAGGGTCTGTAGTATCACAGGGGAAAATGAAAGCTATTGGCCTGTGTTCTGCATTTAATAGGATGTCAAAATTTAAAGCACAGTCTGACTTTTTTTGACTGAGGTTAGAAAAGAAAATGCAACTAATTAGGTTCCTTCTGAATATCCCTCTCTGTCTAGGAGCTATGGACTTGCAAATTGTAACATACTGGGAGTCCCAAACTCTCTGATCAGTGCTGCTGTCTGGATGGGAGGTGCCTTTCCCACTGACAGGATTCAAGCTCCACTTCAGCAGTGTCACTATTAGTGGGGACTGTTCCTGGGAAATGCCTTGTGCCATTGTACCTCTCTGTGTTGAGGAGATGGAGAAAGAGAGGTAGGGTTTCAGACATTTCAGGAGAGGAGCAGGGTGCTCCATGGGAAATGTCTTATGTTGTTGATGAACTAGTCTTTTACAGCTGTCCTTGAAGATTAATTTCCAAAGCCTTTGGGAATGAAGGAACATTTGGAAAGTACCTTGTGTATGAAACGCAGGCTTTACTCCTTGGGTAGCATGGTCCCTGAATCAAAGTAACACATAGGAGTCCCCAGCATATATGAAGTATGGGAGTTAGAATTCACCCAAAGAATACACCAGACATCTTATGTGTGAGCTAAAGCAGTCCATCCCAACATTTCCCTAGCCAAGCTGCTCTTCAACATCCTGATCTTTCAACTACACCCAAATTCTGACATTAACTTTGCTCCCAGACCCATAAAGCTGCCTCCTTCTTTGCAGTCTTTCCTCAGCAAGCACCAAAGGATACGATCACGTACCTCTAGAAAACCTGAGACAACAGGAGGTGGTGGCCTATATTGAAACAACTAATTACACCTGGAGTCTGCTACATCAGGGAATGTTAGATGATGTCCTAGTGCCTTCCTCCATCCTTTAGAAGTCCTTTAGTTTGAGTTCTTTGTCCCGTTGAAATTATTTCTTGGAGAGAATTGCAGCAGTTATAAGTTCCTTTTACCTTTCCCTTGTCAGCTGCCCTCATTCTGAACCAATGCTACGCTCAGCTGGCTCCTCATGTTTTACAGATGAACTGAAATAAAAGTGGAATTTGTCCCACTGTGAGAGAAAGGAAAAGGAAAAGAAAAATAACTGTCTACAAGACTTTTCATGCAAGTCCCAGATCCTTAGTTTTGCCCTTTTTTTGACATGGAATTTTGATTGCATTCTGCTTAGACATTCTGTGGCGCCTTTCTGGTTTTTGTTCTTCTTTTCTGACCTGACTTTGGGTTACTTGGGAATCATCAACTTTGCCTCACAGTCAAAACTAAACACTGCAAATCAAACTCAGAGGACATCAATGGGCAGGAAAAATGTGGCCTCAAAATGGTGATTTTTTTTTTTATGTCACTTCTGCAAGGTCATGCAGATGGATTTGAGTCAGAAACAAGAGTGAATGAGTCCGTAAGAAAATGGAAGGTCTTTCCAGAAGTCAACCTGAAAAGAAAGAAAAAGTGTGGAAAAGACTGTAAAAGGAGAAAGACTTGCATAACCAAAAGGAGCTTTGTAAGCAGAGAGAAACGAGAGCACCTGGATCTCCTTGGTGACTGCCAAAATACTGTGCGACATCGCCTCAACACTTGCATGGAGATTTATAGCCGCATTTTTCAATAACTGCACACTGATTTCACCCGCAAATAATAGTTTCTGCAGACACAGCTAACCCATGCTGTAAACCATGTCTTTTCCCAGGCTGAAGCTGGAAAAGAGACTTAAAGCAGCTTGGGAGCAGTATTGGAAGCAGAAAAGAGTTCAAACCAGGTCAAATTAAAATCTTGTCGAGGTAGAATGTTTTTCCCTGGCTTTGTATGAAGATGCCTAATTTTAATGGACCCATGGATGGCATAGACCAACATCCACTGAGGCAATGGCAAGGAAAGCAAAAGAACTTGGTCAGGACTTGGAAATATCTTTAGCCTTGGGTTTCTCTTATGTTTCCAGTTGTAGAACTGCTCTCTCTAAAAACTGGGGTGGCAACTCTGTGGCGTACCTATGGATTATTCCTGATGGCCACCAGCTTTATTAGCAACACAAACTGTGTAGGAGGCAGTAGCAGCATTTTGGTGTAATCCCAAGTTACATCCATGAAGATGGCTCATCCACCACTAAGTCCTCCAGTCTGGGGAGTGGCCAGTCACAGGCTGCTTCCCAGGTCCCTGGAGCATGAGCTTCCCAAAGCTTACCGAGAAGCTACTTAGATAAGCTGTATTTTTAGGAAAGCTTTTGGAATGGTCTTAATCTAAATGCTCGTTTAAGTCTTACTGAATCTTGGTAGAGACGGATTTGAACATGTGCTTAAATAACTTCCTGATTGCAAGCTGTAGCCCTCAGTTGGGTATTGCTGCCAGTTTAGCGATGATAGCCCTCTCCCAGCATGAGTAATGTGTGAGTTAGGCAGCGTAGGAAGAACGAAATAATGAATTACTGCTTCTGAGAACACAGTCAGTTTGTTTGCTGTCCCCCACCAGCTTCTTCCTTCTGCAGACGTTCATCAGGGTTCTCCAATCAGTACAAAAGCCTTCCCGACTGCCCCATGTTTAGCACAGCTTGTCAGGAGCTACTGAAATGGCTCATCAGAGCACTAAAGCATGGGCCATTTCAAAGTTTTGTCCTTGAACAAGAAAATCAGAAACTGCAATAAAAATACAGGCTGCTTACAAAGGGAGGGGGGAATTAATAACCACACAGCTCAAATTTGCCATAACAAGTTATAAAAGTGAAATTATAGGGGGTGGGAGGGTCTGGGCTTTTCCCCCCTTTGTTTTCATCTGTACAGCTAAAGGGTTGGAAGGGCCTTGCTGCTCAAATAAAGGATTACTTTTGCCTTTTAATATGCTATATAAAGATGACATAAAATTTACCCCTGTGAGCTGCCATGTAAATGAATCCAAGTCAAATAACACACACGGAGCAACAAAGCAACCCAGCTGTCTCTGCTCTGGAATGAGGCGTTTCATTTTTACATAGAAATCCCAAGAACTGAAAAAAAACCAGGGCCGTTTCATATGTACATCCCCATGCAAGACTCCCTCTCATAACAAATGGTTTTAATTTTTTTGGGGGGAGAAGGGATTTCAGAGGGGGAAAAAAAAGGTCGTCAAATCCATGTTAGATGACGGCACAGATTCCTCAGCTACCAAACGCAAGGGCCGAGCAGAACAAAGAGATTTGCATTCTAAGTGATGCAAAGCAGCCAGCAGTGTTTTAATGTTGTGTTTGCTCTGTGATGTCTTCATCAGGCGCTCAAAGGCAGCGGCTCTGGCAGCCATGGGTCCCCGCGAGCCTGTCAAACTCCGTTTCCATGGTTTTCCTTCAGGCAGCACCATCGGCAGACAGCACGGAAACGGACCCCTGCAACCTGTTTTGAACAGTGTCTCTGATGTAGGGCCCCAGAGCGGGCATCAAACTAGCAACAAGCAGGAAGAAAATAACAATTTTGCTTTTTGCAGGTGTCAGAGTGGCAAACAAAAGGCTGTTTATAAAAGATGCAACATCCCCTTTTTCTTGGTGTTGGCAGTTTAAAGTCAGCTGGGCAGTCGTTGAGTTGAGGAGGAGGTTTTGGAGGGGTTGTGCTGTGAGAGAGGGAGCTGGTCTTGAGGAATTCAAATTGTTTCCTCTTTAATCCCTTAGCCTCACTAAAGAAGGCCTTCTCATCACCGAATAATAATAACTATTAACAAGGTTTCAATTATTCCATTTGAATCAGCGAGGAAGGCTATTTTCTTCAAACAGTGACAATTTTTTTTCCAGACAACGAAAACGTAAGGGTCTCACTATTCCCTCACCTGGAAAACCACTCTTTCATTTAAGTAAAAAATCCTGAACATTTAAAGCCTTTGAAGCCACATTTGAGCATTGATGCTGAATATTCAGGAGGTGAGAAAGATGAAGCCATGGTCTTTTACCACCGGGGCTGCCTGTGTGCAATGACAAGATGGAAACACAGCATGTGGTAAAAGAGCAGAAGTCAGGAGAGCTGACAGCCAGACCCAGCTGGACCAGTGAATTTGTGAGCAACTCTGGTTAGGGAACTTCACCTCTCCGTGCCTCAGTTTCACCATATGTGAAATTCGGATAATGACCTATTTCTTCCTTAGTGAAGGACACCAAATTTTATGCCCAAACATGATATAAATTTCATAGTTATCCTTATGGTTATCATAACACTACTGACTGGAGCCAATGTAATTCCCTCATGGAACAGCTTTCCATTAAAGAAAATTGATGGGTCAGATGCTGACAAAGCTACAAGTAAATCTGCCTTTTCCTACCAATTAGCTGACTTCACCACAGCTTCCTGGGGAGGTGCTGGGAGCCACCAGCCTTGTTGGATCCTGTTTCCTTTGCAGTGCATCTGCCAAGCCAGGGAGAAGCCAGGAATTGGGGAGCTTTGGGAGCATCAGATCCCAAGCTGCCTTTTCTTCTTCTGGGAGTGGAAAGATTCGAGTGGACATGTGGTTTTATGAGAACTACGGCTTCTGTTCAGGAGCTGTATATGGTGAGCTGCGAGCTTACAGCAGGAGACTTCCACATTCATCAGGGGCTGTCACAGCAGGGCTCTTCCTTTCATACAGTAGAAGCCAGTGGGCTGTAAGGTCAGATTCCTGGCTTTTCTGGGGCTCTGAGGTCCCCAGCTCCTCTTCAGTTTTCTAAAAAGAAGCCACAATGTTGTATTTTGGCTCCTGGTTTCACGGTTCCCACTGCCTCAGAGACATGCTCTCATTTTCTTTAATTGAAAAGGTAAAAATGTTTGTGTTTTTCCTCCAAATTAATGTGAAGCCAATGGAAAAAACAGCCAAGTCTCATGCAAAACAGAGATGCATTTTTCTGTACATCTCTCAACGCAAAGCACTGTAGTTCATGGTTTGACTGAAGTTACCCAAAGTACATTCAGCAAAGGCTGTTCTTGTCATCACAAACCTCACCTCCTACACTTCTAGATGCTTTCAAAGTAGAATAATTTCAGACTTTACCTGTATTTAAGTGGGTAGTTAACTATTGCACAGTATCTGCATGCGGAGCAGACTGATGTCGCTAGGAGTGTTTGGAGATACTGAGTGTGTCAAAGACCAGATACAGGTGATGCAGCACTGTAAGTGAAGTCCTAACCTGACTCTGCCTTTCAATGAATAGTCACAAGAGTTGTGGAGAAAATGAGGTTGGGATGGAGAAGGCTTTCAAACTGGTTATGATATATTGGTTATTATTATTATTATTTCGGACTTTAATTGATCTATTTAATAAAACCAGAATATTTTAAATATTAATATAATTTCTATTTACAGCACTGATTAGCACCAGAACAAGGCCAAGTAAATCCATAATGACAGTATAGGCAAAATATTAACAGATCTCAGCATTGCTAAATGCTGGGTAGAAGGTTTCCAAGTCCTAGGAATAGTCAAATTTCTCTTCCACTGATAAAAACAACCCATTTGGTCTCAATGTTATTACTGTACGGTGCAGAATTTGCTCTGACTTTCTCAAGAGCCAACTGTAGAGAGAACGTTCAATGAAATGAACCGTGGCTGGCATGAAGGGACAGGGTGAACAAGCCACAGACTCTAGCAGAGATTTCTTTTGATCAGAGGAACTGCTCGTGACTTTTGTACGGTGTCTCATGATGAAAAAAAAAATTCTCTGGTGGAAAAACTGTGCCTGTGTCACAGCAGAGTCAGAAGCTGGCGGTCGTAGAGCCTGGACTATTTTTTTAATGAATACTTATGTTTGCAGGGTATTTCATGAACATACAAAATTTGACTTTGTATTGTATCCCAGTTTTGAAAACAGCTGTAAGTGGTATGGGTTAGAGCAAACAACCAGGCAAAGCATAACTGACTTCATTCAAGAATGGTTTGCAGTCATAATCCTGTGTAGCAGGGTAAAGGGGACATGTCCAGGGAATTACTGGAGGGAATTGGAAACAGTTGCTTTAAAACTGAGGGCTTTTGAAAAAAAACCCTCATCTTCTCTGTATAGCTGCACCGTTATTTATGGATGGGGACTGAGCTGAAGGGAGGAAGCAGTGTTTAAAAGGCACTAACCTTGTATTCTCTCCATTGCTTTGTGAACTGTGTTCTGTAATCAGGAAATTTACAGACATACTTATTTTAGAATAAGAATATTAAGTTCTACTTTGGATTAAACCTCTCTCCAAGGCTTGTCACCTGTGTGGGCACTAACCAGTGTGGAGAAACAGGCTGCAAGCATAGAAGGGGAGAGCCTTACGCAGGCAGCAACTGCCTGCTCCAGCGGGGTGAAACTAGGTGGGGAAAAAAAGCATTGCTATTTTGTAATGAATTATGCACAGTGTTACCCCAAGTGTTGGGCAGGGAGAAGCATGTTAACCTTCTATGTGCCGAGAACCAAGTAGCACCCTTGAGCCTCATCACGGAGTTACAGATTATTGTGAAGGGTCTCCCTCCAGTGGGTGTATTCCCATTCTCATGCTTTGATTTAGCAGCACAATCTCAGCATTACCATCACTATTATTTCATTTGCTATTCTTACTTTACAAGCTGTTAAAGTGTTTTTATGGGAGAAAAACAGTCTTACTGTGGCAGTAACCAGGTCTTTATCATGTAAAAAGTCTTTCCAGGCTGTCAGATTTATATTATTCTTTGGAGTCACGGTTGGGAAAGGTGAAAAATAAAATCAAAGAGGACAAAGAAGTTAGCACAGCACAGCGTGCTAGAGCTACCCTGAGCAGAGAAAACACACTGGATGACACACTCGGGGTGAAACAGAAGTGGGAAAAAGTAATTTTATCTCAGCATTTGCTTTGGCTGACTTCTCAGTCGCCAACATATTAATGGCTCTTCCCCTAGCAACTACAGAGCTTCCAACATGCCACTATTCTTTGGTCATAAAGGCAAAAAATGGAGTTTGCCAGAACAGAGCTACCCCATTCTGGGCTGCTGACAACAGTCCCAGACTGTCCATATGCTCTGCTGCACTCAGAAGTGGTAAAGCAACATTTTTGCTCCCGCTGGTGCCGGTGGTGTCCCTGTGGTTGTTATTGTTTCCATCCAGACCTTCTCCTCTTCCCCAGAGCTCCTGCCTGTTCTGTTTCAGGCTGTACCGACAGCAATGTCACAGCTCCCGAGTGCCGAGGAGAGTGAACAGATGTAGCTGTTGTCACTTCCCTGCAAGCCGGTGGCATGGCCTGTCTCAATTTATTCCTAGAAATGGCTCATGCAGGGTGGCTGTGGAGAGGATTAGAGTGACAGGGGACATGGAGGGAGCAGGGATGCTCCCACAGGGCAGGTCCAAGCAGAGGTGGGCGACTGGCTTCTGTCCAGCAGGGTGGAACAGCACCTGACACCTTTGGGGCTGCAGAGGCTAAGAGTAATCTCTTTGTATGAGGGTTTGTGGGTAATTGATGAAATGGGGAGTGGCTCCCTGGCTCCTGTTGGGATAGATAGGCAGCTCGGTTCCTACCCAGCAGGAATTCAGGTCTCTGCAGGGTTTGGTAGAGATCAAATAAAATGCTCCTTCTCTCATGAATGCTATAGGATTTGGCTTTTCTCTGCACACAGGCAGAGCACAGGTGTTAGTGGAGACCCCCAAACACTGCCTGTGAAAACTGTATTTTCTTCATAGTATGGTTCATGATTGGTTTAAGCCTATGCTGCATTTTAAAGGGGTGATCCCATTTTCTCCTCCATCTCTCAGCTAGACACCCTCATCTTGCTCAAGTCCAGCCAAAATCTAATCATGGAATGGGTCAAATAGCTGAAGAAAAACTGTTCATACACAGGGTGAGCAGGTATGTAACAATGAGGCAACCTGGCCTCATATCTGTTTAAGCTGATTGTGAAACTGCAGCCTTAACTGGAATTACCTAATTCCAATACTTAACTCTGGATGAAGCATCCCGATGTCTTACAGCCCCCGTAAATCTTTGCTGTTGTACTGACCTGGGGGTTCTCAATGTATTGGACAAGTTCAGTCAGGCCAGCAGAAAAGCTGAAGGTATATCCCAGTGCTGATTTCTACCTTTATCCATTAGAAGTAGAGGGAGAAAGTCATTGTTCTGATTGTTGCACCAATGAATTGTTAATGTAAGGAGTATGAAGGTGTTGAGGAGTAATGGGTTCCCCATTACTTTTCTTGGATTTGCACCATGAGAGACAAGAGTGGACAAAATACAAGGTTCTTTCCACTATTAAATCTATTTTTTTCCAAAATCTACTCTTATTCCAACTTACTGTGCTTTCAGACGAGGAGATTCAGTGCTACATGCCTTCTTTAGGGTAAGGATTTTTGTATTTATCTGCATGCTCACTGCTGAGGCAGATAAGAGACTTTATTCTCTACATTATCATTATTTTTCTTCTTCCTAGGAACCAGTTTGACTTCAAAACAGGAGTGAATATTTCAGCTTGTTTTGCAGAACTAAAGTGAGGCTTTGGGTTTTTAATACTTATTTATATCCATGAAAATAATTAGATTGAAGAGGCTTTTTCAGCTTTTTGGGCTAAAATCTTCCTTTTTGCTAATATTCGCTTCCTCTGTTCATTATTCTGTGTTAGACTGATTGCATGTTATCACCTTCAATGGAACAGCTGTGTCATTGCTAAAGGGTGTTAATCTTCCCCTATCTAACACCTTATTGACAGCTAGAGTCAGGGAGGCCCCCAGTCTTTTCTGACTTGGGTGACTTCTCGAAACATTCATTTGGTATTTTCCTTTTCATTTTGTACCAATCCTGCCGTAGCTTGACCTGGAGATGTAGCCACAGCCTAGGACAGCCCCTCCTGGGCTGCTGCAGCCAGGTTTGAAATGTTCTGCTTATATCAGTTCTAGCAATGATAACCAGGAGAATATTCCCTAACATTGTCAAGGGACAATAAGCCACAGCTAATCAATAAGCACAATACCTACGGCATGCCAGAGCCCAGAATAGAAACTGCTCCGGCAGGTGGGACAGCTGGCTTGAATTTTTATTTAGTGGTTGTGAAAGGCACCGTGGTTTTCAGCGAGACAAGAGCAGTGTTGACAGTGACAGATCCCCCGTTACATTGTGCCACTGAACAGAATGAGCCACTTCAGCAGAGGGAGTTCATTTTTTGCTGAGAGTTTTGTAATGGGTTGGAATTAGTCTAGAATTTCATTTTTCTGAATTCCCTTTACCTGCAAGGGTTCTGGATTGCCCTGCATTTTATAAGGTCACCTTGATTTTTTGGGGGTCTGGAGAGTTGCTCTGACTCTAGAAAGATCCAGGTCAAAGTTGTGTACTGAGCTGGTTGCCCTTACAGGTCTGCCTTAAAAGAGCCAGCGCAGCAGTGGGAACCCCAGCTGGGATTTCCGCCTTCCATCCGGAATACTGGCTCCAAGGAAATCTTTTCCAGAGACAGCCTGCTAGGCAATAGAATAGTAGGCAGCACCCTTCCTTTTAGCAGTTATGCTCCTTCACTTTTAAATAAATGCAGATATTCAGATTTATCCCATCTGTGTTCAAGCAGAGCCCTGAGCTGCTGAAGCTGGGAACAAGCTGCCTTTTCCTCTAACATCAATGGAAAGAGACTGAAACCACTGAGCCTGCTTAAGGTTGGTGTTGCTTTGTAGAGGTCTCCCCATGGGTCATACAAGAAACCTTGAGCAAGGGTCCCTAATAGGAGACTTAAGCAGTTAATCCACACCAGTTGTCCTGGCCTCCTCTTGGATTCACTGTAGCAGAGTGGTGGCCATGAGAAGGGATCTAAACACCCACAGCTGAAATAACCCTTATTTCTTACCAAGCCTAAGCATTTCTGACAGTAGAAAGCATTTGCCAGGAGACTGCTGAGCAGATCAAGATGGATACAGTTCTCTTGTTGTTTGGATTAGGAGGTACATCCAGAAATAGGAGACAAATGGGATCATAAAGGAAAAGTAACATTAATTTTATAAAGCAATTTACTCATCCTACCTTTCCAGTACTTAAAAAGGCAGCTGATGCAATGAGGGTTGAGTACAGATCTTAGAACTGGGAATGGAGGGGCTTTTGCAGGACTTGAACTGACCATCTTATTTTACTCTCAGTGTAATTTGAGTTCTCTAATTGACTATGACTAATAAATTTATTAGACTGGTCAAAACTGGAGCAAGAGTAATAGGCAATATCTGTCCAGGATGTCTTTACCTAACAGCCCACGTACTCACCTGATGATAGGTGATATCCTAATTTGAAGACATGTACCATGACTTGTCAACTGACTTCAGACTTGACCCTCACAAACACTGTACTCCCCTTCAGATACACCTTCTGTGGGGCTGCAATTCTAAATAACCTGCTGCAACTCCAAAGCCACCAGTGGGTTTCTTCTGGGCATGAACTGGGCCAATGACATTTTCAGATAGGCTTGGCCAGATGTAAATGTTAAAAGAGCTAGGTCAATGCAGTGTGTTGTTAATGAAAGAAACACGGACCCCAGGGGAAAATATGAACATCAGGTTATTTGGCCACCAGCTGATTCCTTATCAATAAGCGATGCAGCAGAAGGTTGTATTAAAAGTTGTATTAACATGTGCTGAGAGGGCACTGTCACATGGACTGGCATCACACTTGGAATAATAACCTGGTCTGGATATTTGGAGACGTATTACATGTCTGACACCCGTTTTTTTCTCTTTTTTTTAATTTAGTTTTGCTTTTCACACTACACCTGAACACCCTGCTCAGCTAAACAGGCTTGGCTGACTCCCACTGCATGAGGCTTGGGCCCTGGGGAGCTGAGCTGCCTGGCCAGCACGTCTGCAGGATCAGGGCTTCAGTCAAGACATCGCTTGCTGGCCGGGTGAGCTGCTCTGAGATAGTTTGATATGTTCATAAATTACACACAATTCTTTTTCTGACCTCATGAGAAGGAAAACCATCTGAAACTGACTGAATATGTGATCTAACATAAAATGAAAGAGAAATGCACTCAGCCTAGTAACAAGTTTGCTTCAGGATGCTGGCTTTATTCACTCTGACCAATTTCTCTGCCCGGAGCTCACAGCCAGACAGCTAAGAGGAGTCTGAATATTATTTAAAGACTCGATAAGGTCACGGTGGCCTGAGCCTCTCCGGTCTGAATTAATCTCCTTGGCACAGCAGCCTGCTCTTACTCGGCAGCTTGTGCTTACAGGTACATTCGTGTAGAGCAATGCCATCCAGTGGTTGCTCAGATTCATCACAAAGCCAATGGCTCCTTCCTAAGGGACATCAGACGAGCAGAAATGTTTCTGCTCTTGTTTCCAGCTAAAGCATTTCTCAGATATTGAAAGATAGTGACAGTGGGCAGCTTGATTACTTCCAGCTTCTTTGACTTTTTGCATGTAAACCCCAGGTATGTTTTGAGTAGCAGCCATTTGAAAAATCTTTAATTAGGGAAAATAGTATTTTATGTATGCAGCCCAAATTCACTAAGTTATCACCTGCCCTAGATTTAGGTGTGGAGAGTGGTTAGATGGAGTCACATGGCAAATGATGCTGAATTTTGAGACAAAAATATGGTCTGTGAATGAAATTTTCTCTCTGTCCAAAGCCCAGGAGATACTGAGGTCACTCAGTAGGATATTTTTCCTTGAGGATGATGCCCAAGAGGATGCTGTGCAGGACCTTTCTCCATCAATATCACATTTTAAAGAGCCCCTGTATTGCTGGCTGCCCAAGGGCTGGACATTTTGGGACGTGAGGCTTAAGCCACCTGGCAACGCCTCTCCAACCTTCTCCCAAAGATCTGCTGTCTCACTGTGGCACAGACCAATGTCCTAGTGACTAAATTAAGGTGTTGACTTTTTTGCCCTCCACAAGTCAGATGTAATTGCACAGCTGAGCATCGAGATGATGTGTCATCCTGAACACCACAACCTGTTGGACGCAGCCTGTCCCGGTGCCTTTCAGCGTGGGCTCTGGCCATGCTGAAGGGTGTGAGCCCAGTCTCACCGAGGGGCAGCCCTGTGCAGCTGGGCAGAGGACACCCCTAGGCACCCCGTCCCATTCCCACTGCTGGCAGCCAGGGTTGTGCGTTTCGCTCACACTGCTGCGTTCCAGCTCCTGCGCTGCGGAACAAATTCCAATCAGGCGCGACAAAGCCCACCGGGTGCTGCTGACAACAGGTGTCTCATTAAACATCTCTCAACCTTACAGGCATTCGCATTGACAAGAACCAAACTCACACTCAATCACAGCTTAATCACAGCCAAACTCTATTAACAAGTCATACTAATTACCAACTTCTAACAATTTCTCAGGTTCAGAGGCAAAATATCCTTTCTTTATAGATGAAAACAGACTTGTGATACTCCAGCTCTGGCCATAATTAGGTCCTTTAAAAAAAAACCCCAAAACTAAAATAAAAATCCAGACGGACCCCTTTGTGATAACCGTCCTGGAAGTACAGTTGTACAAGGAGATGTTTTGTTTGTTTTAATTTTGTATCTGCTGTGTTGCCCACAAGGGTCCAATTAGCTTGTTACAGATGCTTGTACCAGTTTTATCCACTTATCTTCTTTTTATTTTTTTTTAAGAGGGGTAACTTGTAGCACAGATTGCTGGCCTGCAGGCATCCAGAGATCAACAACCAGCTTTCTGTGATACCAAGCCCCCTGTGAAACAGGCAGTCCTTACCCACAGCATTCATAATGCAAAGGGTAAAACGAACAGAGGGAAGGGAGGAGCTTGCACTGGATTTTGGATTATTGTGGCATAATCTGGTGTGTTCAAAAGTGGCCTGAAGATGGCAATTCTGCTATAGCTATGAATAACTCTGACAAACTTTGGTTACCTCACCTTGGAAATTAAAATGCAGGTGTTATTTTTAATAGCATGAACTGCTGCCTTGCAACAAAACAGGAAGCTCTTAAGACATGGCTTTGAACTGTGCATATCACTATTTATTCTTGTGCCCTGGTATGCTCAGCACATGTGTAACTCTCTGCTAACCTGAACACTTTCCTCCATTGTGTGACTGAATGGAGTGCCCGACCACTTGAGAACTCACTTGTGTAATCGATACGCTCACAAAAGGGTACATATAAATAACATGACTTGAACTTGGGAGCATCATGGATAGGGTTAATGCCTCATCAACTCAT
This sequence comes from Dromococcyx pavoninus, assembly GCA_033558185.1. Taxonomy (NCBI): domain Eukaryota; kingdom Metazoa; phylum Chordata; class Aves; order Cuculiformes; family Neomorphidae; genus Dromococcyx; species Dromococcyx pavoninus. The sequence goes on from JAUMJL010000491.1 coordinate 41,828, forward strand.
GCTGCTGCTAGAGAGGGAAAAACATACAGCAGACTCAGTTAAGGACTAACATAGGATTTTCTAGCATTTTCTGAGCAGTGTGTTGAAAGGGAGAAAACCACCTCCGAGTACGTGTTGTGCAAAGTCCAGGAACTAGTTGTTTACTTGTTCTCGGGTTTAGTTGCCGTTTGCTTTTCCGCTCCTTAATTTTAAAAGATTAACTTTTCTCCAGGAAGACTGCGGTGCTGCAGCTCAGCTGAGACTCACCAGCTTGAGGCAGTTTTATTTCTTCAGCAAGATGTTGCAGGATGAACATAGGATACCTGAAGCTCCTAGGAGAAGGCTGTACTTCCCAGGGTTGGCTGGTGTACTGTGGGATCAGTTCAGATGGCTGTGAGGGCCATTACATGATGTGGCAGCTCTGTTGGGCCGCAAGCACCTGAATGCAGCTGCAGGGAGGTGCAAGGTGACATGTGGCTATGAAGAGTGGGACAAACTCACCCACCCACCCTCGCTTCTGCCTGTGCAGCCCCATGGGCTCCGATCTTTGCCTGCCCGTGCTGCCAGAGACCAGCTGTAACCCCAGTGTGATGAAGAGTAGCACAATGGCTTAATGGTAATATAAAGTGGGGTGAACTGGTCAAAAAATTATGGATGCCTGGCAAAAGCAGACGGCTTGCGTTTAAGGTTGTGTTGAAGGTCTTGTTTTGCAAGGGTACACCCCTCTAGTCCTGACACTGCCATCCTCTTCCATCCTGAGGCCGAGTGTATATGATGAAGTGATGGCTTGCCAAGAGGATGGAGCACAGGAGACTGTGGATTAGCCCATTGGTTTTCCAGGTGCTATATATAATACAAAGCAAAGCCTTTTCTGCGGCTTTCAAGCTGAAGATAGATCAGACCAGTGTTTCCCTGCTTTCCAACCGCTCACATGAGCTACCAAATGTGGTTCAGGAAGTGGATGTACCAGAGAGAGACGAGATGCAGTTTAGAAAAGCTGCAGGTGAGTAAAACAGAGATCCTTGGGTCCATCTATTAATGTCATAGCGAGCCTCTTACCACCACTGCAATAGGTGGCACCTCTAATGTGGGCACTTGTGTTTCTACCATCCTAAGCAGATGTGCCTGGAGCATCCACCCTGCTGCTGACAAATGGCATCTCTCATGCCAGTGAAGGTCAGTTTCTAAGGCTCAGCAACAAAGAGAAGGAGTGGGTCGTTTGGGTTTTTTTTTGTCAAAATGCTTGATTTTAGTGTAAGGTCCACACCTGCCTGAGTAGCAGGATGAAAAAAAGAAAGGCCTTTGTCACAGTAAGGCAGAGCAGGAGATGAGATAGCCATGTGCAATGGACTAACCACGAGAACATTCATGCAGTATTTCATTAGGGGAAAACGGGAGCTTTTGTCTAGCAGTAGTTTTGTTCCTCTCTGTAGGAGGATGTTTCAGAGCAGAGCAAGCTTTTTCCTGGCTCTTGCCAGATGAAATTTGGCAGAAGAGGGTAGCAGGTGTTGACGCAGGCTCCAGAGGTTCATCTGGTTCTCACGTTCCTTCAGCCTACCAGCCCAGGGCCAAAGTGATCTGGCTCCTTTTGGGGCAGTGTGCATGATCAGCAACAACCCTTCCTAGTTCTGAACTTCTTTTTGACATATGGATTTCTTTCTCCTTCATGGATTTTTACTATTCCTGAAATTAAGCAAAAAGAAAGAAATTAAAACAATTCAAGCTTTACTATATTGTGGAGCTGTTGTTTCTGATCAGAAACTGAAATCCTGCTTCATGCTCCTCCAGTGTGGAAATCTGTCAGGTAAATAGCAATCACCTCGTAAAAGCCCCTAAACAGCTCTGTTTTATATTTTAATTGAGGAACAGAACATTTTAAGTACTTTTATTGGGTGGCGCCTGCTGAATGACAGATGTCCGTGGCAGAGTAACGCTGAGCACACTTTCATAAAACAGGGCAATTCCTTGCTTAAAACATTTACAATTAAAGGCTTGATTGAATAACAATGAGTTCTGTGCATGGAGCTCATTTCTGCACTTGTTTGTGCACCTGAATCAGGCTGTGATCATTCGGTAGGTTGGATACGAGGTGCCAGTTGCTTTGTTCAATGACCAAATAGTGCTCACGGGCACAGCTGGAAATATGCCTTTGATTTTCCACCAAGACAGGTACACTGTGTTGTGCTGTTACATTTCCTAGCACCTTTGTTTCAGTTGGGATGCTGGTTTTGTTTTTGTTTGTTCGTTTTTGGGGGGGGGTTTGTTTGTTTTTGGCTTTATTTTTTTAAAGTACATGTTAGTAACTCTCCCAGTTTGTCAAGAGCCAGAGATTTTAAAATGAACACTAATCCTTAGCAGCTGAGAAAGCCTTAACTAGCTCCTCCTTTATTTTTCTATCTAGCTTCTGTGACCTCTATTACTGTAATACCAAAGAACATCACCTCTGTTAGTGCACTGATCCTCACAATATCTGAAGAAAGTTAGACTGGCATTAATATTATTTCCTCCTGTTATGCACAGGGAACTGAGGCACAGAGAGGTCAAGCGACTCACCCAGAGGTTGTCTTTGAAAAGGGTGCTGCACACGCGACCTGTCTTCAGATGGTATTTAAAATTTAGCCCTCTGAATGTAGAAACAGGCTTAAAGAAAGTACAAGATACCCAACAGCAACCCAGGTGACACAGCACAAACTACAACCATTTGCTCAATCCAACTAAGAGCTTCAAGTGAGAAAGGATTTCGAGTTTCACTCCTACCAAACTGAAGACAACCATGTCTAAACTGACATGAATACAAATTTGTGAAGGCAGTGAAAATCCTAATGGTGAGAACCTGAACTTGGGAAAAACAGCCTCACTTTTCTCCAAAAAGATGAATCCACAAAATAGATCTTGCCACAGCAGAAGGAACATGTGTCATGGGAACAGCAGAGGCAAAATGTGTCATGAGAAAATATAGACGGATTCAGCCCAGGACGAGAATGTGCAAATTGATGCAAAATTAAATGCAATTGAATGAGATAACACATATCCCAGAAATGAAGAAAACTCATAGCATACTCGCAAAAAAGATGAGTTTAAATCCAAGGAGCGGGAGAGGAGGGGGTGTCTGAGGATGTCTCAGCAGTCCCCAGTGACCACATTCTGGCAGGAATATGATAGTTTCCCCAAAAAAGAGTCAGGAAAGTGGTGCAGAAATGAGAAGGAGTAACTGAAGTGCAAGGATCAGTTACAGAACTAAATGGAAGATGTGTGACCCAGCCTTCCTGCATATCAACAAAGCAGACTCTAAAAAATGATATTGTTTGTCTGCTACTAAAACATCACCTTGTATTTCAGTTCTGGGATACTGTATTTTTTTTTATGTTCCTGGCCTGCTCTGCTGGCAGTGGTTTTCAAGAATTGCTGGTTTCTATCTCCAAAGTAGCTTAGTTTCAGTTCCAGGGGAAACAAAACTCTAAACTGGCCTTATTTGTAAAATCTTTGAAGATGTTGGAATATCCTCTGGTTATAAGGAAAGAGAAAGTGACTCAGAGCCTGGTACAAATATATAAAAGGGTTCAATATTTAATTAAACATAATCTTCCTTGTGGCATAAGTGACTGAGCTCTTTCATGCTGAATATCCTTGATTTTTAATGTACTATTCCCCATTAAGTGACAACACAAAACCTTGTGCTGGCCCAGGATGGCTCATCACCTGCCTCTGCTGTGGTGGCACTAGCTGCCTTGCCACTGCCAAGAGAACACTTTGGGAGTTAATGACTTTCTACTTTTACATGACAAATCCATCTCTCTGCATTGTCAGATCACTTTAACTTGTCTTTCTGGTGCCAAAAAACTACCGACGCTGTCCCCATGCTGCTGGGGTGAGGACCCACAGCACTGCACAAAAGCTCAGGCTGCCCTGCTCCACCCTTAGAAGCAAACAGACATTTCCAGGTACTTACAAAACCAGCATGAGAGGTGTGGGGGGGGAATCGTGTTTTGGGGCTGTTATTCTCTACAGAAAACAGTTACCCTGATCCTGCACCCACGATTGAGCTCAGCACAAGCAAAGGAGTTAAGCTGGAAGCGTGTGCAGATGGAGGTACTGAGGATCTGGCTCGTAGACCTGCCTTTGAAAAGGGTCAAGACAATCTCACGTAGGGCACTACTCTGTTAGTTTTGCTCTGGTATTTTTCTTTCTTTTTTTAAATGAAAAAAAAGGACAGCTTTGACTCTTTTCTGGAAATGGTATTCTGCTGTGTGTGAGAAACGCGAACAGGTCAGTCTAAAGGGAAAGAGTGCAATGTGTCATCTATAAGCCTAAACAAATATCTGGAGCTGCCTGGCCCAATTTTGGTTTTACATACGTAAGGTGACTTCTATCAACACAATTTTATTTAAAAATCTCTCTCTTTTGTTTTTAACCATTCATAGCCACTACCTACTCAAAACCAATAATAAAAAGAAATAAACTTTTTGGTAGAAAGGAGATCATTATAAGCAGGATGTATACTGCTCTGAAAGCAGGGCTTTCTAATGATATGTCTAGTCCCCACATGCCCTTTACTCAGTGGGATGTGTTCTTTCAGCCTTGGTGGTGGGCTGGGAGTTGTCTGCAGCCAACACAACAGCCTCTACTGGGGCATTAGCATTCCTCAGAGGTGCCCCACTGACTGTGATGAGGGTTTTCACGAAGACGCAGCCAGGGCTGAAGTCAAAGCACAGCAGCCTTGAAGTGAATCTTTCCAGGGATGCTGGGATGTGAAGCACTTACGGGTTACTTCAACAATGACAAAATAACTCCTTGTGCTATATTCCCCAGGCTTCCTCCTAGACGTCTACCAGCTACACCCTTCCTTCCCGCCTGCAATTAGCACTTACAGTGTTGCAAAGGGAGATGAGATTCGTTCTCTGCTGTCCTCCCTCAGAAATCTCTCGCACCTTCCCCACCGGGTGGGAACATGCACTGTGGGTTAGGAAATATTCCTGTAGTGGAATTACATTTGCAGCAATCCTACCCCCTGCCTCCTGTTTTCTTCTGACTATTAGTCTCTGCTGCTCATTGTGATACAGGAGCACACTAACACAAAAGCTCAGACAGAACATTTGGTTCAGCAAACCTCAGATCTCCATGACTCTATTCACTCCCCTGGAATTGCATACACACAAACCAGGCCCAGTATGTTTCATAGAGGGTAACTGGAGCTGGATAAGTGCCTGCAATTTTGGTGGAAGAGTGGGGTGAAGAGAGAATTGGAAGGATATGACCGCTGGCCCTAATTAGATGAGATAAAAAAGTCGAAACATGATTCCTAAGAAAACCAAGGAAGGCCTCTATTGTCAAGTGTTTCCACATGGATGCCACTGAGAAGAGGTCAAGTGCTTTCTATATACTTTCAGTAAGCAGTAGATTGTGAGTTCACAGTCTGCACTGGATTTGAGCAGTGTTTTGCAAGATCATAATTGAGTCTTATGTACTTAAGATTTGATATCCACGATAGTATTACTCCAGAGTTGCTAGGAAATACAGGGGCAATTAAGAATCATAAAGTTTGCTAGTGAAGCTATGCCTAATGTCATACATGACTAAGCCCACACTAGAACTGTCTCAGGCTCCTACTCTAAAAAGCAGCCATGATAGACTCTTCTAGGAGTGTCTGCTCTTGGTGATTTTCTATGATAAAGACATGTCTCTTCACATCTCCATTGTCATATAAAAAATGCACATGGCCTTCAAAATTAAATCTGCTGCATGAAAAATGGCTTATATGTCAGGAATTGAGAACTCTGAAGAAGGTAGCTTGTTTAGATATTACTGTGAAGAATATCAATCGGAGTTAAAATGTTAGGCATAAAATTCTTCTGTTTATATTTGCAGCTACTCAGCCTGAAGATTAAGAAGACTGAATGTGGTGGGTTGTACCAAAACCAGCTCCATTTCCCTACCTGGAAGTGTGACAACATTGAAATCAGAAATTACAGACTTATTTCATATCTGCAGATTCAGTTCTAGTGTTGTTGCCAGCAATTACAGTATTATCAGGTAGCAGCATGCATCTCTGGTGCTCAGCACCTCTTCCATTGCTTGGAGAGACCGTGCCCTTATTAGAGGTCCCATTTAGAGACAAGGAAACTGAGTCGAAAAGCAACGATCTGAGTCCACAGAAATCTGTGGCAGATCATCCAGAGCCCCCAGCTAAATCCAGCAGACCTAATAACTTCTGCAGCTTTTACAAGCAGGAAGAAAGGGCAGGAGTGCTCTTAGGGCATAACTGGAAACAGATGAGCCGCTGAAAATCTTCCTGTCTGTTCAATGGGCTTCACATGAGGATCTGAAATAGTAGGGACCCAAATTATTTAGGGTACATTCCTGGGAGGAGAAAATGAGCCATGAAACTTGGGAAGCTCAGTCCCAAAGGCTCTTCTTGGAAGCCAAGCTGTAAAGCTTTTTATGCACCTGAAGCAAAAAAATCCCTCTTTCCCTGTAAAAAGGAAAGAAAGGGCAGCTGATTTGTGAATGCTTTCTTGCTAGAACTGTGGATTTGAAATCTCTGTCCTTGATTAAAGAGTGGAATGCAATTACACAAGTCATTAATTATTACTGATAAAATAAAGTAGTGACGGACCCAAATAAAAATCTCCTGCCACTACAATTGGATTCTGGAAAAAAAACAGACCTGGGAGCCTCCAGCATATTTGCATTTTCTTTTTGTTTTGTGAAATACGTGTTTGAATGGCTGGGTCTCCAAACCCTGAATGTTCTCAGAGTATGAGATGTCTATAGGTACAGATCAAAAGAAATGAACTTTATCTACACAGACAGCAAAAGGCAGCTTACAGTTCCTTTAACATGTGACCAGTCCCAATTATGGCTTCTTCCACATGACATCAGTATGCGATGGAGGATCTCGCTTTTTTTTTTCGCCAGAGGCAACTGAATACATTATCCAGCAGTGAGGAGTGGGGCAAGCGGATGCTAACTCTGGGGTGATTTGGATTCCACGCTCGCGCGGGGGTGTGAGCCAACCTCAAAAGTCATTTTCACTGATGCTGACACATAAGGCATCCCTCAGAGACCTGTCTATCAAACTGCAACATGCTATGCAGAAAAATTAGATTACTCATGCTACAATAAAGAAGAAGATGACAATGATGAAAAAAAAAGGCTTCAAAATGTAACAGCTATTTATTAAATGAATAAAAATCCTGACTACAGGAAAGTAGCCTAGAGACTTCTTATTTATTTATTTTACCTCTTGCAACTCATTTCAAGGAGAGCTAGTTGGAAAAACCCTTTTAATTCAGATACTGCCTCTGGAAAAAAAAACACTTCATCATGATTGTCACATTACTGTACTTGTGAAATATCATCTTAAATACTCATTACGATTTTGCTGCTGGTCTTGTTGCACTCAGCAGCAGGATTTCCTTTGGCTTTGGTAAGAGCAGGATCAGGCCCTCTCTCTCTCTGAATTGCAAATGGATTGTTCATGTGTCAGCTTGGTAACCAGGCAAAGTTCACCGTGCTCAGTTCAAAGCACGCAAGATGAAGCTCAGGGCATTTCACTCTCAGTATTTGCTGAGTTCCTTGGGTCTACAAAAGTGTTAAAATGGTTTAATACAAAATCCATAAGACACATATTATGCAGGTAAGTGTGAACCCCTGTCCAATAAAATCTATTTCTTTGGGAAAAAAATACAAAGTAGTTAGTAAAGAAAAGAAAAGGCTAATTGAAGCTTAGTAAAATCCTACAAATCAGAATGCCTAACAGCTTCAGGAAGGGTCGTTTAAAATAAATCTGCAGAAGAGCACACACGTAGACGCAGACATACACACAGTCTGTAGCTGGAAATGGACCTGGACAAGTGACGAGGTTCGAACACCTCAGACAGCACTGCAGGACTGGTTTTACAATGTCAGATAACACTTGGTTGGCCGAATGCTGATTTTTCTTCTATGCTGGAGCTTCTGTGGTATTTTCTCCTTGATTTCTTCCCCAGGAACGCTATTTGGGATGGCTAATTAAGATTTTAAACTCCTCTTATAGCTGTACTAGTTGCAGCTGCAAATTCTATTCTACCTATTATTATCATTTTTTAAGGAGCCAGTTGTATATTGGCTTGACTTGCAAAGCAGCTTCAGCAATTTCCCATGGGGTTTACTTTCTCGTCTTAAGCTTTTCTTCTAAATATTTCTTCCCAGAGATAAGTTTCAGTTCCCATCCAAACCAACTGAGGAATACCATAAGCTCTTCTGCGGTAGTGCATCTCACAAAGCCTTAGAGGAGCTCATGGTCTGCTGGCCAGAGCAAAGAATAGATGCAAGTTTGCCTTTCCCTGCTCATTCTCCAACTGTGTGGCACTGCTATGCATGGTGATGTCTATCAACCCAACTGCACCCTTTAAGCCTGCTCAGTAGCATTTTGGGGGTCTGGCTTCTTCATACAGAGACACGATTTCAACGTGACCACAGATAGTGGAAGTACACAGAATTATAGGTCTCTAAAATTGTCAGGAGCAAATATGATCAGATCTGGTTCTTGATCTCATTACTGTCTAAATGATTTGGCTGGCATTTTTAAATGCTATGATTTACGTTCTTCACCTTAACATGGCCCTTGGTGGTGTAAACCCAGTAACTCTATTATTCTCCAGGGCAAGTCTAAAGAACCTGATTGGAGAATTTTCACAACACTGTGTCTGTAAGAAAATATTAATATGGATTAAGACAAGTTGATAGATTTTAAACCAGGCTATAGAGTGAGAACCACTGAGAATAAATCAAATAACTTTGCCTAACTACAGAAAGTATTTGTAAAGCCCTGTAAGGTTTCCATTTCCTAAACCACCTGCCATCTCAAATGCCCCTAATCAGTCACAGATGCTGGATACCAACCTGCTAACCCTATGGCTTTGAGAGAAAATATTGCACTTTGTAAACTCATTCTTGGGTATTTCCTTAATTTTTCTTAAACTAAACTTTCATCCCTTATTTTCCACTTAAATGTAATGAGTTAAATCAACTCTGACATTTTGCCCTGCTAACCCTTATAGTTCTTTTAGCTGCTTTTGTACCGACTTCTTGAAGAGTCTGAAGACTTCACTTTTTTTTAAAATCATTAGGGTATTTTTTTCACTCCAAATTTCAAGATCATCCTTCTGGTGTTCAGGAATCCTACTAAATGCATAGTTTCAATTTTTTTTCTAGTCCATGGCTAATGGAAAAAATTATGCTTTTTATGTTTTTAACTGATGTTTATCTCCATGATGAAGATGTACCAAGCTCTGAACTTTTGTGAACTACTGTGGAAACATTTTTTTTTACCTTCCAAAATAATTAAGAAAAAAAAATAGAACACACACAAAAAAAGTCTACTCCCTAAGAAATAAGAGGCATTTTAGAGGTCTCATCCAGCACCCACTAAAACAAAAATAAGGAATTGCACAGATTAGGGAAGGTACCAAACCAGACCCTGGTGCCAAAGACTGTTAGATGCAGTTAGGCTGTATTGGTACTCAAACAGAACAGTGGGTTTGGTGTGGCTCTGGAAGAAGCCATTATTCCGCTTTAGTTTGTGAAGACAGACTGGTTGTGAGAGTTGTAATGAAGGTAGAAAAGCAGACTGGATTTTATTAGTCTTCCATCATCTTTAAGAGACCCCTGACCAGATCAGATTTCAGCCTCTCCCTTCACTCTTGTGTCAACCTTTGGTTCTGTTTTCGCTGGAGGATAAGTTTCATTATATTAATACGCAGCACAAGTGGTTCCAATTGTGGAAGAACCACTCTGAGCTGTCAGAAATGATCAGAGGAGAAGTTTCAGCCTTTCCATGATCATAGCCTCTTCTTCTGGTGCCTCAACTCCACACTTCCCTAGTGCACTTCACATTTTTAGTAGCCATGACAATAATAAAACGTATGTTTACATTTTAGGAAGAATAGATTATTTTAAGTAACTTTATTCTCTGATCATGGTAGTACATCAATGCTTGGAAATCAGATGCTAATGGGAATAACTGGGCTGACATCCAATGTACTGGCTGGAAGACTAGATCTAGGCATACACTTAAATGAAACTATACATCTTCAGTCTCCTACTGCAGACAAATTTAAAACAAAAATGTCTTTAGTTATGCCACTAAAGAAGCAAATTTGCATTTCTTATTGCTAAGAAAGCGGTGGTTAGAAAAACCTGTTTTGCTTCAAAAGCTGAGCCTGTTGGCTCCCTATCTTAGAGTGATCCATTAGCGCGTACCAGCAATAATACTCAGCATTTGTCTCCCTCACAGCATCCACCCAAGGGAAAGCATTTTAGGTAGACAAAGTAATTAAAGAATTCCCTATGAGGATGGAAATATTACCAGATTAATTTTGCAGATAGGAAAATGAAGCACAGAAATTTTTAAACTCATCTGAGCTTAAACCAGCCAGTAGGGAGGAGAAGACCTGACTCAAAATCCTGGGCTCTAACCACTAACAGAAAGATGGGCACCCATGGGACAGGCAATCCTTGAGATCGGACCACTGAAGATGCTGGGGCTTTGTGTAGGAGCACATCTCCACCAGCATCCATCCTCCAGGCTGCAGGACTGGGCTTTGGGTTCAGAGTTACTACAAAATGACTGAGGATTATGCTTCTTCCCGACACTTTCCCTCACTGCCCTGGGAGAAACTGAGTGAAGTTTAGTTTTCAAATTAGACTCACCCAGGACTTGTCACTGAAATGTCATGTGTAAGATGGAATAAAAAAAAGAAGAGGGGAGAAATGTAAAAGGAAATCTTTGTAGCCAGGACTACCTGACTCTCCCGCAGTAGGAGACACAGGAATACTGTTTCATGTCACGGAGATGTAGTTAAAATGCAGACTGCATATCCTTGTTCTCAGAATTTGAGAGGTGTGGTTTATGCATGTGGACAAGCCATCGTTCTTCCCTTTGATCTATCACTTGATGTAGAGGAAGGCTTTTATGTGTTAGTCCCATATAATGGATAATTTAGTCTGAAACCATTATGAAAAGTATTATACTTTGGGTACATATGCTTCAATTATTCTTCAAATTACATGGAAATATTTTATGACATTCACATATATTTCAAGTTAAAAAAAAATCAAAACAAACCTCGAATTTTTCTTTACCTTCCAAACAAGTTTGTTCTCCTGAGGCAAATTTACATGTATTTTAAAAGAATTCTGCCATTTTATGAAATGTTTTTTAAGGCAGAATGTAAACTCTGTGTTTGAATATTTAATAGGAAAAATGTCAGAGTCGTCATTCATTAAAATTACCAGTGGTACACATTGCTCTTTAGCTGTATGTGTTTATTCCCGCTATGAATAAAACTACTTAACACAAAGAGTAATAAACAGAGTTAAATTCTCCTTAGTCAAGTGCACTTAGAACTGAACTTTCAAATCAATCCTATAACCCTTTTACAAACAGAGCTGGTCAGAGGATAGCCTTACAGAGTTACTCATAAAATCATGAACTGCTGGTACAATACGAGACACTGACGGTGAGCAGGGTTGGAGTATCTCCGTCTCCCATAGTAAAAGTTTGCATTGGAGAGCACTGTAAAAAGGTTTTCTTGCAAGAGGAGGACCTCCTCATTTGTTTCCTTCCACAAACATGCTTTTAATGACAGATCTTGGAGATGGCAACAGCTGGACACCAGAGGTGAAGGCTGACAGCAGTGTCACTGTTGGCCTCCTGCAGGTCACTGCACCTTTGTGCCTCAGTTTTCTAATTCTAAGTCAGGCATCCTCATACAAGGTATCAGTTTTTTCAATCACGGAAATTATATTAGCATTTAATTGTTTATCTTCCATTTTCTTCTACTGAATAAAAGGATGGCTGCGGCCTCATGTAATTAAAAGAAAGAATCAACTCCATTTCACATATTAGAGAAAGTGTTTGGGTGGGAGACCTTGCCCTGTAAGACCTCTGAACTGATCCTCTAAATATAGGGCTGTTGGCTTGGTTAATTCAAATAGTTCATCTAGAGGGAGAAAATGTTTAGCTTGGAGGCATTTTGAGTTTCACACACAGCATGGGACTCTATAAAGAGATGTCCTGCCAGTCATTTCATCTCTGTTCTCATGACTGGCCCACTCACCTTCCATTGTTGCTGTCTTGCAGGAGGTGGGACCTTGGTACCCCCAAAGCTGTGATCAGTGTCTCCCTAAGCAATGTGGATGGAAACCATGCCTGCATGATCCCCTGATCCCCTGAAGGGGAAGAGCTGAATGGGCCTGTCTGTACCAACCATCCACACCTACCTTACAGCCAAAACCACATGAGAAGCAGTTGGTTATACAACTGGCTTCAGTGCAAGCTATTAGCCCCTAGTGTTTCCGGAGGCCTGACTTTATTCACTGCACAAGCCAGCCCTTTCCCACGTGACATCTGAACCGAGCCTCATCAGCAGTGCCCAGGCTCTGATCGCTGACCCAGCCTTCACTGCAACCCCTCTGCCGAACTTACCCGAGATGAAAGGAGTCAAATGACAGAATAGAGAGTGCCGAGAGCTGGCAGCAGAGGTTTCTTCTGCAGACATCTTGCTGGTTGTTTTAAGGTCTTCTGCCTCTAAGTGGCACCATGCTGAGTGACTGAACACTTGCTAGAATCTTTTCTACCTTTTATTGTAATGATTTCTTGCAGAGCTCCCACTTTCCCAACTCCGAACTTTCAAGACTACTGCCTGAATGTCAGAGCCCTTTCGTCAGAAACAACAGAGCCTTCTGGAGTGATGGTCCCCACTACTATAAAATCTCTTTGGAAAGCCACAGCTCTTAAAACATCACTAGGAAACATGGAACTTTAGTTTTTAGAGAAGGCTGTCACATCTCTGGGATTTGTAATAAGAGGTATTCAAAATACAGCTGGGCAGAGCTTTCACTGGTGCAAATTGCCAGAGGGTTACACTGAATCATACCCGTGCACAACCTCATTTATTGTTTTGGATTTGCTTAAAGCAATTAGGCCCAGACTGTCTCATAATACAGCTTCTGCTCAGAAAGCAGGAAACAATCTGGGAGGGGACAGAGGGTGTTCCAGAATGGATAGAACCAACCTAAACACACGCACATGTGCACACACGCTTTGTCTGGTAGTCCTGGAATTGCTGAAGCAAACTGTACTCCTGAAACCAGCCATCCAGCACAAGAAATGTTGTACGTTTTAGGCCCGAAGAAAGTAATCTCCTCTGAGTGCCATAATGGGCTCATAATGCTAAAATATACAGATATTCAACCATTCACCATGAAATCTGCCTTTGCTTTACTACTTTATGATCCTCACACGTTTTGCAGAGTTCGAGGCTGTTTGCTTTACGTAAAAATGCAGTAAGGTTTCCCTGTCCCTACATAATAAAACAAAATCCACAACCCAGACTCCTGCAGCTCACAACAACAACAAACAAGCCAGGCACCCCAGGAAAATTATTGACTCTTTCAGAGGACTAGAAAAATGTACACCAAGAGGAAAGTTTTTCTACAGTTGAGGGAAGGTTGTCAGGATAGTAATATAGTAGAGTGAACAGTGAAGATTGGGAGATTTATGTACCAATTCTGTGTATGATTTACTTAGACGAATTGCTCTGTGTCAATATGTAAAAATCCAATAAATATAACTCCCTATACAAAGGGTTGCTCCAGTCCCAATGTTACAGTGGACAGTTTTGGCAGAAAGTCAGGATACGCATTAAAAACACACTTTTGGAGAAGCCTAATAAATAAAAGCTCTGAAATATAGTTTCCTACTGAGAAAGGCATTTTAAATCATTTTGGTAAAGAACTTAAATGAGGCCTTAAAAGGAAGGGGAAGCTGGGTCCCTGTAACTAATTATTTATAGGTATTTTGAATATGAGTCCAAGAAAGCTGGCCTCCATCCCCCATTCTCTGCCACAATAAATGGGAAGGAAGCAGCCATTCCCCTTCCCCGCTCCTACCAAATTAAAAGTATGAAGTGTTAGAAAGGGGAGGAGAAAAGCAGAATTAAAACAGGGAACAAGCACCTGAACAAGGAACTTTAGAAGTCCTGAAAAAAGACCTGCACATTTTCACCAAAATAAATGATATGAGCAGGGGACAGGCCTTCAGTTCTCCTCCACGTGACTCAAGAGAACCAGGCTGTTAACTCACTGTAGTCCCCTGAAACGGGAATATACTGTTAGTCATTAAACACCAGAGGGAATGTTTTCAGAAGTGAATAAACATCTAGTCTTTCTGAGAGTCAAAGCAATTTAGAGACTGCACAGAAGTTGAAATTGCTGGGGACTTTGGCTTCTAAGTTACTTAGGTGCTTCTGAATACCTTGTCCCGAAACACAGGTGACATTTTGTAGGTCTGTGACATTTTGCATGTGTGAAGCCACCTATAGGCCCTGCCTTACAGGATTTACAGTTTGGGGACTTGCTACTGTTCACTGCAACCCAGTAAGGCCGAAGAAGTGCTGATGTGGGAGAGTCTGTGGCTGCTCAGAAGTTATTGGCACCTTTCTGTACTGGATCCCACACCAAGCACAGCAACTCAGGCCCAGTTCATAAGGCAGAAGGTTCTACATGTAAAGACTGAGGAATGACAGACTAATGTTCAAAAGCACAGTGCGTGTGCTGGGGAGATTTTTGCTACTGTAGTTGTACCTATCAGACATCCTACAGAGGTTACCGAGTTATTAATCTCTGATGGACATCCGGAGTTTCCCTGTTCGTTCTCAGCAGATTGCTTCACCTCATACTCCCTTTTGCTGCCAAGCACGGTCATCTATCAAGACTCTGCACAAGGAGTCGCTCATTCTCCTCTGTTCCATCAGCAGTGCTTGCCCCTGAGCTCAAGATCAACCCTCCCTTTAAATATGACCCTCAGACCTTCTTTTTCATTGCAGGGCTCAGTGAGGTATAGTAGAGTTAGGGCTACCACTGCACTGGCAGAATCAGGAGGTTGCTAACAGGTGGCACTTCACTAAAGAAGGAAAATACATGTCTTTTAGAAAATTAAGAAAGAGGTATTGAAGATCTTGGGTTTAACAGAGTGGGTTTGCCCCTACATTTGGACCGGCTGTGTGGTCATAACATCAGGGAACACAAGAGTACACCTTTCATTGTCTAGGGCCAGTCACATGCCAAAATCTTTTAGTGTCCTACAAGACTCGCTTCCATGCCAGAGGAGACTGTCCAGACTTCCAGACCTCTCCAAAGGATTGCAGTCCTGATGTGTGCACCACCAGAACTTTCAGACACGTTCTCTAAGGTCAGAAATAGCAGAAGAGCTCAACAACAGAGCACTAGTGCCCAGTTCTTATTTCTAAAACCAACACAACACAGAAATATGTGGCCGGGTTTTCAAAAGAACTCAACAGCTTGAGGGCTTTGTTGAACATCTGCTTGTAAACACAACACTGGGAACTGCGGGACGCGGCTCTGAAAATCTGGCCTAGGCTGGCAGTACTCAAAGAACTGGCCATGAGCTCCTTTGAAAAGGTTGTCCTATATGTTCGTACCAGAAAGGTTGGTTGCACAAAATGTAAAAGTGCTAGCTGCAATTACAGACAACAGGATTTTGCCCCCAGTTTGAAGTGGGTTTCAGATTTCTGCCAACTCACCAAAGATAAAAGTTCCTGGACAGTCCAAAAGCCCCCAAAAATAAGAAAAAGAAAGTGGAAATTTGAATTTAAATTGAAACTTAAGCATTAAAAAAATTAGAAAAACATTTGTTGCTGTCATGAAAACTTATACTCAGGCTTCTGACATTTTAAACTTAATAACCAAAACCATCAGCCATAATGATTTCTCCATCCAACTCAGCATTAATATTCACACAAATGCCAGGGGCTGTCACTTCCCATATTAAGGCAATCCACATTCGTTTGCATCCAGAATATCTATGGATGTTGTTCTTCTGATGAACAAACTGTAATTTTTAAGCTGAAATGAAAGAAAGGAAAGAATTAGAATAAGGCAGCTGAGTATCTTTTGAAAATACATCAAAATGCATTTTCTTTTAAATGCCTGAAAAGAGATCTGATTATTTAGGGATCCTTTCCTCTTCATTCCATTATCATTATGTCGTCAGTGTTATCTAATTACTTGGCTAGAGCTGGAAACTTCATTTTCATGCATTAAGGTATAAGAGGACTAGCTTGTCTGGCTCAGTAGCTCGTACTTAAAGAACAGCTGTAAAGAGCAGAGTCAGGAAAACTGCAGCACAAGAGGAAATCCTCAGTAGAATTCAAGTGCTTTACATCTGTCATAAACACACTTCCAGATCAAATTAAAGGAATTTCTTTTAACTCTATTCAGAGTCTCCAAATATTCTGCTCAACAAGCTGCCTGAGATCTTAGTCAGTCTGAGAGATGAATCATATTCCTCTTGTCATTTGGCTGTTCTCCGCTGACTGCTAATTCATGGTATATTGATTTTAAGACTCTGTTAAGACATTATATTTTCATGTTAAGCCAGGAAAGCTTTTCTTACTGAAAAATCAAGCCTCATCCTCAGTCCTCGCAATATTCAGTTTTGTTCCTCCTCCATTATTTAGAATGATTGATCAACAAAATTTAATCAGCTTTAAATAGTTCAGTGGGGTTTCCATGCTATCTTACCAACTACACTTTTTTCTACCAGTATTTAACACCACAACATGAACTCTGTGTATTAGACTTTTGTGTTCGCCTATTGATGCAAAATTTTAAAAGACCAAGTAAGTGCTGGGGTAAAACACTGGGGTCCAGTAGCATTGTATTATTTTTGTTATTATATTATTATTATTTTGGAAATCAACTGCTCATAGAAATAACTTGTTATCTAGAAGGAAGACTTTAAAACAAAGATCATTAGAATGACATGAATATTTTTCATCACTGATTTAAAACAGGTCAAGGCTTTCATGCCTGTGAAAATCTATGCTATTACAGCTGGTGATTAAAATTTATAATTAATTAGACAATAAATATTTTGTTTGCTTCTTTTAAAATGTCAGTAATGGTGCGGTCTCCCATTGGCATAGTAGAAAACTGCTGTTGGCAAAAATCTAAGTACAAAACACGTTTTGTACTTCATGTTTCAGATGCTTATAAAAATTAATTCCTCTAAATAACAATACTAATTTGGGTCTACTTGTATGCACAAAGATTGTACATAAATATTTTTGGCATGTAGTGAGATTACAACTTTGCTTTTATTTAAGTGTTTCTAACAGGCATAATATCTTTGTCACTTCAAAATAAAATAGTTTCACTTAAACAGAAGTTATTTAAACTTTCAATAGATTTACAACTCTGAGAACTCTTCCATTCGTGCCAAAATATTCAAAAACAGGAACAAGAAGTATTTAATTTCATAAAAAATGGGTATAGAAATGCTTTTTTCTACCCTAACCAAACTTTGAGTTGGTCTGCAAAAAAGTATTTCAGTGGGTTTTCCTGACCTGCAGACATTTGGTGTATCAGTTGCTGGTTGCAAATACAGCGCAGGAAACTTATCAATTTTGTTTCTGAATTATGATTTTCTCAGAAGAAACACATTCATAAAACTTATCTTTTAGGTATAGATGAACATTTTAAATATGAAGTTTCTTAGGAGCAAAAAAATCAGAGTAGAAGCTGAAACTCTATTGATCAGCAAATTGCTCCAATGCACATTAAACTACTTAAGACTAAAAGAACCTCAAGAAAGAATGAAGTCATTAGCACACATATAAAAGTAAATCTTAAGTTTAAATGTATAATTAAAAGGTTTATGCGTATATAATATATTAACATTAAGAGTACTCATGTTTTAAAAACTAATTATATGTTATATCTACATATGCTGTTGGGGAAGAAACAACATAAAATTATAAAAGGTCTAGCTTTTTATATGTAGTATGAGACATATGAGAGGCAAGTTTGAGCCCGGGAATGACAAAATGTCAGGTACGTCTGGGACCTAAATGAGGCTGTACCAGAGCCCCCCCAGAATTACAGGTTTTGGGAGATTCTTTTTCATATCACAGGAAACTACACACTGGATGCAAAATCTGTTTGCACGGATACACGAACTGTATAAAAGAAAAAAATACCATTCCCAATTTACTTCTAATACGTAAAATCAAGGAATATCCAACATGAAAATTGAGGAAGCTGAGAAAATAAACCTACTTATATAGACTTATGTAAGTAACACATAATATATAATAACTCAAATTTAGTTTTTACCCAGTAATGTAAACGGTAACATAAACCTACTATTAAGAGTAGTTTACACAATAATTTTGGCTGAGAAATATGCTGATGGGTAACTCACCCTTACCATTAAGCTGTAGTTTATTAAACATTTTGTATCTGAGACGTGAATAGACTGGAGGATTAAATTAGAGGATCACTTCACAGCTAAGACTAACAATTCAGTCAATGCAAGATTTTGTCCATTCAATGCACCTTACAAAGAACAGACTGAATTCTGCTTTCAATTACTGAGGTGCAACTTTGACTGAAGTCAACAGATGTTGCACCTCAGTAACTGTTAGCAGGACTGCATACCAAACAAAAGGCTGGGAGAAAAACTCTTATTAAAACATTTTTTGATGAAAAACTGATTTTTTTCAAATAAAGTTTTGTGAACAGTGTGTTACACAGGAAAAAAAAACCCTTGTTTTCATCAAATACTTTTCTACTGAAAACTTGAAACGTTTAGGTCTGGGGTTTCTTTTGCTAATGACAGATCAGATTTTTTTTTTTGAGGAAAGACGACTAATTATTTGACATGTCGCTGGAACAAAATTAACTATGGATTGAAAAGACAAAGCCATACTAAGAGTGCCAAGAAATGGAGATAGGAAGAGAAATGAGAATATGGAAAGGTGGCATCACTCAGAAAGCTTATTATAGATTCTCGGTTTAGTATTTTAATTCCTTAGGCAGAGGGGTCGGATCTAGAGAGGTACACAGCTTTCAGCAAGGTGATATGCAATAGTTCATTAACAGGAATGAACTGAAGCATGGTCTGGGCATTTGCTAAAGGTGAGTTTGTTACATGGTCACCAACAATACAGTGGCTGGCAGAAACACATTACATTAGTATTTGAGTTCTCATGCACTGGACACATGCTCCAAAAAGGGAAGGAAATTAAGCCTCCTTAAATTTAGCCGTTTCCCAAGGTGTAAATCCAAGCAGGGGTTTCAAGAATCAGAATGTGTGAACTAAGACAGGTGTCTGTCCTGACCAAGGCAGCCTGGAAGTGTTTAGTGCATACCATAAGTGTTTCCTTGTCTGCTTCAGAGAGCTGCTGGGAGAGGAGCAAGTATCATGAGAGAAGAACAGAGAAAAGCAGCTGCTTTTCTCACAACAGTAAAGAACCTCCTTGAAGGTCAGCTTGGTACTTTGGGCCATAAAGGAGAAACACAAGTGGGACTATAAATTTCTCTTTCATGGGAAGTCCAGAGAGTCTCATGAAGTCAATAAGACTATTTTGAGGATGAAGAATCACTTGCATCAAATAAAAATTTCAGGATTTGACCATAAAGCATGCAAAATATATTGTACACCCATGAAATGTGAGACAGCACTGCAATGATACAGACATTACTCTTGTATATGCTAGACACCTCTGCTGCACAAACAAACCTAATCTTCCATTCTTGGGAAAGATTATTGAAAACAGAACTCCTACAGCAGATAGCTGGAGGCTGAACTTTGACAGCTCAGCTCATTTCCACCCAAGAGATCTGGGAAGTTATTTGGGATAGCTGCTGTTCCTCTGTGGCCGGGCTCCCATGTGGTCTCACCACTTGATCAACGTGCGATGGTGCGATATGCTTTGGCCATTGCAGATGCTGTGTGATGAGGCCAAGTGCTCATTCTGGTAGACGTGAAGAAGATGGGACAGAGTCCTAGACCAAAAAGGACTCTTGGCATGCCAGCAAATGGTATGTTAAGGTGTTTAATTGCTAAGGTTGGACAGCAAATCAAGAGTCTTACTCCAGAGGACTCTGGGCGAAAGGGACATTTTTGTTAGCTTCTATTCCTCTTACATCCAAAAGCCTCATAAAACAGACACCCTAATTGTTTAGGCAATGTGAAATATGTATAAAAAGTCACCATTGCACAGACCTTGCCTGCTATTTTAAGGCAGGCTACTGAAGTGGGTTACACAGACTGTGAAAGAGCGGGAGGAAGGGAAGGAGAAAGGTTAAACAGCAGTAGGAAACACGGCTAGAAAGGACTATTTGCACAACTGATGGTTCTGAGCCGTTAGATTATGCTGACAGTGTATTAATCATATGTTACAGCCATATGCACACACACTGATAAATTTATATTTGTCTGCCTATAAATGAACATTAGATGTAAATATATGTAAATTATTGACTATTTTGCATCACGTTAATAGGCTAAATATTTTAAATATTTTAAATATAAAAAAATCTTTTTATATAACACCATCAGAAGAAATTACAAAAATATGTATGTGGGAGATGAGCTTATGGCCTACACCAGCTCCGAAGCTTAGGCTTGAAATCCCAGATTGTCCACAGACTCCTTCTGTAACTTAGCAAAAGCTTCCAAAAGCATCCCAATGAGTTAGGAGGATAAGCACTTTACTATCACCAGAAGCACTTCTGCCACTAACCCACCCATTCTATGGCCATATGTGAAAATCCTAAGTGCTTTTCCTTATTCCAGACAATTAAAAATAGATGTCATGTAGATACACCCTTGGACTACACTCCCCATTTCTGTTCATGACTCTCAGTGTATTCAGGGAGGGTTAGTAATATAAAGGATTAGACCCACTCTACTTCACTACTTTGTCCCCTCTGCTTTTTACAGTAGTCAACGAGAGCAGCCTGGGACCATATCAGAACACCTTTTTGCCTCCTCCATGTTACAAAGAGGATGGAAGAACAGATTTCACCCTGGACTCAGCTCCCAGACTGAGCAGGGACTGCAGGACCTCTGAGCACCCTCTGGATGACCCTCACCCCAGACCACGGCTTAAGTGGTGCACTGGGCTGTGACTGTCACTGGGCACAGTGGTACTTTCACATAGACAGAATTAAGCATTAAGAGCTGAGTTTATTCCTTGCTTCATCCTTCTTTTGCTACAGGAAGATCTGTATTATAAAGCTTGTGGAAAAGGAGCAGATAATGCCCCCATCTCTAATACATAGATTTTTTTGAGTATGTGTATGTTGTGATTGCCTTGCTCTGGGACTATCTTCTAGATTTTTAAAATACTTTTGTCATTTTTTTTTTTACTTTTGCCATATGCTGCCCTGCTGACACTGCCTCTGGGAGGTGCTGTTTTGCCCAGTTCCCTGACAGTGCTGAGAAGTCCCTTTGTACCCACCTCTCCTGTACTGTTGCTCCAACTCCTGCACTGCTCGCTATGGATGAATTCTTGCAGTCTTTAGTCTAACCATGTCTCATATCCCTCGTCAGAGGCTTGTGTGCTCAGCTTACATCCAGTCTCATCAGGATGTCTTTTTGATTTAAGCCCTTGTCTTCTCCCTGCTAGGCCTAATACCTCATCTGTTAGCCACTGCTAGTTCCTGCATTGTTTCTTTATCCCAGTCATATTGTGTGCTGTGTCTAGGCTGACATCTTCTCCCTCACACCGTGGCTCATTTGGTCCCTTTTTAGCCCTGGCATGCTGATAGCACCTCAAACTGGCTGTAAACTCCTGCTCTGAGCTGTCACTGATATGTCCTGGGAGAAATCTCTTGCATGAAAACAGCTTTTGCTTTGGGACTTGTTTTTTGTTTGTTTGCTTTTGTCTATTTTTATGGGATTATCAGAAACCAGGAGACATGTAAAGGAAGAGAACTGATATTTATTAGGAATTTGTTAGCATATGGTCAGAAGTAAGTCAGCTTTGTTCAGAGAAGAGAGCATCTGTGGAACCATCCTGTCAAGGCAAATGGATTCAATCTCCACCTCAAGACGAAATGTGCCCTTTCTCTTACTTTGCTCTTACCTCACCTCCTTCTCCCATTTTATATCATATTCTTTATTAACAGAGTCTTCTTTACTTTTCCTATTACCCAATTAAAAAATCACCACAACAGAGGCAGAATTGGCTGTACATAACAGAGATGCAAAAGAAACACCTAGTATATCTGCACAAATACTGGCCTTGATTCCATGAAGATGTCTGCATTACAGTCAATGAAAGATCTGAGTGCATAAAGTTAAGTGTATGTGTCAGTCTTTGGCAGACTGAGACCTTGAAGCCTGTTCAGACATCGTGACTGGGTACAGTCAGAAACTTGACATTTGCGATGTTTCGCTTAGCTTTGACAAAATGTGATATTTGGGGGGTTGCTTTAAAAATAAACACAAACAAATTCCCTATCAGCTTTACTACCGTTTCAAATGAGCTTGGAATATAGCTTTCTTGTTTCTCTAAGAAAAAATAGCTTAAATTAATGGAGAATTCTGAAAGAAACATGGTCTGTTGTTACTGTCATATTGAGCCTTTTTGACTAACAGACTGAATTATATGGAGAGACACAGAACGAAAGAAAGAACAAACTAAAAAAAAAATCAAACCCAAGAAAGGAAATGTTCCAAGAGTGGTTCTTGAAGATTTTCAAGGGCATTCAAGTAGCATTTCCTTCACTTAAAAATTCATCGAAAAAGAAGAGTGGATCTTTACAACAGTAGCATGTCCTCACATTTTCTAGGACAAGGTTACTGCTGGCTGGCTTATGAAGAAAATGTTTCACTGGTGCAAGGGTCACTTTTTACTAAGTCATTCTCAGTACTCTTTGGAGACAGGGTACCTGGCCACATTAGGCACTGCTATGCTGTGATCTTTCTCTGTATGTTCCTCTTTACTTCACACTCAAACAGACAGTGCATTTTTTTCTATGTAGTTGTACATGTGTTATTTGGAAAGAGCGAACACAGGCTTTGAATCTAGTATTTCAACTGATATCTTTGCATGGTGAGATTCCCTACTCCGAATGTTGTTGACTACAACAATGTTGTGTCAAATCTTACTCAAAATTTAGCAGAAATTTTCAGATCCCAAGTTCTGAGAAGAGCCAAGCAGATATAGCATAATAGTTTCCATGAAAACATTCCCATTCCTCTTTTTATTCACTTCCTACATCTACTGTATTGAACATAGTTAACAGTGGGAACATTTGAAAAACAGCTCTACACAATTCTGAGCAAATGCAGGAGGTGTTCATGGTAAAAGCAGTTGCCATTTTGTATGTATTGTTACTTAAAAATTGGAGTCCCTTTGTCTTGTTCACCTAATCATGGAAGAGAAAAATAAAGCCAGTCTTCGTGTACTTCAGATCTAAAAGGTGTCAGTCATGCACACGGATTTGTACACATCCATTACATGTAGATATGTTGAAATTTTAGTTCAAGACATAAACTTATCTATTTTAAGTACTCTAACCATGTATCCATGTTTGGTTTTCTCTGCAGCTCTTCAAGGATGTTGCTAATGATACTGGTCTTAATATAAAAGTTTTAAGAACAGCACAGGATAATGTCATTTCTGTAGTGAGAGAGGGAAACACATTGTAACAGAAGAGAAAACCTTTTGTAACATCAGTGGATCAGTGGATCTACCCAGAATGAAAAAAAAAAAACTCACTTGGATTTCTAACTATCAAATACTTCCCTGAATAGTTTTGCTGTGAACATTTCTGACCATGAAAATATTTCAGTGATTCATTGTGAACAGCAAATGAATCTCAGAAAGCTGCAATCTATTCAGAGGCAATTAAATAACAGCGAGAGGATTCACAGACTCAGTTATTCAGCCAATCTAGCTCCACATTGAGAGAAGATACGTGACTTCACTGTAGTACAGTGCACTCTGCTTAAATAGCACTTGCTCTATCTTGGATGTGCTCAGCTTTTTTCTGCAGCTTTTGTGTTTCTTGACTTTCTTGTTACTATGGTGAATGATTGTCACAGGAGTGTACAGAAAGGATGTTTAGGACATGAGGAGAGACAGCAGCCAAAAATGGTAATGGGACAATGTGAGTTACAGGCAGGTTCTTTTGCTTTTCTGTGTGTGTGTGCGAAGGGTAAGTGAGAGCTGGCAGCTAATCTATCACTGTGTTCATGAGAGACAACTTTACATCTCTTGTCCCAATACTTCAGCTCAGTCATGGCTCTTGCTTTACAGTTGGTGAAGGAAAGACCAGCTCACACAACACAGGCAGCCTTGTGTACAGCTGCTGGCATCTGTGCCTATGACAGCAAGGAAGTCTTGATGTCTTTGTATGCACAGTCTCTTTCTGGTATCATGTCCACAACCTGTGGTGAAGGATTCAGAAGAGTGGGTGGATCTTTGCATCACTGTCCTTTGTGATTCAGGGTATCCAAACAGAATAACTCAGCCCTGGATCTGTGCAAGTGCTGGCTACATGGAGTTAATAAAGTTGTGACCTACCCTTGTCCATCTCCATTCACCTGCACATTCTGATCAATAATGCATATTGCTTTTTGGCTTCTCTTCCCATGTGAGAGGCAAAGCCAATAGAGCAGTGCATATAGCATTACTACAGGCACATTTACGTTTGTTGATGACCCAAAAGTAAGCAGGCTTGTCTGCCCTTGTGCAACCTTACACTTGGATAAGGCCCCCCCATTCTTGCTGCTCACTTCCATTCCCAGATGAAGATTGTTTAAGTCTTAAAGTACTGAGTGTGTTTAAGATGGGAGAAAATTAGAAGACATGTCAAAAGAACAACCACAACAGGAACTCTTAAATGCCAGGTCTTAAATCATTCTGGCAAATTGTCAGCGTGCTTATATTTCTGCCTTACTCCCCCAAGTTTGATGATGGATGACCACTGATAGGAATAAGTTGGAACTCATGATTTGGCACCCGGTCCCAGCATTAACTAAATCATTCTTCCGCTACCACAAGAAAAAAGCACTGGTTCTGATCCAGTTTAAGAAACCACATCAGAAAAAATAATACAGCACTGATTTTTAGCTCAAAGGAAGATGTTTTTAAGATATAGCACAAAATGTCAAGAGACTACTTTTCCAACTGCAGACTGTCAGTAGTTCTTTCTATCCTGCTAAGGTGCTTTAAAAAGCCTCCTCAAAAGGATATTTATGAGGTTTTATTTTTGGCAAATTCTGCATATCAAGGTATCCAAAATATTTTAATACACTGACTTCTCAAGGAGTTATTTAACAGGAAGAGGATTTCTACTTTTCCTCTTTAAGGTGGCATTTATACTGCATTTTATAGATCAGTAAACCAACAGAGAGATCGGGTAACTTACTGAAGACCACATGGCAGGCAGGTGGCAGAACAGGAACTAAAGCTTGGAAATGCCTCTTGCTCTTCTGTCTGCTGAAGAGTCAGACTACGCTGACCCGTATGAATGTAATGAGGGAGGGAGCAAGGGAGAGAGTGCACAAGAACTTCTCTCCTTTTATCACACCTTTGCATGCCCACGAGGGCCCTGACCCCTCCTACGCTGAGCCCTCTGCAAGGGGGCAGGTTCAGGAGGGATCAGGGTGAAATGTGAACTCACTATTTATCACTCCGAGAGGTCAGACTGAGAGTCTGGACCGAGGCAGAGGCATCTTGGATTTCTTCCAAGGCTGGAGTAGCTGCTGTGGCATATGCTGCCCAGGATCTTCCAGGGCAAATTCTGATTCAGCTGTAAGTCGTATTAGAGGCTCTGCCTGAAATTTCCTTCATTCTTATCCATTCAGCTGAGGGCACTCAGGGCATCCTGACCACTACACAATATCCCTTCATATGCTGCAATCCTTATACCTCAGTGCCTGCAACAAGGCAGCTTTGCAGCCAATGGAAATTGCATAGCTCTGCTGACACAGGTTTATAACTCCTATGGATCTGGACTCATATTTTGACTGTCACACACACAGCACAAGCAGCACTGCTCTTCCCTATTTTCATCATCACCAAGAAGATTTTGTTTAGGACTGTGCTTTACAAAGATCTTATTATAGGGAAATGAAAAGAAAACTCATCTAAAATCTGGTTACATTGAAAAATTCCAGCTGTCTTGCAATTCAATGCAGCTGTGCTATCTAGTATCTTTTTCTCTTCTTTTTACATCTCTTTATAGAACATTAGCTTCTATAGAAAAACACATTTTTTTTTAAACATGGTGATTTTTTTTTCCCTTCCCTCCTCATTATTTTCTGGCTGTCATTTCCACCAGTGAAACCTACAGACTCTGACAAGGAAAATGCAAAGATATTTTGAGACAGAGGAACAGCAATGAAGAAAAAAATAGCATTCATGAAGAGTTTCTACTGGCAATCTCTTGTCCGTGATTTTTTTTCTTATCCAAACTGTAATATGATGATATTATGCAACTGTCTTCACATATTAGAATCATTATGAGCAGTAGCTTTGTGATATCATACGGCAGGTGCTAAGAACAGTTTTTGCTTTTTCCCCAAAGCGACTACAAAATTACTTACAATTTCATTACAGAACAATCAACACTTTGTGGGGAGAAGTTTGTATTATTTTGTGATGGTGTTAGTGAGGAACAAAAAAATAAATCTATCTTTCTGGGGAGTCTGCAGTATTCTCAGGGTGAAAACTAAACTGAGTTCATTTATAGTTGAATGTCTATGTCCTTAGCCAAGCAAAACTCTGATGGAACTAGAAGGACTCCAGTCCTCACTCAGCACTCTCTCTTGCTCACTCATGTCAGGACTCTGTGCATCTCACCCAAGTACTGAATAGTGCAGAATAGTGCACAATTTAGTCCTTCAGCCAAGGTGGGAAGGATCACTACAAGAGGAGGTCTCGTTCATCTCACCTCTACGATAAAAAATGAAACCAAAACTTTCATTAAAAAAATCCAACCTAAGCGGGGTGCACCAAGTTCACAGCCAGGCAGATGTGAAATCCAGTCAAAGCCTTCTGAGAGTCATCAGCCATTTTCAGGCAATGCACATCTTTTATCTTCCCGCTGGAGAAACTCTGGGGCTTAAGAAAGCCTTACCTCTGGTCAGCTCGAGTTACTCCAGCAGGAATAATTCCAGACGATTCCTGCTCCCAGAGGAAGAGAGCGCCACAGCCCAAGGTGTGCAGGTCTCCACACAAGGAACACCAGCAAGTTTATAGAGAGCTGCATTTTTCTTCCCAGCATTCCCTGCCAGACTCCAACACCCACATGGCAGCTGGACTGCCAGCCCCAGAACGGCTTCATTCCAGTTAGAAACAGGGCAGAGATTTAGTTATAAACTTAATTTTTCAGTCATGGAATTGCAGAACTCTGGTGGAAATCTGCAAGCTCCTGTTCCTCACCCCTTCATTTTAATACCCCAAAGTCTGAAATTCTTTCCCCCAAAAGCCCATGCTGCTGTTCTACCCATGCTGAAATTTAATTAATATATTAAAAAGTACTTTTTCACAAACAAGGCAAAATGGTTCGTATCTTATATTCCCAGAAGACGCTTTGCTCTTATTCCATAAACCCTTAGTACCAAACATTCCCTTTAAAAACTGAAAATATTTCAAATATCTCTGTGTATATTAAGGATAGACAGCAGAAACACAAGAAAAATCTATACAGAAAGAAATGTAGCAGTACAGTGAGGCAAGGTAACTGAATAATAAATAGCTGGAACACTTTCCCTTAATGCAAACTCCTAAAGCACAAATC
The DNA here is from genome assembly GCA_033558185.1 of Dromococcyx pavoninus. Classification (NCBI taxonomy): domain Eukaryota; kingdom Metazoa; phylum Chordata; class Aves; order Cuculiformes; family Neomorphidae; genus Dromococcyx; species Dromococcyx pavoninus. The sequence goes on from JAUMJL010000491.1 coordinate 69,419, forward strand.
ACAACATTCAAGGCTCCAGCAACTCAGTGCAGTTTTTGTTACATCTGAAAACAGAGATACAGATCAATTATACTCAAGAGAAAATACCTTAACATCATTCCCTGCAAGAGTACAGCTTTGAGTAAGACATACCAGTCTTTCAGCAGTGGTATTTTAAATAGCAATCACAGCTGATCGTGGTTTCACTGCTGCAGGAAAACACTGGAATAATATTGTTTCCCAGCCTTCGTGTCACATTAAATAAGCAGCAAAGCCCTCAATGGCTGCTTTAGCCACTAGCTTCCAGACAGAGATACTTCAGATGCGGCTCACTGCAGCTAGAAAGCAAGAGCATGAATTAAGCAAGCCGGGTGGGTACATGCTCACCAAGACAAGGGTTCCCAGTGGTTTCAGCAATGCCAGCTCTGGAATGAATTGGTTTGAGGACCTGTCCACATCTGAGGGACTGCAGATTTTTAGCTGTTTCCTGAGTGCACAGGCGGATACACTGGGACACCTATTCAGCACAACCTCATGCCACTGTCAAACTTGACCCTGGGCAAAGAGATGCTCTACTGTAAACCAAACACCCAACGCACTGCTAGCCAAAATGAAAAACCACATGAAAAATGGCTTAAATTTGTAGTTGCTTCATCACCCAAGTCCACTGGAGAACTGAAATAAAACCAGTTACACTGATGGATTGGTCTAGAAACAATTCAGTATACATAAAAAATTACTATTAGTTACGATTACAATGAAAACAGTACAGGAACCTTTGTTGAGATCATCTCATACATGGAAGCTGACCAACTGGCCATGGGCACCTTGTCTCTGCCTCCCGCAGGCATGGCTGGATTTCCTCAGGCAGTGTCACAGCAGCATCCACGCTGCGGGATCATGGGCCCTCTCGTTTTCTGAGCCTGATTCTCATTCTTTGTAGTAAAAATAGATATTTTTAAACCATTTGATTCTCAGGTTAAGGGATTGAGATCAGGTATACATGAAGGAGGGAGATTTAGATTAGACATTAGGAAGAAATTGTTCATGATGAGGGTGATAAGGCACTGGCACAGGTTGCCCAGGGAAGCTGTGGCTGCCCCCTCCCTGGAGGTGTTCAAGGCCAGGATGGATGGGGCTTTGAGCTGCCTGGTCTGGTGGTAAGTGTCCTTGCCCGTGGCAGGGGGATTGAAACTGGATGGGCTTTAAGCCCTGGAGAAGAGGAGGCTGAGGGGGGACCTTACAGGTGTTTACAAGGGAAACAGGAGGAGCAGGCACTGATCTTTTCTCTCTGGTGACCAATGACAGGACCCAAGGGAATGGCAGAAGATGTGGGTTAGGTTGAATATCAGAAAAAGGTTCTTCACCCAGAGGGTGGTGAAGCACTGGAACAGCTCCCCAGGGAAGCAGTCACGGCACCAAGCCTGACAATATTAAAGCAGATGGACAGTGTCCTCAGATACATGGTGTGAGTGTTGGAAGTGTCCTGTGCAGGGACAGGAGTTGCACTCCTTGGTCCCTGTGGGTCCCTTCCAGCCCAGCTCATTCTGTGATTCCCTTCTACTCCAAACCATTCTATGACTCTATATGAACAGGTGATGGGGAACCAGGCACTGACTGTGAACACAAAGGCGCTGCACGCCGCGACAGCCCGCGGCCTCGACGCGGTGTGAGCCCCGGGCTCCCACGCCTGGGCCCCACAGGCACCGGGCGATGCCAGCGGCCCCGCTTTGTGCCCGGCCCCGCCGCCATTGCGCGGCTCCGGGCGCGGCCGGGAGATGGCGCTGTCGCACCGCGGAGGCGGCGCTGCGCGCTGCGCGCTCCCGCCGCGCCCCAACGCGGAGGGGCCGGGGCGGGGGTGGGGGTTGCACTCCCTGCACTGAGAAGTGGTCACTTTCTCGGCGACTGATGCAATAAAATCCAACTCCTGGTTTTGTTATATTTTTTTTTAAAAAGGGTTTGTATCATTTTTTAAAAAAAATTAACATGAAAGAATCTGCTCGCTGCAAACTGCAAACCCCCAGCAACTCCGGGGAATTCCTGCGTAGAGATGAATATGGATGAAAATCTATATTACCCCAGGCACTGGCTGAGCACAGGATGTTTATGAAATATTCCTGAAATGTAGTTTATTTACAAATCAAGTTATCCACTTAGGTGAGATACTTAGAACATTTATGCGTTTAGTGGACAGTTATTATTATTATTATCACTTGTTAAGCACTGGGTGCTCTGTGCCGTACAAGCCACGCACACAGGCAGTCGGTCCCTCCTGCTAAGAAGGTACAACAGAGGGTCCTGGTCCAAAGGCTGGGAAATTTCTCCTGGATTGGGCTGTAGCCTAAGGAAACTGAGGAGGGAATAAAAGCTTTAAGGAATTTTTTTTTTCCACTGGGTTTGTTTATTTATTAGCTGCATTTCTCAGAATACCCACTCGGATCAAAGTTCATTTTGAGGAATTTTGCTGCTTCTTTCTTCCCTTCTTACGTATCTGCGTCAGAGGCTTTTTCCTTCTCTCTTTGAGCACTGGGCAGAAAAGATCACGTACCCAGCCCTAACGAAACCCAGTTTCATACCATTAAAAGGAGCATAAATTGGAACACTCATGAAGGACTAGCCCAGCTTCAAAAGAATATTTTTAGCAAACCCCTGAGCCCTAACAACTTGTAAAATGAGAAAAATTCCTTAGCAGTTTCCAAGCTGTGTTCCAGTACATGGAGCTGTATCTTGTGTGTGCCGGCACTGCACTGAATGCAAATATATTGCATTCTCTATTTTTGCCTGTACATACTTTTCAGTAAGGGCACAGGAAAGCACTATCCCTTTTTTGTACAGAAAGCTATAACTATGGTAACAGGATGTCATCTGTTGCAAAATGCTGGGGTTGCATATTTTTAATTTTTTTTAAGTGGTGACTTTATGTCCACTTTCCCACACATATGTTAAGATTTTGCATCTGTGGCAAACCTGTGTTCACTCAACTTGAATTTAGAGTAGGAGAAGACTTCATGGCTAGCAATCTATGCAGTGCATGTCCTCGCTGAGCAGAAAGCCGTGTCACGCGAGACATGGAACCGAGCACGCCGCAACTTTAGGGCAGAGGGTAGCAATTCTTTTCATGAAGACGAATCTCTCTAACTCATCAAAAGAGAGGCAGACGTTGCCTGTACAGAGTTTAAAATCACAGCAAGAACTTGTTACCCTTTTGCAACCTCTCTGGACGGAGTCTGTTTCTCCATTCGGTGAAGAGGAAATCGCTTGAGGTACACACATAACCCCTTCCCTTTTAACTGCTTCGCCATCCCTGAGGAGGGGATGAAATTCTGTGCTTCAGAGCAGGGTTGTTCTTTGTTTGTTGATTTGTGCCCTGTTCTGTTCCAAGCAGGTATTTCAAATAGAAACCACCTAAAACAAATATCAGTGTTGCAGAAAAAACACTGTTGAACTATTAAACGTAAAATCTGGAGTGCCTATACTACGTATATTTTGCATAATTGCACAATTTATTTTTCTATGCCATTTCCTTTTACAAAATCATCCCCAAATAACCTCTTCCTGCCTATTAAAATTACATTATTTTTAACGTAAAAGGGGTGGAAAATACACACACGGTGGTTGAGTTTTTGCTGTTGCGTGCTAGTCCTCATCAAGCATTTAAACTTTTCTCAGGTAGTCTTGAATTTTGCAGGTATCAAACAGTTTCAGCTGTGTCAGAGCAGCACAGGGACATGCGAGTCAGGGCTACCCCTGTATCAGTAATGAGCTCCCTCGGTGCAGTCCTGAATTAGATCTTAGACAAGTTACAAAGCTTTCTCTGCCATTATTTTTTCTTCATGAATATCGATAAAGAAAAAAAGTGGTTTTAGAGGGTATAGTGGAAAAGATTTCATAGCAAGTAATTCAGCTAAAGCTGACCCACCTATATAAAGAAATCCAGAACCCTTAAAATTCAAAGGCAAATATTCTGTCCTTAGCTCACCCCTTTATGGTAAGGTATTACAGCCCATTTCCCACTGTTTAGAGAGTCACGCTCTTTGCAGGCTGTTCTACTGTGTAAATATGAATGCAGAGCACAAGAGCTGCCATCCTTCTTGCTAAATTCCCTAAACTTTAGGGAATTTAAACACAGACCTTTATCAGCATGTTAAGCCCTTTGAATATCAAATTTGCCCTTTCTCTCTTGAATTAAAACTGAAAAGGAAAAAGCCCCCCAAACCTTCCCTGTTTTCAAAAAGTTCATCAACCAGAAAAATATCAAGGCCGATGGGATGGGCTTATTTTCAAGAAATATAATTTGTAAACATACATCCTTTCCATGCAGTAGGAGCTGGGCAGAAACGGGTGGTAGGATTTTTGGTCTCTGTTATGTAGGATGTCAGATGATGTGGTATTGTGGTTTTAAAATTTATGAATTTAGGAACTGCTACAGTTCCTATCTATGAAATCTTTGTCCCTTTGAGTTCAAGGAGGTAAAAATTAAGTCCAATTAAAGGCTTTTAGAAAAATACCTTTTATTTGGTACCTGTTTGAGAGGTGTTGTAGCTTTTCTGTGCCCATATATATAAGATTGTTTTAAATGGGGCTTTTTAACACTACAGATGCATCTCCTTATTACATAAATAATATCTCAAGAGCTGATTTTACATGTGAATACTGTCATGGCACAGCATGCTCAGAGAAGCTGGAAGCATGTGTGCAAAGCCTGTGTACAGACATGTTTGAATTTTTTTAGGCCTCCTTAGAAATAATAGCTTGCATTTACAGTGAAATAAATCGCCTGCCTTTAATGGTCATTCCCCCAAAGCATCTGCTGAAAAGCTTTCGTCCACGTGCTGCACCTGCTAAAATCAGATTAAAGAACAACCGGAGCTGTTTTCCAAAGGGTCCATGTCTGGAAGGAGGGTGGAGAATTAAAAAAGGAACCACAATCAGGAAGACTTTTTAAGAAATATATTGTGGTTTTAAAATGGGAAACCAAAAAGATATTTCTCGTTTTTTGAATGAAACAACTGACTGTAATAAGACCAAGATAAAAGCCAGCAGTAAAAATCAAGTTAAAAGCTCTCCCTTGGTTAAGGTTTAATTCAAAATACAAGGAAGTTTGTAACCAAATTAAAACTATTGCTATACCTAGCAATCCTCCAATGGCAGTGGAGTATTCCACAAAAAAATAGATCTTTGCATTCTAATTTTTCAGGGCAGAAATGCATCGCCTCAGTTCAAAGACCAGGCGTTTAAAGGATGTAACTGGGTAAATGCTGAATTACATTTATCAGTTTAGTAAATTTGATGCTTGAATATTAGGGGAAAAAATGCTCAGCTCTCGGTATTTGTCTTGACTGAAGGTTAGAAAGAAAGAGAAATAAAACCCTGATGGACAGAATGTTTGTTTTGGTAATTACTAACAAAGCCAGCTGTGATGTACCTAAAAAGGATAGATCAGGTATCACTTCTGCTTTAAATATTACATCTGTTTTCAATATTTGTGGTCATTTCAGGTCTCCGTGCAAAGTTATTTAATGCTGCCGTTTGTTGTGTAACACCAATGTATTCTGTGATACCAGAGTTCTGCCAGTTCAAAGGAGATGGCCCTATGGAGCATCTTTTTCATGTCGTGGCTTTTGCTAGAGGCTTTTGTTTAAAGCATGCTTCCAGCACACTGTCTTGTCTCTCCCACTCTCTCTCCTGCTCACGTGTGTGAAATAGCAAAGTAATTTGCAATATAAATTACAAAATCAACTGTTGAGTTTACAAATTGAATATGCATGAAAATATCGCATAATATTACTACCTTCCTCAGCCTAATATAGGTAAATATGTCTGAAATTTGTGTTGGTAGAAGAGTGGATATTTATATACTGTAGATATTAATTACAGTTGGGCTAATTTAAAGTTTCTGTGATTAATTTTTTTACAGTTTCACTGCCATCGGGATTAACTGCAGCCACCTACAAGCACAACCATTTGGTAATATTCTTAATTACATTGAGGAGACATTCTTCTTATAGTTAAAACACTGCTTTAACAAGCACCATTTAGTCTCTTGTTTATTCAAAATAAATATTAGCCCAGAAAAAAAAAAAAAAAAGACAGACCAATACCCTGAGAATAAAAATGGGCCGTAGGGACTTAGACTAGCAATGATTTTGGCGAGTGCTTAATTTCTTGTTTGGTTGAAAAAAGACTGGATTGGTTATTGACAGGCCCCTATCAATAGGCAGACCCTGGAGGTCTGCCTATTTGCACATGGCCTGATTGACTTGTCCTTAATAGACATATAATTGTTGACAAATACCTTCCAATAGACTGTGGCAGGCATGGCCAGGAAGACAAAAGAGGCTTCTCTATGGCAGATACTGAAGCAGAGTGATTCAAGAGACACAGCACCTTAACCAGGAAATATCTGGCTTCCCCAAAGAAGCTTCTAGAGTAAAACCTGTAAAATCACCCCCATTTTCTCCCTCCAGCAGCTGACAGCCAGCTCAGACATAAAAAGCAGCATTGTCTGAAGAGCATGTGGGATCCATTCAGGGTGTCCCTTCTTCTAGGCAACTTCAAAATAAATCTCAATTGTAACATACAGTTTAATTGTAACAGTAAACCAACACACTTAGTCCTCCCATTTTCCCAGAGCCTGTGGTTTTTTAAAATAAAACTGGATGTTTTCCTGTTGCTATTTGCTCTCTCTCAGGTACTTTGTCCTTAAGCATGCACACCAGCTGTTATTAGGGATGGGATCTCAGGGTAGGTGGATCTTCAGCTGTTCTTAAGTCCTAATGTTTGCACTAGTTCATTAAATATTGTAATAAGAAGCAGAAAAATTTGAGTGCACTGGCTAGACGTGCATGTTTCTGAAAGCTTTCCAATCTCCATTAATTCTTGCAGCCATTGTGGGTAGTTGGTGCCTTTGAAAATAAGATTTGGAAATGGATGCTTAATGTTGGTCACTTATTTGTGACAATTTTGGTTGATTTTCCAAAGCATCTCAGGAAACCGGTGGTGGAGCCTACATCTAAGGATCTGAGTCTAAACACAGCCTTATTTCATACAGTGCCTTCACACACACAATTCTAAATGAGAGAGTTAAATACATTTACTGTGCTATTATTTTCTGTGTTAAATAACAGCACAGAAAAGAAAAAGAAGAGGTGTAGGCAAAGGAAAAAAGATAATAAACTGCATTTATTCGTCCTCAAGATAATAGTTCTATATTAGATATCGTGGGGAATTAATTATATGGATTTTTAGAATGTTTAGTACATTATAGGCATTGCAATACTTGTCACAAGACAAAAGGCCATTGAAATGATGCAGTACAGCCTTAGGCAGCCATAAAAGAACAAATTGTTCAAGTTTGTGCATCAGTGCGAGATCCAGAGAACCCTGGCTCCAAGAGAAATAGAAGTGAAATTTAGAGATGTACCTACTCTGTGAATTTGCCCATAAGTGGACTGAAATCTGTACTCTGGCCTTTTCAGTCCTGATTTTGGTGTGCCTGCCTTTCGCTGCCAGCGCTAAGCTGAGAAATCACTCTTGAAAGTTCGCCTAGCAGGATTTCTTCCCTTGGTCATTTTAGATACAGTAATATCCTTCCCCTTGGGATATGGTCCCTGTCAGGTAGAGGTAACACCCTTATCCTGTGGTGTAAGCAACTCACAGAGAGAAGTCAGACACGTGGGGGAGGAGGGTCGGCAAGGGTGCTCCTTAAATCTCTAGGCTAATGTCTTCAGCCTCCCACCTCTAAGCTCCCCCCACCTTTTTCCTCCCAAACTAATAAAAACAACCATTAAAAAAAGAGACTCAGAGAAAATAAAACAGTGCAGACCGTGATCACAGAGGCAAGCAAAGTAGGTTACAAATTAGTGTGACACCATCAAGGTGACACTGTAGACAACCTCTGACACCCAACACAAAGCTGAATGCCTTGTGCCAAAAAGACCTTGAGCCTTGTCTTTGATTCTTATTGATCAAATACATAGATTAAATATAGTATCAGATGGCAAGGCTAAAGCCTGGGATTCTGCATACAGTGAAGACCCTCAGACATGAAAGAACAGATATACAACAGAGATAGAGAGACAGACAGGGAGATAGAATAATGGTATTGTGAATAAACAGATGTAGGCTGAGGCAGGCAATTTTAGCTGGCAGATGGGCATGGCTTTTTGTACTTGCTGCACTTCTAACAGGTCACGAAATCCAAATGTCAATAACATTAGGAATAAGGGACAGCATTTTTAACGGCGTTTTTGCAATCCCCAAACATTCCTGAGCATGTGCATCCTGTGACCAGCTGCTTCAAAATGGTGTGTGCGCTTGTGTGCCTGTGTATATGTCCATTAATTCAGAATTACTCCAATTACGAGCTTTTGATGCTCCAAACCCCTCTTTCTAACCCAAAAGAGATGGAGAGCCCTCGGCCTGTCCAATCAGATCATTTTCCCTCCTGCCTGCAGCAGATGTAAGCAATTTACTTTTTTATTTCTGCATATTCAGTGCGAGCGGAGCTGTTGGTGACTTCTCACCTCAGAGCCTGCAGGATTCTAACCCTATCAAATTAAAGCATTTTGCTCACTTATTCCCAAGCGCTCGGCTGGTGCTTAGCAGGCCTCCCGCTGCATAGCAATGGCGGGCGTTCGTGTCCGCTCATACCCCGAGCCTAATCAGAGATTATTAAGGAAAATATACAGTGCTTTAATTTGATGAGACTGGTTATAGGTACTGCAGTTAAAGGTCACACTCTTGCGTGTATCTCCCTCAGTCACTGTAATATTTTCCTCTCGCTTGACAATCCTCAGCTCCCAACAATAGGGTAAGAAGACACGTTTATTTTTGTCACACTGTGATGAGCTCAATAGGGACAAAAATGAATTATTTAAAGTTCGCATAAACAAACAACCCCAGGCCAGGTTCCCCTTAGCCCACTCACCCCCTCTGCATTTTCGTGCATGTGTGTGCGGGCACACTCTTTGTCTCTCTCTTGCCTTTAAAGAACACGCGATAAAAACCTTCCTCAGTTCAAAAGCGAAACCATTTAGATGTCAAGTCCAGATATGATGGTAGCCAGTGGACAGTGCCTGCTGTTGACTTCTGGGTGAGACCTTGCCCATTTAGGCCCTGCAGAAGCATCTGGTTACGTCCCAGTGTTAGGTGCCTGGAAAGTTCTTTTCAGCTGCTTTCGCTCTGAAAGCTTTCTTCACCCAGTAGGAGGTAATGGGGCTATCCAGGGTGAAAAAAAACACACAGAAGGCCTGATACAGCAAGCTCTGAGCCTTCCTGATGCCACAGCGGGAACTGAAGGGGTTCAGCTCAGTCCTGTGCAATTTAAAGCTTGAGGGAGTGAGGGAAGTGCATCAACTCCAACCTGTCCGTCTATGTCACAGTAATCACCTCATGGCCTCGTCTAAATTCACACCGCTTCTTGCAGAGGCTCTGCGGGTGTGGAAATGGGGAGGGAGGGGGAGAGACAATTTTTTCTTCTGTCAGCCTTAACTCTGCTGCCATTCATTAAAATAGCGAGGTGGTTTAGTTTCTTTTAAGAGCTGTGCGGGGAGGAAAGAGCAAGCCAGTGAGAGACGGGTGGGTTAATTCTAATCTCCTTTTGAGCCTAATGGTTTGAGCATATGTGTCCATGCAGCAGACCAACAGCAGGCTTATTTACCTCCAAAATTTACATGAGAATTGCTTTATGCAGCTGTATGTAAAAATTCAAACCACACAGTGTCACTGTATCACACAGGTCAATTCAAAGCCCAGTGGCATTATAGCAAGAGACAAAAGCCTCACCACTTCACCAGGGTTCCCTTTAGGACTGATAGTTGGTCTATTAAAAATGAAAAACAACAACAAAAATGGGAGCCTATTTTCACTGCTACCCCCCTTCCAAAATCCCTCTACATTCTTCAAAGACTGCCCAAGTTATGAGGACCTGGAGCCTGATCCTGCTTTTGCCCCTCTCAGCAAACTGCAGTGAGGGCTGCAAAGGATGTCAGGATCGGGCTGGCTTCATTTTGTGTCTGTGAATAATCCTGTTAGCTGATCCCCAGGCATAGACTTTTTATACACACATTACTGATAGGCAAAGGCAGAAGAGTTCATGGAGGTGCGGTTTCAGTATTTATCCTAAACAGAGGCAGACAGGCTCAGGCTGCTTGGGATGCTACAGGCATCCTGGTCTGTCTGGTAAATTGCTTGTGATTGCCTGGTTGTTGGTTTGTTTTTCTCCCACCAGTCTGAAGGCTCTGTGATATCTCCAGAAAAGCCACAGCTCTATGTACTGTAGAAATACATTCTCCACACACTTTTTTTTTCAGAGAAACAAGGAATCCTACACTGCAGGAGAAATCAGGATCTTTCAAAATCATGTAAATGATGTACTGGGATGCTGATAGTATCCCACCTTTTGTAATACAAAGAGCCACTCTGCTTCAAGATCCCTAATCCTAGTTGTTTCTCAAGTAATCTCATAAGCTTTGACTGATAAATTCAACCACTATTTCTAGCGTGAGCATGGTCAGATACAGCATTAGCAGTCTCTGCAGCGGAACTCCCTCAGTAAGCGCAAAAGTGTACCAAGGGGAAAAAAAAGTTACCTGCACTTTTTTCAAACTTCATAAAAACTTTTTCTGTGGAGGCTTGGGACATTCTTATTCTAGTCTGAACCAATTATTCAGCCTTAATACATGGACCCTGGTATGCTTCTGTCTTTGATCAGAAAGAACTTGCCTGAAGGCCAGCTCAAGAGAGGTTCAAAGTCAAATGCTTTGATTTAAACCACTCTGCTCCCATCCATGAAAGAAGATGAGAAGAAGCTCTCTAGTACAAGAAGACACAGATAAGTGCACTGCAGCGTGTCACATGAAGTATTACAATGCAAAGCATACGAAAAGAGATGTTTCGGGGAGCACAGTGCGTAAAACACAAATCACCCTAACAATCTGGTGGTTTTAGTAGTGGTAAAAAACCCGAGGGATTACAGTAGAATTCTCTAGCCTGTGTGGAAGTTCATGTATTCCACAGTAATGGAAGAAACGGAGATCTTCAGCACAACTGAGGACCAAGAGTTGTGGGTCTGAGAGCCTCTAGAACAACATTTATAAGGGTCTGCTTGCAATGTATGGAAAATGGGATGCTGCTGCACTATTCCAGTTCTCCGAACAATCTTTTCCTTTGGATATTTTGTACATCACTCAAATAATCATTTAGCTATGCAACTATAAAGACCTTTCCAGAGTTTATAAAACTTGGAGCACACAAGAGACTCTTGCCCTAGTATTTTGGTGAACAATAGGATGATGCCTACTGCTTGCCATGAAAAGGGACAGGACTGAGGCCTAGAAATCACCCTGGACTCTGCACAAAGAAGGGAAGTAGAGTCTTCTGATGGTGATCGGAATTTTTACTCCTTTCCTATATTCCTCAAGTACCTTGATGAATATTTCAGTTTTTGAACTCCCACATGCACAAAAAGGAAAAAATAATCTTTGGGCTTCACACAGGAAATTAAATGCAGGAAATACAATGTCAAAATACAGCCTTCCACTGATGGTGTCACTTTATGGCTTGGGTTGTAATTACTCTTTAGGGGAGTGATCATTTCCCCACCATGTACAGCAATATAGCAGGCAGGTTGCACTGGCTGGACATGCAGGCAGATGATATTCCCCCTTGCCATTCAGAACTTCACTTTGTTGACAAGAACTGAGGGAATAAAAAGAAGAAGGGATTTTTCAGATTTCTTTTCCACTTCTGGTGAATGAAAGTAACTTTTCTTTAACTATCAGTGCTGTGGTGAATACGTTAAGTCACTGTATCCTGCTGGGTCTTTTCACTGGGGAAGGTTTTGATGGCAAGAGCCCTTCTTTTCTCCACTGCCTGGTACCTTAGGCATTTTCCTGTATTCTTCTTTTCATTAATTTGCTCCTATCAATTCCTTCTGGTGTCCTGGTAATTTAAACAGGAGAAGCCCAGAATTCATCGTGCATAACAGAACTCCGTTAAAGCAAAGCAAATGAGATGTGATTTTTGTGTGGGAATGAGACTTGAGGCCTCTTTAGAGGAGAGCTCTCAAAACCCCATGCCCACAACTGCACCAGTGATTTCAGCAAGACTGCACTTGGTTTGGGCTTTGCTGGCCAAGACCTCCTTTCAAGATGTACCCTGATGGGAAATTATAAAACAAACACGGTAACATGTCCCAGGGCTGATATGCCACCACACCTTGTGGAATCAGACTGCCGTACACCATGCTCACCAGCAGCAGTGGGAAGCAACTCAGGCCACACGATGGGAAGATTTGAGGGCAAGGCTTTAAAAAATCTTCCCTCCCCTAACAATCAGCATAAAGGAATCTTTATTTAGAGAGGATGTTTTCCTCATTCTGACTGTCAGGACATATTCCTTCTTATCAGGCTCTGGAAAGATCTATTGTAACTGTATAATCCCACAAGCAAAAGAAAATCAAAACCAATATGCAAAAAAGCACGCAGGGGCTGAGGAGACACAGAACAAGAGATCAAACCATCAGAAAAGTAAAACACAGAAGGATAAACAAGAGCAGGAAAGAGATGGCACAAGAGAAAGAGAATAATTAACAAACAGCATATGCTACATGGAGCAGGAGAGTCCAACTCATAAAAAGTAAACCTTGGTCTCTCTTCTCTGCTTATTCTGGAGGTTTTGAGACAAGAATGATGAGAAACTGATTTCCAAGGTGCACCTCATATGTATGGTGCACAGCTCCACAGAAGAGTACAGGTTGCTGCCATCAGCCAAAGGCACTTTGTAAGAGGTGAAATAAAACTTCAATACAACCAACGCTGTTAAACTATCCAGCCAGGCCAGCAAGGTGTTCATTTTATGCTTATCAGATTCAAGTTTTGTGAATGCTGCTTGGTATGTTGCTTCAGCTAAACCATGGCTTGCTAAACTCCACAGTCTTCCATGCATACTAGGAATACTCTGGGTAAAATACAGAGGGAAGTTTGATACAGCCTGAAATCTACCTGGGTGAAAGGCATTGTTAGAAATCAAGTGGAAGGAAGAGTAGTTGTTTCTTGGTTCAAAAGTTTCTGCCGTGTTATCTCCCAGGGAAGGATCTCTGATTTTCCGTGTGCTGTCAAACTCCACCTTTAGCAGTGAGCAAAAAATATTTCACTGCTACTCCAGTATCATTAGGGGACACCTTTTGTCACCATTGCTTTTGAAAAAAATGTTTTGTGACTCACATGGCACAACCTTTCTCCAGAGAGAGATAAATCTACATGGACATGACTAAAGAGTTCTTAAATCCTCTCTAAGTAGCTATGAACCAGAAAGTGAAGAAAAAGGAGTCAGAGAACCTTAAGAACATATCCAGGTTCATTAAATGTCATGGTGAGCCTTATGGGGCTCTGATCAGTTGTGTTTCTTTCTGCAAAGCCTAATGCAGTACATAGTCTTCTACACTGACAGGCCAGGATAAACCAGATTTTTGATTGTGCTATGAAACTATGGAATTCAGTCAGGGATTCAGAGTTCATAAGGATGCTGTTAAAGACAAATGAGAGAAATGGGAACTTCAGAAAAATGTGCTGGACTTTGGAAGGGAAAATTAACAAATTCAAATGAATGGAAAGAGAAAAAAGGAAGAAGGAATGTAAATCACTATGAGGGAAAGGATGGGTTGAACGTGCAGAAATTTCACCCACCTAAATGAACACCTTACTTTTATTTTCTCTTAAGAGTGGCAACATCAAACATGAGGAAACAACAAAGAGATAATTTAGAAATATACTATATCTACACAGGAAGCAAAATTAAAATGCAAGTGCATTTTGGTCAGGAGACTGTATGATCTCTAGCTGAGGATGAACACGTGAAATTGCAGATGCAGAAGCATCTGTCAGTAGCTAACAGAGCTAGCAAAGTGGTGTACTGTAACAGGGGGAGGGAATAACAGTACCTACCCCTTTTGTACTTCTTGTACCTTGTAGTATAATTTTCTTCTTCTTAGAGTAGATAAAGAGGATTTACGGAAGACCTGTCAGTCAATCCTTAATAGCTTACTAGATTTTAGAACAAATTTGAAGAACGAATCAAAAGGAGTAAAGGGCAGGCATTTACAGTATGTGTTTCCTGAAGCTAGACTGTACTAGACTATCCTGAGAGTTTTTTTGATAAAAAATATTTTTTAAATTAAAATTCTTAAAATGTATCCAGACTTCATTAAAGTATTTCAGCAGGTGTCACTTGGGAACTACTTAGTTCATTGGGGGAAAATAGAGAATTAGACAGAACTGTAAGGTCTGGGTCGGTGACAGGGGAAGTGAAGATGTAATATGCTACAGGGGGAAATATGGGGCTGGAGGGAAGAGATTAAGGGAGTTCCTCAAAGATCAGTCATTGGACTTATCTCATTTAATGTTCATTAATAAACTTGGTACAAAAAGTAAGTGTTCAAATGAAATTTGTAGATTGTACAAAGTTGGGAGGTACAATCAACACAAATGAAAATCGCAATATCATACAGAAAGAATTGGATGACCTTGAGGACAGAAGTAATAGAAATGGGATGAAATTGAACAGTACAAAATGCAAGGTCATGCACTAAAGGACTAATAATGAGAATTTCTGCTAGAAGCTGTTGGGAATGACAAAGGAGGAGAAAGACCTGGGTTTGCTAGTTGATTACAGGATAAATATGTGCCATAATATAATGCAACTGAAAAGGCAGATGCAATCCTAGAATTCACCATCTGTAATAGTGCTAATAACGACAGGAAAATATTAATGGTACTACACAAAGCATTGCCGAGACATTATCTGAAATACAGCATAAATTCTAGTTACCCATGCTCAAGAAGGATGCAAGCAAATTGGAGCAGAGGTGCAAAGAGAACTATTACAATGATGGAGGAACTGCAGAATTTCTGAGAAGAAACTAAAAAAGTCTGCTTTCTCAGTCTACCTAAATGATGTCTTAAAGGGACATAGATACAATTCACGAACACAGGGTGTCCATACCAGCTATATAAGGATATGTACTTGTAGAGGTGACCCAGGAACAAATGGCTATCAACTGCACTTGAGTTCACATAATCAGGGATTTACAAGATATTTCTAATGACTGGAGTAAAGATTCCTGAAATGACCTTCCAGTGAGTGTAGTGGAGGGGAAAATCCCAAGCCAAAATACTAAAATGCACGGAGATAAATTTAAAATTTAATCAGAACGGATTATGAATGCTACAACATAACATAATGTGGTGGCCACAGGGCAGCAAAGTGGACTTGATATTCTTAGATGTGCAAGTAGGTTTTAGTATTATTCCTTTAAGGCCCAGGAAGACGGCAAGAAACTGGGATGAGACTTCCCTTTGCCATCTGAAACGATGACACTCATAGACATGAGACTTTACATCATCAGAAGAATCTTTTGGAGATAAGAGTATCTTGAAATGGTATTGAAAATTTAGCTCATGTGTATGTCACATCCAGAATACATTTTAGGGAAAGATACTACTTTTTTAGCTGAGAAGAACCTTGGATATAACATGGATTTTTCCTCATTCTAAGAGCCTGCTTGCCTGCAGTAACAGATGCTCTTTAGTTTTCTCTGGAAATACATCTTGACATCAGTAATTTGTTAGTAGTCCTAGATTTGGTTGTCTATGATGCAAATCAGTTGTTGGTATAGACCACTGGAAACAGTTTTGCTTTTTATAGACTTATTTTCATAAGAAAGGAAATATAAATAAAATTGTAAAACAATCTGGCAGTATCTGGGGGCTCAAATCTCTGTACTTTGTACACCAAACCAAAAATCTGGTGACATAAAATGCTCTTGTCTCCATGACGTGTTTTTTTCAGCAACAACCTTTTTATGTACAACAGGACATTTTAGGTACATAACTAAGAAAATTGAATTAAATAAATTAAATTTTAAAAGCAGAATTTGCAAAAGGCCAGATAAAGAAAAGACAAAACCAAACAGAAAAACAAAACCACCAGGAGACACCAGAGGAGGAAAAAACAAGAAAACGCTCATCTGAGTGTACACCCAGAAAATAATTTTCCAACATTTTGTGAGAAATTAAAAACTAGGAAGGAGCAAGTCAGAAGAAAACAGATATTTTTCCTGGCTGCGAGGATGAGTATTGACCTAATGGCTTTCAATATTGTATCCAACTACAGCATGTGATCTCCTCAACTTCATAAGGGCACAAGTTCCAGAAACCTTCCCACCGAGCATTTACAACAAGCCACTAAAAATGGAATAATTTATCAACTGCTACTGTAGTACATAAGCAGGGCACTAATGATATTTTTAGTTGGGGCAGGGTATGTTACTTACTTCCTAATTCTAGATGGATTTTTTCAGGAAATTAGTTTCTTCACTAAACCTAGCTTCAAACTGACCACTGTTATTGGTAAATTCTAATGAATAAGGCCAAAAAATGCAAAAATATTTAGAAAATTCTAGGCACATACTGTCAATATTTTTTAACCATATACTTTGCAATTTCTCTCCAGAAAATATTTTCAGTCCAAATATTGTTGAAGTGCATTAAAAAAATAACATGAAAACAACCCAAAAATTTTTGATACCGGTCAAGTAAAATACTTTTGATAACCTTTTGGTTATCAAATGCACTTTTGGTGAAGAAGGATTGATTCTTCTGCAAAATATATTTCTTTTTCCCATAAATGTCAGAAATGTCAGCTACATCCTATTTTAATGATTTTTTCTTTAATCTTAGTTACTGGATGGGAAAAAATCAGTTATTCAGCTGCTCTAATGGCAGCAGTTGGAGGGATAGAAAGGGAGATTGCACACTGCTGGAGTTTAGACACCTAAACTGGCCAATGCTTGTGCTTAGCAAATAATAATGATGAAATGAATCTTTTGTTGCCTAATAGATGCCTGGGGCCAGTGGAGGATGTCTGTGATAGGAATGCTATCAGAGCTTCAAAACAAAACTGGTAGGGAGTAAGGCTACGTACAAAATATATAGGTATATATAAATAGGCACATAAATTTATAAATAGGTAATAGGTATATATAAATGTAGTCAAATTACCTGAATATACGAACCCATTTCTTCTTTGAAATGGTGTTGCTCATTACGAATGCTCTTGCTGGTTTGAAACTGAGGTTAATACTGAGTTCAATACTACATTAAGAAATATTCTTTAATTGCAAACATAGCAGGCAGACACAGTTATTTCTTTTTGCATTGACATGATAATTATTACCTCACTATAAATTCTTGGTTCACTTTCTAAGGTAAATGGAATGGCTACTGGAGTGGAAATAAGGAAATGTGGAGGTATGCTGTAGAGTGCTGCTCACTACTTACTGCTGTACAAGAATAACCTCATGCAGTGGAATTCAATTTGCCTGTTTACATGGATGTGTCTTGGATGGGAAGTGTCACTGTTCTGCCATGCCAAGCACTACAGCTTCTGCTGTGGAAACACAATGAAGCCAAACAATTAGTTAGAATTATTGCTCTTAAAGAAAACTGATTTGCTTGTCTGTCTTCTAAGAAAAACTCAGTTACCGTATACTATCAACCCTGGCTTGACTGGCAGTGATTTTCCTGGTCTAGTCTGCTGGGAACCTTAAATGAACATGAGCAATTATAAACCCAAAGTCTTCAGCAATTTGTAGGCATTATCTCAGGATAATTGCCCTGAAATGTTCACGTTGCAAAGCAAAGGTAGATAATTTAAAAATCCATCTTTCTCTGTCTGCACTACGAGTTGGGCATAACACTCTTCCCTCCTGCCGGCCATGCAGTAGCATAATAAAGCTCGGAATTGGTCCTTTGAAAATGTCTATTGCTGTCTTTTAGAAAGCAAAGAGGCCAAATCTGAGTTTAACCTTTTCTGGTTTTATTATTTTTATAAAATAAAACCCAAGTCATATTTTCTGGCACAAACAAAGAAAAAATTGGAATATTAAAAATAAAGGCAAAAAACCTGCCTTGAGGAGCTCTGGACAATAACATCCATTGTGAGAAAGCTTTCCTGCTCCCTGGGTAAGATGAGTACGGCTCAGAAGGAAACACTGGGTCTTGGCCTCCTCATGGCTGGCTGTGCACTAACTGAGCTTAATATTTTCTGGGGGTTTTACTTACGAGCTTCTAAAACTACTCATAAGCTCTCAGCTCCCTCTCTACAACTGGGAAAAACCTCCTGAGAAGTGCTGAGTATTTCTCTCCTCTCATGACTCACACAAATGCCTCATCTGTAGGTGGTTTTCTCAGTTCTTTGCCCCCATCCTACCGAGCAGACAAGTGAAATGCATTCATTGCCTTACTGATTTGTAACGGCTCTTCCCTCCACTGCAAGGAAAGAAGACTGTTTCTGGCTTGCAAGCAAAGTACAGTGATCTCTGAGCTCTTTCTGCAAAGAACTAGCAGGAAGAAGGATGTTTGGAGTGAGGAGAAACAGAGACTCACACTCCCCAAATTTTTTTGGAGGCTTGTAGGATAAAAAGCCATCACCATATATTTTTCTTGCTTTGACATAATCAAACCACACTAAAAACTCTCAGTGAAATTGGACTTTTACAAAGCCACAAAGCTTGTCTCAGTGAAGAATGAGAGTAGTGATTTCTGAGAGGGGAAGAAGAAGCCCCCAGAGCAGAAACACCTGGTACAGTAGGTGTCTAGTACCTGTGCCTGTGCTTCAATTTATCAAATCTAAAGAAGTCAGCTCAGTATTTACCAGGGAATTGTTATTTAAAAAAAAAAAAAACAGCAAAAATTAAAGCTGCATGAGCCCAAATAAAAGATTTGGCATCAGAAAGACCGCATAAAGAGAACATTTAGTAACAAGAAATCAATGAGATAATTTATGCTGGAATTCTTGAATGGATGCTTTGGCTATTCACCCAGTACGCTTCAGTTTGGAGTCCCTATTTTCCAATAGACAGTAGGAGAAAAATTCAAGGAACAAACATTATTATCAATGAAAGACTCCTGCAATATTCTGAGTTCCTATAATTTTTTTTTTTATTCTAGACTATGCTGGTTTTGGGAGAAGACCTGAATTTGAAAGACTTACCCAGTTCATTCCACCACTCATGGCTCATCTGTGAACACCATGAGAAGACTGGGACTTGAAAACTTTCTGCCTTTTGCATCCATATCCCTTTTCTTTCCCTTACTCCATCGTTTTCCACACTCAGGTTATGCTATAAAAATGCAAAGTACCTATGCTGACGTGCTTCATTAAACCATTTGGGAGTCAAAAACAGTCACTCCTGCTGACAATCACATATTTATTATTTGAGGTTCCTTTTTAAACAGGACTTGATCTTGGGCAGGGCTCCATTCTGCACAGTGCTGGAAGACTGCAAAGCATGAAAGGAGCACAGGATATTACCAGCTGTGCCAAACACATGGCATGCTCAGACCAAAGGGTAGCGGACACATATTGTCCTTTACTCCAGCACCATCCATTGCCATAGCTGTCCAGGTGTACATGGTTTTATAGGCCCTGGAGAGTTGGCTATTTTCTTTTCCCTTTTTTTTTTTAAATAATTGAGGCACAGAGTGAACATGGGAGAGGAGGAAAGCGAAAAGGGGAGTTATCAGCAAGAGGGCCAGCTGAGTGAGGTTGGTGACCCAATTTCAAGCATACTGGGGGTATTCTGTGACCCCTGTAATTTTACTGCCTCCTGAGTTATCGCTTGTGATTTTCACCGGAGTGAAATGATACATCAGGGAACAGTAAGGATTCCAGCAGCCCACAGACAGGCAGAATACAAAGTACCTACCAAAACAGCTGCCATACCTCTGGCAAAGATGTATTTTTAATCCTTCTGAATGGAGAATACAACTGACTATACAGATCCCCTAGGGCTTTCTTAATTGAAAACGCTAGAGAAGGGGCCTTTTTTTTTACAATCATGGGCCTAGCTCACAGTGCAGAAGCTCCACAGCCTTCTGTAATGCAGGTCTCATGGAGTTTAATCCAGATTCAAACATCTTCTCTTTGGAGTTGTGGAATGGAGCTTGTATCCCATGAAGACCTGTTTCCTTGACCACAGAAAACAGCCTTGCTCACTCCAATGATGCCGTGCTCAGTGGAGTCCCACCAAATAGGAAGGGCTTGTAATCTTGGGTAGCTTAGCAACAACACAAGTGCCCTATGAGAAACTGGATGCTTTTGAATAACAGTTTCAAGGAAAATATGCATTAAGAAGAAGATGATGTCAGAAGAGATCTTTTGTGGAAAAAAGAATGGAAACAGGATAGATATACTCTTTTGGTTGAAATTTCAACTTGCACAAAAACCAGCTTTCTGCAGTTTGACCCAGTCTTTCAGTTCAGCATGGCTATCTTAAAAAAATAAAAGCAAGTATGAAGTATAAAATATATGCTACATTCTGCTTCCCACTTAAAAATTGGTACCTTTTTGAAAAATAGTGAATTCCTGTTTCATTTTTTGTTGGAAAGGGGAAAATAGTCTTTATTTCAAATGGGTTGAAAAGAGCAAAAGGTAAAGTGACAGAACAGAGAAGGTTATATACACTTCCCTTTACACAGAGATAAATGCATTGAGAAACTTTAACCAAGACACTTCTGGCAAGATTTCTTGCTTGAATTGAAAAATGCATTTTCTATTTAAAAAGTTTAGGTAAGGAAGTTTTGACTGAGTGCAGATTCATACACCTTTTAAAAATTACTGCTGCAAGCTAACATGTAATTCCAAATCCCTCTGGAAAAGTCCTATAAAATTATTATCAAATAAATAGAATTGTATAGTAATGACAGGAAACCATCTGTGAAATTGACTGGAGAATTTGTTCCTTGATAGCAAATGCAGACGGCAAGACGAAAAGTGTTGTAAAAGTTTTTTCCCTTCAAAATGTGAATATTTTTAATCATTCAGTGAAAAATTTCTTTCTTTCTAGTATATTAATGTGTGAAGAGTCTCTGCACTGAAAGTGTGTGCTGAATTCCTTATAATTTTTAAAGAACAAATCCAATCCAGATCATAACAGCGGTGGCTTCTTTCTTATTCAAGTGCTTTTAAAAGGGTATCATTTGAATGCTGAGATTGCTGACACGCTTGCTAATGAATGCTATTGCATGGCAGTTTGCAACATAGGCACCTGTTCCACCTGCTCCCCTGTTTCTCAACAACTGGTTCATTCTGTTTCAGCCAGTGGTTACCCACCACATGACAGCGTGTGCGTGGCAGGTGTCATAGGCCAGGTTTGAACTAATGCTCTTTAGCTCATCTGAAACAGTTAAGCTACTCTGATGGCGTAGTATTGCCAACAGGGAGTTGTTTCGGTGTCTGAAGTGAGGGTAGAACAGATACCTTCATGTCTCAAACAAGCAGAAGATCAGAAGCCGCTCTACAGAGCACAGGCAACGGGAACTACCGGGTAAGCAGCTCTGTTGCGATAGTTGGTCCTTCAGATTGCAACTAAACCCAAAGTTTCTAATACAAATTTGTGTGAAATTTCCCTGCCTCCAGTTCCCTCTGTCAGCCTTGCAGAGGGTTTTGGCCATTTCAGGTTGGAGCCTTAGCGTTTAATTATGAGTGCAACAAGCAGAGCTTTCACAGAGGTGAAGCTGGAGTGCAGAGGTGAAGTGGCTTGAGACATCCTGCCGCAATAGGGCACAGCAGCTGTAACGCTCTCCCGCGTTTCCCGCTTAGCTGAGTAGGCTTTCAGAGAACAGCTGGCTGGGGGCCGAGGTGACCCACAGTCCTGATCCTACCCTCCATCTCCCAGCTCTCTTTGGGAGGCGCAAAACTGCTTTTGGGCCAGGGGTCCCACTGTGATCGGGATACAGAAGCACTTACACTATAAGCAAGAACAGTGTGAGGAGCAATGGGGAGGTTTCTATGTGCATACATCCATGCATACGCACACACGCTCACACATGCTCTCTGGGGCAGAAACCTCTCTGAGTTCTTTTGACCTTTCAGTGCACCTTTCCATTTTGATCCTTTTGAAGTCCAAAGTTTATGCTTTAGGTTTTGGCACACGATGAGAAACAAAATAATCAGCATTGTTAGTAGGCAACTCTCCCCTGTGTCCCCTACCACCATGCCATTCACATGCTACTCACCCTTGTAATATTACTGTATGTATCAGACAAACCCCCACTATTTCATTGCCTTAAACAAGAAAATGTTTTCAACTCCCTATGCGCTCTTGCCTAGTTCATAGCTTGATTTAATTTTACAAGGCAAGAGCTGGAACAATTATCTGATTCCTCATGTACAGCAGGCTTTCAGTGGTCATTTCTGAAGTTTTACTGGTTCATAACCTCTGTAATCAGAAGACCCGTTTAAAAAAAAAGAAACTAAGTGAACAGGCAGGAATCTGTTCATATTATCCCTTCCTAGCTGTCCAGGCTTTCATCCTCTTTTCTCCCACACATGCCCTTATTGCTCTGCTACTCACCCACCAATGAGGGTCTGTCAATGGCAGTGAGAGGTCAACATCAAAGCACTTTTACAGCTAGCAGCTTGCAGCTAATGCTGGCATTATGGAGAGAAATAGGGAGAGAGAGAAGCACAGGGATTGAATGAATGGCCCTCTCATATAGAAAGAGACCGAAGAATAGAACAAAACCTCCTATTCTCCCACTCTTTATAATACTCCTGGGCCGAGTGTGCGTATGTGGTACACAGCTGAGTTTGAACTGCATTAGCACTCTTTCAGTTTACAAACAAGAGGCCTAATTTAGAAGAAAAATCTCCTATCTGATTATTTCTTTGTGTTCACCCATGTGGTAAAAAATGTCTGTACAGAGAAGGGAGGGGGGCTACAGAGGTGCCTTATTAACTTCTTTGGCTGTATCATGGTTGTGAAGGGCAACTGGGAGATCATTATTCATCCATATTTTTCAGTCTCAAGGAAAAAAGGTAGTAAAACATTCCCTCAAAAAAATATTTCTATATAGATTACTATTTTTCTATATAGATTACTGTTTTTCTAAGAAGAAGATGGAAATATTATGGGTCAGTCCCATGTGAACTGTATGACTGATGCTAGTCTTATCCCCTACCCACACAAAAAGGCAGGAATTATTTTTGTCCCATGCAATTGACATTGAGATTGGATGCCTTCCTATAAAGACATTATGGCCTTGGTATAGTGACTTTCACAATTCAGTGAAATTACTACCTCGTACTAGGGAGATAATTGTAATCATCTCTCCTGGCGCACCAATCTATAATTCTGTAAGGGAGGAAGGGGACTCAAAGCTTGTATGACTGCAGAGTTGTTACCCAGAGACTCTAGCAGCAGGCATAGGGATGAATATTGCTTCCAGGATTGACAATGTGTATTATTGGGTTTTTCTCCTATTTCTGGAGTATAGGACATATCATCCTTCCAGCATCACCTGGGTACATAATCTAACAAATTTCCTACTCCTAAGGGAAAACTAAGTTTTGGCAACATCTTTCATCTCTTATGCACTTTTCTAGTGACAAATTGATGTTACAGTATTTATCCTTTACTACATGCCTTATTCTTGTAATGAGTAGCCTCAGGAAAACAGGAGTTACAGACTGTACTGTTCTGTACAGACTGAATGAGATCTGCTTGAAGTGGTCAAGTGAAGACCTATAGCGTCTTTGGGGGAGAGAAATTCAGCTTGAAAGAAATACTGGGAAGAAAGACTCTCGGTTCTCACTTCCCTTAAGAGAAGGTTGTCACAATTGCTTTTGAAACTGGATATACCATCAACATACATCAATGCAGCATAACCCATCCAGACCCAAATTCTGGTTCATATCCACGCCTTAGCAAACTGTTTTTACATCCCTAACTGGGACTTCTGTCTACCCATGCAATAGATATATAGAAATGTATAATCTTAGCTGAAACAGTCTTTACTCTGCACTGATTTATATATAATCAGAATCATTTAGTTTGGAAAAGTCCTTTAACATCATCAAGGACAACCCTTGATTTAACACTGCCGAGTTCACTATTAAACCATGTCTCTAAGCATCACATCTACACGTCTTTTAAGTATTTCCGGGAATAGTGACATCAGTACTTCCCTGGGCAGTCTGTTCCAATGCCTTACAACCTTCAGTAAAGAAATTTTTCCTAATAACCAGTCTAAACCTCCCCTGGCACAACTTGAGGCCAATGCCTCGTCTTATTGCTTGTTACATGGCAGAAGAGACTGACACCCACCTCACTACATCCATCTTTCAGGCAGTTGTAGAGAGCAATGAGGTCTCGCCTCAGCTTCCTCTTCTCCAGACTAAACAACCCCAGCTCCCTCAGCCACTCCTCATAACACTTGTGCTCCAGACCCTTCACCAGGGGGTAAAAAAACCTCTCTATGTTTTCAGGGACAGATCCTCCAAGTTTGACATGTAACAAATACTAAGACTTGCTTGTAAAGCATAAACATGACAGAGAGCTTAACTATGCTGTTATCCACTACTCACTGCTGAAAAAAATTCCCTATGCATAAAAAAAAGTAAGTAAACTGTAGCATAAATAGGTCTGTGACATGTAACTGCAGGATGCCTTGAAGCCTGGAATGCCTTTTGAATACTAATGATTTTCTACTTTACTGTGAAGTTTTTTCATGTTGATTTTTGTAAGTATTACCTTATACATTTTTGAATCAGAAATGGGCATAATCAGCATTAGGCAAATTCATTCAAATTTTCCCCTGGATCTTCTCACAGGACAATATGTAACAGAGTACTCCTCTTGCACAAAGGCCTCTAGATTTTTATATTATTCAAGATAATAAAGATTATTCAATTTGCACTAGGCTTGTTATACACTGATTTATTTTAAGCAGAAAGCACTCTCAGTAACCTCAGAGAACTGCAGGTCCAACCATATTGGGTAAAGGGGAGAACCGCAAGTCCAGAAATCAGTGAACCAAAGACTGCTGGATCAAAACTGGTGTTAATTGGTGGATAAAGGAATGCCAACACAGGATCTCCCACCTACCCTTTCTGGGAGTGCAAAACACCTGTTCCTAGGCTATGAACTAAAAAGGGCTGAAAGGATTAATTATATTACTGTCCTTTGGGGGTAATTGTATTGACTCTTTGAGATCAGTAGAAGGAAAGCAGATAAAAGATATCATTATTACTACTGTTTTGCACACTCAGTTGAGGCTAAGCGTAGCTATATAAATCCAATAGTTTAAAGTCTTTGCCATGGCCTTGATCTGTTCTGAAAAAAACACATAGAAACAGTGAGAAGCAGTTTAAGCAAGGAATAGCTTTGGAAGCCGGGATACCAACTCAAAACTTTTATTTACCTTCTTGAAGATGGCTGTAATGGTTCATTAGTTAGTGCATGTTCATAACTATAGACTGTTTCAGACAGAAAATAAGGACATAAATATTTAACCTTTGAAAAGGAACTCATTTACTGGAAATCCAACTTTATGAACTAAGGTTATAAATAACTCTGATGTACTGCAATCAGCGTAGTATAATGAGATCACATGAATGGCTGAGTTGTCTTTAACCTTTGATTGTTTAAAAGTGCAGATATTCATTTGTACTGAGGATTAGTAATGATGAACACTGAAATGAAGCTGAGTATCATCAGGCACAGACTTGTATAGAATATGTCCCTGAAGTGAAAGTAGTCCCCTCCCCTTCAGTTTCTATCCCTAAGATTTCTTTCATTCACGGTAATTCAGTTGTAGTCTGTCAAAACACTGAAAGGGACATTTATTTAAAATTTATCTGTAGGGATTTTGTAATGCTAGAACAGGGCTTTTTCACTGTGCCAAAAGATATCTCCTGAGAGAGGTCTGTTCATGTTACACACTTTTAAGAAACTGTATTAAGATGCCATGTGTAAAATACATTTTAAAAGCATATTCTCACACATAGCAATTCCATAGTACTGTAACACACAGAGAAAATTCAAAAGTTTCATCTTTACAGGTTCCTTCCTTGGCATTGTTCTTGTAATTCCAGTTGTCTGGCAAAAGGTGCCTACTGGTAACCAGTGGAAGATAATTCTTAATGGTAATTTTTGGTTAATGGATTGTCTAAGCAGACGATTTAAAGATGATTTCATTGCAATGTTTCATAGTAATAGATAGCCCTTCCAGCCTTCTGAAGACTTCCAAGCCATCCCTGGCTCAAATTTTACAACAAGCAGGACTTCACAGTGATGTAAACCACTTACTCCTTTATCATTAAATCCTTAATAAATGCAGAAGTTGAATCACAGGATAGTTATGTAACCTGACAAAAAATTACAGGAGCAAAAAAGACTAAAGACCAGGGTCATCCAGTCCAAATATTGTCACTTTGCATAGCTTTACTTCTCTTGATCTGAAAGCAATTTCTAATTTTGCAAACTACTGCAATATAGTTTACTGACCAATTTTCAAAAATTACTGATTTTGTGCAAAAATAAGCAACCGTCTCACCCCAATGTACAAAATATGGCAAAAAATTAAGAGACAGAGAAAATATTCTTTCATACAGAAACATATGAACATGCGCTTTTTTCTCTCTAGTTCTGCCCTCTTTCTTTAATATTTTGTGCTCAGGATTTGAACCTTGTTCTCAAGAGATGAGAAGCTTCTTTTGTATTCAAGGGTATTAAAACTAGCCAGTGGATGCTGCAAGCAGTGAATTTTTTCCATTAGGAACATCTGCCTATTCCAGGAGGGATATCAGAAAACATGTCCAGGCAGAAACACAAATGGAGAAAATGTCTGTGGCAGCTTACGAAATAACCACAACAGGATAAATAATAAAATATTTACCATGACACAGTAAGTCTCCCTCACCATGGCAGCGTAGGGCAGCCTCTCCAACATACTTCCAGCATGAAATCATGGAAGTAGTGTCAGAAGATGGTTTATTGTAAATTATGGCCTGGATTGCCAAATATCCACTACACCTCCAGGAATCTGAACTCTGAAGTCATTTAGAGGTAGGGTTACATCTAGAAGAAAGGCTGTCTTCCCTGGGAGATAAAGCAATACAGCACTTCTATGTTTTACAGATGTAGTGAGAGGAAAAAAGTATTGGAAATGGACATGAAGTTGGGGGAAACTCTCCAGAAACCAGAGAGCTTTTTTCCAGAAAAGTCAATTAAAAAGGCTTGTTTCTTGAGCATTAATACTAACCCTGCCCCTCTTTTGGCCTTTAAACTGTAATACAGAGTCTGTTTCTGATTTTAATTTTATATGCTTTTATGACTTTGATTGAAATACACAAAATCTTTGCCATCTATTTGATCACCATAGTGTGTGCTATAGCTTGCACAGAGTGTGCCAGCACGAATAACGCCAATATAGCCAAATCACACAACCATTTTTCTAGCAGTATTCCATTGATCTAAGTACCATTCTTTATTCTTCTTCTGACTGCAGAATTTGAGGCACCCAAAATACCAGCTATTCGTAATCTTATCTGAATTTCCTCAGCAGCAGTTCCCCACCCACATTACATTTGAACAGACTGAATGGCCACATTCCATTTAAGGGTAAATAAATTTATGCCATGGAACAGTGAGAGCCTAATTAAGATTTTCAAAGTTAAAAATGTTGATGCTCTTTTTAGAATAGAAAATGTCAATTATTTTACACAGAGAAGAGGATTCAATTAATGTGTAGACATCTCTCTCTCCCCTCCCTTTTTCTTTCCCCAAGTCTTCTTAACTTCAATAAAGTTGATTATTGACTGAAGAAGGTAAAGAGCTCCATACGCGTATCTTTAGAAACACCTCTAAATCTTAAGTGGCACCCCTGTGGCACAGTTGTATATCATTGCCTCCGCTTAGAGTATTCATGGAAAGACTGAGTGATTTCCTCAAAATTACACAGGGTATTGGCATAAAAACTTTTAGACAAATCCACAATTGCCTCATTAATCTGCACCCCATTTTGCTGGAACAAAGCCACTATGCATAATTTTCCCCGAGGAAATAAATTACAATTAAATAAAAACTTAATGAGTGAGGGAAGAGAAGCCTAAATATTAAACTATATGTGTTGGAAGAGAATACAAGTTTTTGGCTGAATCCACTGTGTCTATAAATTACAGCATAACGTAATGTATTATGTCTCAGATACAAGAAGAGCGTTGAAAAGAATAATTTAGTTTCTTATACACAGAATTAATGATGAATTACCATTTACATGTTTCATCATTCACTACTACATATGGCTATAATTCAGGAAACGTGACAGTACAAAATCTATTACTCTAACAAAAGATTTGTATCAGAGAATTATCTTGATGGTTCCTGTCTTGTTCTTGGAGTAACAGTGTATGCAAAGAGCTCTGTGAGTTATCTGCTAGCTCTGGAAGTTCTTAGATACCAGTGAGCCTCCCTCTTCAATCGTAAAAATGTAGAAGAAAAACTAATGTTATTTTTATGAGTAACTTAAGAATGCTCACATTCCCCTTTCTCTCTGTTCAGAAAGGCTGCAGTAAACCACTCATCTAGCCTATTCTTTCTGTTCTTTTAAGAGGATTCCATAGGCTGCGTTTTTACCTGTGTTTTTCTTCAATTTTTATGTGTTATATAGCCAGTTTCTGAGGACCTGGCAATTCTTCTCTGCACAAAGTAACCAATCTGTTTTTCCAAAAGTGTATTACATTATGGTGTTATCAACTGGACTTTGAAGGTCATTAATTCACAATTTAATATTGTATGGGATAACAATTCTTAATTCCTCATATTTTATTTATAACTATAACCAAACCCCCCCCTTCAAGTTAACTCTTTAACCCTTGGATATCATACATATATTCTTAAAGGTCTGTACTAAAAACAATTTCTTTCAGTAGAATACAAGTAAATATGTTACATACCATAGAGACATAGGGACATGGAATAAAGCCGTGAAATATTCTAATCGTGAATTAACTATTGACTCATTGTGCAAGCTTTCCCATGCCTTTTAGCATCCATAAATCTAGCTATGAGACTTCAATGAACACAAAACAAATTATGCCCAAATCCAACTGGGCCTATCTGGTTTCTGTCATGGTTTGACATCACCTGCTTCATTTTACAGCTCAACTCACATTAGCAATCCATATCCAAACTCATGCAATCTCATCTGTGCTACAAAATCCACAGAGACAAGACCCATCTCTTTATTTAGGTTTTTCAATAACTTGGTGAAGCTCTTCCTGGGCATAAATTTTCCCTCAATAACAACACACATCTCCATATTTTGATCCTCTACCCTGCTGCATAAAGCAAATCTGAAGTATTTTTGAATGTGGTCTCAACTCCCATTATCCAATGTAAAACTGCTTCTTGGATCAAGTACAAGAGTCAAATGTATTTATTGACATTGTCTCTTTTATTTCTAGTGTCTTATCTAAGAGGTTTTCAGTGACTCTGTCAGATTCCTTGATTAAATCATACGCCTCAGCTTTGAGCCTGTTTTTCCCTCAGTTGACATCTTGCCCTAAATACAAGCTTCTCCTTAGGGCTCCTCTTCCTCATTCAACCTGTCAATCCTAAAGTTATCAAAACCCAAGATGTGGCTATCCTTTTAACCTATTTATCCACATTAGATAAATCTTGACTTCTCCCCAGGGAATATTTCTGGGAAGAATTCCACTCCTTTGTCTGCTTATTAGGCTTCAAGGTTGTCAAATTTATGCAATTAATTTGTACATTTATGCAATTAATTTGTACTTCTGACTTCCATTTCTTTCAGGAAATGACAATTAAATTGTTGAGTTCTGACTCAAGACAATGTCCACAGGATCTGAAAGCTCTCCTGCACATAGTACTGAGGCTCCATATGTGAAGAGAGTTTGATAGTTCTTCCTGTAGCTGAAGATTCTGTCTTTCCAATAACAGGCTTGACTCCCTTCTGACTTGCACTTGATTATATTTCCATTATTTTTAACTTACTACTTTCAACAGATTGACAGTCAACTGATGATGGAAGGATTGGGAGCTCTGTAAATATCTAGATCTGGAGTCTGGATCTCAGTAGTCTTTGCGACACTTTAATATTTAGAAAAGCACATTAAAACATCAGGTGGGCATGAATAGAGACACTGGATTCAGACCTCCGTAGATGGAAAAAAAAAAGATTAAATTGCTCTTGATTTACTATTTATGTAGTCAAACAGTGGGGAAAGATGCAAAAGGTTTGACCATCATTCCCCCCTCCCCTATTATCATCACTATTCTGCTCTGCCATTTGAAGCAGAATGATAACTTTGGATTAAGCCATCCACCAACTCAAATCCAAACGGGATCCTCTTCAGATCTCAGCCTATCTATCAAATATGCACAGATACAATCAGTAATCCTATTGAATATGATTTAGCCTGATTTTCCCATCAGACAATCTTACAGAGTGAAATCAGCGAAGGGCTGCATTTATGTGAAGAATAATTATGTTGGTTCCAAGGACATCATACACATTGCATCAGGAATAATTCTGTATGTACATGTTTTGCTGCAAAAGTGTTCCTTCCTGTCTGGAAGTGTCTGGAGCCCTACCAGTCTTTCATACAGCATATTACATTCCCAGAATACACCAATGTGCCACACTGTAAAAACAGTCCCCAAAGAACCTTAACTGTAAACTTTACTGTATTATAGACATACAAGCGAAAAAAAGGAAAAAGAGCTTTTTTGATGCATACATTTTAACATGTAACTGTACCTTTATCATCTGGAATTTTATGCAGAGCTCTGATAAGCAGTTCAAATGCTCTGTTTGTACACATGTTCTTGCTTACAGCGCCTGTTAAAGTGGTGTTTAATTGTTATTTACATTTGCTCAATAAAGTAACCATGGAACAAAGTAGGAAATTATAAGAAAGTATTGCAGGAAAATAGGATTAGAAGGCAAAGCGTGGACTCAGAAAAAGGTTACAGCCCATTAAATGACAGGCAGTCATGGTCGTGTGCTGGGTTAGCCCTGGACACTCTTGTAAAGAGCACATACAGACAGAGTTATCGCAGATCAGCAGCAGTGACTTGTAAAATCTGACTCTTAATTCCCAAACATGTCCATCATGCTAAACAGAAGTAGGTATGTGCCAATACGCTTCTATGATTTTAAAAATTCATTTGAAAGACTAAAAATAGCTTCTAGAATACATTAAAAAATGTGTTTCTATGTTGTTTTTTGTGACACCCGTTACTTCACTTGCAAGAATGTTGCAACACCGTCCATCTTTATGAGATTATAGACCACAGAAAACACATGGGAAAGACTGATTCTCTTTACATAAGGGCTTCTCTGCACCCATCTGGCAATATAAATAAAGCTCTCTAGCAGGGATAGATGACACTCAACTCCAGGCCCTTTACGCTGCTAGACTGGTGCAAAGCAAAAACCCAGTGTCTAGTGCTCGTCTGACAAGAAACAAATCTATTTTTATTTATAAAACCTTGCGGTAGATCATTATAACAAAAAAACCCCAAACCCCTAGATACTTGTGCCTATTGGAGGAGAGCAAGCTGAAACAGCGCTGAAGACTGTTGAATCTTCCAGGACATTAATAACCAAGAACTGCTAGAAATAACCATGGTAACAAACAGTAGCTAAGTACAGTACAATCACCCTGATTACCATAGAATTAGCACAAAACAAATGTTTATTTTTCCTAAATACATGTATTATGATGATGATGATAATGTTAGTAACTACCCCAAATTACAGAGTATTTGCCCAAAATGCCAGTGGCGTTGCATTAAATGCCTTGCTCTGCACTTGTTTTCAGTCTTGCTTGTAATAATTTGTCTAAGAAGTATATTTATAACAGATTCTTTCATCACTCCTTCTCCCACCCTGTCCCCCCTCCCTCATTTTCCACCAGCTCCACTAATTTGAATATCAGTTGGATTCATTGATCACTTCACAGCTGACCGCAACACTTTTCTGACATTAGTCATTGCATCATTAACCTTTTTATAAGGCTCTCACCTAGTAGATAACATGGGCTTGATTTTAATTTACACTCAGGGGTTGTGTACTCGAGGGATTATACCACAATAAATTAAAGTATGAATTTAAACCAATGGACTATATGTACGGTTGGGCTTAAGCACACTGAGGGAAAAGGGGCGCTATGTTAAATGAAGCATAAATGTTAGCAGCGCAACTGGGAGGGACTTCTGTTTGCTTTTCTTGAGCCCTATGTGTCTAATCCCACTTCTTGGCTTAATTAATCCTGGAAATTATGCTAGGATGCCATCTGATTTCTCTGCTGAATTTACCTCTCTTCCAGTGGGACACTGCTTATGTTTGCTGTATCCTGGTAAGCATGCCTAGGAAGTTAACATGGCAAAAATTCCTAGCAATAGGAAGTACAACCTAAGCTCTTTGGCTAAGACAAATCTTCATCATTTAGTTAATTCCTACCCATATCCATGGGTAGGAATATATCCTTGCTTCTGTTGCTTGAGTGAACATTGAAAGGAAAATAAATTGTTCTTTCAAGGCAAGTAAGTTCTCTGATCCAGCCAAGACCTAGCACCCTGGTTTTGTTTATACACCCAAAAGGAAGTGTGCTGCACAAGGATGGGAAGAGATAGCTGCTGACAGAAAAAAGGAGGAACTTCATAATCCATTTTTCTTGCCAGAGGAAGCTTACATTGGAATTGCCTCCTTACAGTCCTTTATTAAAGATATCCTTGGAAATGACTAAAACTTCAGTAAAAGAAAAATATTCTTGGGAATTGTGGGGACCACAAAAAAATCCTAGTAACGCACGTTTACTGGTTTATCTGTATACTAGGGCTGGTGTAACAGTTAATGTTTTTCCTTTTAAGTATGTTGGATGGACCCAGTATTTTGCCAAGTGCAAAGTCATCCCCACTAGGAAAGAATTCAGCCACCTGCGGTTCTGCCACCTGGGACAATGATCAAGCAAGGACTGAAAGTGAAAGGATCCTGAATGTGAAACTGGAGGACTCAGGCAAAGCTGTTAAGTCTGGCATCTAAGGTCTAGAATGAGATTGCCACACTGATTGATAGGCATTTGATAGACCTGATCTCCTTGTCCCATTCACCTTATGTCAGTGGAACTGCATTAAGTAAAATACAATGACTCCAAATTTATATTGGTGTCAGTGAGAAGAAAAAAAAATCCACAAAACCCAGGTTTTATACACAGAGCCTCGGGAAATGCTCAGTTGCTCTAAGTGTCTGAAACCCTGCTGAAGTTAACAGAGCTAGTCTGGTTTACACCAGATAAGAGTATTTTACATGTATGCATGTGGACATGACACACCATGTATAGTTTTCATTATTCAGTACACATTCCTCTGCCACAACAGTACACACGTATACATACAGACACATGCATAAGCAGATAATAGTCCCATTAGACACATCCGCTGTATGTATTAAGTTTCCCAGAAAGTTGAAGTTAAAATCTAGTCACAGACTATCAGGCTCACATCAATGTGAGCCGTAATGACAGCTGGCACTCGGCTGTTTTCAAAACCCCCTTTTACAGTATACAGCACCATGCTTCGACACGCGATTGAAGTAATTAGCTGCCGAGCGGCTGAACGTACCCCGCAGAGCACTGGTGTCTCGTCTGACACATCTGGGCACAGAAAGTAATTGAAACAGCTGCTTCTACCCATATGGCAGCAAAAGCTGGTGGTAGAGAGCCTGCTGGCTAGGCTGTACCAACCTCAGACAAATTAGCCATCATTAATCCCAGAATCTGACCAGCATACACACAGCCACTAATCAAGACATCTGGGGGAGGGGTGTTGGGTGGGAGGGGGAGTGAGGACTGCAAGGGAAGAAAGGGGCCATTTAATATTATTCTTAATGGCAACAAAGTGTGAACGAAAAAAAAGTCCATTTTTTTAAAAAGAAAAAAGGCAGACCAGCATAGCCCTCCCTCACCAACACTTTTCTCAATCAGCTTGTCTAGGTGGCTTCACCCACGCTGTTCATTAGAGGACTGCTAAAATAGCAGCATTGCTTTCTGGAAGTGTCATACTGATATATGCACATGTCTGGCATCACACAAAGATTATAAATAGCAGCATGTAAGCAAAGAACCTGGGGTATTTTTACATTGTGGTGAATGCAGCAGTGAAGCTAAGGCTGTGGGTGAAAACCAGACGAACCCTTGTCTCTAGATGCTAGAGGTGCACCCTCCTGTTCCGCAGACCTAAGCGTGGGGCAAGCAGACAACTGTGGGCTGTTCCCTTTTACACCTGTAATGCCATTCGTCGTTCTGAACTTTGTCAC
The DNA here is from genome assembly GCA_033558185.1 of Dromococcyx pavoninus. Taxonomy (NCBI): domain Eukaryota; kingdom Metazoa; phylum Chordata; class Aves; order Cuculiformes; family Neomorphidae; genus Dromococcyx; species Dromococcyx pavoninus. The sequence continues at coordinate 103,588 of JAUMJL010000491.1, forward strand.
CTGCAGTGCAGTTGTGAAAAGCAATGTGGCTGCTCTTAGAATTGTAAAATCCAGCACACAAGTGGGAGGACAGGGAAAACTTCCACCTCATAACCACAAAAACAGACTGCCACGTACGCAAGCAGTTTGTTTTGAGGGGAATGGATCTTACGAAGCCTATGGTATTGTGTCTCTTGTTTGGACTACTGTGTGTCTAATAATGTGCAACTCCTAATCTAAGTTTTTCCCCTTGCTGGGGTATTTATGCTGCCCCTCTGCATTCCCTGCAGCCTGCTTTTAAAAGCTGATCTTACAATGCAACCTTCATCTTCAGAAAAGTCACTGCTTTGGAGGTTTATTTCCCTACGTATCCATTTGTGTTTCCCAAATTTACTTGAGATCTCTTCCCCGCTATCAGATGTTGAATGGTTGAAATTAGCCAGCCGATCTGAAAGTAACTGAGGGAACAGGCATCCCACTAACTGCAAACACCATGCTGCTTCAGTCACAATGCTAAAAAAGCCTTTCAATGATGCCAAGTGCACATACATTAGCATTTTAGTTGGTTTCAGGAGTGTGCTTCTGATTAATCCTCTTCCTGTGCTTTGGCTTGAATTGTGGAATGGTCTGGGCTGCTTTAGATTCATCCTTTCCTCTTGGATGACTCCAAGGCAGAAGATACATGCCACGAGTGCACCTACTGCTAATGGGACTAGAAAGAGCCAAGCCAAAAGCAGTCCCTCAAACCCAGAATAGCATGGATGCCAACTCCTCACTGTTTTACTTGACAGATCCACCCCTACCAGACTATTTGCTAACACACACCCCATCTCCAACAACATGAGCTCTGGAGGTGTAATAGTATGAGCACAACAATTGTATGCATTGGTCTGCCGTTATTGTATTTACTCAGAGGCAACTGAAAGACACTGTGACTTCTTCACAAACTAGTTATATGCTGCAAGCAACCTCTTGGCACTGCTGCTCTCCTGTTTCTTTTTCAGTTATCCTTTGCACTGTTCAGGTAGTACAAAGCAGGATCACTTGCATGTGGTCTTGCAGTGTCCAAGCAGCAAGATGTCCCAAGTACTTTTGACATAAATCTCTTCCACTCCAAGACAAACAGTGATGTTCACTTTAAAGCACCTGTGTTTCCAGTCCTTGCCCCAGCCTCCAACTCTTCGGCTTTCAGATCCAGAGATGTCAGATAATTGCCTTGCTGGGGGGAAATCCCACAAACAAAGTGGGAGAGGAGATTATAATCAGTGAATTGCAATGTACCTACACACCTTGTAGGCTTACAAAGCAGGCTATGTCTAGCTACATCAGCACTTCATTATGATCTTAATGGGCACACCTTACTTTGGCCATGTGGTGTGAACAATTTAAAACCACTTATGTCTTGCAGTGGAGACTCTGCATGGATGCTCTGAAAAAATTAAGTAACCATTGTAAGATTATCTGGCATTAGTGATCCATCCTCTGCTCACATCTTTCCCTCTTCCTTGAAGGCTGATTGTTCTTTGAATCTGCTTTGTGAAGTGAGTACGATTGCTTCTATAGATTTGGAAAGCTCAGGTGCTTCTATGAAATGAACAAACATGCAAGGGCTTTCCCCATTTGGAAATTGAATCTTATTGTCATGCTGCTTTATGAATGTTGGGATGAAAGATGCCATGTAAGTGCAAGACTCCATAGTATATCACATCAAATTATGGCTCCATTGCAGGCTCATCTAAAGGAAGAAAGGCTACAGGACGACAGCAATTGCACTGGTAATTAACAGAGTAGAAGAAATTACAGAATGGATATGGAAAGAAAATATGATTTCTTTAAAAGTTTGATTCCTCAAATGTTATTCTCTCTAGTAATGCACTATGGTTCCTGTGACATCCTAATCTTGTTTTATTTATTGTTTTAAACAAACCTATGTTACACAAGAAAAGTACCTGTCTGTAAAGCCCTCCTGACAGCACGTGTCTGTGATAACAAAGGAGGTCTGTAAACTCTAGCACACTGAAAAAAACTAATACAAGCAATGTGACAATTTTGGCTGCTTGTAGTGTCAATGCACTGGTTCTGTCTTGCCTTACTTCTAACACACTGCTGAAGACATACAGCTTTGCGGGACGTGCCTGGTTAGAACCAGTGAGAGGAGAGCAAGGTGGCCCCTTGTGATTTGTTTATGAGAACATTGCTTCCATCAGTCTGTGTCTGTGAGGGATGAAAGTATGGTGTTAATGCTTCCCTTGACACATGGATCAGGTAACGGTGCCAAAATATATACCTCCCCATCCAGACAGCTTCTGGATCCTGAAGGCAGATGTAAGCTGTGTCTTCTATCGAGGCATCTGCAGTGTGTCCTTTTCTTCAGTTACAAATTCACTTTATTTTTTTGACTGCTTGGCTGGCAGGCTAAGCCACTCTTTATTATCAAGGAGGCTGCAAGAAGAATAACAGGGTGCAATTTTTCTTCCAAATGCTGCTGGCTATTTGCTCTTCAAGTATTTCCTGTATTCTATGCAGTTTTACTTCCATAGTTGCTCATTACAAATATTCTGCAATATTTTGTCATCCACATAAAATCATGAGTGTTTTCCAAGGACAATACGGAACACTTTCTTCTAATTTTTTAAGAACTACTTAGGAAGCTTTTCCAGATATCAATACTTAGAAGAAAATTTATAATTCGTAGTCTGATAGGTTAGCACACTATGCAAGCTGATCCACTACTGAAACACTTGGAGTGGTGGCAACCTCACTAACTCCCTATCAAATGCCCTTATACAGCAATCCCCCTGCAATACATCCTAAACTAAGTGAGGAAATGACTCACTGATTATCAAACCTTTTAGTTTGACATGTTTTGATGTCCTGGCTAAGCCCTTGAAGCAAATGAGATTTCTGTAATTTGGTGAATCAGCACAAGACCAAACAGAACAAAACCCCTCAGAGGTAAGTTAAGAATGCATTTTGAACTGAGCAGTTGACATCGTTTCAAACGTGGAAACTAGTATTAAGATACTTAATGTTTTTTGAGGACAATTTACAGTTCAAACAATTTGACAACACCAAAAAATTAGCTACATGTTAACAATAATCAAAGTCTACAATCTCTTGTGAGTTTTGCTGGAAACTTCTTCCCCTTTGGCAAAGGAATTTGGATGAAATGAACACAGGTGGGCATAAGAACAGAGCAAAACAGAATCTGACTGCTCTAAGCCTGAAACCTGTGGAAAATACAAACAGGTGAATGACATGGTCAGACCAGTAGGAGATAAAATGATGCTGTGAGAACCACCTAAAGAGAAATTCAGCATGGCTGGCTTGGCTAAGTGACAAGTAAGGTGCAAAGAGTCCTTTGGAAAGAAGTTTGACAAAATTCAGGGAATAAATACTTAAACCAGCAGGATAATTTCCCTGTTAGGTGAATCTTTTAGCCTGTTGAACAGTCTCTGAAAACTAAGGTATGTTCAGACATTTAAAATCTGAATTAAGAATACCCCAAACCTTGGTGTGAAATAGGATTGTATGTATGGAACAATCAGGAAACCAAAGAGAGCAAAACTTACACACTTGCACTGATTTTACCTCTAGTTTCTCTCATTGAGAAGGGTCACAGGTTGGTTTAGAAAAAGGAATTCCTTTTGCTTTTTCCATGGGAGGAGGACATTCCGCTTACCACCTCACATTACTCATCTGTGTATTCCTCGGAAAAAAGCAGGGAGCATTTTTACCTGGCCGAGAACATGGGAAATAAAATGTGCATTTCTCTTTGTAAAGGAGGGAGTTTTGGGAAGTATGGATTTGAACGGTTGTCTGTTAGCTGTGACAATAAATACTCAGCATATGTGAGGTCTTGCAAGGCTGCGCTGTTAAACATTTAACAAAAGGACCTCTTCCCACTCTCCTGCCCTTTGTCCACTACTATATTTATGAAACTAATTACATTTTTCAACAAGAGGTTTTCTGTTTTCCTTGCAATTCCCTCCCCAATGTGAGCCCCAGGCATATGTACCACACTGAACAATTAAAACAGTTAGCACAACACCTGGATTACAACTCCACAGTCAGTCAGGGGCCATGTGTTAGATTATTCTACGTCAAACCCTAGCCATGCATATATTCTCACATAAATGCACACACACTCCCAACAGAGATTTTTGAAAGCCTGTGTGCTTTATTTCTTTATATAAGAGTAGCTGTTAAACTAAAATTTCTGTTCTGAGCTGCAGCAGATAATGGCCTGAAATATTTGGTTTTCATAAAGATTTGCTTTCAGAGATTTATGAAAAAAAATAATTCAATTTGAAACATATGCAGTTCTTCATGAGACCTATCCTGAGGGCATGTTCTACGTGTGCCTGCAGCTTCCTGCCTGACCATAACAGGTTATGAATTAATTACTAACCTACATCTTGTGTGCATGCATGCACGAAGGGATGTATGTGTTATCAGTCTGCCCATAGAAAGTAAACACTTCTTCACTCAGATTTTGTCATCTGCAACATCTGTTACCTACCTCTGTTAAAAATGTGAATTCTATGGAATGGACAGATTGAACTGTATTTGCAATGAGTATATACAATTAAAGAGGCTCTAGATTATTCTTCTAGTTATTTTATGAACAGAAGTGTCCTTCAATATTCTATTCAAACAGCTGTGAGTGGGTGTTCAAATAGTTCCTGGCTAAACAATTACCTGCATTTCACACCAAGGCATCATCGCATTTTACGTATTATTCGAAATACTGAGCAAAGGATGAGGCCAGCTCCAGACAGCTGACAATTTTGGAAGGCTTTTGTTTTGAAGGAAGCTCTACAGCTTCTGAGAACACAAGTTAATTTGCAAAAGTGAGTCTTGCTCAGAAAGGTACTTTTCCAACTCTCCAAAACTTTCGCAGTGATTCTTTAGTCTTGAGCAGACCATATGCATTCCTGACCCTGACTGCTGAGGACATTATGATACTCTCTAGAATGTCTATGGTCCCAGCAGCTCAAATCACTTCATCCGTAAAGTTGCAATGCCATCTGAGAGACAGAGACAGCAGGACTGTAAATGACACCATTCATCTTTCCTGCCAAGAGTTTTTACCCCAAATTGCATTTCCTTTATTTATTTCAAACTTTGCCTTTCTACGACCCTTAAGATTCATCACTTTTTGCATTAAGCTTCCATAGGTCTTTTTTTTTTTCATTTTTAAAAAGAGTTCTAAGAGAATGTTTTTAATTATAATTCAGGGAAGAAAATATATGATATTGTTGGAGACCCCCTTGGAGCATTCTCGGGGTGGTTTGCTTATAAATCATATTATTCAGGGCTTAATTGTGCAAACCTTCTTTCTTGCAAGCCCTTACTCATCTGAGTAAGTTCAGGGAGACTTCCCAGTGGGTAAGTGCTCACTAACACATGCGCGCAATCTGGTATTACATGAATATCACTCATATTTTGTGGCTGGCCCAGTGTATTTCTAGTATTTGCAGTGTGTTAGATACAGTTTAATGGTAAACATCTGTTAAAAATGATTTATCAATATTATGGGCTATCTTTCAACATCCTCACTCTTACAGAGTGGTACCTATCTCCTTGAGGAGCTCCTTGTAAAGGAGAAGGAATCACACACTGAAACACATCAGAATCTGGCCATAGAAAGTTCAGGTCTGCTGAACACTTTGGCCTAGTCCACCAAAATATTTAAGCACACTTAATTTTAAGCATATGTGTTTGCCCTCTGTAGCAAACAAAGCACTCAAAAAAAATTAAATGCATTTTTTTAAAATTTCTGTGGCCTTTTAGCTTTGCAGGGTGCTGGCTTTTATAGAGATGTTAGCATCCAATTAGAGTTGGCTGTGTGCATAAGGGTGTTTTTTTATTCTGCTTCAGTTTCCAGCACCTTGCAGGGCTGAACCCACCTAGAAGAATATCTCAAAATAATCACCACCTAGCGGTTCAGACAACAGTGATTCAGTGATCCTTATTATTTTTAATTTATCACATGTAGATAGTTGGCATAGGACCAGCAAACTCACTCTGTAGTTTGGGAAATGCCTTTATCAAAATTTGTAGAAAATTGATATATACACATGCTAGGTGTGACTACATAGAATGGATACGTGGATATGCACCTCCTGATACTTTCTTCTTATATCTCGGCAAACACAAAAATGACTTGAGAAACACACATGTACTATACTAAGCCCCATACTCAGGGACAGATATACCCTAATTTAAATATTCCTTCTTATACAATTGTCTATACAAACAATTGCTCTCCTGTCTATGGATTTATGGAAACCCTCCACTTTCCTACTGGACATTAACAGAAAAAAATAAATATGGACAAAAACAAAAAAAAGGAGACTAACACGTCAACGATCACCCAGCAAGCTCACTGAATGAGAAACTAATTTCAGTGTATCTTTCTGTTAGATAATAGGTTAATGCCCCATATGTACCCTTTCCTGTGTCATTACTACTTGATTTCACAGTGTATGATTAACAAAACAAGTCTCTAGAAGTCAGGCAAACATTTGCTTGTTATAGAGAACACAGCTGATAGGATGCTATTTAATAACAGACCCATGCAGCCCCAACAAAATAAAGCAAGACATGTAAGAAAAAAATTGAAAATTTAACTTTTAGTGGTAGTGACTGCGTGTAGAGCCTGCAGCAGTCTCATCTGTCTGACCTTGGTTTGTGAACTACAAATGACCTCACTGAAAAACAACAGAGACCTTTTCTTGCTCTAGGCTGTCTCTTGATTGTATCTCTTCCTTCAGGTTACTGTAACTGCTCTTTTCCAGGGGTTGGGAAGAAAAAAAGAGAAGCAGAGTAGAAACACTTAGCTGAAGACCCAAAGGCCCCCCAGGCCTGCTTCTTCCTCAGTTCTACCATCACTCTATTAATAACGGACAACGTTTTCATTAAACGATGCACTTTCCCGCTCCAGGATAGACTTGAGTTTTCTGTACTGATCATTAGAAGAGTCCCAGGAGGGCTCCTACAACCACACTGTCTTCACAACAGAGACAAGAACTATCTGTTCCTACACAAACCACACGCTATACTGATCCCAAGAGTGAAAGAGACCTAATAACCCACAAGTGAAAGAGGAACGGAGCCTAGTTATCAAATTCTATCCTGCAGGATAAAAGCATCCCCCGTTCAAACTTCTCATATAAGGCCTTTGCAGATAAAAGATTTCTCCCAGCTGCCCCTGAATGGCAGGAAGCTGTTTCTCACGCATGGCAATTACTCTTGTTTTATTTTATTTTAAATTGAAGAAACCCCCCCTAATCATACTGAATCTTTTGAGCTCTGGCTTAGTTGTTGCATTGCGGAAAGTCTCCAGGTCAGTTTAATACTTGAAGCAGTGACTTTTAAAAAGGGGGAAATTACTGCTTCTTTCTATGATTCTTCTCTCAAACAATATTATTGATATAATTTAACCCTACGTTAGGAAGGCCATTACATTTTACAAGGGGCTGTACAGACACATAAGGTGACACCTCCCATTGGTGTGAGGAGTTTGCAGTCTAAAGAGGCACTGCATGGCAACTGCATTAGAAACAGAGCAGAGCTACCACCTGTCCCCATTCAGAATGGATAACATTTTCTCAGTACACCCTCTTCAAAAGGTAAATTAAATACTATTTGTGTTTCCAAGGACTCCTGTATTCTTAATCTTTTCTTATGAAAACTGGATGAAGAAACTAAACAGATCAATAATTTAAACACAGAAGTAAACAAGCTCTCATGAATAATTGACTACAGGGAATTCCTCAAAGTGCTTCATTGGAGCATCTGGAATAAACGACTTATAAAAACATTTATTTATGGAATACTACCTAAAATCTGGCTAGAGACATAACCAGATAAGTACCAAGGTTATCTGAATGAGCAGTCCTCAAGGATATAATCCCACTCAGAAAATTTTACAACTTAAAACTTAGTACTTGCAGAAATGATGACTCTTGAAAATGTTCCATTAGCATCTGGAAACAGATTGTGTTGCCACTACTATAGTTAATAATGCAGTGCCCATGAATTTGACATGCCATGCAGCTAGTCAGGCACTGTGAAATGAAGCTTCAGCTTTTGACTGGTCACCTTGAGACAGGTTTGAAGAGTAAGCCGTTCCACTGTAGTATTATCTAAGAAACTTGTAAGCTGTCAAAAAAGATGTTTCCCATTTACTCTTATCTTCCAAATTATGGAATAAGAATGGTCCAGACAGCAGCCACAAAGAACTTCCTACCACCTAATGCGTCAGCAGGAAATAAACCTTCCCTCCCTGATAACCATCTTTTATAAAGTCTCAGTCTACAAAAAGTACATACTCTAGATTTTTAAATGTCGGTATGCCTTGGAAATCTATATGACATAAACTTTTGCCTAAAAATCAATTCTGAGTTACAATTTGATTAGCAGAAAATGGCTATCGCATTTGTTTCTACATTTGTCTACCTCATGTCCTTTTCATTCATAGGCTGGATGGTTTAAGCTTTCTTTAAAAACTCCCCAAGAAAGTCTGTGACATTAAAATGTCCTTTGATGCTCTTTCACTAAGCAGTGAATATTAACAGTTATGGTGACCCTGTTCCCTAATGTGTCTCTGTTGGATCAATAGCAGTTAAGTGCCACTGTTTTACAATTAAAAAGGGGATCATTTTAAATTTAAAAGCTCATAGCTAATTTTCTTCTTGGCACTTAATAGCATAATTCATTTTTGAAAAACCACATAGGGAGAGCATATACTTTATTCTTTGTCGGCAGCCTTATTGGGGCTAGTTTTAGTACTCATTGTTGCATTATGTATAATTTACAGCAATGCCCAGTCAAGCTGTCCACATGGCAGCAAGTGTCATATTGCTCTTAAGTATCAGTTTGATCCACAGACAAGAAGTAGAGGAAGAACCTGCTGATTTTATACTTCAGTGAACATTGTTTTGAATATGCATTTTGTAGTGAATCCCTTTGCATTTTATTTCTGCAACTTCTTGTTAGACAAGGCCTTAGCTCTTTGTAGGCTGACTGAGAGGTTTGTGCTCTGCTTGAAGAAGTCAACAGGTAGGCAGAAGTTTTTGGGCAATCCAGTACTGTGTGCAAAATAGTACACACTGAGTAATACAAGACTGCACTTTCTACCTGTCAAAAATATCCACTCCATTTCATCTCAGTTTTTTTTATTTTGCAGTTGGAAAAACTGAACAGAAGAACTACTGACTCCTCCCCAAGCCTCCCATGGCTAGTTTGAGCTGAAGTATTTCCACTATGGAGTTAGTAATGAAGTGTGTGCTTGCACATTATGTAGGTTTCAACCTTTTATGGTCATTATCAAGCCAATGCAGATGAACAAGCTTCCTCTGTTTAGATCACATGTCCTACAGCTGCATCAAAGTGGTCCGTATAGATTTATGAAGGGACAGAAATTAAGCAGAGGGAATGGCAGGTAGAAGCTTTCCTGTCTTCCATGTTTCTGCCCTCAAGAGTCAGAAGCACACTGGAAATGATAAGCTGCAAGGGACAGAGTTGTCTTCACTCTCTCAAATTCTGCAATATAGACACAGAAGGACAGTTTTTGTAGTCAGGGGCTTTTTACTAATGCCCTTTCAAAGGTTGTAACAAGACTTCATCCAGTGATCTTGAAGGAAATGAGCTCACCGAGCAAAGTTAGGGATGGGATATGAACTGTGGCTTCTCCATTGTTGTAAAACATATAAAAAGTCCATACTGCAACTCAGAACTCTAGCAATACAGTTGTTCTGTCTCAGTTCTGAGACCAGGAGCATAGGCACATTAGTAGAACAATGAATCTATCAGTACACTATTTAAATTATTTGTATTTCTCCTGGAACGGGGCTATTGTGCCTTGACCTGGGTTTATTGCCACACTTATGCAGGCAGTCAACTGTCTGGCTACAGACACAATCCAGTAAAGCAGCAGAAACAGAATAGTTTAGTTAAACTGGCTTAAGTGCAAATCCACAGTTGTAGCATAGTTATGCAAATACCTTAAAATCCACAATAGTAATGCTCATTTCCCATTCCAGGCTAAAGACTAAAATGTCTGGTGCTGATTCAAGTTATTCCCAGCAATTCTGAAGGAACTGTTGGGCTTGGAAGTCGCATTACTTCCTCTAGCAAGAACACTTCATATTTGAATATGACAGCTTGAAATTACCCATGCAATCCTCGCAGAAAAACACTCATATTCCTCTACTTCCCATCCTGCCTAAAACCAAAAATTCAACTACACTATTTCCTAAACAAAGCAAGGTTGTTTTGGAAAATTTTCCACAAATATCCAAATATTCTGCATCAGTTGCATTACTAATGCTTACATTGTAAACAGCTGTGTGCAGTTTTGGGCACCAGAGTATAAAAAGGACATAGAGCTACTGGAGAGTGTCCAGAGGAGGCCACAAAGCTGGTGAAGGCTTTAGAGAGGAAGTCGTATGAAGAGTCTGTTCAGTCTGGAGGAGACCTCATTGCAGTCTACAGCTTCCTCACAAGGGGAAGAAGAGGAGCAGGCGCTGATCTCTTCTCTCTGGCTACCAATGACAGGACCGAAGGGAATGGCAGAAGATGTGCCGGGGAAGTTTAGGCTGGATATTGGAAAAAGGTTCTTCACTTAGAGGATGGTGGAGCATTGGAGCATTGGAACAGCTCCCCAGGCAAGCAGTCACAGTGCCAAGCCTGACGTTGTTCAAGAACCATTTGGACAATGTCCTCAGAAAAGTGCTGTGAATTTTGGGGTTGTCCTATCCAGGGACAGGAGTTAGACTGGATGATCCTTGTGGATCCCTTCCAACTCAAGACATTCTGTGATTCTATTTTCAACATGGGAACATGGTATAGAACTGAGGAAAGATTAGGACTACACTAGAATAAATGTGACATTTCCTGAACTTGGGAGATAAGTCTCCTTTGACACTGCAGCAGAGAGAAGCATAAAGATTTAGTTAACTGCATCAACAGTGGGGTTTGCATCTGATTACAGATATTGCTGAAACAGTCACAGGATTAAGACTATGTTGGGGAATCATTACCCGATTGTTTTAGTAACTTTGTGAAGAAACCTACTCTTCTCTGTTCCCCCTTTTCCCTGTTACTAATACATGAACTCTAAAAGATATTTACGGAAAACAGCACTTCTGGCCCCCAGCTGACACTGACATAGCAGACAAATAGGCCTCCCTCATTTACAGGTAAAGACTAGCTGGGGCTTTTAACATAAAAGCCCATATTCATCCCGAATTAAATAAATTCTCTTTTAACAAATCACTGCTGTGCATTAGTAAAAAAATGCTGGAGCCACTGAGCTGCTGCAGGATGATAAAGGCACATCAAACAGAGGAAATGTTCGGGTTAATGCAAGCTGGCTCCCCCAGGGACACTCTCACCCAAATGGTCATCTCTGCAACCCCAGTCATCAAGGGGACAAAGAGGCTGAAAATGGCAGTAGATCAGGTTCTAACAAAGTGTGCTGCTCTAACACGCCACTGTACAACACAATTAACTGCTTACACCAGGCATTGCCTTGTTTCTGACACATTACACTTCTCACATTTCATGTAATAGTGTTTGCAAAATGCTCCCAGTTTTCAATTAGTCGGCCTTGCCCTCCCCCTTACATTCATCTCTGCCATTCTGTCTGACTCCAGTGGAATACTTGGAAGTTACAGTGGCACAGACACAAACTCTCAAAGCATGTGTTTCAAAGACACTGGTGGCAGTCTAGCATTTTTATTATTTTCTTTTTTGAAGCCAATCATTAGTCAATTTGTTCTATACACTCCTGAGGAACCAAATCAGGGATATAACTTCCCTTTGCTTTCCTGCCCCAGGTGTACAAGAAATTTGTAACAAAATAAGCAGTAAGCACTTCATCTGCAGAATAACCTCTCTGTGAGTGTCCTTCTGCCTATTGATTTGCTGATCTCCATCACAAAATCTCAAACTACTGCTTCATACCCTACTTCTTTGAAGTAGACTTATATAATTGCATGCAGATAAAAATCGAAGACCCGGGAGTTTTTTCTCCCCTCTCTGTGCCCTACAATGAACACAATCACATTTGCCTTTTTTATGCAATTATCCTTTTACATCCTTTCATACCTATGTGAAATGTATGCCTCTTTGGATAGGAGAAATGAGATGGAGCATTCTGTAGGCTTCATTTTCATTAGGTACTAAGTCCTTATAAATACTTGCAAGTCAGTCAGTCATGTCAGAAAAAGAAAATATACCATGTGATTTTCTAGGACTGCATTGTTACATTAATGATCCAGACACTGTACTGTCACTTGAAACAGACTCATGCAATATGCGATTTCAAACTCTCTAAAAGTTACAGAAGATTCAGATTTAAGGTCTGGTCCCTGACAGAGACAGTTTATTTAAAAAATGCAGACTGTGCAGGTAGCAAGGTAAAAGGCTCAACAGGTCATAGCACTTAAACTTCAGATGATCAGAAAGCTTTAAGCAGGTTTGTATTTGGTACCCCAGTTTAAAACAACTTTGAGAAGTAACAAAACCAGCCTCTTCTAAGGATTTGATTTTTTTTTTTTTTACACATCTCAACTCAGAAACTTCCCAGGATATGAACACCCCAGACTGTGGAACAAGAAATACTCTATCACACAAAAACAGATGCAAATGTGGTCCATGTTCTCAGTTTTCAGAGCTGAATGAGAAACTGAGCTAAAATAATCTCCTAAAACTCAACTTTTATTTCAAGAAACTGGTTACTTCAAATTGCCTGATATAAAAAAAAAACAAAGAAGTGAGAATGTCTTTCTTGCTTTTTTTCATTCCTGTATTTCTGATAAAACATTTGATGAAAAGGAGTGAAAATTACTAATTCTAAAATTTTCATGTCACAAAACCATCAGTTGGGAATGAAGATTAAAACAGTCTTTTAGTTTGTCTAACTAATCCTGCTCTGTCTTTATAGTGATTGAAAAGGTAGCATCCAATCAGTGATATTCAGCATGGCACAGGATCATTTCTCACAATCCAAGATATAAAAGACTTGGGAAAGCAAAAGCAGGAGGGGCTTGAGTGTTTGGTCTGTTGCTGGAAAACCTTTGGCTCAAACAGTCAGCCTTAGCTTGGAAAAGCAATGAAGCTGATTACACTCAGGCAGGAGTCAGCCAGGAAAGGGAATGATACCTCACCAGACACTTGGGCATGCTGACGGTAAGAGTCTTCCCAGGGTATTTCCAATCATCTGGAATTTCCCCAAATAGGTCTACATAAGAGTCTCTGTATGACCAAACTATACGTGGAAACAGATCCCCCCTTCTTGAACACGAGTTGTAAACGAAAGTATCAGTTGGAGGAGTCTGACCTTTACTCTCTGCCACCGTTCCAGTGTCTGAAGAGGAATCATATTTTTGATCCCATACATTTTCAAAACACTCAAGAAAAGCTGTGATATCAACCAGGCTGCAGACCTGATCTGGAGGCCAGAGGCCCCCCTACTGACTCTGTGGATTTGGACAAGGGCCACAGAGAAACAGCAATTCTTTCAGCTTGCATTAGAAGACAATTGCCAATTGTAGGCAAGGTGTGAATATTCAAGGGATTTATATTGCACCGAATCCAGTAAAGTTTTACTCTGTATTAAGTTATTGCAATGTTTGAGACTCAGCTGCAAAAATTTTAATTAAAAATCAGTAAATTCCATATGGCTCCCAGGTGTTCCTCAACCCAGTCCCCAGGTCCCCCTTAGTAGAAAAAAGCGGTCTGGATTTACACGTAGAGATAGCCTTCACTCTGCCACCATCCTGATATTATTGTATCCAGTGCTGCAGACAGAGGCTGGAGCTTCCTGCACAGTATGGGCCCAAGTCTGCTTTCCCATTATACAGCATTTACAGATGTTTTCAGGAAATTTGCTCCAGGCAGGTGAAAAAAAAAGAATAAACTTTTTGGCTTTCCTACATAATAATCTTTCCTTCCTTGTCCCAAAATTCACATGTAACTCATTCTCCATTCAACCCCAAGATTCCTAAACAGGCATAAAATCAGTCAGGATTTTATACTAAACCTTGTTGGGTTATTTTTGAAACTATGTTTATTGTTTTTCACTCGGTTACTCTAATCACACAAAATGTTCAAGAAAAAGAAGAAACTCAGAGGTACTAATTTAGAAGTCACTTCCAATATTTTCCTTTTATTTATAATATTGTGAAGTGCTGTAGCGCAGAAACAATCTTAAACCCTTTCTTGGTAAATTTACTCATTTATCTTGACAGAAGGAAAACGGAGTAAGATTTAAATTGATTAAAGATATTTTCTAACTACAAATCAAAGTGGATTGTGCCATATGACACCAAAGAAAAAAAAAAGACTGCTTTCTCAGTCAGTTTTTTGCTAGTTTTTAAAACTTCGAAACTTCAGAAGTACAATTCTCAGACTTCTACTTGAATGTCTGCTGGCATTTTCATCACTACTGCTGAAACTATTTTAAGGAGGTTAAACAAAAAGAATCCCTCCACACCATGAAAAAGATTCCCTAATCCTACCTGTGATTTCAAGACAAGGCAAATCTATTTCTCCGCATAAAAATTACAGTTGCAAGATCTGTCAGTTCCTAAGTCTAACAAGTTCTCCAAAGACATTATATGAAAAGTCAAGGAGAAAAAAGCAAGAGAACACATTTTTCTACCAAAGGCTACTTTGGGACAAAGGAAAGAGTAGCAAAACAAGAACGGTACGTGACTCAGCTTCCTGGAATATCCTATGAAGACAGGCTGAGAGAGTTGGGTTTGTTCAGCCTGGAGAAGAGACGGCTCTGAGGAGACCTTATTGCAGCCTTTCTGTACTGAAAGAGGGCCTAAAAGAAAGATGGGGACAAACATTTTAGCAGGGCCTGTTGCGATAGGAAAGAATGGTTTTAAACTAAAAGAGGAGAGATTTAGATTAGATATGCAGAAGAAATTACAATGAGGGTGGTGAAACACTGGCACAGGTTACCCAGAGAGGTGGGAGATGTCCCATCCTTGGAAACATGCAAGGTCAGATTGGACAGGGCTCTGAGCAACCTGACAGAGTTGAAGATGGCCCTGCTCATTGCAGAAGACTTGTACTAGGTGATCGTTAAAGTTTCCTTCCAACCCAAGTTATTCTATGATCTTTATTCATCTTTAGTGGGGAAAACTGAAGTTCTTCTGCCAAGGAAATCTTGACAATTACACTCAACAGTTACTGAGCCATGTTTGGTCTGTCATGCACTGTCCTCTTCCTCCCTCTGTGCTGAATTTTCTCACTTTGCACTCTTAAATTGCCGTTCAAAACACTGACCATTCAGCCTTAGAAACTTTTTAACACATATATGTAAGTGACAGTTTTCTGGGAAGTCCATTTCCTTCTTCTGGCCCTTTATGCTAGATTTGATGTCACACAATTCCCTAAATATGGATATTTGCCATGGCAACAACTGCAGCAGTTTTGCAGAACTCACCCCTTAAATGGCTTAATGGATATGATATTTATTCCCCTTCTGAAAATTTAGCTTCAGTGACACATTAATACAAACATAAATGGAGCAAATATTTGTGTGCTTCTTGGGAATAACAAAGGCACGTTTATCTGATACACACAGAAAAGACATTTTTGAACCTCATTAATACATGAGTAAAAGTCAATGGAGGAAAATGGATCTTGTTAACTGGCTTCTTGGATACCAATAAGCATCTCATTTGCCTTAAACATATCAACCTAGCAACGCTATTTATTCAATATAGAATAATCAGTGACATTAGAGAGCCCAGGCACTGCACACAGAGGAATGATTAATCTATTATTCATTCCACAATAAAGACTCTGAGGGATTTACCATATGAAAAGTGATATTCAGAAAAGGAGGTAATATTTTTTTTTCCTGACCTGTATGGGAATTCCTGTCCTGTGGGATGAATTCCATTGAATAATAGTGAGAGTTTTAGTTGTGGGTTTTTGGTTTTTTTTCTTCCTTCCTGCAAGGCAAGAGATATTTCAGAGAACTGAGGGACTAAGTACGTAGTATGAAGACACATGGAGGCACATAACTTCCATAGACTGCATCACTTTTAAGCCTTATTAACAGAGATGAAATTACATTGGTAAGAGAAACAGAAGTACCTTCTTGCTAGCTGGTGTCTACCCTGCCATGACGGTTTGCGTTGACATAACGTTACATGCACTTACAGACATACATATACATGGACTTATATGTATAGGAACACTTGAGAAAAATAACTGGAAATCTCACATGAAAGATGTCTCCATAACTGTCAGAGGCCTACTTTCCTTATCCAGAGGATAACCACAACTCTTATATTGCAGAACCAAAAACCTATGCACACTTCTTCATAAGACAACACCAGCCCACTGGCTCTCAAGCCAGAGTGGAGCCAAGTACCTCCATGAAGGCCAACAGACTGCTGGGCTGTGCACCTGCTTTGGATAGTTTAGATGCAGCCATTAATTTTTTTCATCAATAATTTAATGATTATTAAGAATCATTCTGCTTACTCTGCAGCAACACCAACGGCCTGAGCTACAACACATCAGTAATCTATATCTATACATGAACAGATGCACAGCTTTGTGTTTAATTGGTGTCAAGGTGACACCTGAAAAGAAGTTATTTGAATATAGATTTAAATAACAGGACAGGTGACTTGCAAGAACTACATATGCATTTTTGTAGACAGTTTGGGATTCTACTATTTCAAAGACCAAAACTTAAAATCTCTTTCTTTTGGCAAGTTTCTTCAAGAAGCTAAGAGGCCATTACCATCAAGGAGAACTTTTGTCTAAGTAAGCACTAAGTAAAAATTATAGAACTGGGATTTTGATCATGAAACTGTCTAAAAGGCAAGTTGTTATTTGATTTTGAAATGTAATTGAAAATAAGAATAATGAAGATAACTCCAATTACTCTGGAATGCCCTTCTGCTCCTTGCAGGGTATGCAGTGATTAACTAGCCTTTTATAGCACTTCATTTTTCTCCCCCCAGTGATGGAAGATTTGGGTAAGAATAATTTGCTTTGGCAGAGATATTTGTAATGGAACAGAGGGAGGATGTTAACCTCTCCCTTAGTTAATCCACCCACTCAGCTGATCAGCTTTTCTGTGGGTTGCCAGCAGAGGCCAAGCGAAACTTGTGGAAGACAGTTCTCCATGCCAGTTTTGAACTTGCTAGCACAGCAGATAATGCAGAAGACTGCAACTTTTATCATTCTGGCTAGCATGAAATTAATCTTAAGGCCTACATCCAAGTATACTGCCCTCAGCACACCTGTAAACACCTGAGCTGAGTGTTTACGAAAAGAAAGCTGCACTTCTACAAACAACTGGTGCATACTCCCACTTCACATTATTAGACTCTAAACAGATTGACCTTGTCGGTAGATTTCTTTTCCCTTTCACTATTAATTTTGGAGAATAATGCAGTCCTACTGACATCCAAATAAGTCATGAGTTTTCTGTTGTCTTAAAATATACTAGCAATATACTAGACTAAAAGCTCCTCTCATCAGGAGCTCTGTAGCATCTCACCACTTGTCACCCATGTGCATCTTGATTGAACTCCAGAGATCTCAGAGAAAACACTTCTGATAACTGAGATAAGGGTGCTGTTTTATGCCACAGTTTAGTTTAAATTATGCAAAATGCTGAGATATGCAAGGCATAAAGAATGGAAGAACAAGGCCTTTAATTGAATTCACGATCCATTTCAATTGAATTGCTAAAACCCTAAAACAGAAGCAGTTTTGCATACTGCTAACATAATCCACCTCCATTCACGTTACTCTCCATGAGTCACACACACCCTTAGTGCATGAGATGCAAAAACCACTACAAAGCAAGCAGCTGAAATATCTCCTTTTAGGCTTTATATTTGACCATGAAAATAGCAAATCTTGATACAGGATTATTCTAACTATTATCTACAATTCATTGTTAATTATAGGAAGCATAACATCTTATCTTAGAAATTCAAGGGTTTGTGCCAATTAGCTGCATTGGTTCAACTGCTTCTGTCAAAAACTGCATTTAATGTAGACTTTTCTAACACAGAACTTCAGAAGCTGTTTGCTACTTCCAGCCCACAGAGTAATTCCATATGTTATAATGCTGTTCTTGTAGGAAACAGCATTTTTGCGTTACCGTCCTCTGAATTAGCTTATAACAGGGGTAAACAAAATGATAGGAGCAATTAAGACACAGTAGCACCTTCCCTGTTATCAGAAACACAGCTCCTCAAAGCTTTAAGCTACAGAAGAAGGCAGAGAGCCAGTGCTGGAACCAGCTCCTGCAAAAGCATTTCCCTGCTCCATGGCAGCAGCACTTCAGCAGTGGGATGGGCCTTTCCTGATCCGAGGAGGCTCTCACAGTGTTGCAGCCCCCCAGCAGCCCTTGCCCCATCAGCCCATTCCTCTGCATACAGCACAGCTCCTCTCCTTTAACACCATTTCTTTACCTTCTACTTGCTTGGTCCTCTAACCCTCTGCTTCCAGGGTCTGGAACTTCCTGCCTGCCTCCCTCCTCGCAATGACTGCACACTCCACCTGCAGTCATACCTGAGATGCACCATGCAACAAACTCCTTTCCTTTGTCTGCACCAATCTCCATGCCCCATCACAGCACCCACAAGCTCCAGGAGGGCGTAAGAGCTGCAGTGAGGGAAATAAACCCTGGCACTGGTCACATGATGGCACTGGGGCCCTCTGATGGGCTGAGCTACTGAGTGCCAGCAGCTGGCCACCGTGCCCCACCCTCCATGGTGGTGTTACCTCAGGGTGTCGGGCAGGTGCAGACACCCCAACCACAGCTGTGGAAATGACCTCCCAGCTCCTGCAGGAGCAGTAAGGTTTCAATGAACTCCCCCAGCCCCAAAGTCATCTCACCTGTGGCACATTGGTAGCTGGGGGTGGCAGGAGAATGGTCCCTTGGAGAAGCCAGCACTGCTATGGGAGCTGCTGGTGGCAATGGGAAGAGCCTGGAAGTCAAGGGGGTCTCCATGAGTGAGACAGAGCTTATATCTCATTGTTCACACACAGTAAGGATCAATAGAGATGTAATTACTACTGTTGCTATTTGGCATAGCTAAAAAGGATAACGCAGATTTGAGCTGGTTCTTCCATTGAGGATGCGGCTCTGCAAAACTACTCCTTTTATCCTTCTTTACATATTTATTACAACTCTTTAGACTGGTCCATGCAAACTAAATGAAAGCAACCAATAGAAAGAGGCCGGCTTGTGCCAGCAATCCCCAGACTGTCAAGCGATCACTGAAGATTGGACAGGTCCTGATGAAATAAATGTTGGCTGCTGACTCTTCCAATTTTGCAACACTCCTCTGTGTCACTGGAGCAGCCTTGTCCAAGATTGAGATATTTGCAAACTGTCATCTTTCATAAATATCTGCCTTGAGTGACACTTTGCCCCCCTCCATTTCCCTTTGAAATGTACCTAGCTGGCACAGAGCCTGCGGGATTTCATTGCTTGTGATAGGTGATTAGCAAAGAGATGATTTCCTCCTCCCTCCCCCTCCTCCCTTCTGCCAAAGGGCTGAGTGACAGGTCCAAAAGGCGAAAGGCAGACTGGGGAAGCAAATCTGCCAGAGGCAGAAGTGATGACACTCCGAAAACACTTCATTCATCTTGCCAAATTACAGGCTGGGCTGGGGACTGATGGGGACTGGAGGCGGGGGGGATAATCTTTTGCGTTTGCCTTGCCTGCTCTCTGCTCAAAAACGTTGCAAGGCAGCTCCTGAAGCTTGAAGGATGCACCCCAAACCCCTTCAATTTCTGTTCTGTAATGCTAACAGGCGAGCTGCTACCTGGCTCATGTTAGTAGCTTTCTGACGAAGTGTATTAACTGTCTTAGTCATGGCTGTTGGATCCCCTAAGCCCTCCCAGGCTTCCTGCCTAGACATCAATAATTGGGGCTGAGAGGGAATTTCAAAAAACAAAAAGTAGTGTCTAGCCCTCACAGACAGAGGGACTGGTGCTAACTCTACGGTGTGCCTTCCCCACTGGGGAACCACTCAGAGGGCAAACCAGATTTGTGTGGTTGAGAAGTTACCTGTGTCTGTTTTGGGAAGTTTCCAGCCCTTGGGAGGGTAATTGGGAAATTAAGACAGGTGTGAGCCAGTGATTGTGCTGGTTTTCTGTGAGCTGTGAATAGAAACAACTTCTGAACAACAGCAAAAATTAATTGTGTGCTTGGACAAAGTTCTGCTCAGAACCTTTTTTGGAGGGGAAGAATATGGATTTGTCAATGCAAAATCCCTTGTTTGTTTTTTTTTCCCCCCCTCAAAATATTATCTAGAGAATGACACAGTTGGGAGTTTTTAATTTAGGTTTTTTTCAATGTATTTATTTGAATTGAATGTCTGTCTTAAATGTAATTACATTTTTTAAATTTGCATTTAACTGTTTAACACTGAAATGCTTTAAACTTGCCAATTAACTACTTCTTGCCTAAATACTCAACGTGTCCCAAGTCTACACTATTTACATATTCAGACTCAAAAATTCTTTTTAATAGTGAGATTGTCAACAAAGGAAATTATCTGTTTTCCTCCTACCTTTGCCTAAGGCCAGAGTAAGCATCACTATATCATTGAATCTTTATTCCTTCTTACAAGTGAAGAACAGGTCAGTTATTTCTGCTAGTGCAATTGAAAGTCTCTCTCTTCTGTTGTCTTGAAGTACTTGAAGTACAAACAGCTCCTGAAGACTGAGAGAGAATGATTTCTTTTTTTTAATGAGTTTTTAGTTACAGCTCAAAGAGAGTGGACGAGATTCTCTCCCTCCAGCCCTATCCTAAGGCCTAATGTGCACTCAAATACAGGGTTAGTGCTAATGTCATAACATATGTGAGATTTGTTGTATCAAGGCCTAAGTCTAAACTAAATGCTGATGTAACTTTTTTTATTTTTAGTTGTGTAAATGAAGTCTTGGTGAGGTTTATGTAGCATTATCTCCCAACTTTATCTCTCAAGATATATAATGGAGAAGGGCATAATACAGTGAATTCCTAATGACAAAAATAGACTCCTTGTACAGGACAGAGTCAAATGTGTACTCTAGACAGGAGAAATGTAATGTAAAATGAGCTTATTTAATCATCACTGAATCAAAAAAGTCAGAGGTGGAAAAGATAAACTGCACTATCTGTTTTGGAACTGTTTGACACGAGCATGTTTCCTAGGCATTAAAGTGCTAACAGGGTATTTTCTAACCATGCAGATTTTAAACAGTATTTCTACTCTGCTAAGTTTTATTCAGCAGAAGTAATTCTGAAGAACTTAAAAATGAAACAGTTGAATTCAAATTTAATATGGTTCCCTTTATCTCTTGAACAGTAAAGTTGTGTAAAATTGAGACTTAGAATCTGCATGGTCCCAAATGCTGAGTACCCTATATCCAAATCAGCAAGTACTTGATATTGCCAGCTGGAAAAGAAATTTCAAGACACCAAAATTATTAGATTGTTTTTCCTTATTGTATGAGCTTTTGCTGCTAAATGGGAAGTGCTGGAAAACGACCATCATTGAGTGTTGGAATCGAGGAGAACAATCAACCATGAAAATAAAGCACAGGAAGGATCAGAGTCAGCCAACCCTTTCTGGTAGATTTCAGTACTGAAAAGCGTACAAAAAAATTGATGCTATTTATATTGAAAAGTTATGTGCTATCATCACTCAGCAATTTACAGCTTCAAGCAGCTAATTGAATATCACATACAGTGTGAGGTATGCTACCCTAACAACATATTATCCCTCCCTCCTACTTCTGACTGAAAAACCTGGTAAGAGAAATTAAAACGAGCTTCTCAAGGACAAACATCAAGTTTGTGGTAGAAGAGAGATTAAAACTTGGAAGTCCTTTGCTTCCCTTCAACAGTGTTAACAACCTTGCTATTTTATATGTGTGCATACACCCAGATGTGTAGTTGCACACTCACTCTCTCAACACAAAAAAGAAAAAGAGAGAGAGAGCATATGGATTTGCAAACCTGAATATCAGCACATGGACAAATAATAGCACTGTTATGCATCTAAAGAGGAGTTCTTGTGAAGCTGAGGCACTCCCACCCATAATTGCAATTAAAAGTAAAAATCCTTCTCAACCCTCCCTGTAGCTTACTTTCTCCTGAAAAATTAGAATATAAAAGGAGTGAAGGCACTGCTCACTCACAGTGATTTAGTGCTGTTGGGGGCTTTCTCTTGGAAGCAGGAGCTGTGATACACAACTCTGAAAACAGTTCAGGTGACTGGTGCCTGCCAGCAGAAAAGCAGTTAAAGCTTTTTCTCTCACCTCAGAGATGTCTCCCTGGAGCCATGGATGAGGCTTCCAATCTGTAGAGAGGAACAGGATTCATACATGTCTTCAAGATTTCCCAGTGGTCATCCCAAGGGTTTCTTAGTCATATATGGACTCTAGGTGGCTCTGCATTAAGCTGACAGGATGTGTAAGGATTTTAGTTGATGCAGCCATCTAATTTCTGGAGATACAGGAGAAAGTTAAGAGGAATTGATAAAAGCTGCATATGTGAGCATGAGATGTAGTGTAACACATCTGTCCACCTACAAACACGTGCATTGTACACATGGCAAGTTAATTGTGCACTAATCAGGATATAGTCTCATACTGCTAGTGAAAGTCATGATGTAATTTTACTGGGATAGTCATACAACTATGGCCATTATTATCATGTAATAAATTGTATCACTTCAGACTGACGAACAACACTAGTTAATATTCTCCACCTAATCTGTGTATTTCACATTGTGATGTAGCATTACTCTGATTTGGTTTTTACTTGGGGAAGCAGCCATACAGTTGTCTTTATGTCTTCGTTGGACGTTTTCAGTATGCTTGCAATGGAAGAAAAAAACCCAAACAAACAAAACAACTCGTGTTTGCTTTTATTAAGAAATAAAAAAAAAGTGAAGATGTTACCAGAGACAGTGATTTGTTTTTGTTAGGCTACTAATTCCTTTCCAATGAGCCCAAATCTGAGCAAAAAATGGATATACTTCAAGAAACAATAACCAAAAATGCTGACTTGGAATTTATCCATATTTGGGCTTCCCTCATGTCTGATGCAAGAATATATAAATGTACATCCACATCACTCCCACAACATGTACACAGGCCCACTTGTTAACTCACAAACAATATAGCTGTGGTTAAAATGGACAATTGGTGTGTCAGAATTACATGGTCACATTTTTTCTAGCTTTTGCTGGTCATCTCTTCATACGCACAGCTTTGTGTCTGACCCTCACTCTTTAAAACTTTTTAATGTTCTGGATGTTGGTTTTCTTCTTAGAATACTATTTTTTGTGATAAGTATGAAAATGCAAAGAGGGAATATAGGTCTAGAATGAGTTATTTTTCTAATGTTTTCCATTAAGCAGCAGTCACTGTTACCAAGCTGTCATCTTTGTTGCTAAGGAGATTTTGTGTGCATGCCAGAACGGGACTGGTTGGTTCAGTGCATCCACCCTACTGCCTGGAAATGTCATGGCATTGGATGTTGGACTGAGCAAATTTCTTCCTCTGACCTCAGTGTGAAATGGGCTGCAGGAGCAGGACTCCTTGCTAAGGTCATTCAGCACTGCTTTTCCACACCAGCAAGGTCTTGTCGTCTTCCTCCCTCTGAAGTGAAAAAGAAGAAACATTTCATTTTGACATTTTCAACATTTAAGACTTTCTGATTTTTCATTTCCGAAAGATGTTAAATTTCACATACAGTTTTATGCACGCTTCGTAAAGGAAACAACAGATAACCTCAGTTATAGATGAAATATTTCAGGCAGTGCCAAGCAATATATTCTTATTTTGAAAACATAAACCAATAATCAACTGTCTGTGCTAATTGGTGACTTCAGTGGAATTTCTCCCGCCTCTGAAAATTATGCAAGTGTTGAAAAAGCTTTGCTGGCCTATAGAGAAGACTATGGAGAGAAAAACTTTTACACTGTAAACACAAGGCCCTGATTTTTCTCTAATATTAAACTCAATGGAACTGCACTAAGCCTTTCAAAGTGCAACATTTCTCTAGTCTACAAGGTAAGACTTCAAGACAGGGAGAGACAAATTTTTCCCTGGTTAGCACACTGTAATCAATGTATGGTTTCTAAGTGTATAATGAATGCAGTAAGGGTAAAATATTCACAATTCTTTAATATTGTAAGAAAATATTATCAGTTTACTAGTGAATCACAAATGGCAACAGGTCAGATCAAATTTCTCATGCAGCATAAAGATCATAAATGCAGTTCCCAAGGCTACCTCAGCTTTAATAAAATGAAGTCATCCATGTGTTGCTTTGTATTAATATTGCAACTAGGTTTAAGCATATATAAGCCATGATTTTTCCTCAAGTGTTAAATCAAATTGAATCACAGGTTTTTATGAGTGATAAAATGATAATAGACCAGATCTGGTCAGCTAAGATAATAACTTGATTCAGTACTTTGGATGTAAGTGTTTAAGGTTTCCACAATAAAACTGTAATGTTATACCTTAAAGTGTGTTAATAACGTTAAGTGATGTAACAGTGAAAGCGAACTGACAGAATGTAATACCCATAGGGCCATCATAATAGAAATAATTTATAATGTAACAGCAATAAAATCTTTAATGTTACCTCAATCCAGTCGTGTCCCCATGTCTGGGGTTTCAGATTACACGTGATTTTTTTCTATGCATTTAAGTGTTAACTTAAAATAATTAAGAAAATGGTTTTCAAAGTGGAAGAGCCTTTCGAAGTTGCTGACCTGATAATGATATTATTAACTCTTTCCTTCCTACCAAATTCCCATATGGCTGATAGTTAATACAAAATGAGGTAAATCTTTTTTGCTTCTCTTTCTTTTTTCCCATCAAAAGTAATTTGCAGCAGTCAAGAAATATGTAGGACTACTTTATGATATGAAAAAAAATTATTTCATTCTCACCGTTCTCACGCTTGGCCACAAACACAAAAATATATTGTGAAAGAGTTCCAACAAACACCTAGTAAATGTCATCTCACTTTAATTACATAATGTTCATGTATGGGGCTAACTGCTAGAGGAAGAGGAAGGCAATAATGTGTCTTCCATCCTCATCATCACAAACAAAAACATGACTTGGAAGAGCCTGGTTAGGTATTAGAAAATGTCCTTTCTGGGGAAGTACTGCAAAGTTCCCCAGAGGGTCCATGGGATCTTCTGCACTTGAGATCTTTAAGAAGAGAAATGAACAAACTTCTCTAAGGTATGAACATAGTATAGTTTGTCTAACCTCTTGACAGAGGGGTAGATCAGAGAATCTCATGTATTTGACATAAAATTACTCCCTCCCTGTCTTACAGCATAAATAACTTTACGGGAATCTCAATATAAACTGATATTTAGCATCTGTTTAGACAACTTTCTTCAGGAGGTAAAGAGCTTTTTGTGGTCTTTATTCTCTTTAAAACATTTAAAAAGTGCGAACCGGACAGACGTGCACAAAAATGGTGTAGAAACACGTCTTTCAGAACTAACCTGAAAACAATCTTTGTTACTTAATACAAGATTTCTTTGATTCAAGGTAAGCTATAGTTCTATTCCTTCTTCCTAGGCAAATGGCCTTCTGAGAATGTTGACTGTTTAAGGCAGACAAACTGAGGGCTTTCTGTAATGTGTGCCATGGCTCAGAGGAACCAAAATAGAATAAATTCAGCATTTTAATTCTCGTGCAAGCCCATTCAACTCAGAACTAATAACCTGTGTCTTTAGAAAATAGTCCAGCATCAGACATACAAGATAGTACTGTGCAATTAAGAAAAATCCTCTGTCTCTCAGGTTCTCTCAGGACCCACCAGGGAATGCAGAAAAAAATAACCGGAACTGAACAGAGAAGCAGCTTATCATCTTGAAATATGCAGAGTTAATCTTCCCTTTAAAAACAAATGTATTAGGAAAACATTAGATCCTTAGCCCTCTGTGACATAATTACACAGGCTTCTGATTAAACAGAGGCTCTCATTAAGTAAAACATTTTATTTTAGTTTCTTGTTGGTTGCTGGTATTATTGGGCTTCCTGCCCAATTCCAGCCAGGCTACCATATGAACAGTGAAAACAGCCAACATTGTTAATACAATAACAACAACAACACTTGGCACTTCCATCATTCCCTCGATCTCAACATCTTAAAGCAATTTACAGATATTACTTCGTTGCGCCATGTGACAAAATTGTGGAGCAGGTAAGATTGATCACCCTTATTTTACAGATGGATAAAGCAAGGCAGAAAGGTATTCAATTGGCTTTCCCTGGTTGCTAGAAAGCTAGGGGTAAGATCCAGGAGTCTTGAAAAGAAACCACGTAGAATTACTGTTTCAACAACGACCAAACTTTGTTCCTCCCTCCTTAATTGCTGTTGTCATTTATTGGTTCTCTTCAGCAGAAGAGGGCTTGTGCCATGAAAAATCAAGCAGTATTGCAAATCCTACTGAAAGGGGAATTTTAAGCATTACTTGTTTTTTTGTAGTTTAAGAAAGCCCAGTTTGATTTCTCTCCAAACACATCTGTGTTTATTTATATAAAAAAGTAAGGGCCTGATTTCGACCAGCTAAGACATAGGTTTTGGACTAGAGGATAAACATGTAAGTAGTAGAGAGGGAAGGTGTTTTAGTTCCTAATTCACGAAATCTTGCTATTTAAGCACATATAGAGGGGCTTCTTTGCAGAATTTCCAGCAACAGGAATGTAAGAACACTTTTGTGTGAGGTCTAGGAATACGTTTATAAATGTGTGACCTCTGAGTTGCCGATAACACTCTGTCTCAAACCCCCTCCCATCCTTCTGATCTGTCTTAGGCAAATATATTCTTCACCTGCTGGCTGTGACAGGGGGTCTGGCAGAGGAGAATCCAGGATATGGATTTGTATGGCCAAACTAACAAAATAAGGCTGCCATCTCCAGATGTACATAAATATCTTCAGCCTGAGAAAAGAGTGAAACAGCTTTTGTCTTGCATCTGAAAACACCTCATATGTTGAAAGCTGAGCAGAGCTCACATTTGCTGCTCATGGTATTGCTTCAGGAGAAAAAAATTGCAGAATATAGAATTTCACTTCACAAAGAGAAGGTTTTCATCCCTAAGCTCATCTCAATAAATATTTTGCAAAGGTGCACTGAGTAGTAAGGATACTCACTGGCCTTTTGCCAGACTTCTGCCATAGAAAAATAATTATTTTAATCTTTAGCCTAAAATAGGGAACTTTGATATCTGGGATTCTAAAGTGTTAAACTCACCTTAGGCACAGAGGCTTGGAAACAAAGTCTCATACAGTGCATATAAATATCATCTGTATCCAGATTCCATCAATGTGGGTTGTAATTGTCACTGCTGTATGTTATCTACTACTGATACACACCAGCACCTCCTGATGCCCCTTCCTAGCTACAAAAATAAGAACAACACATCTACATGTAAAACTAATGGTGTTGGTATTAGAACAAGCTTTTAGGTCTAGGTGCATGTATTACAAGAATAAGAGAGGTGGAAACCTCCTTGTCACTGGAAATGAATGACTGGCTTCAAAAGAAACTCAGGAGTGAAAGATTAAAGGGAAGATGACCATGAACTCTCCTTTCCCGAAGGAAGTTCAAAGCTTTCTGATTTAGGTTCTTATCACAGTAGAAAGAGGGGGGCAAGAAAGATAAAAATTTAAAAATAAATGATCTTTAAGAAATTATCCTCATTGGAGTGTCCTCCAATATGTCTGTTCCTCTAAGTGTTAAGTGAATTGTAACTAGATCCTAGGGAGACAGTTGCAACCTGGTTATCAGTGGCAGTAAATGGAAGATAATAGCCCCACTAGAGAGTTATGAAATGGCTTGTCTTTGAGCTGCCAAAGTGTTTAGGCTCTCTTTTATTATATTCACAGCAGTAATCCGATATGTCCTGACTTCTGTCATCTGTATGTAATGCTTATCAACTCTCTGCCAGTGATTCACCCCCTTGTCAGGGACAATTATTCCTCAAAGTGCTGAGGTTATGACTGAAGCAATATTATGACTGGAAAGAAAATACGAAAGGTGCAGCACATCACAGCAAGCAATCTTGAAGCTGACGTCAAAGCAAAGGAGAACATTGTTGATAAAAAAATAAGGCTTAACAGGAGTGTTGCACTGTTGCTCCCATAGTAGTCCTGGGCACTGCTAAGGTCACAAATACTTATGACTATGGAAATGGAAGATTTTCCTATTATTTTATTAGAGCTACATTGTCATACTTCTCTGTTAGGTGTCTGTCTCCATTTTCATTGTAAGTCCCCATTTAAAGCCATTTAAAACTATACAGGCAGAGTCTGTCCTGTCCCTCTAAATTAGCAGACAGGAGCTTAGCCCAGGTACTTCATTTTCCTCCAGAGTATTATGAAATGAAAAGCATAATCTAAGGGACAGAGGGTCCAATTTACAGTTGTTGATTTGCCTGAAATATCAATAACACTTGTGGTAAAGTTCTGATCCAAGCATGTTCAGACCAACCTGTTTCATCACTGTTTTATGGATGCCTCAGGCAAAACTGAAATAAGTTTTGTCACTCCTTATATTGCTTATGGATTTGTTAATTTGTGGAAGTGGAATAGATAATCTTGGGCTTGTGGCTAGGAGAGCAAGAAGACACTGGAGAAATTGGTATCAGTGCTACTTTGGGAACAGTGCTGGAGAGCAGAAGGCAACTTGTAAACCAGGGCAGGGCCTCGGGGCACCAGCAGCTCAAGGCCATTGGGAGAGGGTGAAAGGCTGTAGTATTTCTTTGTCTCCTCTGGAAGGAAGGGGAAATGGTGGCTTGGGAAGCTTTGTCAATAGCAATAAGAAAAAGCAGCTGGTCAGTAAACGTAATGGTGGAGACAAGGAGACCAAAGAGGGATGCCAGATGGTCCCAGGGCAGTCCAACTGACCAACAGCAGCACCTGTGCCCTGCATGCATATGTGGCTTCAAGCCAGTATGGGTTGTTAGGTGTCGGTCAGCACATAATTCACTTGACTAGGGGTTTCAGCCTTTAGAGTAGCACAAGTGGAGGAAACCAATACCTTTCTGTGGTATTTTTATAGATCCTGGTCTCTAAAAACTTTGTGCAAACTCTGTAATTCAGTTCATTTTCAAAACTGGTGCTTAAACAATGTCATTTCCCAGCCTAGAGGGCCACACAAGTCCAATTGCAAGGCTGGAGGAGGGCCCACTGTGAAGGCAAAACAAGTGGGGTAGGAAAGAAAAGAAGTTATAAATCAGGTCGCTAATCAGAAAGTGGAGTTTACTTAAGCACTTGCTTCTCCAGTTGTGGAGATGACTGTAATGTTTGGTGCTGTTATTGGACTTCCTGATTGTCCCTGAGAGACCTACATGCACCAACAGGGACCCTACTTTGGTCTCCAGGGTCATGAGAAGCAGGCTTAGCTGTGCTTCCACTAGGAGAGAAACAGAACCTCCAAAAGCAATAAGGAGGGAGAATGAATCACTGCACTTTGTCTAGTATGTTGCAGTAACGTACTCTAACAGCAGTGACCCCCAGAGTACCATCTGATGAACTTGTGACTAAACACAGCTTGTTTTGCTCAATGCACGCTAGCAATGAACAAGGATATATTTTATTCCTTTGCTTCACCCTGCCCAAGCACAAGTGGGAACAAAACCATTTCTGGGAACTTTAGACCATTTACAAATCAGAGCTGCAAGCACTTATTTCTCCCCTACAAAGCATGTAGGTAGCTTGCTCTGCAGGAGGCTGCTCAGTAGCGTAAACTCCTGAATCTCAGTTATGGCCACCAAAGTAGACAGAGCTCTGTTCTCAGCTATTCACCCCACATTTCTGACATTGCAAAATTCCCTTTTAAAGTCCTGTGCGTAGGTGGACATTTCAGGTGATATTTCTCAAGGATGCAGGAGGCCTGACTCACCCATGAAGAATATTGGTGGTAAGTTTCTCTGACCTTGGTCAGAGTTAATCCTGCAGGAATGAAAAGGTTCAGATTTCAGTACTCACTGGAAGAAAAGCGAAGGGAGGAGGGGTAGCCCCCTACTACAGAAAGACATGACCAGTGGTTCTGCCATCAGTTATAGCATTGCTTGCATTTGGTATTATATTATGAAAATACCTGTTCAGAGTGGAAAATAAGATCAAAGACAACATTTCCGCAGTGATGACTTTAGCTCCACTTCACTCTGCTCTCTCTCCTCCTCCTGTCCTTTGTGTTTCAAGGCTCTTGCTCTATTCATCGGCTTTACGCCACCCCAGGTTTATAACATCACATCAGCAGCAGCACTAATAACCTGTGATTCTTTTCCCCTATTGTGTTTGTCAGAGTCAGTAATCTGGGCACTACAGTAGCGCAGCACTGAAAAGCTACAGTGTGTTCCTATAGCAACCAACTAATCCGCAGGTGGAAGGTGATTGGGCACCTTTTGCACCGGAACAATAATTTGAAAGATCTTTTTCAGTGTGCTGTTCTGCGGCATGAGTTCATTGTATTGCAACCCACCACGAATCATTATAAGCCATCATGAAAATGCAGTCATGGCTGCACAAATCATAGCAGAGAGAGACATGTCTTCCAGCAACAAGCCCTTGAAATATTTCACGGCAGGTTAAGAGGCCAAATTGCATATAGCGAGATGTATTGTATAGGATAAAACAAAGGGCTTGTATGATAAGCTGATGCTGACAGTCTCCGAGTCAGGGAATCCCAGTGAAGTGTAAGAGTGTGCATGAATATGAGTTTTCCTGTGCTGGGAAGGAAAAAGGCATAAATAAAAGAAAGTGCTGGGCAGAGCTCCCACATACAACTCTTCCAAAAACAATTACTCCCACCTGGCTATTCCCATTTCTCCTAAACCTTCTTCCGTTACAGACCAAATTTAATATTCTCTAATTGAAACCTTTAATTTAAGACATTTGCTTGCTGTCCTTAAAATCTGAAATCCTGGCCTGGACTTTCACAAGGTAATTAGAGATTATAGAAGGCTCAAATTTTTAGATATTCAAACTAAGAAACCTTCAAGAAATACAACATCTTTCTTCTGAAAGTTAGGTGGCTTCTTTATCTTTCTAACAGTAAGTAGTCTCAACTTAAGGAGTGGTCTTTCAAAGTAAACCATCTTAATCTATAAAGTAAGTGCAGTATAGACAATGACAGAACAAACATCTTCACATCAGCCTCAAGAAAGGATACCTGTCATTTGTGTTTAATTACTACTCATTTTTCTTTGAAAATAATGGAATGGAAATACTGGACATAAAGATCTTCAAAGCTACGTTGTGCAATCATAGCCCATCCAGCCACTGCAGTGAAAATGTGAGTAGATAGTGTAAACGATGCAATGAGTAGCATCACAGGAAGGCAAAAAGGAAATCTGAAAAATCTTGAATAAAAAGAAACAACATTCTTTCCATCTGTTTAATCACAGTGTAGAAAGAATGTTGACATTAAGTGCTTGGGCTTAAAAAAATGTCAAAACCTCATTGTATAAATCGGCTTTTTCAGAATTTGTTGGAGAGATAGAGGAGAAACCTTAAAAAAAGAAGGAGAACAGAAGTTTTGTTGCTCAGTTATGACCTCCAATATTGCAACTTAAGAGGCTTCACTACATTTACAGGCCAAAGATTCCAAACTGGGATGCTTCCATCTTAAACAAATCTCATAACTATGAGACAATACTGTCTGTGTCTGATTTACAACTGAAGAGTTTTATAAAACAGTATCTCTGCTCAAAGCTGAATCAATAAAAAAACCAAACCAGAACAGATACTACTTTCATGATCTGTTTTTTTTTTTACTCATCCTTAAGTAGGATGAGTGAAATGTATGAGACAGGTTCACATACCCAATCCAAATTGACTGAGTAAAAGCTTGAGTGGAGTCTAGGATATCTCCTAAGGATATTATTAGATTATTGAATATTCTGCAGCAAATACCAGTTTCTTCCTCTTTCTTCCCCCTCCTGCCTTTCAATAATTCACAAAGTTTTCTTAAAGAAAGTTTCACTGAAACAGACAAATATCTCTGAAACTTCCTCAATCAAAATTTTACAACAAAACATTGAAAAAACTCTTGATCGTCTTTAATTGTTAAATATATTGATTGTTCCTCTCAAGTAATTAATGCCTTAAAATGACATATTTTTGTTCCTTTCCAAGGGCTTGGGTAGATAGCATAGTTTTTCTTTCCAAAGCACATCAAAGAGCCCAAATTTTGGCAGGCTTTCTGTTTTCTTTTAAAAAAGGAGAAAAAGAAAGAAAAACACCAGCAAAACAAAACTAAGAATAACTGCTCTTTTCTGATGAGTTGTGGTCTTCACTTCTAGATTCACAGTCCCGGTGCTCACTTCAGGGAGCTGCTGAAACAGAAAGCCTGGAGGCAGGGAGGTGGAGAGGAATGGAAAGATCAGAGAATTGGCATAAGATAGAGAGAGCCTTTTGCCTCTTGATGTTCAGGCTGAATCTGGCTGAAGTCATCACATTTTTAGACACCCTCATGGGCTACGCAAAGTCAGACTGTAGCCTCTAATCCAATGGACATGTTTCCACATATCTGCAGCTGACACTTCATTGACAGCTCTGGTGAGAGCTATGGTCTCCAATTTGTAGTCTCTCAGTTTTGTAATTGAATAAATTCTACAAAATGGCTTCATTTGGGTTAATTGAGGTCTTTGCACAGGAAGTGCAGGTTTTTTTCTGGAAAAAAGTATCCTGGGTAGCTCCACTTCCACTGAAATGTTCAGAAGGTCTAGATTGGTTTTACTGCAGCAAGGTCTTCAATCTTGAGTATGTTATTGCCCCTGGACCCATTTTTCATTATTTCATTTCTCCTTCTCAGCTAGTAACTATAATTTACTCATTACAGACCTGTGCTTCTGTGGCAGGATCTGTAGTCTATGCTATTTGTATAATATCGTGCACTGTTGCCCGATGTTAAATATGAAAGAATGACAACAAAACAATGCAAGAGAAATGCCACCAGCTTTTACTCTGTGTGAAGCAACATTTATCTTGATTTACTGTGTAACCGGGCTTGTTTATTGGTGTTAGAATCAGATTATTTTAAGGCTTAAGAATTTCGTGGAGAATGTGCTACAAGTGGTAGAGTTTCCACAGCTTCCCAAGCACAGATGTTTTGCTCTTTTATTGAGAATAAGACATGAGGAAAAGACTAGGAAAAGAATTTATACTGGAATCTGAGTAAAAGGGCAGGGCTGACTACTGTACCAACCAGGCTATTGTGCCACACATAGCTGAAATGTGTAATCTTTCCCCACAATGGTCTGTTCTGGGGTAAAACTACTTTTGGCTTTAATGGGACTTTTAATGGGACCATTATCATCTATCAGCTAATATACCAGTAAAGAACACAACATTGCAGGGACTGGCAGTGCATGTAATTTCTTTAAAGGGAAGGGAATACCTGGAGTACAGAATAGATCTGCACCCCAGCGCAATTCAGGCTTTAGGGAACGAGCAGAAAGGCACAATAAGCAGGAGCAGATTTCACCGTACTTCTCAACTCAGAGTGATAAACAAGTGCATCAGTTAGCTAACTTGTAATTGACTGAGGTAAAGAATAGGTACTCTGGATAAAGATGACGGGGTTTGTTGCTAGAACAAATCAGACAAGATGTGAAGTTACACTGTGCCTTATTGCTTGGTACAATTATGTGACCTTGTAACAAAGCATGGCCAAGATGGCAGTGATACTGCATATAAAACAGAGCCTGGTGGAAAGTTGCTATTCTTCAAACTCTCTTGCATCTAGACACCTTTCATGTGATTTCAGAATTTAGGGTGAAAGTGGATCTTAGGTCTTTTTTAAAAAGCCATTTCAAATCCTCATTCATATCATAACTGCTTTTTTCTCCTTTTTTTCTGCAGGCCACTTAAATCTCTGAGGCCATGACATTGTCTGGCACTGAATGCAGCCCCTTTTTATCATTGTAAAGAAATAATGAAAGCATGTGGTGGAGAGACACTCGTATTTCAGTGTATGGTGCCTTCCTCATTCTCCATAACTAAGCACTGAAGAACATATAGTATGATGAGAACATTAATTATTTCCAATACACTAACAGAAAATTCCTAGCAATTCAAAGTCATCCCTGCTGCCTAGCATGAATGTAAGTTCAAAGTAAAAGGAACCAAACATATCCCTGCTTTTGTGCATTAAGCATCAGCAAGTGACCTGTATTTTATTACAGTACACAGCTGTTTTATCACATAAGTAAATAAATCATCATTGAACCAACTTTGGGAAAGGAGATTTTGAATAA
Organism: Dromococcyx pavoninus; assembly: GCA_033558185.1. Lineage (NCBI taxonomy): Eukaryota > Metazoa > Chordata > Aves > Cuculiformes > Neomorphidae > Dromococcyx > Dromococcyx pavoninus. Next base: position 137,885 of record JAUMJL010000491.1, read on the forward strand.
TAACACAATTAACTTTTCCCACAAAGTCCAAATAGCCCACTTGCTCATAGTTGCTACAAGCTGTGATTCCCACGTGAAAGATATCAACTTATTTCCTTTTCCTGTCAATCATCAGTACCAAGTGGGGCCATGGTATGTCAGGTCATGACCTTTCACTCTGGGCATGAGCCTGAAAGTCACTAGTGAATCAACTAGTTTAATTATTTAGGCTGTTTTTAATAAATATAAAAATGTGGCCTTAAATATTTCACATGCTTGTTCAGTTTGGGTTTTCAAGTACATCTCACCAAGCACACCAGCCTGAAAATGTGCTCTTATTATTAGGAAATCAGTCAATTAATAACCAAATCCAGCTTTTGGAAAAGGTTTATTTTGTTGATTTTGAGCTTCCTGGCTTGTGGGTCATTTGCTTTTTTGTTTAGAGGACAAGATTTTTACTATATTTTTTATGTAAGATTGGACTGACTTTAATCATCACCAGCAAGGTGATGTGGTGGTAGGATTCACAGTTTTCCATGTATGGTGTATTTTTTACACCTCTTCACCTATGGGGAGAAAAAAAAAAGGAGGAAGAAAACCTTATATGACAATACTTTTAGAAACATTTTTGGGGAATGTTGATAGCTTTTCTATTAGGTTCCTTAGCAATGGACAGTTTTATTTCATTTCAGGTCAAAGTGTGATGGCAACTCTTCTTTGCTAAAAATCCCAATGATTTTTTTCAGCTTGTAGCTCCCGTTGTCTAAAAACCTAGGTCTGAATCAAGCTGCTGACTTTGCCTGGTATTTAGCATTATTACATAAGGAGATCACACTAACTAAACAACCACAAGAGTAGAGGAGAAGTAATAATGCTTTCTGTGCATGGTGAACTAGCCATGTGTAGTGATTTATATTCTACAAATGTTTATGCTTATTGCTCACCAAGCTTTCCAGCTGGAAGACACAGGATGGGATTAAACTTGAGAGTCTAATTGATGGTGTCTTTTGAAAGAATAAGTCCCTAAACTTGGACTGTCAGAGCCAATTTTTACTTTGGAACATTCCTGAAAAGTACAGACCTTTCCCATCATTTCTTAGATTTATTTTATTCTTCTTTCCCTTAGTGCTCTAAAACTACTCAAGAAAGTGAGTGTGAAGGACTGTCTCCATTTATAGATGATAAACCTAACTCTTACCCCCCTTTTTCCTCTTCCTCCCCGCCACACTCCTGGATCAAAGAGAGGGCTTGGGGAGGGGGAAAAGAGATGCTCTTACTCTGACTTTTCCATTCACTCTCCTGGGCTACTGAAGAGGACAGCTGCTCATTTTGAAGGAAATATCACCGTGTCAAAATCTGCTTTTCTTTCAAACAGAAGTAATAATCTAAATGATGAAGTGTACCACAAAAACAAAATTACCACAACACAGAGATCATCAAAGCTATCTTAGTTGAAATGTCTTTTTTTAAGGGGGAGACAGTTGAAAACATTTAATCTTGACCCTGCTTGAATTATTCTTTTTGTCTTAATCACTTCAAGGTGTGCACAATATTATGTTAGAATTTGCAATATAATAAAGCAAAGGTCAAATGATGCATTTTCTATATTCAGTGAAGAAAAGCATCCCTGCCTGATAATGCTACTTATCAGCAATTTCAGGAAAATTGCTGTGGTCTTGAGAAATCTTTCTAATTCATCTAAGCCAGCATTTGTTGATGAAAAGGTATCTATCTTCTTAGAAGTTCTCAATCGGCTTTACTCAAGATGCATCAGGAGGAGCATATGTTTGTAACAGGTGAGCAACCTCCCGAATCCCCTGGTGGATGAGAGATCAAAATCAAAGTATTGATCCAAGGATCTACCACTTTGAAATCAGATATGGAAAAATGCTGAGAAGCAGTAGTGGTTCTTAGGGGTTTCAAGTGCATTTGGAGTACGCAGTACCGCCTGGAACATGCTTCAGTTTGCACTTACCTTATTTAGCTTTTCAAAGGCTGACCTTTCATGCACTAAGTTCAGCGACATAGCAGTCAACCTTTTAATGTCCAAGGAAGCTGTGGACCAAATCAGACAGTTTAAATAACTCGGCTGTGAACACAGAACCCCATTATCATTTCTATGAGGCTAATCTGAACAGCTGATTCATCTCAACCAGTTTACTATGGACGATAGGTCTTCACAGCACCCATTTTAAGTTTTAAATCAGATGAGGGTGAAGAACTTTGCACTCAGACACTGTGTTGGGAGGTGCCATATAAAAGGACAGACAGTGAGAAAGGCTTATATTAAAGGGCCTTATTTCCCATCATATTTTACCAGCTGTATTCTGACATGATTACCAATATCAGTGGAATAAAAGCACGTAAGGAATTAAAGATCTGGGAAACTGTTTCTTCCCCTGCAATATGCATGGTTTGTCTTTGCATATATCTCATGGTTTTAGTCAGAGAAGACTGTATTTACCATACATATCTTTCTTAGCAGTAGAGAGACAACACAACTCATGAGAAGACCTAGCCTGTCTTTTAGAAAAGGATGGGAATTTCTTGATCCCCACCTAGTTTCTGGAGGTTGGAAAATGCCAGAACAATTGCATCTCACAGTTCTGTGACTCTCTTTCAATATGTACATGGAAGCAAAAGTCCATTACAAAATAGGAAGGATGTCATTACATTGCTCCATTTCCCTTGGACTATTAGTTTGTCTATAGGCTGCTGCTTTTTAGACTTTAGCTGCATATTCAGCAATTCTGTAAATAAAATCTTCATTATCAACATTGAAATCCCAAACAGTTTTCAGCTCGTAATGAGGTTTTCACTGTTCTCGGGCAACGCTTGGAAAAGCCTTTCATATGATAAGAGGAAGATGTGAGACAGAATGAACAAGGTGTTTGTGTTGCCAAAGGCATTACTTTCAAACAGTCCTTGGTTTCTTCACTCAAGCAGGTGGTGATCAAGTTCTAGTAAAAACAGACTTTAAATTATTTCAGTTATCCAGTCACTGGAAATGAAAAAAATATATAAAAGGAAAAAAAGAAGAGTTTTTACTGTACGTTCCTCTACAGAATCCAGAGCTCAACAAAATGTATGCTTAGAAGAAAATTCTGAGTCTTTCATTGATAAATTATGGCTTCCTGTAGAATATTTCTAATAGCCACCCCCTCCACCCCCTGCACAAGCTTAAAAATGCTAATGCTTAGGAATCTTGGAAAAAAAGGTCTTTGAAATTATATAAGAAATTACTATGCAAGAAAAAAATTGTCCCTGCTCTGCACTTACACTCACTTCCAAGTGTCGGTGAAGACAAAGAACCCTCAGTGTGCTGAGAAAAGAAGATAAAAGACAGACTCAAGCCAAAGTGCAGTATCTGAACAGATTATTTGAGAGAAGAATGTAAGTGGAGTTCAGATTTTACAGCTGTCTCTTTACCACACAGTGACAACATGCTGGATTCATATACTAACAGTGAAATGTGAGCCCAAATTTTGCCACGGAAGTCAATCTATACTTGAGCAAAACAAAAGATTTCAAATTGAAGTTGAACTTACATGCTTAATATAAGCATATATAACATAAGCATTGGAACGGTCAGAAGAAATACAGGAACCTCTTGTGACACCATTTTGTAGAAAGGTCAGACATTCTCCTCCAATTAAAATTAAGATATATTTGTATCATTCGTATTTTGCATTAAAAAACAGAGGCTTGGACTGATTCCAGAAGCTGAGGAACTATTACCAAGATATCTTCTGTGTCTGACATATTTTGAGATGCCAAAATAACTTTGTAGGGTGGGAAGAGGTAAAGGAACAACACAGCTAGTGAAAGGTAAAGCAGTTTCTAGGTTGCTCTGTCTACAGGACACTGAAGTTCTGAAGTTATGAAGGGCTCAGACTCAATAGTGCGTGGTTGAGGCCCTGAAGACTTAAAATAACCATATACAGCAGTCTGATCCTGGCATTAATGCTGCTTTTGAATTTCTAAAGTCACAGTGAGTTTTATGGCTAAATGCCATGATGTTCTTTGAAGATTTAAGAAGCATTACATTTCATTTGAGATAACTTGCTTTTGGAGTTGAATGGCAAGTTCCATAAATTCCCCTTGGATAAAATCTGAAGTAAACATCACAAAGTTTTGCATGGGTTTCTTGCAATTTGTTTAGGAGCTTTTGTGTCAAAGGGGACTGGAAAATAGCAGGCAATGTTTTATTACACTTATTAAGGACAGTTTTTGTGTATGCAAGTCTAAGCAAGAAATATTTGGAGAAGTGCTTCTGTACTGCAGTTTTGCTGCAATAAGTGGCAGTTTTAATTAAAACAATTGTACAAGTCTGTTTCTTCAACTTGTTTGATTTAGTGGGTTTCTTTAGCAGCAAACAAAGCTTTCATGGCTTCTTCACATTTGCACAGAATATTAATTTTGCTGTCTTTGATTTCAGAGTCTTGTAAGCTCAAGCAGTCTCTCAGCATTTAAGTCTCAAATCACTGCTAAGATCACATGATCAGCAGAGATGAGAATGTGGGTATTTGTATCTTGATATCATGAGGTTACAAGTGAAAAATCCAGAAAATGGCTAAAAAATGTCTGACCATGAGGACTTGCAGAATAACTGCATTACATTGCAACTATGCAAGCATATCGGACTGGTTACAGGTTTAGTTCTACTTTCCCTTCCTTTCCTCTCCTTAATTCTTCTCTTGAAAATGGTAGGACAATGACGTATAAACTAAGGTTCAGTATTTGCAGTTTCAGCTGTCATACAAAATGAGTTAAAACGTGGTCCAAGGGAGGTCTGGCATTTGATACAGTGCTGTCATACTGTGACAGGTAAGCTAAAGCTGGATTAGCAACTTCAGGGTTACATCATCTACCACTAAACCAAAATGAAACATCCCACAAAACTAAAAGGCCTCTAACTAAAATTTAAGAACTAAACTTAAATAAAAGTCTCTCCAAATATTCTGGGGTTTTTTTCCCTGCCTAGTGACTGGTTTTATATCAAAAAGGGAGATTTGAAATTAAAAATGCCCCAATGTTGCTCTCAGGAATTGATTTTGCTTTTATTTCCTTCAGCTGAAGTTACTCCTTACACCTGAATCCAGGTATACTCCTCTCCTGAAATGGCCCCTCAAGTGAGAACACAGAGATATAGCTGTCTCTCTGCTCCTGGACAGAGAATTAAAGCTCCCAATGCCAACCACAGTGCCATCCTAGACGTATGTTTATATAAAAGCACCTCTGTCTTGAGAAGATGAAGGGTTGTTGCTGTCAGTGTGTCTGCAGAGGCTTGATCAAGGCACATGTGATGCTTAGTAACACAGTTGGACAAAAAGGAAAAAGGAAGGGTGACCTAATATTGAAAAAGACTACTTCTGTCTGAGAATTTCAAAATTTGAAATGTCAATAACTTCAAAACCTTTTGATCTATTTTATAGTTGGCCCAAAATTATGGAAAAAAAAAGTTTATAATGGTGATTTTTTTTTTTCTGTAAATCTTCTCATTTTCTTCCTTTTTTAAATATTTTGATCAGCTCTACTACAGCACATCACATTTGCTACAAACATGAGTTTGTGTTTGCAATGCTGACACAAAAGGTAAGAATCAGTACAAAAAGAACTGTTTTAATTTTGGGTGTTTTTTTGAGAAGAAAGGGGCTTTAACCCATGTCTCTCTGGAAATGTAGATTCAGATTTTGGCACACATCAGAAAACTAAAGAAACGGTGGGATTTTGTTTCACATCACCAATAGTTTATCCCAACAGGAAAAAATAATAAAATTGCTGGGCAGCATAGTTTGGCTTCAGAGGTGACATTTGGGGTGCAGCAGGCAGAACTGGGCAGGCAGGCACTAACAGCAACAGTGATGCAGGCAATACCCCCCCTACCAGCAATGATTGTGACAGTGCTGGCAGTGACAAGAGTTTGATGAGCGTTCAAATCCATTGTGTGCCAAAGAAGGAGGCTAACAGATGAACCTCTTGCTACCTAAAGCATTCTTTCCCTAAAATTCACCCTAAATTAATTTAAAATATGCAATTTAGTTTATGCCTGTTGCTGGTTTTAACATACATAACTGTATCTCTCTGTTATTTTTTAGTTGCTTTCCTGGAGCTGTAACTTAATAAAAGGCAAACCATTACTTTTTAAAGATTTACAGCTCCTCCCAGATGAGTACAACTAGGTCAGGTTTCAGCCTGGCATAAATATTTTATGTTGGAGAACTAAAGGTCTCCAGAAATTGGGGTTCATATAGGAATGTCTGACGTAGTCTTAACCATACCAGGACATGCGGGTGCTTGCTTTAATAAAAAAACCCTTAATCTCATTTGGCTCTACCTCACTGGCAGCTTGAAGTACTTGAATCAAACAGTACAGCTGTGAATTGTGACACTGGCTGGATGGAAGCCCAGAAAACTTTTCCCAGAGAAAACCCTTGAGGGAGGAAAAAAGAAAAAAAAGAAAGAAAAAAAAGGAGAAGGAAAAAAAAAAGAAAATAGGGAAAAAAAGGTTCAACAATCGAAATACAGTGGAGACTGAAACAAAACCACAACAAAAACTGCCCACCTCCTCCCACCCAAGAACCCGAAACAAACCAGAAAACCAAGAGATAGACGGAATTCTCCATAAAAAGATTACTTTGTAAGGTAGGAGGATGATCCTGGGCAGCCCTGAGTAGTGGCCAGAGTCGATATTTTCTGCACAGTGGCAAATAACCAAACTCAAGAAAAGGAATAGGAAAGCTGAATTATACCACTCTTTCAAAATCTATTTAAAAGAAAAGGCAGGAAAAGAAGGCAGCTTTGATTTTTGTCAGAAAGAAGAAAAATATCCAAGTGAGGAAATTAAAAGAGGGTTGGAAGCACCAGTGCCGTAAACATACCTAGTACAAGTGTGCTTGCAATATTTATAATTTTATATTTGTTTGAATCCTGATGGTGATACCTTCCCCTAAAGCAGATAACTGACAATAAGGAAAAACAAAACAACAAAACGATAGAAAGAAAGTATGAATGGAAGGAAATGGTCTTTTTTAGAAGGCAGCAGCCATACTCGGGAGTCATAAAGTCAAGAGGTGACTTTCTATTGAAGGAATACATTAGAGCTAGATATTTCTCATCTGTCAGTCCCATTAAATACCATTTTTAAGGACTCAGGACTGCGCAATATGCCTTTCTTCAAGTCAGCAGGATAATAAAGATTCTGTTGCCTTTTGCAGGTGTTTAAAGACATGATGTGAAAGACAAATTCTTCAACTAAAACCCTCAAGAAATGTCACTTCTGTGTCTTACTGAAGGAGCTCCAGCACATTCTCTACATAAACATCTGCCGGAAACATTGTAAAAAGGAGGCAGTTTAAATAATGGCTCTCCCATCGTTCTTTAAAGAAAAGAAAATGAATTTGTGTAAAGTTCTCCATTCCAAAGCAACTTTCTTTTGCAGCATGTCTCAGCTAGGATGATCTGAAGAAGCAGGCTCTAAAACGGAGAGGAAATGTTGAAAATATTTCTGCAAACGTTGTGTATCAATCACACCTCAGAGACAGTCATAAATCAGTGCTTTCTTTGACTTCAGAAAGTTGTTGCTCTTCATTGTTATGCTAACTTGTTTGTGACAATTATAGCAAGCCTCTATTTACATAATAATTCGATTTTTCTATTAAATTTAACAGACAAGAGTAGAAAAGGAAAAATAATAACCAATGTTGTGTTACAAAGTGGTAAATTTGTGGTATAAACTGAGAAAAGGAAAAATAATGAAAAGACACTCAGTGTATAGCCTGCTTATTGTAATTTGACCACTCACCTTTTGCTCTACGTGACCACTGCAAGTCTATCTAGACTACCTCATCCTTAAATGTCTGCCACAGTGCTGGACTCTGCAGTAACTTTGACTGCGTATCTAAGTGGGGTAAGATTCTGGATGGATTGATCTTATTTTATGTTTATTAGAAGAAAACCTCTACTCCTGGATAGAGTACTTCTGTTTTAAACCAACAGAAATTAGACATTGTTGGAAAACCCTCTTAGGAAGCCCATCTTTTGCCAAATCAAATAGTGTTTTATGTAACAATGACTTTATATCCATATTATCGGTTGGGGAGTGTTTAATGCAGTAAGTTAAAAGCTTCAGTAAACCTAGCAGGTTCCACATCAGAAAAGTTCCAAGGATTTTGGAAACAATACCATAGGTGTGTAAATGCCATTGGATGAGTAATATTATCATCCTTACACATAATGATGTAAGGAGAGTTTTCACAAGAAATTTTATTATATAGGATATAGTATTGATTAACATCAGATGTGCAACTTTTTCTTCACATGTGATAGAGATGGATGAATCTACAGCAATTTAGCTGTTAAGTAGACCTGATCGCCCAAGTCCTTAGCTAGGAGAGAGTGCAGAGAAGAGGCTGCCAGGCACTGTGGGGAAAAAAGGGGAAGAGTATTAACAAGCAGAGTGGATCGGTATATTTAATACTTGGGTCAGGAACAAGAGCACATAACAGGTATCATCTGGCTGGAGATCCATCTATTGGCATAGCTTAAGAAATTGATGAGGAAAGAAAAGAATCTTCCATTTTTGCAGGGCTCAATAATACTTACGCCCATTCTTCAGCATTATCTTAGTTTGTGGCTTCAGCATTATCTTAGTTTGTGGCTTCACACACAGTATAAAAAAATTACTTTCAGGAAGGTTTTGATATTTCTCTGGCTTTGGTAAGGTACTCAATGAAAATATTTTGGCAGAGATATCTCCGAGAGTGATCCAAGAGGCCACATATTCATTTCTAGCTCCTGGTTCTGACCTCTCCCAGTGCTTGACAGTGGTGGCATCATTACTTACCACAGGATTTCTTGTGCTGTGCAGAAAAGGTCCCAAAGTGTTAAGAACATACTCTTTCCTTTCTTTCTAAAATCCAAGAGAGATGAAGACCTGATTTCCTTATTTTATAACACCCTTTATTGTCTCTTAAAATTTACTGAGGAAAACTGTTTTCCAAGCTTAAATTACCTAAGTGCAGAAAAACAGTAATATTTTCCAATTGTTTCTTATCTGTTGGAGATTTCTTTCAGAAGCCACTAACAATTGTCTTCCTTGGTGATTAGTTGCTATTGTATATCAGCTTGATTTTTGTATTCATATGCTTTCACAAAAAAGGTTGAAAGTTCAGTCTTTCCCAGCTTTCCTGTCATGTAATAAAACATCTTCCATGTGATCTTAGCTCCCAGAATCCCTTGTGACTTTGACTTCACTGCTGGACGCAACCTTGTAAAATTTGAAGTTCACTGGGTTTACGAAAAAAATACAGCTCTTTATTTGTGTATCCCTTACAGATGCATCAAGAAGTCTGTGTGATGTGATATCCTCAGGCTAAAAGTTAAGCTAGTTTCCTCTGAATGAAAATCATAAACATCTCATTTAACACTTCCTTTAATTAATCCATTTGCTTTTCTAGCAGATGTATACTTATATGTCTGCTGATATGAAAAAAGAAGATTACTATCTGGGTTAGGTTTTAGAAATCATCTAGGATCTAAATGGAAAGATGTCTGAATATTACTCTGTAGGAGTAACAAGTAATAAAGGGCAGGGGAATTGAGCCTTTCATCCTTTCCTATAAAGGAGCAAAGAAGGTATTGGCTTCTTGCTATTTTTTCTCAGACGGTGATTGCTGATACATACTTTACACTTTCTCTTAAAGAAACCCTCTAAACTGTACAAATCTCGCTGCAACATTATTTAACACAGCTGATAGACACCAGCTGTACTGTAAAATGAGAAGTTTCTGCACAGACAATGATTATCTGTGAGTGGACAATATCCTGGTTTGAGTCACTAATGCCCCTCTGCAAGTTCAACGATGGGATATCAGAACATGCTTAACCGTGAGCTGAACTATTTGGACGCAAGGAAAGCTGCGTCAGAAAGATGTCCGTGTTAAAATGGTTTTGATAATTATTTTTTTTTAAGGACTTTTCTGCAGACTTGAGGACCCAAACCATTTTAAGAAACACTTTACCATTCTGTGTAAGATCTTACTGAGTATCTATGTGTGCAAACCAGGCAGGGAATAGACCTTTTTATTAGCAGAGCGGGTGTGATCCACACAGGTGTAGTCAGATCTTTCACGTCCTGACCTTCACATACCTTCATACCTGACCTGAATGAAGCACTGTCTCGGGGGTAAGAGACAATTTGCTCGTGGGGAAGAAAATGATTACGTTGCTGAGTTACGTGATGCAGCTTTATAAAACAGAGTGCATTTTGAGTATACAACTACAAAGCCTCATGTTTTGACAATTATGCAGCACATGCAAAGGCCCATTTCCTTTACTGAAACCCATGGGTACTGTACAAAGCTTTCTATATAACCAAGGACTACAACCTATTCTAAAAGGTGCTGCACAGTTTCTTTTGTTTCATTAACTTCCGCTCTCTAATTGTTACTTTGTGGCCTCAATGGAAGTCGCAGCATTTTATCTCAGTAAGCAAAATTAGAATAGCTTTATGTTTGCACTTTAAGCTGTGGGAAGATGCTAGATCCCAAGTGTAGATTTTGATTTTCATGTTTTTGATTTTCAGAGCTCTTTTTGACTTGGAAAAGAAATATCTCTTTATGAATTTTTTTTTACCTTGAATGTATTTGTTTCTCATTCACATTTCTGGGAGCTGAGGATATTCAGCTTTTCCAAAAAAAGAAGGAAGTTGGGACCTCCAACCTACATAATTCCTCTGAATGTAGCAGCAGTTTCAGATCTCAAATGCTCTCTCCTGGTTATGACAACTGGCTAATACAAAGATTTTAAATGAAAGGGCTGCCACTGCTGTAAGCAAGGGCTTTACTGTTGTAAGTAAAGAGCCACGCTTGTATCAGGGGCTGTTACAGACTTCTTAAAGGACTGAACCTCTTTTGGCCTTTGGGTTCTTTCTCCATTTCAGTCAATATGAAGTTTCTCTTGAGTACACAGATACTATAGCGATGGCTGAATTTTTTAATTGTCAGATGTTTCAAAAACTCTTTGAAGGAGGAGGCAGAGAAGGATGTAAGATGATTGAGTTTAAAAAAGAGGAAAAGAAAAACCCTCAAACTTTCTCAATGTATTGATTTCCTTCAAAGCAATGAGGGTGCGATGAAGGAAAGGGATGGAAGAAAAGCCATTACTATGCTTAGTTCCAGAAATTCTCCAATTATTTCTAGAAAAGCCATCTAAAAAGCACTTGAAATTGGTGATGTATGCTGTTTACACTCTTTAGGAGGGAAAAAAATCACAACAAAAACCCAAACATCTTCTGCAAAATGGCAAAGGTTAGAAATTATTTGTGCTGCATTGATCAATTTACCCGAGTTGTCTTTCGATGGATTGTATTAATGGAACTTCATTTTCTTTTATTCAGCTGCTGGCCAATTTCTTCTCGACTCTTAAAAAGATCAATGAACACGTCTCACTATCTTTGTACAAAATGAGCCTCTATTTTTCCTTAAATTTTAAGAGACTTTATTATTTTCATTTGTAATGGATTTTTCTGTCTCCTTTTTCTTTCAGCCCCTGTTGTGATTTCGCTGATGTCTATCTATTCTTCCTTTTTCATGGATTTTGTCTAAACAACTTAGGTTTGCCTTTCTGTAGGGTACATGCAGGTAGGAAGTTATGTCTTAGGTCCAGTAATGTACGAACAGTTTCGAATAAACACAGCTCCTTCTTTAATGCTCGTGTGAATAGTAGGAACCATCACTAAAATGAGACAAAAATGAGAGTGTGTTGTTTGATGAAATTCAACTGGCAATGTCAGTGAACTGTACCTGTAAGTAGTCTTGGCAAAATCAATCAAACATTATTCAACAGGAGCAAGGTTAACAAGTTATGGTCAGACAGGATTAAATTTAACCAGCAAGTGGGCTTGCTGTTTGGCTTTGTTTGGTGGGGGTTTTTTTCTAGTTTTGACTGTTCATAACTAGATTTAACCTTACATTTTCACTCTTTCCTGAGTTCACATTAGGAAATTATAACAGTTTTAAAATAATACAGCCCAATACTTCTGAAAATGTTAGTATTTAGAGTCTGGTCTTATAAAACTTTGTATACAAAAAAACCCTAGCAATATGAATGGAACTATTCATTGAGGTAAGATTGCTTGCCTGAACACTCACAGCCCCAGATCCATTACTCCTTTGATCTTCATGAGTTGATTCTAATTTTCCCATTTTTTTCTGTCATACCAAGTCTTTCAAGAGACATTTCTGTCCACCATGGCGACACATGATGATTCCTCGGGCAAGCTTTGATTTTGTACTAATCTAAAAACTGTGCATATTTACATGTTTTATTTCTCCTAACTCGTAGCTGTTTGAGCCACAGAAGGTATCTCCAAAATCCTCGAAGAACATGTTTTAGCCAAGCTAAAATATATTTTCATATAATCTTATACAAAGACACCTTCTTCACGTAAAGCAGGCGTTGATGGGGTATTTCTGACATCTTGGATAAATGTAAATTTCTTGAAATTCGCTGAGAACACGGTGTTTTTGATGGTGGCACCACAGTTTGTGGAACATAAATTTTCTACCTCTTATGTGCAGCATTACTATTTGAGTTACAACTCATGTATTATTCTAGTGCATAAATGATCGGTCTTTAAACGCAGCTTGCCTGGGATCTGCTCTTTGTTTATGCACATACAACACACACCACTTAAATATCAATATAATGCCTTTGTATGTCACTTGTTACATTCCATATACATTGAAATCTTAAACTCTGCAAAGACATTCAGTAATGTGCTTAATCATAATTTTGCCACAAATACAGCCTTTTAAATGAAATGTTGATAAATAGAAAATGGCATAGTCTAAACATGGAAGCCAACTCCAATAACCTTCAACTATATCAACAAGAATTTTTATTCTGCCAGAAGTTCCAGCACTGAAAACTATGGGTTTGATTAGTATTTGTAAAAGCACCTCCCTTCCCCATGATTGATTGAAAAATTCCTGGTAAATGGAGTTGTTACCAAGAAATTCTTACAAATTACTCCGAATGTTTTATTTCTAAAAAGAGTTGAAAATTTCCATTTTGATTTTTATTTTAAAATAAAAAAGAGTTTGAAATTATCATTTGTAATACACAATTATGCTAAAGTCTTCCTAAAAACATTTCTAAATTTACTAATAAAATTTTGTTGACATTTACATGACATTGTGATGTAGGCAAAATAGCATTCACTTTCAATGAACAATATTTAGCCTAAATAACCACTGGACATTACAGTAATTGCCATTATAGAAATCAACATTTACGGGTCTAGCTGAAGATGCCTGGACCTGTTTCTGAACAGCAGAAACAGGCCATGTTAAGTGGACTCTGTTTTGTCCCCTCCAGATTTATATCTGAATATCACTCTTTATAGCCGTACAACAGCTGGATGATTTAGCAGTGTGCACAGATTCAGTAAAGAAAAGGAATAAAATAATGGGTTTGTCTCCTATGAATCAGTACAAAAACATAGTTTAAAAAACAAAGGCACAATTCTCATTCCAAAATCCCAGAATGTCTGAAGTATTGCAGAAGTGGTGAAAAGGGTCTGGAGGGGAAGTCATATGAGGAGTGTCTGAAGGCACTTGGGCTGTTCAGCCTGGAGAAGAGGAGACTGAGAGGGGATCTCAGAGCTGTTTATTGCCTTCTCACAAGGGAGGGAGGGGAAACAGATGCTGATCTCTTCTCTCTTGCAACCTATGTTAGGGCCAGAGGAAATGGCAGGAAGGTGTGCCAGGGGAGGTTTAGATTATTAGGAAGAGGTTCTTCACCCAGTGGGTGCTGGAGCACTGGAACAGCTCCCCAGGGAAGCAGTCCTGGCACTGAGTCTGCCAGCATTCCAGAAGCATTTGGACAAAGCCCTCTGTCACATGATTTAAACGTTAGGAGTGTCAGGAGTTGGACTCGATGACCCTTTTGGGTCCCTTCCAGCTCAGGTAATTCTATGATTCTATGAAAAGAAAAGCAAAGCAAGGAAAGGAAAAGAAAGGGAAGGGGAAAGGGAAGGGGAAGGGGGAGAAAGAGGGGAAGACTAAGGGACAAAAGGGAAAAACCTTTGGCAGTATAACATTCCCCATTTTCCCCATACACAGTTTAGTCCCATATGCAACTTCTGCTTTCCTTTGGCTGCTGTGTAGCTGTTAATAAGCGTGTGCTGTACGTTTGGCGTGCTTTCCAGCTTCCACTTGCCATTTATTCCTTTTACAACCCCTTTTGTTATAGGTCTCGTGTAGCAAACTGCTGCTTTATGGGAATTTGAAGTCCACTTGACATATGGTACAGGATCACTGGCCAAAACGGCAGAATAGTATACAGGATTTTACAACTCAAGTTCATTTTCTGTCTTGTTCCAGGACTTGCTTTAGTCTGTGCCCAATAGGAGTCTGAACTCCTCATCATACGATAACAAGACTGGCTCCTCTGCACGTTTGTTGGACATCTCAATGGCTTCTACTTTGAAACAATAATGGACTGTGCTGGCATTCACTCTCCATGAATGAATTCTCCATGAATTCACTCCACCATGGTTGTCTATGTTAGCCTTTGCTTTTTCATTCTGCTTGTGATCCTACGACAATGAACTCATGTTGCTGCACGTTTTCCCATGCTAAATTTTCTGTATTTTTCAAAGTTGTGTGACTGATGAATCAGGTCACTGAAATCTTCACTCTAAATGAGTTCATCAAAATTATATGACTTGTAATATGGATTTATCTTAGCAGTGGCACCACTACTCTTCTCCTTGAACCAGCAACTGGAGTAATTTTTCTCCTTATAATGGCAGACTTATGAATTGATGTCCCTCCTTTACCAAGGCAACAGAACAGCTTTGGATTTTAAACTTGGGGAAATGTTAGCGTTTTGTACAGTATGTCATGTAAGGAGATGCCCTCTTCTATACCTCACTAGAGGACCGGGTGTATGTAGACACCCAGAATTTACCAAGTGTGCTTAAAACATGTAAAATTAGTTCAGATGTGATTTTTATTAGTGAGGAAAAAGAAACTTAGGTAAGATATTCTATCTTGGGTCTGTTTTCACTGGAAAGACAGCAAGGCGAACTATTCGACAACCCTTCTTATTTTCTCCCTGCTCAAATAAGAATGAATATATTTTTTTATCTAAATTGCAAAACTACACACTGTGTGAAAATCTCTTCACTAAGTTATCCTTGCTCTTCTTGCCATGGATATTTTTTACATCTTCATTTAGACACTGTGTGCTGTGGGCGTTCTGCCCCTTACACTGACTGCCAGGAGAACCACATGTCACTTGTGAATTAGAACATTCCAGTGGAGACATTCATAGCACAAATCATTAGTTGCTCAGTTTGATTCAAACCACAAACATCTATCATAAGCCTTCTTTCTGTATTTCAAAGGGGCAGCATATCTGTCTCCTTTCCACTATGACCCCACTGAAAGGCTGACTTTCTGCAAAGTGTTCAAGGTCCCATTTCAGCTAAGACTTCCCACTTAAAGAACAAGTCCACTCAAAACGCTGTATGAGCTGTGAGTAGTCTGATAAACAGGATGAGCAGCATTTTGAAATTTTAAAAAAAAAAAGAAAAAAAGAAAAAGAAAAAAAAAGTTTATTAGTAAAAATACCTGGTGGTTAAGCAAAGCTAATATCCAAGTCAGGTAATACAGTCAGGCCCTTTCTGAGATCACGCGTGTGTTGCATCCCAGGCTTCATCAATATCCACTGATTCTGGATCACTGTTTCCTTGTACCCCAACCCTTTACAGCTTTTATTCTCTTGCTTTCATTTCCTTTCATTCTGGTTTCTCCCTATTCTTGTAGCTTCTTTGAAAAGATCAATGAACAGGTCTTACAGTCTTGGTGTAAAAAACCCGCTATTTTCCTTTAAACTTTAAAAGATTTCATTATTATTATTATTTTTCATAAGAGGGATGTTTGTATCTTCCTTCTTGCCTGTAGCCCCCCTGCAGCTAAACTTTCTGATTGTGCTTTGTGTTTAAAAGAAAATTAACAGCAAAGAATGCACAATTTGACTTAAAGCATATTGATATTGTAAAATGAAGAGACATTTAATGAATTTTTTGTCCCCAGCGAAAAGCCAGTCTAAGGAACAGTAGGGGCTGCAAACAAGACTGAAAATGGCATTGTAATAGCAAAATGCATTTGTTTGAACAGTGTTTCTCTTTTATTTTCTAATGATTTTACAACATTGTCTCTCCTTTGTTCTTTTCATTAGTTGTCTGTGACCACAAAGACGTTCCAGGAAGAAAGGTAAGAAAAAAAACCATACATCCCTATGATTCTGGTATCAGGAAAAACACTTACTAGTACAAGAAAACACTCTAGTTTGTTGGTGTCCTATCTCAGACACACACGAAAACCCACAAAAGTAAAATCCCAAGTGGCCAAAACAGCCCAACAAGCTCTTTGCCTTGCAAAATTTTGCTTCCTGCCTATGAGAAAGTCTGGCCTGAAGGAGGGGTGGTTGTTGACAGAGAAAATACCATTAATATTTCTGCAATTGCAAGAGCATTGATACAACTCATTATTGTAACAGCACTTACAAGCACTGTTGAATGTTAGGGATTGAAATACTGGTAGCTGTGTTTGAGGCTTTATTTATTAATGCCTGGAAAATGCTTTAAGATCTTCAATTAGAGGATTTTTACCGAGAAAACTTTTATATTGTCTGTAGCCACAGTGGCCTCAATCCTCAGCTGAAAGCTAAACCAGCATGCTACGATAAATACAAGGGCCATACCGTCCTATAGTGTAAGTTAATGTAAAATAACCACAGATCTCTCTAACTTACAGTGTTTGTGACTACTTGCATCCACTGGCTGGAGTTCATTAGGGTGCATTGTGTCAGGGCCAACCAGAGCATCTCGTTTCTTTCCCCCACTTCTCCCAAATCACCATGCTCCCTGCCAAAACATGATTTCTCTTGTTCTTTTAGACAACCTTTAAACATATTCCCTGCTTTAGCCCCAAGATATCAGAGGCAGAGAAGTCCTTGGACTTTCACTCAACTATGAGAAAGACAAAGAATATATAATTCCTGGTTTTACATAAAACCAAAAAATTACTTAATGACCCAAATCTGAGCATTCACACCCTATGGAGTCTGTGTAGTTGAGACATGCCAACAACAAACAGAAGTGTGTCCTGTCTTCCACTGCATTGGCTAGATTAACTGAAGGGTCATGTAGCATATCTCCAGAGCCTGCTCAAATTCATGCCTTCAGGATGCTCATATGATTTTCCAGCTCTGCCCCCCTGCCACCCGGATTGCAAGGATGTTCAATCTCGTATCAATAATATCATACCATCTTCTTCCACCCATACCCTTTAGTCCTGGGAACATGGCCTTGTGGTTGTGCAGAAGTTGACACAATCTGGTTTGGTAGCAGCAGCTGTAAAAATCACTGCCCTTGAACCAGTTGTTAAAAATAATAACACTTTTTAACAAGTTCTACTTTTCATGTTACCCTGCACTCTTTCAAGATCCATCCCTAACTTGATGAGTGGCTGTTCCTTCCTCCTGCTCTTCTTACACCAAGCTGAGACCTGGAGGTACTCAGCCCCTGCTAGTACTGCACCTTAGCTGAAAGCTGTCCCTATCTCTACAATCTCAACCATTTTCCCTCCTTTGATCCAGTTGATATTTCTTTGGCAACACAAACTTACCTGGAATTTTCTCATTACTGTACATAGCAAAATCAAAAGTCATTAATACGTGAGATATTCCATAGACATTTTTTGGCAAATCCAAACATGGCACACATTTAATAGGAAACCAATTCAAAAGTAGTTGAACATTTTAAAAAGAAATATTTATGCTGTCTTTCACACACATACACGCTTGCAAATCCAAACTACCTTGACTTGCCAAAAATTCAATTCTTCAGAGATAGAATAAGTGGAATGTGTTGTAGAAACCTTTGTAAAATGCCTCCTCTACTTAGCCAAACACATAACAATTTGAAGATACAGTATCTCAAGACGTGCCAGTATTAGAAGAAAGCCTTAAGACTTATGAGTATGGGACAGCTGTTTTGGTATTGACAGTGAGCAGAAAAAGACATTGCTTGGATTTTCTTTGAGAAAGAGAAAGGCTCTTGCATTCTGTTTGTTTTATGCTGCTGCTGTCTGTAACCATGGCTGGTTTTTTTCAGTACTCATGGAAAGTCATAAAATCTTTTTCCCTAACTAAATTAATTTAAAACCAAACAAGATTTACCTACTAATGAAAACACCATCACCTAAGCCCCAGTTGTATAAATGGGTGTCTTGCCTGAAATTAGCTCTGAGCACCCAATTTTATCACCTTTGAGACAGGCAATATGTTTTTTACGTACTGCAGACATGTTTGAGACTGGCTACAACCCTACTCAGGACCTGTGTATAGGGTATTCATTCACTGAGCTGCTGCTGCTTAAGACCACCTGCCTTAAACTTTCATGCCTGCTCAGCTGTTCTAGCTAATTACTGATCAGTATGAAAAACTAAATAACACAAAGTCTGATGAGCAGTATGATAAGATGACAGATTCCAGTTGTGTGTTCCTGCTTTGCCTAGCAGAGTCCATACAGAAAAACCACAATAGGATATGGCCATACACTTTTGATGATAAATCTCTCAAAAATCCTTAAAATCTTAAAATTCTGCAGTGACTAAGCTGAGGGAATGAACAGGAATACAAGACATTTCTCCGTGGTCCATCACAGCTGAAGAAATTTTTGTTTGGGAAAGGGAAGTTTAGGTTTTTAAGCTGGAAATAATACTAAAATGCACTGCTATCCAGTGCTCCAGGGCTTTCTCTGACTGATTCAAGAGCTTTTGTTTATGACACGGAGACCAATTGATTTACACTTTTTTGCTTTCAACAAGCCTCTCATGAAGAATACAGTAACATGCTAAAGTGCCAAAGAAGAAGGAAAGCACACTGATGAAAAACAGGCGTTGCAGCCATTAGCATCGACCAGCAATTGATCGCTGTATAAGCAAGCAAATAGGTACAGGATGATTATTGCATATACAGAAACATGATTTAATCTGGTTCAAAATGTGTATTTCCTTTGAAGAGGCTCTTTGGTCAGGAGGAACAAACTTCATTAGCACAAAACCAAGAGTCACGTGAGGAGCCTTTTCTTGGAGATTATGGATGTCCATCCTTTTGCAGACAGGAGGATATGAAAATAGTTTTCAGATGATATATTGGTCAATCAATAGCTTCATGTCAAACAGGGCCTTACTATGTCCTTTGCTTGTTTAATCAGATATTTTTTAGGACTTGCTAAAACCACACTATGACATCACTACAAGAATATGATTGATTTTGAAGAACGAGTGGGGGAAGAATAATATGTAAAGGAAGAATTTGGTCTTCCATGATGCTAGTGATCCTGCATTTGTGTTGAATAACAAACACTTTTGTTTATTCAGTGGCACCAGTTTTGTTAGAAGTAGGTTCTTCAAACTTAGATAAAAATAATTGAGCTCTCTTTTAAGTGGAAAAACCCCACCCATCTGTCAATCTGACAGTGGTATGTGAGTGAACTCCTGTCACACTTAGCCTGAGCTAAAATGACATCACTTTTCACTCTCACCCTGAGACCTAAGGAGCTTCAACACTTGAGATATGAAAGACCAATAACTTAATCCACTGTTTGAAGCAATCCCTATTTTTAAAGCAGTGTTGTATTTGATTAAGCCACTGTAATGCTCCGCAGAGCCGTGTCAAGTTAAATTATATTGTTTTAAATAGAAATGCCATTTTACATGAAACGCAAAACTTCAGTCTTATTGCATTTTTATAAGAAAACCAAGTACTATTTATTTACATCTGGACAGCCCTGTTAATAGCAATCTATAGCTGACAGACATTACAAGTTTGGATGTGTTTTAAAGTACTACAATATTATAATCTTGTGGATTTATAGATTAAAAATATTGAACTATGTTTTCAAAGGTATGTACAGGTTCCTTAAATTCAAAGCCAGAAGATATCCCTGCAATAATCACTGAGTAATTATGCAAGTCCCAATATGACATAAACATTGCTATTTTTAACAAAGAACTTTTAATCTCATCAAAACTATCCTTCTTAGCTCAACAGAATTTGTTTCCCACGGTCCCACATTGACTGGCATTTATAACATTGCCTTTCTTAAACCTGTTACCTGGGTCATTCCATTCACACTCTCTAAATATTGGCACAACGTTAGATTTCTCCAAGTCCTCTGAAATCTCTCCAGTGTTCCAACACATTAAAAATCAACATTAAACGCCTGGACAGTTCTTTGGCCACCTCTGTTAGTATTAATGGATGCAGGTTGTCCGCATTCAATGTCATTGTAACTATCAACTTTGGCATTTTGGAAAAGAAAGTGTTTCAACAGCATCATACTACTAGATGACTACGTACCTTGGCTTTTCCTCTAAAACAGAACAGAAATGTTACTTGAGCAGTTTCTGCATTGTTATTAATACTCTACCACAACAGCCTAGGAATAGACTAGCACATTGTTCAGGTACTTAACCCCTACCCTGCAGAACATGTGTGAGCACATACAGACACACACATTTTTTGACATTTCAGTACATTGAATAAAAATTGCCTTTGTGTACTTGGGTTCTAATAATTTTTCTATTCTTTTTAGCAACCATCTAGGCCATGTGGTACTACTAATTAACCTTTTCTCCTTTTCTTATTCAATAGTAATAATAAATACTAATTTTCCTTCCAAGATGGGCTGTTCATGAAGTGCTACCTTTTTTCTTGAACACAGAGTTGTGGTTTCAGAAACAGAAGCAGAAATTCTGAGACTGCCTGCAGTAGGACTGGGATGGCATTCCAACAGAATTTCAGAGTTTACGAGGAAGAGATGATCAAGCGATCTCTGCCAACAGATGGCAATCCAGTGCTTGTTCTGCCCAAGGATCCTCCAGACTTTAATCTGTCGTTGCAAATCTATTCAATAGTGACATTTTATGTAGAGCAACACCATCCTGAGATACTCAGATCGCATTTGTGACCTGAATCATATTTGCATTGCTGTCTGCTCAAGTAATGATTAATGAATACTAAACAACAGAGTTGAAAATGACCAGCAATGACACTTAGTCTGTATCTAATTCGTTATAAAAAAATCAGCATCACAAGACTTTCAGTGATTAATTTCTGAACTTGGAAATGAGATACACCATCAGTCACTTCTGAGTGATGTGCATCTCTGAGAAGAATTTGTGGAAAAATGTGTGTGACACACTGGAGCAGATGTGTATCTGACAATGGAGATCTCAGTCTCTCAATATATTCTTGAATCAGTAGCACCTTTCAAACCTGCAAATGTCCTAACAGAATAGAGTTATAGTTAGGAAAATACTTAGGCACTAAATGTTGCTTTTATTCAAACTTAAATAGCAGTTGGACATCTTCAGGACTTCAAAATATCCTGCCATTTTCTTTCAGTGTTTAAACCTAGGTTTGGCCTCAAACTAGTCACTCAGATTTACAGATACTGGCCAAAACAAAATTAAACCTCAGAAGCAGCATCAAAGTATCTCCTAAATATATCTCACGTGTTCTGTTTAACTGGAGAAGCATCTGATTTTGTCAGCAGGCTGTAATGGTGAGAGGAACAAAGGTGAGCAGAAGGACCATCAAATTGTTGTCTCCCTGCCTGTTAACACAGACAGAATGATTTCCCTGGGCTGTACCATCAGGGCATTTGGGGATATAACAGTAAATTTGACAAAGCAAACTCTACTTGTGATTTCCCCTATACTTGATAAATTGACCATATATATATATATATGGTGTGAAATTCAGCCATTAAATTGAGGGCTTGTTGGCTGAAACAGTGCAGACCATTTACCAGAATGCCTTGGGAAGCTGAACAAACTTTCTTTCCATGCTGTGCTCACGGGAACATGAAGTTTTCTCTCACAGAGGTTAAAATGTTTGAAAAGTGGAACCCTATAAAAAATTCTGTTTGTGCAGCTGAAGTTCTGATGCTGTTTACCTGAAATGTTTCTATAATTCCTAAACTTTTGAGTTTCAGGTTGGTGATTTGCGAGTAGCAGATTGCACTCTCCTGAACGAAATCTAACAAGCGCCACAAAGTGAAAATAAACTGGAGAGACTTGAAATAAAAATCACTTCAAGAAATCTAAGCGTGGTGGGTTTTTTTTTTCTTCCTCCCATTTTAAGCCAACTAAACTCCCAACACATTCTGATCATCTCGCCACAGTGTGTCTGTGCTGGTGACAACTGATTCATGTGTACATTTACATATCCCCTCAGTGCCAGCAGCAGAATACAAAATGGGTCCTCCTGCTCTGGCAGATGACACAGCGCTGGCAAATCAGGAGGAGCTGTCAAAAACAGCTGTCCATTAAAAGAGTTTGCTGAAACAACTAAGAGCTGTTTGAAAATGCTAGGTGGTAGAATTTAATTGGAGTAGCAACTGTTCAAAATTAAGATTAAAAAGGACCAGTCGGTACGGGTGGGTTTCAGGTTTAAGGGGTGTTTTTATATATGGATATTTACATTTGGGATATAAACAATTAAGTTTGCTGATTTCCTCTGTCTCTTTCTGCTTACACTCACGCTCCATCCTGTGGGTCAGAAAGTTCAGGCATGTCCATAACTGATCCGTTGCACATTAAGCACAGCAGCTATCCACACTGGTACCCAGGCAATGCTATCAGAGATAAAGGGAAAAATGTCAAAATCATGTTTTTTAAAAGCAGCCTGTCTGTGTGGGTGCAAATGCTGTTATGCTGCACTGCTGGTACATTATTAACTGCCCATGTGGACAGGGGCTGTGGTTCGTTTTCTGCAGTGGAAACAAGATGCAGGCACAGACGGCCCAAATGGAGCTTCCAGCAAGTGTGTTCAATTACACCATCCACCCTGTTTAAAGGCCACATTTGTCTCAGCACATAAAATTGCATGCACATAAATGAAGGACTTTGTGAAGTTTTCCCCTTAGAAACAGAGTAGTCTTGGGAAAAGAGACCACTGCACCAGCCCAGAAAATTTCATTTTTCTCTAGGAGCTTGATCTGAATGTGCTGGAGGCAATGCTAAGCCCTGGTTTGGCTTAGGCAATCTCTGAATCAGAAACTTGACTGTGGAACAAAAGTAACAGAATAGAAACACAGGCAAGAAAAACTGTTTGGCAAAAGCTAGAGATTCTGCATATTCTCCCTAGTTTAGCTGAATATTTTGTTCATCAAAAACATTTGAAAAAATACAAAAATGAAGTCAGTGTGTTTCATTTTGACAGTGTCAAAACAAAATTATTTTAATTTTGCGACTTTAAAGGTTTTACATTTCAAAACTTTGGGTTTTTTCCTTTTTTTTTTTCTTTAGAGAAAAATATTCAAAATCCTAGGAAAAGGTTTTCTTCAAGCCCAAATAAATATGTTTCTTTTGGGAGCTTTTTTTTTTTTTGCTCTGCAGTAAGCTTTAACACAGGCAGAAGATCTGCATTTAATTCTTCATTTTGCTACCAAGTCCTCATCACAGCGCCTTGGGCACTGACTCTACTTATGTGCTTTAGCTTAGCACATCTGTAAGTGTGTTTAAAATGTTTCTAGTACTTTGATAACTTAGCACTTACTCTTTTCCTGAGATGATTAAAAATCTCCTTGGTGTTTCGTTTTAGAAAGCAAACACTGAGGGACACAAACTGCATCCTATCCATTGCTGGTCTCATATAGTGAATGTAGGAAGGCAATATATAGTAGGTACATAGCCTAAGTTTCTTCTGTGTTTCTTTTGAAACACAAAGACCTACATCTTGAAAGAATTCAGAATAACCATGGATATTTTGCAACAATATTTTTTAAGTTCTAGTGCCATTTAATTTTTGCCTCGCTTATAACTTTTTAATATGCTGGACTCTGGTTTTGGTTTGTTTGCTTTAAATAAAATCTGCTTTAAAATGTAAAAAAAAAAAATCATTGCAGCAAATCAGAAAGCATGCAGGCACTAAAATTAAACTTCCCATTCCAAAAGAAAAAATAGAAGTTGAAAAGGCATTAGGCTCAGTTTCCCAGCAGAAACTTTACAGTAATGCGTGTGACTGCAAGTATATAGCTCAGTGTATGCAATACATTGCAACTAGAAATAACAGTGACAGCTGGTGGGTTAGTAAACAGATTTCATTTCAGTTTTTGTCTGAAAATTATACAAATTTTTCTTTAATATGATTCTTTGCTACATCTTCTGTTTCCATTCAATGAGAAGGCCATTTCCAATTTGTATCCAAGCTCTTTTAAATATTTTATTGGACTTAAAACACATAAATGAAATAAACAAAAATAATTTTGAAACATTTGAATGAAGTTTGTAATCTATTGGAATGATTAAAAAATGTAGGTGTTAACAGAATTTGGAAGAGGGTGGGCATAAATGGAAAGCATGTTTATAGCCTCATATACACATAGTGACACACACCCCAATAAAACCATATACATCCTTTTAGGGTGTTTTACATGAACAGAGATATACTTTCTCTTCAATGTTTTCTGAAATTTCCTTCAGGAAATTCCTTCAGGTAATTTTATTTCCCTTCAAAAGCCTTTGAACTAATGTAAGCTTGAGAAAATGTGAAAAAAAGCAGAAGAAAGGAAACACCTAAAGTGATCCAAAGACATTCTCTAATGGCACAAAATAACAAAAGCTCGTTCTAGTTCTTTGCATATAAATTTACGGGTAGGGAGAGAGATGGATCTCGATATGGGTTGGGCAATTTCAATTAAAAATATCCTATTTACACTTTCATTAGGAACTACATTTAAACATCTATTTTATGCCAAATTACCTGTAACTGGCCAAAGGAAAAGTTTTGAGTCAGGCACGTAACCGGCTCCCAGGAACAGTAACAGGGGTGGCTCATACAGCTCTGTGTGGGCAGATTGTAGCCTTGGGGCAACAGCCAGCCATATCTGAGATGAAATCTGTTACTTCATTGCTTCTTTTCATATCCAAATAATCTGTGCATACAAGCAGATTAGCTAGCAACATCCAAGCATGTAGTACAGCTTTACTGCTTTGTTTCTATCGCTGCAATCTCTTGCTGCAGAGACTTTACAGAAACAAAAAAAACCCCAAAGTCTGATATGAGATTATTAAGTAATTCTGGATCAAAACTCTAAAACACCATGTGCCTCTTGTGTGAAGTGAGGGGATGTTGAGGCAGGTAGAACAGGCCTGTGCTAGCATCAGCGCAGTGATCATGGAAAAGAAGGAGTCTTTGGTTGGGACTTCAATAAACTACATCTATCCTATTTAACCTGAATGCTGCAGAAGCCCAGGTATTTCATGCGTATTAGCAGTATGTCAACCAACATGGGAAAGAACAGCTTTCATATTAGGCCACATACAAATCAATATACAACAGCATTGAAATTTAATACATTGCACAGACATTGATATAATCTTGCCATTAAAAACATCACTCTCTGTCTCCTTTTATTAAGGCCTTCGCTTTTGAAGATCAGCTGCTCTGCATGCTCTGTACTGCCTCCTGTTTTAAAATGCAGAATTCAGCAAGGAATAATCAGCAAGGATTAATTCATTATTAGTTAATATTAGCATTAGTTAAGTAATTAATCAGCAAGGAATAATTCAGCAAGGAATAAGTCCTGGGTACCCCAATATACTGTCTTTGCAATGCTTTTTTTCATTATTCCAGTACACAAACATCCTTGTGATTAAGAAGTGAGTCTGGCTAATGACAGCCACTACGAAGCTAGAAATAACTAATATTTGCATCAAATCCCCACAGCATGCTTTTAGTGTTGCTGATTTAATATTGCAATAGCACCGCTGACCTATTTTACTATTAATAACTGGTACCCAAATTTAAATTTAAAACAGAAGAAACAACTTAGTGCATTTATGTATGTGAGCTTCTTGGAGGGAATGAAGATCTTTCATCCACAGCTCAGATACTTAAAGGCTGGCTTTTATAAGGAATGAGCTCACAGGGTCTTTTCTCTTTGCCTAAAAGCATGATCAGTTTTAATAGTTTTGTAAAGGTTTTAAGAGTTGTATGTCTAGAAAATTACTCTAACAAGGCCTAGTGAGACGAGATGGAAAAGGGAATTTAAAGAAGATACAGAAGGTACAATTTAACTGTGATTTTCTTCTATAGGGAGCTTGAGTATTAATAAGCTTGACCATCTAGCAAGTGGAAGGCAAACACGATACTGGATGCTCTCACTCAGACAGGTTTCAAGATTGCATTATTCAATGCAACGAGCAGAGAGCCTCACCACTGCGGTGGAAAATCTTACACTTCCCTGAAATGATACTAAAACCTCTGCACACCAGGCCACTGAAAAGCTATTTGAACTAAGTAAAGCTGCCACGGTGTTATCTACAGAGCGAAATCCAAAAGCAATCTCTGGGTCCAGCCACATACAATGGGGTCAACTGCACAGGCAACGCTGATCTCAGCCAGCGCTAAGGCAGCTCTAAATACAAATGCAAATTGAGAAACCAGAAAGGGGGATATAAAGAAATGAGGGACCATTCTTAAATCAAAAGCTATGGCAGGTCACACCGCTCACTCATCTGTGTGTGCACTTTGTGATTCTCATTCAGTTCTTTTGGATTCTC
Source organism: Dromococcyx pavoninus (assembly GCA_033558185.1). Classification (NCBI taxonomy): domain Eukaryota; kingdom Metazoa; phylum Chordata; class Aves; order Cuculiformes; family Neomorphidae; genus Dromococcyx; species Dromococcyx pavoninus. The sequence continues at coordinate 164,518 of JAUMJL010000491.1, forward strand.
AAACAAAGTGCGGAGTCCTAAAAATATTTGGAACTATTACAAAGCATAAATTATAAATGTGTCGAGAAAATGGAAAAAGGTGTCTTGGGCCTACTTAGAGCACAAAATGATCTCAACCATTATTCAACAATGATATGAAGATCTTTTATTTCATTTCTTCTTAACAGTTCCCTGTGTTTGCTATCATTTCTTGCCCAGCACCGTGTCAATAATTACTAAATTAGCAGGACGCCTGTACAATTTCAGCTCAAGTGTTATTACTGACAAGTCAAACAAAGAAAGCTGATCGAAAAGATGGGACTCCATCTCCTTATTTAAATGGACCGTGTTCACAGAAGAAGATTGAAACTCCTTTTTCTTCAAAGGAAGAAGGGAAGGGTTTAGTTTACATTTTGTGCTGCTCAAGGACAGAGAGTCAGAGGAAATGCCTTTTTAATGTAAACCTCTTTTCATTTCCAAGGGACAAAAATGAAGGTTATTTAAAAGAATCATGCTTGGTGGAAGAAGTAATTATGTATTTTTTTCAAATCTCAGATGAATAATGCTTTTATATTTCCCTGAGATGACCCAATTCGCTTTGTGATGTGCTCCCTTAAATGTAAGTGTGCTGTCTTCTTTGAACCTCATTGTTTTTAGTGTCTAAAGAAGCTGCTCTTATACCACAGTGTTGATTGATTTTTGTTCTGTACCAGTGCCCAAGTATTCATAAAGCTATTGCCGGTTTATACGACCCGCAAGTGAAAATGGTGTATAATATCTACTTCTGGGTATCTCCAAAACATGTTCAAGTTCAACACATGTTCAAGTTAATTTTTTGAAAAGTATTGCTCCAACACAGGATCTAAATTTATAACTCATTAGGGCTGGAGAACTCCATAATCTGAAAGACCCTAAAGGATTTCCAAGATCATGCAGACCTTTCTTAATATTTGCTTGAGGTCATTTTTGAGTGGAATAAATATGTATAGCTGTTGGCATTCCTAAACATGTGAAATAGGATGCAGTTCTGGAACTTTCCTCAGAGCTGATTCTACTTTTCCTTTTTCATTACTCCAGTGGCTCATTCCTCCCAAAAGAAAAGGTTTCACAATCAAGACTGACAGCATTTATGTCTTTTAATCCAAATCGTCTACTCCAACAGTGCTGAAAGTGTTCTGGGATTTTTTTTTTTTTAGGCAGCAACTATGAAAACATGGGAAAAAAAGCCCAAAACACAATCATTCTAATATGGTAAAGCAAAAAAAGAGACAAATTCCATCAGTCTGAGTCATCTAACAATTAGTATGTGCTACTCCCCAAACTCTGGAATTTATTTAGTTGTTGTCACTTGTCATGTAAACAAGCCAATGGGGACTACTTAAATCTATAAAATTAGACATTAGGTTTCAGGCCCTTTCATGTTTTTTTGATTAGGCCTAGGAAAGGTCCTAATCACTCACTGACTCTCCGGGCACTACCTTAATGCCAATAAATAAACAATGATAAAGCTAACTACAGCATCTCACCGACGTTTTTCAAACATTAAAAATTATTCTATTTTCATTTTTTGGCAAAAGTTTTTGGTTGAGTTCTCAGTAGCTCCAAAGCAAGTCTCTTTTATTCCCACAGAGCTGAATCCAATTACTAATTTCACTTGCATTACACCCTATTCTATTCTTTAATTCACAATCAGAGGAATAACTACTTTAATGTCTGTCATCTGCTACTTCCAGTTCTACAGTCTCACAGGCTAGGGTACAATTATGCAAACCAAACCCTTTTCTAGGCAGAATCACTTATAAATCATCTTTTTCTGTTTAATCAGTCTGAAACTTTTTTTTTGCAAAATAGTCTGTTCTCTAAGCTTTAATTTTCATGAAAATATTGAATAAAGAAGATTTTTTTTTCCAAAACACAAGTGTTTCAAAAAAAATGTGACCAACTGAAAGCAAAGAAACAGGTTTTTACACAGATTTTTGCAAATGAGTGGGAACATTGCAGTAGAATTCACTTCAAAAAAGTACCAGTCCTTTTGTTGAAAGTATTTTTGAGGCTAGCTGCAAAGTGATCTAGTAATGATGCTAATGAGCTATTTAATTATTTGCCTTTTATTCAGAATCAACTATAAGACCTCTAGGTATGCCATATTAAAATTAATTACTATCTTTCAGTTTCTAAAGATACCATAGGAAATATAGAATGAAATTTAAAAAAAAAGAAAAGAAAAAGAGATCTTGGATCAGATAAAATTTGAATTTTCAGTTTATCACACAAGGAGAAGGGATAGTCTGTGAAAATGAAAGACAATAGATATTTGAATCTACTTCTCACAGAATGCACAAATTAATCTGTTGTGCTCTAGGCCACAGATATTTATTAAAGATAAAAATTATAGGAGAAAAAAGTGGCTAAAGCTGTATTCTAAGACTCTTGATTCAATTACAGAAAATTAAGTACTTTAAAAGGTACTTAATCTCCACAGAAAAAGGAAACAACTTTCCTCAAGGAGCAGATTATACCATATTACTTACCAGGGAGTTTCTTGCACCCTCTTGTGAAGCATCTGGTTCAGATCACTGCTAGATGCTATCTAGGAAAGTGGGTGGAATTGGTCTGATCCTGTATGAGCAAGCTCACTAATACCTAAACAGAGCCATATCTGAGGTAATATGTGACTACATCTTAATAACAAATCATGCAATGAGAAATGAAATAATGCACTCCCATGGTACTGCTGGGAAATTTGGCAGAAAGGAATAGCTACCCAAACTGGACTTAGAAATAAAGAATTAACACCTGCATGTTTAGAAAAAAAAAAAAAGCCTTCTAGACAGCTTTGCATGAGATTCATGTACAGTCATTCAAGGCAGTGAGAAAATGGATGTCTACTTAACCATCTGTATAATTATTCGAGGAGAAATGTTCTCCTTTTTCATACATTCCCAGTCCATGCAGGAAGAACACAATGATTGCTTATGCTAGGATGGAATTACGATGGTGTTTACTTTGGCAGGGAACAAATTTAGTGCTAGTTGAAACCTTTTTTGTTGACTTTTACACTCATTACATGCTGTTGCAGCAACTCATGAAAATTATTAATAGAAATACAAACAGCTCAATGTTTTTTAAAATCACTGTTTGTTTCTTTGAGTCAAGTAATCAAATCTTCCTGTTTAGAGAACTGGGATACTGAAAAAAAGTATGGCATTCTGAGGAACTAGTTCATTACAGTGCATTTTGCAATATTAATACTGTGTAATGAATCTGAGAGTCTGGTATAAAGATTTAAAGAAACTCTAAAGATTTCTTAACTCATCTCTAAATTATTATTTTGTCATCCCTAAGATTCCTGAGGGAATGCTCATAACTTCAAAGAAATCACAGCAACAAGCAATGTAAACAGTTACTTACAACATGCAATCTCTTTGGCTAAGATTTATGTCCCCTGTGCGAGGCAGCTAACTGAAGTACCTACCATAAAAGCTTTGTTACCCTACAAATAACTAAATAGGTGTTGGAGGAAAACAGGAATCTCGAAAGGACAATTGAGATCAGAGATAGGGTAAATTGCCTCCTTAAGGTGCCTCTCACTACATTGACTACATGGAGAGGCACAGTAGAGTATATTCTTAAGTACCTTAGTTAAGTGCCTAAAGTTAGGTGGAATAAATCTGGGCCTCCTGTCTGAAAATATTTTTATACACAGGCCTGATTCATGTTTGTGTGTTTGTCTCATGACACTGTATGTTACAGACACAAGCATCTTAGGTAGTTTAAATGTGCACTTTGTATACCTGGGCCCATTATTACATATATTTTCGTCTCGTTACATGTGGAATGCAAAAAGAAAGTTTAAAGAAAATGGCAGTTTGTTCAACAGCATTTAATTCAAGAAAACCAGCATTGTGTATATATATGTGTGAGATTCTACAGAGGATTCATCATGTGTCTAATCCAGCTTCTTTAGAAATAATGTTATATCTTCTTTGGGAGATAGGTAGAGACTTGGTCTACCACAACACTGTATTAAATCTTCAGTAAGTAGAATTCCATGCTGTCTATTACACAGGAGACCTTACTAAGTGATCAGCTGTTTCTGTTTGGTCTTCATTCAAAATCTATAAACAACTATACTGAATATAAATGTACACATAGAGACATAAGAAATTATGCATAGACATTATTGGCTTATACTGAATTTTAGGCACAAGATAATTTCTTCTGGCAATGAAAATCCACAGGAGACAACTGAATCTTTTAAGTATCCCCTCATGGACCTCTCTTATAAACACCATCCCTGAGGAGAAAATGTTTTATCCCACTAGAGTTTACGGAAAATGATCACCAACGCTTCTCAGAGCAGGTATGGGTCTCCACCAGCTGGTATTTTCCCAATTCCACCATTCACACAGCTACACGTCCAAGTTTCAGCCACCTGTGAGAGTCTCCCGTTATGAAAAGTAGACTAATTCTTAGGGAAGCTGTAAATATTGAGTAAGGGCAAAATGAAGCCGGTGCCATGATCTCAGTGTTTGGTGTTATTTGGAGAGAAGTCTTCATGCATGCGCCAGGTCCAGCAATGCTCAGCTGAACTTATAGTAGAAGAAGTCCTTGACAAAAGCAACTTTGCAAGACCAAGTTTTAGCAACAAAGACTATGTCGTGGCTGCCTGGAGCTGATGCATCTTCTATGACATTATTCTTAGAAAAGGGTGAAGTTCTAGTCATTTTATAAAAAAGTGATTGTTCATTTGGAAGGGCTGCGGGCTGGGATCTGCAGCTCGTGTGAGCTGAAACACCTTCTACAAGCAAAACCAACTGACAATTGCTGAGGCCCTGGCACACCAAATTTTAAGTGAATTTACAAGTTTCTCTCCCCAATACCAAATGCTATAGTGTCTACATCAGACAGAAAATTATGCGTGGGCTGCTTCCTAACAAAAGTTTTTCTAATTGTTTCAGATACACCATCTGTTTCTTATCAAAATGATGGTGAAACTGCAAACCTTTATAAACTTCATCCTAGGTTTCTCTTCTGAATGCAATTAGCTTAGTACTGGGTGGTATAGCTTCAAAAACACAGAGGTGCTGCTTCTATCCAAATGTACATGGAGCTTATGAGTCTTCCTACGTGAGAAATATTAAGGGAACAGCTTTCACACTAGTTTTTTATTTTCACCTACAGGGAAAATACAATGAAGATACCCCTTTCCAGTTTGGTTTAATTTATTTTGTTTCTAGAGAAAACCAGGCAGAATTGTCTCAGGATTTCTTTATTATTTTCATATAAAACCAATCTCAAGATTGGTGGTTAAATAGATTTCAATAAATATTTCAGATTAAATCCTCACAATGCTTTGTGTTCTACTATGGGCACCTCTTCCCATCTAGATACAAGTTTTGTCTTTAACTTCAGAGTATTTCTTAATATACTTTACCACAATAGTGTTTACATTCCCCAGGCAGGACTCCCTGCTTAGCCCATTCTTCTACTCAAAAATATGCTTCAGTGTAGCTGGCATGAGACAAAAAAGAAAACTTCCCTTGGACAAACACCAACACATTTCAACAAAGCTTCTGATCAAAGTGCAAGAAAGAAATGAAAAACAAGAAAGGCAATAGTTGCAACAGCTCAACAGCTATTGTGAAATTTCTTTAGGGAACCAGAAACCATCCGTTAAGTATCTATATGGTGGCTTTAAAGTATGAGCAGCATTTCAACAAAATGCCAAGAAGAAAACTTTCATCAAGGAAGTTTAACCATTTCTGCCATTTTAGGAGTCAAAGAGGCAGGGTGACAAGAGAGGCAAAGGCTTCCTCTGTAGGAGGTGAAGAGCAGGTGAAAAGGCAGAATGCATCTGATTACAGGAATCTGGGTACCACGAGTGCAATCCCACACTGTGGGTTTGCAATGCTTTGTAGAAAATATGTCTCTCTGTGACTGTTGCTATGATATCATGGGCAAAAGCTTGCTCTTGGTTAATCTTGTACAGCTCAATTGATCATAGCTGAATGACTCCAGATGTAACAATGTGGAATCTGTCCCCCTATATATTTAAACCTGAAATTAATGGATGAAAAGAAAATCCTTTGAATTGTAATATTGAAAGAAGAAAGAAAGAACAATATGACTATGGTTTAAACACACCAACACTAATCACAAGCCTGGTAATGAAACAGTGTTTAGTGGCCATGATATTTTTATTTTCACTTAATCCAAAAGATTTTCTGTGTGTAATTGCTTTGGAAGTTACAGCTCTAAGGCGTGACACATTTTTGTGACGATAACATCAACGTGCAGAGAGAAACATTAGTGCTCAGTGTCAAGCACACTTGAGTTTTTCAATACACTTGGAGGAAGATACTCATAAAGGCTCATCACAATGGCATGGAGGACTAATATTCCAGACAATTGGGCTTTCTGCTTCAGATGGGACAATTCAAATGCGGATGTCTTTAAAGCACGTTTTCATCTCCTTTATTGCTCACAGGAGGAAAAGAGATGCCTTTTTTGTTTATAAAATGTAGGACTGAAAACTATCTGAACAGATGCTGGAGACTAATGACTCACTTTCATTGTTGCAGAAACAACCACTTGGTCATCTCATGCCCCTTTCTCACTAAATCTCATATAAATATGATTATAACTTAAATTGTTATGGTTTGCAGAGGGTTATAGGGGTAGAAAACTTGAAGCTGGAGTCAGCCATTTGACAACATTCCCTTTCCCTTCATGATATTTTCTTTAAAATTTACAAAACCTATGCTTGCTAAATACAAGTGAAGGTCTTTGCCACCAGAATCTAAATTGGATATAATTGGATACTTGTATGTCAAAGCACTCAGAGACATAAATCCAAGTATCAGCACATCAATAGGAAGGCAACTGGGTCACAAGATAACCTATAGAATATATGATATATCTTCTTAAAGCTGTTCTCAGAATTCAAGGAATCCTTTTCTTAGATACTGAGTGGATGTCTCTTATTAAGGGGGTGTTTATAATGGTCGACAATGCATTTCAGATATAAAGCCAACACTAGTCTTCCATCAAAGGTAGAGAGAAACCTAATAGCATAAAATAAATCTCTGCAATACTTCAATAGCAGAATGTTTGAACAATTTTCAAATGTAGTCATGAGTATCAGAAATGCATCTGAACCTAATGGAGAGTGCAAAGGTAAAGCAGACCTTGAAATGATCAAAACCCACTTGTCCAAGTAATTATGCAGACAATTTCTAACATTTATTTTTCATGCCTAAACTAGCTGAGAAGCCTCAGCCAACACAGGAAGGAGCCCTGGCCTAGTGATATGGACAGAGGATTTCATGTTTCAACAAGGGATATAAAAATGAAATTATAATTGCAGGTGGAGTCTTTAAAAACATTCTATGAAAGAAGATAAGTCAAGAAGGAAATTAAGTGATGAAATCCTAAACAGGTGAAAGTCTTTTAATTTTACTTTGTTCCTAATTTAACAAGCTCCAAGTTTAAGTACAACTGGTAGGGCCAAATGCTTACAGTAGAACATATCAAATCCATAACCATTTAGCTGAAAATGGGGTTATGATGACAGGGCAGCAGAGTCATTGCTAATGCTGGCTACTAAGTCGAGCAGTATAGCCAAGTACCTGACTCTGATAAGCTGAAATGTCTGCGTGTTTTGATACAGTTATGTCTACAATACACTCAGAGATACATAATTCTTCTTTATGGCACTCCTTACTGCCACATATACATAGATTTCCCTCCCTTTCCACCAAGCTATATAGATTTTCTAAATGCATGCAAATGTATCCAAGATGGCTCATTTTGTTATCAATTCCCCCAGTGCTAGCATTCTAATCATTAACTAATTGTCTCTGTGCTCTATTGACAACTCGGCCACCTTCTTGCTAATTTTTGCTGACATGATGGAGGCTCTGAAGAACTGGGTTAACCTTTCAATGTCCATTGAAGATCCACAGGTCTGATGACGATTGATTGACCTGGCCTCTATGTTAGATAAAACCTCATCAGCTTTCCAAGTGATTTGTGTAATGAGGCGTCGGTAATTGACAACAGGTAAGTGAACTTAGAAGTCCCCTTCTTTATTGCTCTGCCAAAATGAGTAGAAAATTCAAGTATCTATAATGAGTGCAAACTTGTAAGAGTTAGCATAAAATACGATGCGTACTTGTGCATTGCAATATAATGTATTTTTTTCTTACGGATATACAGAGGGACATGGGTATGATGTGCACAAAATACATGGCATTTGGGATGTGCACAAAATACATGGCATATAATTGATATGTGTCTTTTATGGATGTGTATGTGTGTGTATATAATACATATATATTGTATTTAGTGTGTTACAGAAGCATATGCTCGCTGCTGTGTTCTCATAAAATCTTCTGTGTGGTTTAGGAACCTATATAGTAAACATCAATCTGGATTATGATAACATAAAATTACAAAATGTTTCCAAATGCTTACTGAATGTTCAAGGAGAGATCTGTAGCTGGCCATCCAAATTCTTGGCTCCCCACTCAACCCTGACTATAGTAAGAATGAGAATTAAATGATCTCAGATGAGAACAAGACGGTTGCCTTGCTATGGCGTTTAAGGGCAGTCTACACAGCCCCACGCCTGTTTTCTCAGTGCTGCTGTGTGGACTATGGAAAGTGCTGCATTTTCAGCTCTACATGACTCAGGTCTGCTGTTCTTATTTCAAGTCATTTATATATGCTTTCAAACAAATTTATTCAAAGAATAACTCACCTTTTTGCTCTCAAGATGTACCCCAAATGCTTAAAACTGTTCTTAAAATAGAAATGGAACAACTGAATTTGCTGTACCATAAACCTCTATGGTTGTCTTCTTTTAATTTTACATTTAATAGCTATAAAACTATCCACAGGGGACAACAATACAAAACTAGATACAAGTGAATATTATTAACAAAGAGTGATCTTCTGGCTGACTCAGCCAGACAGAGAGCATGAAATGTACCATCTATGCAGACAGACATGGAGATATACACACCAAAAGTACGCATGAAGGCTCAAAATAAACATAAATTTAGTATATATGTTAAAAATTATTCTCTCAAAAAAAAAACAAACCCAAAATTCTGGATTTGTATCCTAGTTCATCTGTGGTAAAACAGAAAATCTCCTGTCGTCCCACTTTAGCTCTGTGTCCCTGAACATTCCTCATTTCTTTCAAATTTTTATGCCAAAAATACTTGCATTCTCCTGATAACTCTGTGTTGGTGCCCATGTGGTCATCAGTGCTTTTCATCTGATGACATAGACAAAACTGGCAGCTCTTGTCAAAAGCAAGCCAATATAGTCTGACACAAGTATGTGCATTTCTTTTTGGTGATTTTGTAAAATTTTTTTTGCTTCTTGGAGGATTTCGAGAGTCCATGCACTTTACCTTCACAGCCATTATTTGGATCTGGCATTATATCACTCATAGTAAAGTTCAACTGATAATAATAATAATTAAAAAAACCCCAATTCTATAGAAATTAAGAAATGTTTTTGGTAGCAATGAGGACTCTAGGTATTATCTTTGGAAAGAAGAAAATGGAATGATCTCATTTGCATGTGTTTTGTTTAAATGACCATCTTATTTTATTTGTTCTATAGAATTTTGGAAAAGGTATCTGAGTTGATCTTTCTTCCTAGATCATGATAAAGTGCATCTACCAAAAAAAATGCATCTACCAAAAAACTGTTTTTAGTTGAAATTTATAAGCCTTCTCTGCATTTTTAAAACATCTATTTTTAAAGCATTTAAAATAAACAAATGAACATCTTACTATTGCCCATCAGTGTCTCCTATCATAAAGAAAACACAAAATATTTTAAAATCTTACCTAAGATGAAAACAGTATTAGTTGAAATGCAAAATAATGGCTAAAATCCTGGTATAACTGAAATCAATGGCAAGGCTGTCATTGACTTCAATGAGCAAAAGATTTCTTTAATTTTTTTTATCTACCACAATGGGTTACCAAAGTCTAATCCTGATTTTATTGGAGGAAACTACCAATTTCTTCAATTGAAATGCTTAAGATTATCCCTTGAAAAGCAGGAATTCAATCAAACAAGAAAATGAAGATACACTGATGACTTTTCTGCTTGTCATCAAAAGACGACAAAGAGTCCACAATCCTCAGAAAATGTCAGTCTTCCTCCCTATGATGCTAGATGAAATTTTTTTGATAATACAGCTGATTTTTCTTTCTCTTCAGCATTGCTGTTCTTTAGGGGCAGTCCTGTTCACAACTCATCGCATGATGTGAATCCTGCAGAATGACTTGGCACAGACTTCCCTGCACCTAAGCCTTGTTCTGTTCACTTTGATGAAGCCAACAATTAGTTCCTATCTTTCCGTAGGTAGAGACCATTGGGCAATTCCTGAATACAACCAGAGACCAGTTCAGTGCAGTCCAGGAGGAAAGCAGGCTGCGTTTGGTTCTAGGAAAAAGTCGGATTTTCGAGATCACACTGAGAGAAATTTTTGGTTTGGGTTGACAGTGAAATTTTCCACAGCAAATTAATGTTGAGTCTTGGCTGCGAAACTAATTATTCATCATTGTCTTACACATCATCAATTCACAAAAGTAGAATAGTAAAGGCAACTTTTTATGTTTCTTACGATTTTTGAAAAGTCTTGAATTTAGTTAAAATAAGGCAGATGATAGATAGAGGTCCAAAACACAAATACAAGAAACACTTTATAATTCAACCTATTAGTATATTTTTAGAAAAGTCAGAATTGTCTTGAATCCTAGGAACTGCATTTATCCAATTTTCAAAATTAATAACCTAGGTCTACAGAAATTTTTTTCTCTTAACATTCTCCCATTACTTTCTTGTTCTATCATTTTTATCTCTAAATAATTAATAGTTCCTGTGTTTTCAATTTGGTGTTTGGATGTAAATTATTGTTATATTAATTTTATATAATTATAATAATATTAGTACTGAATTATACTTATCTGTCTATATAAAACATTCTATTAATAGATTATATTAATATAACAAAACATTATATTAATATGGGAGCAATAGAGTGAAATTATCCTAACATATTTATAAAAATATGCATATAAATGCACGTACATATTTTTTTACATTCTCATCTGCAAAAAATCTGGGTTAGTAAAACCACACAAAAAGGCAACTTCTACCTGTCTTTTTAAAACTTAAGTGTTAAAATAGTGAACTTTCAAAATAAAAATTATTCTTATTTAATATTATTTACTCTATAGTGAAAAATGATTCACAAGAAGTGCCTAACGTGCAATAACATTACAAAATAATCTAATTTCCTTTGTATAAAAACTATCCAAAATACCAGTTTACCAGCTAACTAAAAACAGAAACATGAGGTCTTGATTGAATACTGAACATTTAAAGTACTGATTTTATTGATAAAATATGTTGCATCTTCTATATTAGATAGCATGCTATAAATAAAAATGAAAACAGTGTGATAATGTTTCTGTTAACATCCATTAGTGAAAAAAGATATTTATTAGTTAACAGAGAACTCATCAATTTTATATCACTACATATATATTAAAATTAATTCAATAGCAAAATTTTGTGAGAAAATACTAATAGTTGGAGTGTTGAAAATTCACATGGGTACAGAGTATGGGGGTATAATTTTCAAGGGTTCTTAAGTCTGTCTTTCAAAGAAACCTTTTAAGCAGTTTATCTAGCACGGATCTACTCCAGAGCACATGTAACAATGGAAAGTCAATGGAAGAATTCACACTTTCTTCAGCTACCTCAGATCTTTGCCTTGTTAGTGTATATTTGATGCATTCACACAGCTTACAGGCTACACTGAAGTTGTGACTCTTTGGGGTAGGCATGGGTCTGGTGAGCGAAATCATCACGCAGATTTTATCTTGAGCTAACACAAATATTAAAAGTAACTCTGTGTACGCAATGGTGTATTCAATACTACATTTCCTTTGCAAACCACTGCACTTTTTCTCTGTTAGATCTGCCATGGAACAATTCACCTCAATGAAATCCCAGAGATTAGCGCAAAAGAAACCTATGAGTTACTTGGATGGTGTAACAAAGGGCCCATATTTTAAATCAGCTTACACAAATCTCAGTTTTAGGTTGAAAGAACAATGAACCACGCAGCAAGCATTGGGTGAGGATCACTTATGGTTATGTTTCCACATTAAAACAAGGTAGGTGTGAAAATTCCATGGGACTAGTAGGATCAATGCCTGCAGTAACACTCCTTCCTCTCTGCTGGTTCCTATTACCATAGGCAAAGCAGAAATCTGGCATCTATTACTAACAACAATAAGTAAACCTGCTTTTTAATCAACCTAATAAAGAATGTTGTTGCCTTGGGCAATTGCTTATGTATGTTGCCTACCCACAGGACCACCAAGCTGAGCATCAGCAGAATTCCATTGTTGGCTCAACCCACATGTGCTCATGTTTTTCTGTGTCTAATGTAATTATTTTAAGATATTCACAACATTATTAGTCTTACATATAAAGGGTATTTTGCTGGTTAGAGTTTTCTTACAGATGATCTCTTCAAACCTCTTTCAGCATCTCATGACCTGTCTTCTTAAGCATTTTTGTGAAAACAAACACATTGGTACAAAAATAATCCCTCCTCTGTATGGCGTAGGTACCAGCGTGGGCTGTTTCTGATGTAAAGCTGGGAAAGAAACTGTCTCCTATGTCTAACATAAATTACTTTAGTCACCAGACTAGAAAGACATCAAGCTCCTGTACTGTTGTATATTTTCTAAATTCATGAAGGTAGATCACACTCCCTGTCTTCTGTTCTCACCCACCCCACTCTGGCTTTGACCAAGGATTCTTGTCTGAAACCTGAGAACTCTCATGAAAACAGTTTTGTGAAACCTGATGTGGGCTTCACTAACAGGTACAGTCTGGGCTGTTTTCAGTGACAACTGTTTTCTTTGCTTTCTTGGGAATTCCCAGCCAGCACTTTTGCAGTTCCCAGACCACTGCCCATAATGTTAGCCCTGCACTCCCTTGCTGAATGTGTTCGTGACTGAATATACTGTCTGGAGCTCAGTAATAGGAGCCTCCCCAGATTAATTTTTCTTCTCATCTGGATTTCCTCCAATCTGGAAGGCTGAGGGAGCTTCCTTTTCCTGATCCTTGTGTAAGGCTGGTCCTTAGACCAGGTACTTCTCAAGTGATCTGTTAGAGAAATAAATTGCTCCTGAAAGTCTTCTACCCAAGTTTTGTACTTAGGCGACACATGGGAGCAGAATTCTGGACTTGAGCACTTTCTTGTAATTTCCTAGTGGGCAAGGATCTCAGATCCAAGAAGGGCAGGATGGTCTCCAGTGGGTCTGCAGAAGATGCAAAGCATGAAAGGCACTTAAGGAGGCCACGTTCTCTTCCCACAGAGATCTATAAATACCTAGGGTTTATTGCTTCTGGCCAATATGTTGGGGCAAGCTCCCTCTCTTGAACTCTCTGTGACACATAAATCTCAGCCTTGCAGAGTCGATACTTTGCTTTCCTTCTCCAAGTGATACTTTGAGATGTTGCTCTACACTGCATTGAGGTCATAGGGCTTTGTAAGAAATTTATTAGAGATTACTTTAAAGATTCTACTGTCCCTCGCTTTCTACTTGTGCAGCACAAACCAGCTGTTGCCTGAGAACGCAACAAAACCTTAAATATATTTCTCAGCTGTGATTACAATATCTTATTGCTGGGTTGGCCATTTGTTGTCTAATTGCAACAGCAATGTCCAGAACCCTCAGTGAAAGGGCCCATAGAGAGCTGTTCCCATCTGTGGTAAAGAACAGTGGGACCCTGCACCAGCCCAGGCTGCACCCTGTGAGTCCCCATGCGCCCTGCTGCCCACATTCTGTAGGAAGTTCACCTCCACAAGGGCTGATTCTACCTTCCAGTTGTATCAGACACATAATTTTTGCCTCTGTTCCCTACTGCTTTTTCTTAAAGATCTGAAAACAATCAATCAGAGCCAAAGGATTTATTTTTGTTTTAATACTGTAACAACTGACTTGTTTTACCTTGCACTGACAAGACATTCCTTCTGTGCTCAGTGTTGCTACCTGTGTTCGTCTCTGTTGATGAGATTTTCACTGTTTTCTCCCCTGAGTTTCCATGGAAATAGTTTATTATTGTTGTCAAGGATGGTCAAACCAAATATGTTTTAAAGAAATATAATGTAAAAACTTTGCAAAACATACTTGTAAATGTCAAATTTTTCCAGCAAGATTTTGTTTCTTTGTTTTTCTTTTTTTAAATGAGCATAATATTCAATGTTTGCATTAAATTAGCAGTGATATTACAAGAAAATATTATTTTAAGATGCTTAGAAATGAAGGACTGTACATGAAGATAAAATTTCAGAACACAGATGAATTTTCCTGTTTGTTGGTATAGATGACATTTTGTCTCCACTGCAAGGTAGAAGGGGTAAAGTCAATACATTTCAAGGCTTGAGTAAGTAAACCAAAATTTTAATAAACAGTCTAATATTTTTTCTAAAATATAACTTTATTGCCATTTAATATTTATAGGGCCACCTTACCCATGAGAGTTCTGTAACTGCACAGCACAATTACTTACATTAAGACTATGAATTTCCAGGATTAGGGCTATCAAGTGTAATGACAAAATAATCTCAAAATATTCAAATATTTCCAAATAATTTCTACGAACCGCTGAATTCCTAATTCACTTTTTATCCTTGGAAAAAAATCCTCACAATGCTTTATTTAAGCAAACACTCCAATTTATCTGTAACTCAGCCAGGCGCATAAGCACGTGCTTATCTTTAAGTTGGTCTTAAAAAAAAAACCCAAAAAAAAGTAGATTTCAGTATAAAAATTCCTCGACTATCTCATAGTTTCCTGATTATCAACAACCATTAAGCATGTTACATAAACTACATTAAATGTACTGTTGATATAGGATGTTCAAATAATGTTTTAATAGAAAGTACTCCAATCAAGTGTGAAGTTTTACTGATGACATTCTTCCTATACAGTATCTCAGGCTGCTTGCAGAACTCTGTAGGAGAGAGACTATTCTCTGCCACATGGTAATGAATGGCTCAAAGCAAAAACATGAAAAGTTAGAAGTTTTCCCTTAAATTTTTAGAACTGCTCTAAAAGGGGCTTTATAATGTAAAATGATACAAGAATGGGTGTGTAATATTTTTATTGCCTTTCAAGTCATGCCTTTTTTACTACACTTTCACTTGTATCTCAGTATTTATAATGATTATGTCCAATCCAAAACTGAATTATGTCAGTAGAGAAACTCTGTTATATTGAATAGATGTTGAGTTGGAATGTTAAATTTTTATTTTCCTTTGGTTAAGTTTCTTTGAAAATAATTGTTACGTAATGCCTTTAGCACACAGGTAGGGGACATATTTCAAGTGAAATTATTCAAAAAGTATAACACTGTATTTATATGTGTTTTATAAAATGCATATACTAACATTATTCATATGCACATTTTAAAGTTAAGGTATAAAATACACGTGCATTTTAAATATAACATACCTACCCTTTTATTATCCTATTTTTAAAATGTAATGGGTTCTTTTTTACTAGAGCTACTCTGTAGCTGGTATCAGAATCTTATTCATGTGACATTGGTTGAATTTCCTCTTGATTTTCAAAATAAGATTTGTATTAATTTTTAATTTTCTATTTAGCAGCTGATGAAAATTGACAAATGGGAATTTCCTATGCAATTTGTGCTTTTCCGGTGTTATTTCTGTGGTTAGGACCTATTAATACAAATTATACTAAAAATCTCAGCTCCCATTCATTCCGTTTGCACAGTCAGAGCTTTCAGTATAATTTTAGTGTTTGATAGATGTTAGGCATTTAACTCTTGTGATTTTTTTTAACAGGTGTTCCAGTCCAACAGCAGCAAAATGTCCTTCCAAAAAGCCTTCCTACTTTAATTTTTTGACAAGGTCTTTTTTATTTTTGTGCAGCTAAAGAAAGGGGGGAAAAATTCCTTACATGTGTGGCTCTTGGAGACTGGTAAGAAAAATCTGAACACACTGGGGAGCCCTGGGAATCTTTTTCGGATGTTGTGATGCAAAAGATATTCTCTCTCATCTCCCAAACCCTGTAGATGGAGCCCTCCACTAAGATCTTGCTGTATCTCTAGCACAGATTGACTTCTTTTGGGTTGATGATGATTGATCATGTTGTTTTCTTCATTACTTTAAACCTAATCAGTGCTTGGTGTAATTTGAGTAATGATTGCTCATTATTGGCAATTGTGAAGTTTAAGGCTTTCTTCATTTTACCTCACAAGACAGCCAGTTGGGAGATGCGTGTGCATCCCCATTTGGGCAATGTTTGAAGTAAGAGAAAGGGGCACCATCATCAGTGATATACGGTACTGAAAGCGTTCTGCAAGTTTATTACTGTGTGTTTTCTTGGCAGGGCACTCCCGGTGTTACCCCATGACCAGATCTGTCCATGAAAAAATGAATTTCTTAGCAGACTGTATCATTTAGGCCTTACTGAAATTCTTCAGTTCAATAAATCATGCTATTTCCTTGTAATGTGTCTTATAAAGTGATATGGATGGATTTGCAAATAAGAGGGTTTTTCTATTTTCTGAAAAAAGAAAGGAAAGAAGCAAAGATAATGAATGAGGATCACATACAGGCCAAAACTATATTGTTTCTCATTATCCAGATTCTACTGCTAACTTTGTTATTTTGAATTAGGAATAAGGAGAATTATTGCACAATAGAGTGGTTGATTTACAAGCGTTAAGCTCAGTAAGCAGAGAAAAAGATGTTAAGCCGTTCAGCACCCGGAGGACACACCATGGGAGTCTGCCTAAGCCCTTCGTTTGTGCTGAAATTATGAAAACCTATATAAATCAGAAAATTTCAGAATCACAATTCTGGGAGTAAGGATTGTTTTGTGGTCTACTTCCACAGGTACAACACTGTCTAAGTGTAGATGATTGTATATAATGATTTATACAAATATAACAATAAAGTAAAACATGGATTCCTTCCATATTATTGATAATTCTTACCAATTGCTTCAGCCATATTAAGCCAAAAGTCACATGTGATGCTTTATGAAATCTTTCATGAATTTAAAAAATTGATGTGTAGTTCAGTTGAGATAAAATATATAGTGATTTCACTAGACAACATGGTTTTATCCTTTCTGTTTTCAGTGCTCTTATTTTATTTTTACATTGACACAAATAATGCAGAGAATATGTTAGTCAATAATTTAATTAAAACATCAGGGTTTTTTTCAGTTGTCTTTTACATCCATATAAAAAATATGCACTAAACACAAAATATATGAACCTCAATTTGTTCTACAGTAAACCAGCTAATTCTGAGGTGGAAAGGTGTCCAGAGACATCAATGGATCTTGCATGGAGCTATTCTCTGGTTGCAATTCCACAAGGCATTTTGTAGTAGAGAAAGCAGGGATGCTTTCTCTCTCTACCGTAGTGAGCTGACATCTAACAGCCAAGAGCATAGTATCAGTGACACACTCAGTAACTGAGGTGCCTTCAAATGAGAAGGTTATACGTTTCCTACCCGACATGATCACACTCAGCCTTAGGGGCAGTTTCAGTGCATGCAGCAGCACTGATAGAAGGAGTCTTAGCAACAGACCAGGCACTTGCTGGAGGGGACAAAATATCTCATTTGCTTAAGTTAGACCAGAGGACCCCAGCATGGATAAAGCTCAGGTTGGGTTTTTTTTCCCCCTCCTTTGCTATTTTTCTGGAAGGAGATGCTGCTTGCTATGACTATGCAAGTAAAAATAAATACATACTGATATTATAACATCGCAATAATGTGATCGTTTGAATTCATACTGAGAACAGTAAAAACAATATGCTTTCTGATTGAATTATTCAAGCTCGTAGCTTTTAAGTTTCAATTATAGGTACAAACATTGTATGCAAGAGAAACTGAACAATAAACAGCATTTTCTAGCTGAGGTATAAAAAGCAGTGAGTTGCGGAAAATGATTTTTTTAAAGATGAAAGTGTAGCCCATCATTAAGATCAAATCTACGAGAGCAGAAGCTCTGCAAAGTGCAATGCTGCTAGAGTACACTACTCCAGATGTAATACCACATAGACTTACTTGGCTATGATTCTGACTTATTCAGTAATTACAAGCAACAAAGAAAACAGGCGCTTGATAAGTGTGTGTTCAAATGCTGAGTTTAGATGAAAAGTAATACGCAAAACCATTAAAACAAGTATAGAAAGAAAAAGATGTTTTAAATTCTCAGAAATGCAAAAAATATTACATGCGTTAGAAAAAAGACATAAACAATTTGCTATTGTTTGTAAAAATGCACGGGGAAATACTAAATGCTGAGGGTGTTTGTGTCTGTGTGTTTTCTCACATAAGGATTTGTACCAACACTATCTTAGAAGACTTTTGCAAAATATGTTATAATCTTACAAGCCTATGTATGCAGAAACAGACTATATACTGAAACATATGCATATGTGAACAAAAATAAACAAGAATCATTCAATTTAATAAAGATTAAAACCATAACAGGAAACCAGGATATTTATAGCCCTAAATTAACTCACCATGTTGTTACTATAATCCATATTACTGATTCTACCCCCCTGAACAATTCCACGATCTTATGTCTTCATTTGGGGGCTGATGCTACAAGCATGCGTGCACATATTTATAATTTCTTCAATAATGTCACAGAAGCCAGCAGCATTTTCTTGATGGCTGGTATTGCTGACCTAATGAGGCAAAGCTGTGTTTGACTTTATGCACTGTGAGAAGCCATGCTTAAGTCAAATGTTGAAGTTACTCTTTCAAAATATACAGAACTGAAGCACCTAATGTTTTAGCACCTCTCATGACTTGTCTTCTTAACTTGGAACAAACCCCAGTATTTCAAGCCTCAGAAATAGCTATTAGCAAATACACTTTTTGTAGGGGTTATTTTCAGATACAGTTTAAAATACAAAAGTACAGAGGTCCTTTTCTAGGTAAAAATAAAAAAAAATCAGTTACTTTGAAAATTTAGTTTTTCCCCAAAATTCCAATTTTCAATGAAAATTATTCAAGGCCCAAACAACTCCATTTCCTGCGACACCTAGAAAAATTTCAACCATGCAGGCACATTGGAAACTCCTGCTTCTCCCCAGTGAGTTCCTCGTGATGCCAGAACCATCAACTCCTGAGTATTAGTTGGACTGGCTTCAGATGGCAATGCAGTCCCCTCCTTATCTAATCTTTAGTCTTTCACTTCTGCTGAAGCAGAAATCTCATGAGAAAAAAAAAAGATTTTTTTCTGACAGGTTAGTTTTCAGCTGGATCTGCTCTTTGATGATTCCCTGGGTGGCTGCAGAAGTGCTTGCTCAGGCACCAGCCAGGGCTGGCAGGAGTTCAGTAAACTACGGCGAGACAGGGTATGGAGAGGGGCAAGATTCTTTTGCTGGCAGAGTTGTTTTATACCCAGTTAAGCTAATCACCAAACCACAGTCTGATGTATCTTTAATGGCACCCAGTCTTCTAATCACACAATGGCATTTACTTTTAGTCTGAAAGGAGGACAGCAAACTAGTTAGAGAACTGTAAATGTACAGAACAGTTATATTACGCAACTTATATTGCTTTACAGTTCTATTTTGCATAAGGAAATAACTGGAAAAGAGATTAACATGGCTGAATCTACCTTTTTGGTTTTTTTAACATGCACTCGTGACCAGTTTATGTAGGTGAATAAAATATGTGACCAGGTTACTTTTAAATAGATGGCAGATGCATAAAATTAGACATGTGAGGTTTAGATATCAGCAAAAATTTAATATTAAGAACAATTTTTTCCTTTCTAATTGAACTCTGATGTGAGATTTAATTTCTTGGTGAAAAGAGATAGTTATACAGATACATACACATACGCATAACTAGAGAACTTCTAAAACCAGAATTTCTGCTTTTTGGCATATTTTTCATCATTTATCATCATGATTAGTTTTAGATTAGACCAATATGTATTCCCATTTTAAGCTGTTTTGAAAGAGATTCAATATTGATTGCACGTGTTTTCCCACATCAACATGAACAGAAAATGAATGATAAATATGCTCTCTCTGGATGTTTTGAATACGGCAACATTTGGGGGTTAATGAAGGTAAAGGAAAAGCTCTCAGATAGATTCATTGGCCTTCTGCCACAAAACTAGAGAAGTAAACTGGAGCTGTAATTTTCAGTTCTGAGGGAGCTGAAACATGAGAGCAAAACTCCAGGTCTCCAAGCACAGCACATCACCCTGCACACAAGGTTTAGGCCCAGGCTCCCCCGTGAATGGAGAGCCATAAAGCAGTACTAACTGACGGAAACTATGGTCTAATGGCATTCCTCTTTTATTTGCACACACTGGAAGAGGAGTTGGATAGATGATACCATATGTCAGAAATAATTACAATGCTATCGAGTCTCAGTATGACAAAGAGGAAAGTAATGATTTTGTCTAGGGCCAGAGAGAATATAAAACAATGTTTTTTTTAAAAAAAACAAAGGTCAATGTCTGGGAAGATCACCAGAACTGGGGCTGGGTGAAAATAGCAAATTTTGAAGCCAATTTTTCTGGTTTTCAAGCAAGACAACAATCTACATTGCTGATAATTCATATTTCAGTTATCTGTTGGTTGCATCCTAGAAGAAGCCAAAAGTGTCTTTTCAGCTGGACTTTCACATTCCAGAGCTGACTGACATTTGTATGGGATATCATCCAAAAGCAAACCCACATTTGCTGCTCTCAGTGTAGTTCTCCAGGCTGAGACTCCAACACACGACAAGAGGAACTCACAAGAATGAATAACTGAAGGATTAACCTTTGAGGAAGGAAATTTTGAAGTGGAACACAGCCATCTTCTATTTGAAAATCCTAAGATTCTCCCACTATGTTCAACATGTCTCTCTACTTGCACAAGCTAGTTTTTCTCCAATCACCCAATGAGCTGTAACTACTGGAGAGATATTTCTCAATCCCTTTCATGCTTCTATGTGAAGACAGCTCTGCCATAGACAAATGAACCTATTACCATCTGTGTCATTGAGATGAGAAAGTCTTGCAGCATAGGAAGATTCAGCAATCCATTTCCCCAGGAACTGATCTTGTAGATCAATGGTCTGCTTCTCTGCCTTAGCTTTTGTCAGCTTTGCCCATTGGTGCCCCTTTGCTAGTTGGGCAAATGTACCTGAACTGATTATTGAAAAATTCTGGTTTGAATGCATTTGACTTGTTTGCTTGAGCAAAGAAGACTTAGCTAACAGACTACATGGTTGTCCTGAGAGATGATTAACAAGGGTAATTTGCATGAGAAATTGGTGAGATCCTGAAACAGGAAAATGTTGCAGCAATACAGTCCTCAGAGAGATAAATGAAGCCAATCAGATGAGCATTAAAAACATGAGAGTAATCCTTGCAAGACTTATTTAAAAATCAACAACTGAACCTTTGCTAAATTGTTCCTGCCAAAGGGTTCTTGGTCTCTAAAGTTCATAAGCATTCCCACTGGGGAAGAACAGCAAATATGAGCTGTTTACTAGAAGTGGTCTAAGGAAAGCTACAGTTCCCAAACCTTTCTTAAAAATGTTCAGTCCTATCTAAAATGACAGAAAACGTGGTACAGCAGTAATGCTTAGAACAGGGCCAGATCAGAAGAACGAAGCCAATTCGTAGCAGATGAAGTGCCAACTCATAGAGGCAGCCTGTTGGTACGGGCTGCGTCTCTGGCTGCACAGACTTGAAGGCTTGCACTCCATCCATCGAGGGGTTTTACTGATAAAGGGATTTGGGATTTTTTTTGGACCACTGATGAGTCAGTGGCAAAAATTTCTCCAGCTGTACAAAATGGCCAGAGTTCGTGATTCTCAGACTCCCTAGCCACTCCCTTGGCAATAGAGGCAAGATGTGCAGAGGTAACTGAGCTGTTTCTGAAGGTCATCATAGATCACATAGGTGTCTACTACAGAAAACGTGGCTCTCCCTGTCTGAACTGGTCCTGTTCACTCCTATCCTCCTGTTTTTCAGCGTTGCTGTAAAAAACACGTCCAGTTATGTCACTCAGCATTAAAATAGCTACCAAATGAGGTGTTTTTTCAGGCTGGATTACAGTGGGAGAGCAAAGTAGCACACTTCCCACACCTTCTCCCTCTCCTCCTTGCTAGCCAGTGCACCCATAACATAAATGGTTTACTCTAGACCAAATGGCAATATTTTGTGAAGGTTTTTGGTCAAGTCCTGGTAATATATGTTACAAGCATGCACTTTGACCCTTCCTTATCTTGGAACTTTTCTCTGGCGACTAAGAATATTCTTCCATCCTGATGATGGCATAATTATATAAATAAATCTTGGAGGCTGATGTGGGTGCCTCTAAGTTGTGTTGCTTTGCTGAATGTCCCTTTCTGTCCGAAGCATTATCAAGTATGGATAGGATAGCATGCGAAAAGAGAGATTATGGTCCTTACTACTGTCCCTGTCACACTGAACTACCGGAAATCAAAGGCCTTAATTTGGAGTTATAACTGTGGGAAAATGAACTAGAATAGTATGACCCAGAGGAAGCATCAATATGAAAATTATCTTTAAAGCAAAGTGAAGGAAAGACCTGAATAAACGCTCCTTTTATAAAAGACACCAAATCTTTGTAACATTAGTGGGCTGTAGCTGTATTCTTCAATTGGAAGCAAACACATCGAGTTCAGTCCTTTAGACAACAGTGCTCCAAAGCTGAAACAACAATAACTATTTATTTTATACTTATTGGCGCAATATACAGTGTAATACAGAATGTCATGTCTTATCTGCCATGAAAAGACACCACCACCATAAACACCTGAGTGGAAATGATCCCCTGCAATCCTGCATCATCTCTGTCATATATAGTCATTTCCTTGGCTGTTTATTTGCTCAGAATATATGCCCTTGAGCAGCACATCAAAAATCTGAACACTGATTAAACCTCACAGCTGACCTAACCTATTGGGAAGAAATGTTCATGTACCAAGCAGAAAAAAATCTGCCCAGTTATAACCGTGAAACCCAAATACTATTAAAAATAGGCCAAACACAGAAACCCAGTTCCAAAGTATTTGCTGTCTCAGGATGTCTAGGTCTAGATTTTGCTACGTAACAGCAACAGTACTAGCTCTGTTTCAACATGACTGGAGCCAGTTCTTTGGGGTCAGAAAGATGTCATGTGATTTTTAGATAAAGTGGGACTTATTTAATACTAACAATATATATTTTATTTCACTGTTTTGGAGTTAGTTTTGTTAGGTTTTTTTCTTTGTTGTTTTTGGGGGTTTTTTAAGGGCTGAGTCTGAAAAGGCAAACTCAAGGTTTTCTGATGCATGCCAACTGTGAGACCAAGCATTCCTCACTGGTTATTTATGAAAGACTTTCCTGGCTGACTCTTAGAGTTCTCCTTATCGGTTTAATCATAATTCATTTATTATTGCTTACTGTAAAGACTAGGAAATCAAACTCCAAGTACAACATGATTTAAAGAGCTTGTTTCTGCTCTCCGCATCCTCTCACTGTGTTTTCAGATGGCAGGGAAAACTCCATGGAACTCAACAATGTTTAGAAAATTGTTTTGATTAGTAAAACTGTTAACCGGTCCTCTTGCTTGATCCCCAAGTTGATTGACTTAGAGATAAAGTTTAAGTCCTGAAATGCTCAGCAACTACAAGGTGTACAACACAACCATCCCCAGAGGATTCAAGCATTTTACAAACTATTTCCAAATGGTGCTCCATAGTTAACCCTGCTTAAAGTGCAAGCCACTCCAACAGGTGGAAGCAGTTTTCTACTGTGTATCTCATCTCTCAGGTTGAGAAGGGAATTATTCGAACCACAAGCACCACAAAGTACAGTAAATTTCACTATTTAGAGTTCAAAATACTAAGCTGGTGGTTTTCGTGGTAGTACTGGCCAGAAGGCAGTAGTACATGCTACAGGAAAAAAAAAATCAATTTAACCTGGCCTACCACTGTTCCCTTACACAGTGAATCCTGGTTACAGAAAGGAGGGGTTTTCTTTTTGGGTCTTCTTCTTTCATTAAATGCAGCAGATTAATCTGCCCCAGCACAAGGATAGTTCAGGACAGCTTTTAGTGAATTCACCAGGGCTTGCCAGCAATATTTTTGGCGAGCAGCAACAAAGGGCATGGCTTACCACATACACCAAGACCTATAATGGATAAGCCCTGGGGATGTTCCTGAGCCTCAGCAGTCTGCAGAATTTATGAAGCAGCTCAGTGACTCAAGGACACTTTTACTCAAAACAAATGAACCCATGATTCCAGTATTTCACAGCAAAGGAAAAATAGCATTCCAGCCTTAGTTTGAAGCCACAGGCATATATAGGGTTAAAGTTGTCTCTAAATGTTATTTTAACATGGATATTCTATAGAAATTTTGATGGCAAAGAAAGAAATTCTGCAACTGAGAAAAACTATGAAAATAATATGGAGTTATCATATGTAACCATTTATAGCAGGAAATATCTCCTCTGATATATCTTCCATATTTCCAGCAGCAGTGTACATACATATTAAAAAGGAATTTGCCTGAAAGCATGTGATTAGATAACCCATCTCATATTTAATGTTAATTTATGAACATTAGGCAAGTTTTTATGAAGCCTTTTTAAACCAATTCATTGCCATGGAGCTGATCATTTGTATCAGTCCTTGTACTCAGGTAGTAAAATTCCATAATTCACTTCACTAGATAACTCTCTTCGCAGAGAACTTCACCAGTGCTCAATATATTATCATCAATACTGAGGAACACTATTATTTCTCACTAACGGGATTATTCCTGATGAATGAAGATGCCCTGTATCTGGTACTGGTACCTTTGATGCTAAATAATCCTATTCTCTCTGAACATAAAGGCACGTGGCTGCTCAGAGGAACATGTAGATTCAGCAGTTCTGTACTTTAGGCTCAGCTCTGCCACTCACTCCCCCTAGAGCCTCAGGTGAATCTTTTAAAACTCCTAATGTTGTGGTAACCGCTCAATGGCAAAGCAAAGATCAACTTGGTTACACCAAGAGCATCCACCATTTTCCTGTTCTCTGTCAAAGTTTTTTGGCAGTAACTGGGGAATGAGTCAAAGTTAAGAGATGCAAGAGACCTGTAGCTAGGAAGATATGGAAATCTGAGACACATGGAGCTGGGGCTATTGACACAGATGTTGCATTGCAAGAGTTATAAAGATAAGCCCTTACAGCCTCAGTATCCATATGTGGCTCCAAAGAGAGCACGAATTCAGGCACAGCCCAATCCTGCCCTTGCTTTTGGGTGGTATTTCCAGCCAACTTGTTCATATGAGTCCAATTGGGAAGTATGATTCCTTTTATAAATCATTTCAGAATTTCTAAAATATTGGAGATTGTGAAAGGGCAAAGCATTACTAGCATTACAAGAGGGTCTGAAATACAAAAAGCAGATTTGGATTTATAGCTTTGATTTCTTTGCCAAAGCTGGCGTCTGAACAGTCAGTTCAGTTTAGTCTGCAGATAGGGACTCACTCTGACATTTAGATCTGGTTTCTTGTTTCAGATTCCAAATCCATTCAGAGTCTTGGTCTCTTTAATATTTATTTCAAAAGTTCAGATCCACTTCACCCTGCGTCCCTGCAGTGCTGCTGTAGAGCTGTGGCCAGCTGGCACTGCAGTCCCACAGTCACATCTGGGCTTTCTCCTCATGTCCCCATCATTGGTCTGAAGAGCTAGACTGAACCCAGGAACTTCAAGGAATAAAGGAAAGAAAGACAGTAGAATACAAACAGTGACATGGAGTTGAGAGTGGTGTTTGATAAAAGGACATCTAGCAACACTGGTACAAAGAAAATACGGCGGGTTTGTAAAGCCATGTGTCGCTCAATAAAACAGTTACTAAATGAACCATACTTCTTATATGCTAGTCATGAAAGAATCTTCATTACAGAATAGTCTTACAGGTGGGATATACCTAATCTAACATGCAGAGTCTCTCGGGAAGCACCTCTTCATTGAGTGGGAAAGAAACAGGAAATGCCCACTTCCTTTTTGATATTGCACAGAGCTTGATTCCGATGAGGCATCAATTAGCATTTCTCTTGATGAGTATTTGACAAACTATTATTTAAACTATTTCCACTGCCAGGTCTTCGGGAAAATTACACTCAGTGCCAAACAGTCTGTTAAAATCTTGCCTAACAAGTCTGCACGTTCCACACTTGAGAATTTAAGCAGATGCTTTGTATAGCTAGGAGAAAGAGCTCCCTCCCAACGTCCATCGTGGAATTTCAGGTTGCTTTAATGGTGTCCAAATTCCTTCCAACCAGACACATTTCCTACCAAATAATGGATAAACTACTTCTTCTGTTCAAGCACTAAAATATGGAGGAGAAAACACATCAACTCAGTGAGGTCTTAATGACGAAGGCTCAGAGAGAAAAGGTATGAATTAATATTCACAAACATAAAACCAATTCTGGTTTTCGTAACTTATGTTTTCTGAATGTACAGATCATAACATCAGCTGACGTACAACAGTTAAGTTTAGAGATATTTGAAGACTGAATGCAAATCGTGCTGAAGGCGAGGATTACAAAGTTATTTCAGAGCATTCAAAGCTGGGTAAATTCTTTTTGAGAAAATTTCTTACCCACACCCCAGAGTTCTCAATGACTATGGCCAATCTCTAAGGCGCACTAGTCAAAAAATAAATGAAATGTGATAGGAACCACTTTTTCATGAGATTTCTGCCATTTGGGGCTTCAACCTTACACAAATAAGTTATGTGAGATACCAGGCAGAGGAAGAATAGGGAAGAAAGGTCCTCTCTTTCTGATTTGAAACAAAAGATGAAAGCTTGGGACAAATTCTTCTCAGGGACTGAAATATCACTACCTTCTTGTTACACTCACAAAGCTGTTTCATTTCTAAAATAGAATAAAAGAAAGTAAAATAAAATAAAACAAAATAAGGTAAAATAATGCTTGCAGATTACAAAGAACCTTATAACTAAGGATGGAGGACTACAAGTTGTTAAAATTTACATGGTATTTTCCAAGCCTTGAGCTGTATTTTTTTAAAATAATACTTTACTTATTTTTACTTTAAAAAAAAACTACAATTATGTTAAAAGTTCTGTTTCCACTGCACTGTGTGGCAATAAGTTCAGGTAGTTTTATGTGGGACTCTGTTGGCTGTAAGTTCACAAGTTAGATCAATAGCCTCAGAGCGTCGTATCACCTGCTCCCCAAGCTCCTTTGATCAATGTGACAGAGATGGCTACAAAATTGTCCTTTTCTACTAAATTTCAGATGGGAACAGCAGTCATCTATTCCTCTTCATATCAATGCTTGTTGGGAAGGGAAATTAAATAAAGAATTAAACGAAAAGCATGAATAACCTAGTATGAACACAGCCAGACACACTTTGGACTCTTCAGACAGTACGCCTCACCATATCATACTATAGCATTCAGGGAGGAGGAAATCCTCGTTACCGGGTTAGAAGTTAGCTTGAATTGTTGTTTAAACCAGACAATCTTGTAAACCCCTCTCTTTCACAAAGCTAGATGGTTTTGAGTTTCCATTCCCAACACCACTGGAAGGAATCTCTTCCTTTTTTAATTTATCTTTGTGCTAAAGCAGTACCCAATGGACAAGTTAATGAGCTGGGAATTCGGACACATGGGTTCCGTCATTATGTTAGCATTAAGTGATATTGTGACTTGGTAAAAGTGGCTTCACCTCTCTGTTCCAGTTTTCCTTTCTGCAGTCTGGTATCAACACCTATGTATTGTCTTTGGCCTAGGGAACCAGTGCTGTAGTCCCAAAGAGGTGCCAGGAAGGCTAACAATCCCTGTCTAAGGTCAACTTTAAGAAGGAAAGATCTCACTTCCCCTGTTACTCTTTGCCACACTGTCTCGACTTCAAGGGCAGGTTCTTCAAGAGTTTCCTGAAAACTTGGATGTTTCTGTAGCAGGACTGAAAGAGAGGAGAAAGTTCCTCATTCTGGTGTCTCATGTCAAAAACCTTAATTCCTGTGAGCTCAGCCATTTATCGGGTTGTAACCAACCAGTCTGTAACAGGTCTTGAATTTTCACCTAAGGACCGAGTTTAGCTGTTTTATATCAGAAAAAGATCTGTTTTCAGAAAGTTTTTTAATATTTGGAGTGTTTTTAACTTTATACTGAACACATTCTGCAGATCAATGTTTTTGTAAGAGTCTGGATACAAAGGGTTGCCCTGATTTTCCTTTTCATATCAAGTATCATCTCTGGATACTTGCTGCACTACTTGTGTCCGTTACCAAACAAATCCCCTTCAGCGGCATCAACAAAAAAAATTGCTTCCTTTTGCTGTGATAAATGATAGTGACATCTAAACCAGAGCAGTTTGAGAACCACTGGTAAAGGATGAACCTTACAGTAAGTGCATTGAGGTACTGCTGGCCCAGATTCCCTGTACAAATTAATACTATTTTCCAGATTTGCTAATGAACGACTGCTACACTTTGCAGCTGGAATTTTCTGTTGCAACAAATTTTGAAAGAAATTTTGAGGTAGAAGAAGAGAAGGAACAAGCACAGAGACTGAGAAAGCATACTTATAGTAAGAGACCATCATTTGGACGTTTCCTTTAAGAGTAAATTATATATGATAATGGCTTCATTGTCATCAAATAGAATACAATTAATTTTATTTTTTAGTATGTTATCAGCAAGCAAACCACCAGTATTAGCTAGATACCATCTGGGAGTGACAGTT
The DNA here is from genome assembly GCA_033558185.1 of Dromococcyx pavoninus. Lineage (NCBI taxonomy): Eukaryota > Metazoa > Chordata > Aves > Cuculiformes > Neomorphidae > Dromococcyx > Dromococcyx pavoninus. The sequence continues at coordinate 193,348 of JAUMJL010000491.1, forward strand.
TCCTTATTACAAAATATGTAAAAATATGGACTCCCTTAAGGAATCTGTTGCACTACATCTGCTCCGATTTTTGTTATATGCTAATGGATTTTAACCCAGCATATGAAGCATGTAAAAAAAAAAAAACAGAAAATTTTCAACTAAATTACTTGTTTCACATTTAAAGTGTCACAAAGACAGCGACAGCCACATATGCAGCCTTAGCTACAGGGGACTGGAAAGAAACAAAGAAGTAAGGAAGAGGCATTTGTTACCTGCTGTTTTGCTATCCAAGCCTCTCTCTCAAGAGGGATTCTAGCTGCCCACATAATTAAGGCCACTTGATATGTGAAGGAAGTACTGGGACTATACACAGCTAAATCTTCAATAAGCTTAGGTGATAACAAAAGATTGTGACTGCCGAAGCACAATTATCTTCCTTATTTCCCTCTGTTCATAATATTTTAAACAATCACAATGATTAAAATGGGCTGTTACAATTAAGAGACTATTCTCCAGGGGAGAGGTTTGGGTTTTCATGGTCTTCACACATTTCCTTAACTTCCCGTGCGATCAGATCTTGAGAATCAGCTGGAATCATGGACTATTTATTTAGGCAACGAGGAGCTGTCTAGATTAGATTGAGAATATGCTGGATTAAAAATGCTTTCTGCTGAAATATTGGGGTCATCATTTTTGGAGGAATGATCCATTACCAGAGCTTGAAATAAATGACTGTTCTGCAAACACAGGGCAGAGGAGGCCTGTTTTTTTTCTGCTTCCCTCCCCCGCCCCGTACAATTATGTAGCGCTGTAGCTTTAGGCTAACAGAATTTCTGCACTTGTAAAGCAGTTTGGTATGAATTGCTTTTCCATGGATCTGTGTCCCCAGGCCCTGCAATGTGAAATATACCAGGCATTACTTTTTCATTAGCATCAACACAGGACGTTTCTATGCATTAAGCACTAAAGAATATTTCATGATCTGTTTACACTTCATATATATATTAATTAGAGCCGGGAAGTTTTTGACTGCTCGTAGGATTTTTGCGTAAGTTTTCTTTAAATAAAAGTAATGCACTGCCAGCTGTGGAGTCCCAGAGATTTTCCAGACTATTTGGAAAGACTTTGTCTTCTTTTGCTTATGCACGTATGTAAACATGCATATATAAATATATACAGAAATGTATGGCCACACGCATATATACTCACACATACAAGATGTTATTATTTACAGGTGTAAAGATGTAATTCAGAATGAATCTATAAATTCAATATTCTCCAGAATGAAATATTGTGTAGTTGAACTCCAAATGTGAAAGACCTATATTAAAGTCCATAGGAGAGAAACTTACCTTACACCTTTAATAACTAGTACTTATATGGCTTATACAAGCTTTCTGGCGTGATAAATGCAAAGAGCTTTAGAAATATAAATTAATTAAGTTTCACAACACACAGGCAAGCTACTTAGGCATTCCTATATCCACTAATAAAAATAAAGAGTAGATCTGGAACAAAGAAGTTGACTGAGTGACAGAACTAGGAAAGAACTCAACTGTCCCCAAAGTCTATCTCTCTTTTCTAAATACCAGATCACTTTGCTTCTAGACAAAGAAAGAATACACTAATCAAGATACACATATAAATCCAAACAGAATACTCTCTCTTTTATCCTTGATGGCCAGAGTTCTGGATTTCCAATTTCTTTTATTCTGTTAATCAGGGAAATACACAGATGAAAAATGCTATGGCCAAGTCGGAAGATAATGATAGTAGTACTAATAATTTTTTAAATGGAAGGAAAAATGGAAATGGGAAAAACGGAAATGGGAAAAGTGGAAATGCAAAAGATTTCTGGAAAATATGTGGGATAGTTTTAGAGTATAAAACTAAGCTGAAATTAATTCTGACACATAATACTGCACATTGTGTTTTGGTGCTTCCTACTGTTACATGACTTAGTACCTGCTGATTCCAGTCTTACTCAGGCAGGTTAGACAGTTCACCTAAATAAATCAATAAGTTTAGACACATGAGTGTCATAACAGGAAGTGATGGTTTATGGTAGATATTTCTGGCTAGACATTACAACTTGCACCTCCTCGCCAAAGAGGTGACTGCTGTCTGCCCACAGAGAAAGCACAGCTGGTATGACGACAAGGAATAGCTTTCTGCCTGGCCCAGGGTAGTGGCACTGCATCTGAGAAGAGCGGTGGGATTTACTACCCTGGCTGACAGGGAACACACAGCTTTGCGTGGCTGGCCCAAGGAAGGAACCCCAAGCCCCTGCTTTTGAAGAGAGAAGGGGGGAAAAAAAGAAAGTAAGTAACTCACCCTGTTAATGGTATAATGAAAACAACCCTTCAGCGCCTCGCTCCCCTGTGCATTCAGAAGGGAACAGACCCTGTAGCATTCATTTCCATTTACATGGAAACACTTTCTAGTAAGTGGCAAGGCCTGGTTGCCTCCTTTAATACTCACTGCAAAAACAAATACTTGTGCTACATTTCACTGCATTCACAATGCACCAAGACTATCTCAGCAAGCTGCAAATGCTCTTCAGCAGGCTTGGGCAAGTGCTTTGATCAAAGTGATTGTCTTCTTTCTAGGGGCAGACTTACCCAAGAAAAGCCTAGCTTTAGTGTTTTATTTTATTTATTTCCTAAGGTTTTTTACAATCTGTCAAGGAAATCAAAGATAAAACTAAAAATACTATTGAAAGGGAGCAATTCCTGATGGAGATCAACAGGCTCTTCTCCACAAATCCCAGGCCAAACACCTTTTGCACTTTGATTTAGTCAAGACGTGCTCTCAGAAACCATATCTGTGTGTGACTTCAGCAGCCCTTGTTAGACACGTATTCTGATAGTGAGCCAGTGTCACCCTTGATTTCTGTGTTGACATGGTCAAGAATACTGAGGTTTTCTGAATCAAAACTTGGTAGCATTGACTTTGTGGTGTGTTGATTTTGGATTTGAGCAGTAACTTCTGAGAGCTGGATGGGAGCATTAGAGTTCACCCTCTCAGAGAGCTGAGGATTCTCCAATGGCATAGTCAGGTATGCGTTAGAAAAGGCCAAGGGGGACTTTATAATGGAACTCAATGAAGTCAGAGCCGAGTATCATTCCAGTATATTTCTAACAACATGTACAGAACAGTTTTAAGTGCTACTTTAAGTTTTTCCACCTACAGTATTTGCTGCCACTAGGCGCTAAATAAAAATGACTTACAACCCAGCTTTGAACTTTGTGAGCCAGCGTAACTGAGTAGAGCTTGCTGAGGGCCCCACAGTTTAGGTTCGTGGAGACATAATTAAAATGTACAAGATAGGTGCTCAATGAACTCTAGCTTTTAATATTTCACAAACAACCTGGATACCTTTTTTCCTGACCTTCAGCAAAGATTTTTTTGCCTCTTGTTACTCAATCCACTTGTATTTAATACTAATGACTGGCTATCTGTTTAAGGGTAGTTTTGCCATTGTACCTTTTTAAAGCAGTAGCAGGCTATTTTGCTAGCCCTGTTTCCTCCGTAGTACTGATGACTAAATAAGAGAGAAGCATATGACAACAAATAAGAACAGTCTTAGCCAACTGATGCCCGAAAGTGAACCAGGATAGTATAAAAAATCCAGCTACTTCCCCCAGATTCCTGAAGTACCTGTACTTGCTGTACTTCCTACTCAAAATAGAAGCCTCTTCATGTGTAGTCACACGAGGTAGCTCAGTTCAGGGTACTAATATTTCATGTGAGTTATTTGTCCAGTATCCTCACGAAGGGACTATGGCAGCCAGTAACGGGAGTGTGTGGAACTTTGAGATCAAGCAGAAACAGGTTAAGCATTACAGTCTAGGGAATGTAAGGGAGCCTGAGATGCTGTTTAACAAGTAGATCTGGAATGCCCAGTTGTGAGCACAGCACCGCATTTCCCATGCAATTTTGATTCTTGTGTAGACATGGTACTTAAGCTAGCCATTACAGTATCACAGTATCACAGTATGACAAGGTTGGAAAGGACCTCTGAGATCATCAAGTCCAACCTATAACCCAACACTAACACCAACCATCATCTAAACCATGGCACTCAGTGCCACATCCAATCTCCCCTTAAACACCTCCAGGGTCGGCGACTCCACCACCTCCCTGGGCAACGCATTCCAATGGCCAATCACCCTTTCAGTAAAGAACTTCTTCCTCACATCAAGCCTAAAACTTAGCTTATACTTTTACTCCTGATATCAAAATTTCATTTGCAGAAAGAAAAAGAAAATTTTTGCCTTGACTTCTTTCCACATTACAGTGTCCTGGAGACTTTCAAATTCTTTCTTGTCACGCAAATTCCATATATTACTGAATCAAGACTAGTATTTTGGGCAGTATAGTACTCTGTGTGTTGATGAAGCCCATGTTTATTATACAAGATATCTAAAAAACCCAGACTCCCAGACTCCCAAACCACCTTATATATTCTCTCTTTTCTCTTCTTGGTATTCATACACTTAATACCTAATCACTGTATCACTCACAATAGATGAGAACCCTGCAATTCAAGCCTGGCATTGACCTCCAAGTGTTTTTAAGGAGACACTAGTGAAGTAACTACTCGAAAGGCAGACCGCAGCAGCAGAAGAGTGAGAGGTCTGTTTCATGTCAATGTTTCAAATTACCCCAAGGAGAGGAACGTGCATTTTTGCTTCTGGGAAGCTGGCTTTGGAAAGTAGGCAAAACAGTGCAAGAGATCTGATCTGATGTCAATACCAGATCAAAGAAGCTCATCGAGTCAGCTAGTGAGTGAGCTGGGAGCCCTGGGAATTGCTGCTGGATTCCCTCTTGCTTTGGTGATTTGCAAATTTCTTAAACTTAGCAATACTAGCAAGGGCTGCTTTTTTTCCTTGTCCTTGCAAATTAACAGATTGTTATTGAAGATATTATTTTAGACTTTCTGTGTCTTTGATTTTTTTAAGCATTCAGCTTTCACAGCACATTAGCAGTCCCCCATAGCCTTACTTTCTACGTGGTCCATGTAGTTCAGGGGCTTTGTTTTCTCCTCCCACTCCCTCCCTGAAGTTTGAGAACAGGTTAGTTTAGAACGATCAGTATTGATTCAAAGATTTAAGACATAAACTTCAGTAACAGCAAAAGATTGGCAAGTTGGATTTTAGAAATGCTAAGCATTCCCTTTGCTTTTGAGAAGAGGTTGGAAAAAGAAACTGGCTCACGTCAGTGGTGTATTTAAGAACTCAGCAACCAACAGTTTAAGCTATACTTTCTAACAGAAATACTCATATCAATGTAATTTCAGACATAAAAGCAGATCATATTTTAAATGGCAGCATATTATTTTTAAGACATACTGTCGCAGAAACTGCTTTACACAAAAATCTTCACTATAAGCTTGTTTTTGTTTGTTCAAGAACAGGCATATCTGGATGTCTTGATATTTAAAAGACATGGGGATATGATCTCATTTTGCTGGAGATATACGGCATGAGATTTATACAGGATAATTCAAAACAAGTTCTCCTAAATGCTCTCCTGGCTGTGGATCACAGCTTCAGAGATCCTGAATGGATTGCTAATTGATGCCTGACAAGCAGTCATGTACAGCAGCCTCTCCACAACTCCCCACTTAGAGAAAAATAGGTAAGTGTACTGTTTGTACACAGTTCCCTTATGGACAAATACAAATGAAAAAAGGAAAAGAAGTTGTGCTCAGAAGGAGCACTCAGCACCACTAGAAAGTGCCAAAAGTACAGAGTGAGAGCCACTGAATACAGAATATTCATCTTAATATGTCAAATTGATACAGGTTTAGAGTGACAACATCTGTGGGGGAGGTTTAGGGATCAAGGAAGTGTTCGTTCAGCTACTGAGGGCTCTAATATCCAACAAACTCTTTCCATTCATTTCAATGGCTTCTGTGCAGGCTCTTCAGTGATCCTCTATCTATATAAGGATTCTCAGTCTACATAAAGAAGTAGGATACCTTCCCATTGGTTCTTGCAGATGTAATACTACCTGAGTTTGGAAGTGACAATAGTAGGAGACTGCATCCTCACTCTAGGGCAGCAGCCTGGACAAATGAGGCACTGTCAGTCAGTAAATGTCAATTGACAGCTATGGCAGCAAAGGTAGGCACAGATCTCTGCTCCCATGCCAGAGTCTGATGAGAAACAACAGGCATAGATGGCTTACAAGCCATGGATGTTCCCAGACATTTGCTCTCCTTCCTTCTAACATATTCTTTCCCATTCCTGCTGGCTCTTTATTTCTTACATTCTCATTCCACACTATTCCAGCTCTCACTCCAGATCTAGTCTCCTGGGTCTGCTTCTGCGAGCGGTTCTTCTGTCCCTACACGTGACCCTGCTTTCCCTCTTATTTTCCTACTGACTTCCAGCTTCTGTTTCCCTCCTTTCCTCATCTACTGCCCCAATGATGAAAGGTTAGCAAAGCTGACACAACAGAAAAGAGTGCTGCAATAGGAAATGACAGGTGACCTTTCACAATGCTGCCCACCTGCCTGTTGCATATTTGATACTATTGAACCTTTGCCAAAAAAAAAAGCTTGAAACAATAAAGCTAATTTATTTAAATATTCAGTAATCCCATAGATATCTGTATAGCTACCCTTACTAAAGCAAATCCTCAGTTAACTTCTCCAGGTTCAGTGAAATTATTCTGTGTTTATAGACAGTAAAAACAACACGAGAGTCCTGCAGATTAATCTTAGCTTACAAAACAAACAGGACTCCTGGTGCTGTGAGGGATCTACACTCAAACAATTGGGACACTGATGATTGCAAAATTTGGAGGTAAGCCAAGCTTGCCATTTATTTTTTGGTTTGTTTGTTTGTTTTCAAGCACAGGTGTTGTGTTTGTTCTTTTCTGGTTTGTTTTTTTTTTCTGACAGAGTAGTACACTATTCCTTTAAAAGCTTGTGTTATTTTAGTGCAAAAGGGTCTCTCTGCTCCACTCTGCCTCTCAGCCTTGAGGTTCACATTGCTCTGATAGCACTAATCTCTAAAGAACCTTTTCAGGATCAATGATTATAGTACTGCTAGCCCCTTGTTTTGCAGACTTTTAAAAATAAAATAAAATAAAATAAAAAAATACCCAGCACAATCAGGACACATTCCTTTTCATCTCCGTCTTTCTCATAATTTTCCATGGCAGAGTTCATGTCAAAAATGCTTGGTTTCCACCCTCCTCCCAATTGTAAGCTCTTCAAAGGGAGAGAATAAAAGTTGGAGCCTGAATCCCAGAGCAAATGCTCCTGCAGCCATGCTCAAGCCAGCTTTTGAAGTCTTCCGGCTCACCTCTTGATGCCAGGCAGGCCCCTATTATTACCAATGTTGTTAGCCATTTCAGCTCCATTTCCAGGCCTACATGGACAAGAGAGCAAGGGAGACTCTTTCATGTCAGGCTTTGCAAAGCTGCTCCAGTGTTTGAAGGATGAAAGTCACTCTTGTTTGTTCTTGCTGCGGTGCACAACATTTGGCTTAAAAAATAGAGGATGTTGCCTTTCTTGAAGTGGGCCGTGCATTGCTGGACACAATCAACACTAATGGCAGTCCTGTAGTCAGGTTTTTCAGGACTTTTTTTTTTCCCTTAAAGAATGTAAATAGCCAAATGTAGCAGCAGCCAGATAGTTTTTAATTTAGAAAAGAAAAATACATTTGTGCAGATATCAGGGGAGACGAAGAGAAAAGAGGGGGGAAACAGCCATTTCCTGACACAAGAGCAGATGAGAGATTATTTTAATGATGTCCAAGTAATGAGAGCCCTTAATTCAGGGATGTTGAGAGGAAAAGATTTTCCCCTGTCCCAGAAGTAGCCAAAACAAAGCTGACTCATCCCAGTCACAGAAGCAGTCTGCAAATCCTGCAGAGAGCCTCTGCCTGGCTTTGATGCACAACTTGGTGTTGGTATGATTTCTCTTCTCCCCTTCCAAGGGGAGGTCGGAGAGGGGGGATTAAAACTTCCTCTCTTTGACACTGTATTGACAGGTAGAATTTTTCATCTCCCTATCCTCTGTTTCCAGGCCCATTGTATCCTCTCAGTCCATGACTTCCCATGCACACTTGTGTTTTGAAGGCAGCAAGGGAAGGGAGGATAAGGAAAAGGGGAAGGAAAAAGAAATCCCCTGAAAATGAACATCCTTTTCCAGGGAATGAAACCCTGATGTTCTGTGGCTGACACCCACCATTCTCCAGCAAAAGTGCAGCAACAAGGTTTCCCAGATAAGAGAAGCTCAAAGAAGCAAGAAACTAAATAAATAAGTTCATGAAGAAAGGAAGTTTTTGTTTTGATTTCTGGCTAGTTGTGATATTTAGCCTTTTATCGCAGCGAAGTTCCCATCCACCCCCTTGAAATCCGGTTCTATATCTTCTTCTCTAGCAACAACAACAATGCTAAGAAGCCTGAAAGCAGGGAATGAGCGGTCAAATGTACTGCTTGGTCCAGCTGTGTTTAGTTTTCAGATGCCCATGTGTTCCTTGTTAGGCTGTCTTCCAGCCCTCCTCTGCCTTCTTTTCTATTCTTCACAGTCCAAAACTATGAACCAATTACAGACCACAGAGTCAGCTATTTACCCCCTCCTGCCTTTACACAGCTATTTCCTGCCTGCTATGAGCAAAGTCAGACAAAGATGACAACAAGCTCAAGGTTTTTACCGTAAGTTGAACCATAAGTGAGGACCTGAAAACACCCTAAAGCTGTTATATTTTATGTAGGGGAAAATTTGAAAAGGATTATCTGAGGAAAGCAATCAGCTCCAGACTGAAATCTATCTCACTGGTGTTTATATGATAAAATAATTGCCATTTAGGCCTCTGTCACACTTGGAATATGAATCATATGTCTGGAGGGCTCTCCTGCAGAGGTTCGGGGGCAGAGCTTCCTTCTTCACCATAGTAGCCTCTCTGGAGGTGCATATGGGTCTCTGGGCCAAAGAAAACAGTTGTGATTACAGAGTGATAGAGGCAGCCACATGCTGATTCAAAGACCTATAATCTTCTCCCCTTCCACCCTCCCCCTCCCAAAAGCAACAAGTCTGTAAAACTCATTCACTCGCCAGAGGCTGTTTATTCTGTTTAATGGCCACCTATCACCCCTTCACTCATTCTTTTTAGATTTACTAGACAAGCACAAAGCAAATTAGTGCAAAATGCTTTCAGTCAAGTGTCAGGTGGAATCAGACTTGATGAATACTATACTGCTGGGCTTTATAACTGTAGGAACACATATACTGACAACATTGTCTCCTTCAATTAAAGCTATGCTGCCTGTTTTCTGAATCCCTCATAGAATCCTTCTTCCTCTGCAAAAGTCAAACCTATAACTTTTTAATACTTCATTTTAAAAAAAGGCATTTTGACACACACTGTGATGGTAGAAATGGAGAAATTTCAATGCTAGAATTTTTACAATATGTTTCAAAAATACATTCTTCAAAGGAAATATTTCAGTGACACTGATCTGCAGCAAAGTGTAGGTATGTTCGAAAATAACACTATGTCTGAACCTTGTAATGTAATATTTATAGAATAAATCTTGCTAACTTGCCATAGAAATGAGTCTCCATTGTTGCTCATCCATAAATACACAAGGCCAAAGGAGTGCTGGTAAGGGTGGAGAGAGGGCTGGTTTCTTCTTGACAAGGCAAGGGCAGAGGTGTGCTCTCTCCTTTAAAGCTAATGCGTGGAGCAGTCCACACACATCAGGGGAGAGAGTAACCCCAGGGGAGTGCATGGGCTTCTAGCAGCGTGACTTCCATTAAAGTCAATAGGAGCCATGTGGCTGAAACCCACACACAGATCTCAGAAAATTCACCCCCTGAGCCAAAAACATTCCTCTGAAGATGGATTGTATCTGATGGGCACAGCTCGGAGTAATGAGCTGATGATGTTGTGCTGCCCCAGGGATGCAGGCTAATGCAGTTTGCTTTTGCTTGGACACTCATCTTGTGTAGCAGAGCAGCACAGAGCACAGGACATCCCAGGCCGTTAAGATGTGCTCAGAAAGGCTTTCTTTTGGTTTTCCCTGAGCTTAGGGACCATTTTTAACGAAGGTACCTCTGAGCACCCATCAGCCACTGTAATTACGGTGATCTTCAAACAGCATCCACGAACAGACAGCAAGACCAGAATTAGGCAGAGAGTGCTAACAACTCCACCAATGGGATAACAGCTTTGAAGAAAGAGGCACATCAAAGTTGCCTGGAGGAATGATTTCAGTCATATCACTGTGGCCACGCAGGGACTACCCTGCTCAGAACCTGTATGACAGCAAAACTCCTCTACCAGCGAAAACAGAGCATGATGCTGCAGACTGCCATTTGAATACATGCTTTAATCCAGCAGGTAGAACAAGCTGATGTTACTGTCATTAAAGCCCATGGTTGTAAGAATTTTCGTAACAACAATTTTGGAGAAAGCAGACATATAAAGAAGCTCTAGAGATATGACAGATGTTTTAAGGTGTTTTGATACCATGGTGATAAGTGGGGTATAAATAATGTAGCAAGAAGGATGGATCCATCCACTGTATAAAAACCATCTTATGTCCCTTTTCAAGGCCTAAAAAGATTAAACAAAAATACTTCAACCAGACAGATTAAATAATCAAAGCATCATCATTTCTTGAAGATATGTATAAATTTCAGCTAAACTGACAAAGATCTATGAAGCTGGAATGTAGTCTTACAAACAAAAAATATTGCTATTCTCTTTCCTCATCAGAGTACTGGTTTTCACAGTTAAAGTCTGGTTCTGCGGTATATTGCAGTGCCTAAAAGCAACTCTAAACAGGGACAAGAGATATGAACAAGGACCTTTATGCAGGTGTATTCCATGAATGTCTTTTATGGATGCCAAGTTCAGGATAAAATCTAATTTACAGCTCTAAATTGGAAACAGGCACAGACCCTTTGGAATGCATGTTATTAGTAAGTCAGCTTCAAATTCTGCATTAACTCATACCCAGTTGCAGTAAGAAGAACACCATAATCATTTTGTCTACTGCTATTTGTTCTGTCTGAGAAGAAAGTGCACAAATTATTTCAAGTTTAACTGAATGGGGCTGCCCCTTTAATTTTATTCTAATTCCCCCCACCCCCATAAACTTAGTGGTGGATAAACAGGCAAATTATTTTCCTCCCCTCAGGATTTGTACTTTTAAAGTTTACATATCCTTCTTTTTCTTTCCAAACCTCCTCTTAGCCTCTGTTTCCTTAATAAAACTACCTCCATGGTGATAACCTGTTTGGGATGAACATGCAAAGTAGAGGAAGGAGAAAAGAAAAAAGACCATCTTTTAGATATTGCCCAACAAAACACACCTCTCCCTCTCACAGGTCATGAACAGAAAAAGCGAAACATGAGGCATAAAGACAGGGTCAGCTGTAACAGGTCTGCACAAATGTCCTGAAAATCAGAAATTCTGATACATAAGAAAAACATATGCTTCATATAGAAAGGGAAAGGCTATTCTCTCCCCGGCTCCTTTTGTTTTTCTAGAGGAAAATGCAGACACAAAGGATATTATTCATCAACCACATTTCAGCCGTCTCTGTAAGTTTACATATCTCTAAGTCTTAATCAGTTATTTAGGCTATGTCTATAGCCAGCATAGGGAGACACAGTAAAGATTTTTTCATGCCATCTTATTTTTGACATCTGAACTAAATATATTGCCTTTTAGAGATTCCACATTCTCCATGACAGGTCCTAAACTACTAACTAAATTACCATTCCAGATTTAACAGAGGCACCCTCCTGGACTACCATCCATCCTCAGTGCTGGGTTCCTCCACTGAATTCATTCAACCACAAGGTGGCAAATTCTTTACCAGAAAATGTCATTTTCCTTTCCTCAGCAACCTGCCTTAGCAGTGCACACATGACAACAAATTCTACAGTGCAGTTTCAGCAGATATAAATCAGAATAGTTTCATTGACTAAGCCTAAGACTTTTGAGTTCTTCAATCTTTTTCTGAGGCTAGTGAAGAAAGAGAAATTTTTTGTAAAAATTGGAAAAATGCATCATGGAATAGTCCACCAAGGAAAACTGTGAAAACAAACCTGTAATGTCTTCTCTTAAGTGCTGTTTCATTTCCTATAGTATCTATCACAAGGTCTTGCTAATTCCATGGAGAAATAAGAACTTGGCATTTAATCCTGCAGGGAAAAGCAGCTAAGAAAATTTCACCTACAAATCAAAGGTGCAGAGTCATCATTCCTACTAAATAATTCACCGAGATTTAATATGCTAGCTTTAAGAAATAATTATGGAAACAAAACCTGTTTCAATTTCCTCTTTCATTATAAGATGTGACCAATATTAAACCAGGATCAGAGGCTCATATCTGAGACATTTGATCTAGACTCCTTGTGTGTCACTGCTGTCTCACCTGCAGGATTCTTAAGGTTGTTAAAAGAAATTAAAGTTGTTTGATTTTATTACGCTTTCTGAATGGTTACACTGGGAAAAATGGAAGAAAGTTTCAGGAAACAGGTTTCTGTTTAGTAAAAATGCTTTCTAAAAGTGAAATAAATAGGATAAATAATAAATATAAATAAAAAGCAACATAAAATAATTATTAAATAAAAAATTGCAACATCTAAAAGAATTAGAAATAGATACAATTCTAATACGTAATTGCCATGTAAGTTTACGTGTTCTGGTTTGGATTTTTTTTCTATGGACTCCAGAAATGTTTTATAAAAATCTTTTTTAAGTTCCTTACCTTCTTGACTGAATGATGAAATGTATTGATAGATTTTAATCCTCCAGCTCTTTTTTGTTGTAACATGAACTATCTGACAGTAGTTCATAAGCCCAGCTTCTCCCACAGAAGTGATGTCAGGCAGAGGCTACAGTAATTTACCTCCACATTATTGGCAACAGAGATGTTCTGACCTAAAATATTCTTTGGAGATGAGGTTTAAGAACTGGATAAGAAAGAATAATCAGCAAATCTTTTTTTTTTTTGGAAATCAAATGATGATTCAGCATCAGTAATACAGAACAGACAAAACAATAATTGCTAGCATTGCTGGCAAAAGCAAACTTGGCGTCTCCAGTGGCTGTGGGGTCTCACGGCTGGACCAAAGCCCTGTGGAGTAAATGAAAAGCCATTGGAGAGTTTGAGCTGTGCCAGGATGTACAGGGCTGAGGGAGTAACAGGTAACAGGAAAAAGCAGCAGTTCACGTGCCAGAGGCTGAGAGTCCTTGCCACCACTAAAAAAGGAAGGCCTGCACATGAGGCCGCTGCCTACACAGAGACCGTGTCTCACCCTCACGCTGTAGCTCTTAAACTGTTCCACTCTTGCTAGGTTATTACCCCAACCTGTGCAGCAGTGACACCTCCATCCCAGCTTCAATTTACTACACATACATTGACAACTGTTTCAAGCCTTCCTCTTAGGACAAGAGGAAATGGCCATAAGTAGAGCCAGGGGAGGTTTAGACTAGATATTAGGAAGAATTTCTTTACTGAACAGGTGGTCAGGCTCTGGCACAGCTGCCCAGGGAGGTGCTTGAATCACCATCCCTGGAAGTGTTTAAAAAATGGGTAGATGAGTTTTTGAAGGACATGGTTTAGCAGAAGATGGGTACAGTTGGACCCAGCGATCGCAAAGGTCTTTTCCAACCGGAAGATTCTATGATTCTCTTCCCATTGATGCAAATGAGCCATGACGGTTCCTCCTTGCGGCTGCCCTCGATTCAATCCATGTAATGGGAACATCAGCAACTAAACTGTGTTGGTGAAGTTACTCAAATGAAAGCAATCAGAGGGGAAGTCAGGGCACAAACTAGCTGCTAAGACTGCAGCTGCTACTTGGCCAGAAGTAGAACAAACTTAACATCAGAATAAGGTTGTAGATTTGAACAAAACTTCAAAAAATTTCCTCCCTTTCCATCCCAGTCTTGGGCTTTATCAGCTATTGACCTGCAGGTTCCTGCAAGGAAAATACATGAGGCTGACTGGGGAGGAGCAAAGGGATTTCCTTCTTTGCTAAGGAAGATATGAGACTTCGGTGACTCAGCACCAAAGACAGATTCTGGCAAGATCTACAGGAAAGCTGCAAGAAACTCCACAGCAACCACTGAGGAGACTGAAGGAGGTCAAAGAAGGACAACCAGTCTTCAGGGAAGTGGGGTGGGAGACAAGAGAACAGATCCAGATGGATCAAATCCTCATACAGACTTTGTAGGATGTGACTGGTGGGAAGAAGCCATGCTCTCCTTCCTTTGTGCAAAACTACTTTTCTTGTTATATCCACGTCACTGAAATCAGCATATGGCTTGCTGTCTCTGAAGGTTATTATACTGACAGCATTTTCTAAGCATAGTGTGAAGCCATAAACTGCTGCTGACTGGAAGTGAGGAAAAGCAAATGTTTTCTGCTGGCTAAACCTCAGAAGCCAGAGTTAGGAGTCTGAATAATTTTTCCAGCTCAGCCAGTGGTTGACTCCATGCTGTCGATTACACCACTTGGACTCAATTCTCACTGGTGAAAAAAAAGGGTAACAGCATTTTTCTATTGTTGGGTGACTTGAAACTTAATTAAGGTTTTCTATGTTCGATTATCCCCCTCAAAGGGGAGATGCCAAACATCACAAAGCACTTGGCACCTCTTTTTCCTCTCTTAGTCTTCTAGTCAGTTAAGCATCTTGATTATCATAAAATCGCACAGTAATCTGTGTCTTTCCTGCTTGTTACTGCTGGTGGATTCATGACAAGAACTGCATAAAAATGATTCCCCTTTCCCAGACTCTACAACTCATATGGCAGGCCAAAAGAGAACCTGACAAAAAGGTGAACTCTTCTGCACCCACGTCACTTTTTTCCATATTTTACAGTTTCAAAGAAGTGTGTTGAAGTCCACTGCCTGGTTGGCAGGTCTTGCTCAGAAATTATTTCATTCATTATCAGTACATTTTCAGAACTGGATGCTTTTACACTGCCAAAGAGTAAGCACCATAAAGTGGTTGTGAAAAATGCGTTGGCTGACATAAACCAGCCTCTGTTGGATGCACTAAATATGTCAGTAGATGCAGCATCATGGGGAAAAGTGCATTCTTCTCCCAGCAAGAAAGAATAACAGCTCAAACACTTACTGACTCCACCTGATTTCTCCCTTGTGAAACAAAATGTAGATTTTATTACCCACTATGTAACTCACTCTATTTATGGTTTGCATAATTTTTCCTCTCTCACTTTTATCAGCTTCATTGGCTTTACACCTGATAGAGCTGAGGTCTGAACCGTGTCATTTAAAGACATCTCGGAAACCACAAGTCAGAGGTGAGGGTTCCTATCACGTATATTTTCAGGCCAAGTTCTTACCTCTGTTATTAATCCCAAAATACTTCCCTGGGCCTTCACAGCTCTCATTTTACCCCCAGTACAAATTAGGATAATCCCTGGGTTTGGACAAGACTCACTACCCAATCCAAAACCCCCATATATTAAATCCATTGCAAAGTATGATTTCCTGAACATTTCAAGGTTGGATTACAATACCGGTTGAGTATATGATTTAAAAATAGAAGGAGAAAACCTTAAGTATGGCCATAGAAAAATGACACCACATCTTGCAATGTTCCTTTAAAAAAAGGAAGAAAGGGAAAAAAGCAAATAAAAGATGGCTGACTGCCAGAGTTTTGTGTTAACTTGAAGAGCAGAGGTGATTTTTAATGCTTCAAACATCATTCATGAAATATTATATATATAATTTGTACTCAAAATAACGTGCAGGCTCTCGAAGGAAACATTAAAATAAATAGCTTCTTTAACTCTTTTGTACCTTGATCGTATCTTATTTTGATGAATCAATAAAAGAGAGACGTAAGATTGATGTAGGACAGATCAGTAGGGCAATCATGTACTTTATTACATATTTATGAGTTTGAAAGATCAAAGGATGTTTTTATGCACATAACTTGGCAAATGCATTTTGCCACGTTCAGATATATTCCAAGTGACTTTAGCAGGAATGTGAAAGAAGCTGGCATGCTGCCCACAGTGCTATTTGGTAAGACTTTGAATGATGGTGGGATTGCAAACCATGATAATAAAAACACATACAGCATAACATCGATGCATGTAAACAGTATATACAAATGCGTATGTGTGATCGTACAATGTGTATATATACAACATATTGCATTTTCTACACACGTGCATATATATGCGAACTATAGCCTTTTTTCAATATCTCTTTAAGCCACTGGAAGTCTTTCTTCTTTTAGCAAACACAACATCAGGCCTCTAACACAAACAAAAGAAGGAAAAATAGTGCCCTCCAACCAGAAAACTTTCAATTACGGGCTGCCAAACACAAAAATCAGTAAATAATGATGTTTGCAACTACATTCCTTCTTCAGCTTAGAATACCCTTTCCTCTTTGGATTACCGTCAGATGCTACTACAGCTATGTGGGCACTAAGGTGGAAGAAATATCTCCGTTACCATCAGAACCTGTGATACTGCCTTCTCCCAACTTCTGCATATGGATATTTCAAATCTTAAGCTCACACTGACCCTGGTTTTAGACATTAAACACCTCAGCATGAAAGGACAGAGAACATCTTTCTATGTCTTAATGAGGGCCAGAGGCAGGCTGATCTGCACACAGGCACTGTCACCCAGTTGATACCATGTCCGTGCAGCAGCAGATACTGTCCGGGGATAGGGCTGAACAGCTTCCCCATCTTTTCCCTGCTAAATGCATGACTGTATAATAAAGTGGCATTCAATAATTCTCATTATCCCTGATACATAGAAACATTGACTATATTTGTATGACAGCTGGAAGCGGATTTGCAGCATAATTAGAGGAGCCCAAGGCAGGTTGAAATCTTGCATACCGCTAATAATAAAATTGGAGTGACAGGGACTTTCAGGTAACGAGTGTGTATCTGGAAGGGAGAAATTTGCTGAATTTCCCTAGGATCAGTAGGTACTTGTGATCTAGAAGAGTTTAATTTGATCCCCAAATCTGCTACAGGTTTCCTCAGTGATCCAGGACAAGTCACTTTTTAACACAGTTTGGAGAACACCCTTGTCTCTTAGTTCAATCTCAAATATCGCTGTTTTTAGAACTACTCATTAGTAACAACATAGCTAAGGAACTATACTTGATATCTCTGCAAACCTGACCCGAGGTAGGCCTCAAATAGGGCTAAAAGATTCATGCATCCAGAGTGATGAGATCCAGTTTTTACATGCTCAAAACAAAACGGTCTCTCATTTCTTATTTGCAAAGTGATAATAGTACTTCCCATGTACAGAGCGGATTGACTAAGAAAATCAGCTCCTGTGAAGATACTGAGATTCACAGAATAGCACGTATCTTCCTAAAATCAAGAAAGCAGGACCGGTACAATTCTCCTTTTACAATTTTCTTAATATTATTTAAAATTTAGTGGTAATTTTTTATTGAATTTAGCAGAACATGATTGATTCAAGGGTGCTGTAGAGGCCTGTCAGAATGTGCTAAATATACAGTACTAAATATACAGGGAACATCAGGTTATTATCTGCAGCTACTGGAGGGGTGGGCCTTGGGATCTGTCACTGCCTGAAGGGGGCTACCAACAATTAAAATAAATACCTAGTGAAAATAATGTTACTGATTCGTGTTGGTTATTAGAGTCTCAACGCAAAGATAACAGGTATGGAGAAGACAACCATCTTCATCTCTCCTACTCTGTGCTCAATTAGAGTAAATGCTCTGTTACTCAGAATAGGTTTAAGTGTGTGATACAGTGGTAATGCACACCCTTTGAAGAGCTGCTTCATGGTACCACAGATCACACCAGAAAATTTTATTTAACCATTACGGCCGTGATGGATTCAGGTTGGTGGGTCTGGATATTAAAAAACACCATAGCAAGTTTTGCTTTCTTTCTGGTGCTCCCTTTCCTCTTTGCTTATCAAGGTAGACATCAGTTAATGGGGCTGTATTACTCAGTTCACTCTTTCTTCATTCTTTGCAAGTCATTCTCTCAAGCTTCCTCATCTATTATTTTTCTCTTTCCTGAACTATCTTCCTTTTGGAGACATTATCATCAGTGAAGTGCCCAGAAATGAGGTATTCCAATATCTACTGGATCAGACCCTACACGGTGTGCCTACCGTAAATACTCTTAAGGAACCTCTCATCCCAATATCTTCCCAAGTGGTCACCTTACTGGCTGTTCTAGACAGTCCAGACTCTGTAGTAATTTCTGCAGTGCTATCCATACCATCAGATTTGTTGCTTTTCATTTTTTTCCCAAGTTTTACCTGTGTTTATCAAAAGTTACTTTTACAAAGGTTTCCTTAGTGTCTCAGGGGTTGATTCAATGAAAGTTTTAAGATGCTGTTTAGAATTAAGCACATGAATAAGCTTCCATTTGAAGACAATAGGACTAAATGGCCCACAAGACAATATATATTTAAGTGGTTTTGTGAATTAAGCTGTAATTGTTCAACAGTTTTCTGGGATTTTCTTCTTTTTTTCCTTTTATTTTCTTAACAAAACAAAAATGTAACCATCTCATCTCTACATTTACGACTGCATTTCTGGTAACAAGATTGTTATTTTCAAAAACTACTGAAAAATTCTTATAGTCCAAATGTTTATTAAAATAACAATTATTAAAAACCCCACCTCACCACATCACCAAGCCACACCCGGGTCCTTCTGTGTGCAGAATTTAGCAAACAAGGGTGTTACAAGAGAGCTGCGATCTCCAACTGCAGCAGGACACATTGAATTACAGCAAACTTAACAACTTTGTTATTCCAGATATTAGCACTACTGATGAACCTTTACTCTGTTTCAACAGTCATGTAATTATTTCATTTGCAAAACCTGCAGGAGAACGTTTGTCTCCACAGGAAGGGGCTTTGGAAGATTTGCTGGCAGCATTTCAGGTGGGTGAGTTCAATTTATAGTGCTATCCACGAGCTTTGGTTCACATTCAGGAAAGTGCCCTGAACTTAGTCTGGGCTTAGTTATTCAGTTATAAATCCTTTGACTGCAAGCTGATTTAGTCCATATTCTCTCCGAGCTTCATCAAGGCATCCTTTTGCTGGGTGACATGAAGAAGGAGGTGATAAAAGGATAGCCTCCTTGCTCTCTGCCACCCTCTGTAGAGGCCACAAAAGGCTGGAATAGGGACAGACCTTGCATCATTTCGCTCCTACATGTCCCCAGAATGGTTTTGGAGAGTGGCATGCAACACTAACAAGTACAGGTGCAGGATCATTCTCATAGGTCAACCAGGACAAGTGATGTTTAATTTACTGGCACAGATGTAGCCAGGGGAAAGCAGTGAATGCTTTCCAGTTCTGAGAGATACACACATTAAAATGTTCCACAAAAAACAAGTTGGTGTGAAAAACGCTTAAAACTCACTGAATCTGGCAGAGTGACCTGTTATCAGCAAACAACTACATAAACAGGCTTTTCTGTTGCTGTCTTATTTAGACACAAAAAGAAAGGAGAAAATTAAAGATGGCAGCACACTGATACTGTTCATGGATGCTGTCATCTGTCACGCTCTCTAGGCTAATACTCAGCTCTGCTAGCTAGAAAGCTGTATATATGTAACTTAAAGTGAGAATTTAAAGTGAGAGTCAGACTGATTCGCAAAGCTGTGTGGGCACATCTATTGCAGTGTAATAGTGGCTTAATTTGAATTAGTTAAAGTTAATTAGAAATGGGTTTAATGAACTTTGAGTAAGTTGCCATTATGCCAAAGCAAAATTATCCATACAGCCTGTTATTTGGCTTAACTATCTCTCTGTTTAAAAGCTCTTTGAATCATGCCAAAATAACTTTTTTTTTGTATAGATAAATTCCTCCACAGAAAAAAAACCACCGTCACTTAGCTGGAAAAAAAGAGTGGCCCAAACTTATTCCTGATGTAATCCCCACTGTCAGTAAGTTTATTGTCACACACAGCGCAGGATCAAAGAACACGCAGCTAGAAGATCTAATTAAAAAGTGAGGATGTAATAGACAAGTCCCATCTTCTGCTCAATCAACTCTTACTTAGTCCTCAGATCTAAATTTCACATAGGGTAACATAGGCCTAGAGGTCAAGAGATTTGTTCTTCTTCTGAATCTAGACAGCTCCATGTCTTGTCCTTTTCTTCTGAAACAAGATCACCTGTTTTGCACAGCTAACCCAACCCAGCCCAGCTGCAAACATCTCATGTTGTCCAGCTGTGGTATGTTCAGCTATGATGAAACTTACTTTGCCTTCAGATTTGTTTGGGGGGGTGTGTTCTTTCTTTCTTTATTTATTTATTTTTAAATGGAGGTCAAATATAGGGAAGTTTCAAAACTTGATCTGTTTTTCTACGTCCCCAAGTGTTGAGAAACTATTACAAAATAGCTGCAATGCACCAAATATTCCTTTCTCCTTGTAGTTGAGATGTTTCTGTAGAAAAACAGTAAGAAACCATACATGGCAGACTTGGAATAATAGCTATGGTCTTTTTCTTGTTTTTTACAGAAGATTGTGGTAACTGTGGTCCAAATGACAAATGTCTATTTGGCCTGCCCTGCTGGTAGGGTCTGAGGTAGGATTAGAGGCTCCTCAGTGGCTGAGTTCAGAATATGAAGCATTACTGTCCCTCACTGTGAAGGATAACTGAGTAACTCTACACAGTTTCAATGAACTTGCCCTATTTTACTGGGTGATAGACTAGGATCATACCTGCTTTTAACCTTTAGGATCTAGTGTGTGTTTTCATGCCAGTTCCTTCACTTAATACACTGATCACAGAATTATAGACTAATTTAGGTTGCAAGGGATGCTGGAGGGTCATCTGGTCTAACCTCTGGCTCAAAGCAGGGCCAACTTTGAAGTTAGGTATTAAAACCGTTTGCAGTCCTATGAAATCATCTCTCTGGGCTTTGTGAACACTAATCAAGACAGGCTGATACGAGACCTCTGAAGTCAGTATGAACCTCATCAAGGGTGCAGAGGTGCAGAAAGATGAAGGTTTCTGCTTTTGACATTAATAGAAAACCTTCCAGAGAGCAGGAGAGGAATCTGACTCCAAGCCTATAGTTGACCAGGAAATATAATGCAAGACTTCAGTTACAAGGCAAAACTCTTGTATTTTTCTTTGTCTTTTTTATGACACACGAGTTCCCTCAAGCTTTAATTTTCTGACTAATTATGCTCAGCTTACTACTTAAGCTGGAAAAGAGAGATTAGATTTCATGTGAGGAAGAACACATTATTTTTGTCCCCAGTGTTTGCCTCACTTTCAAATTTAAGAATTAGTTAAGAGCAGAAATATTGAAAAGAGGTGCAAGAGTGATAGCATGTCCATGGTGAAGGTTACTTCCAGTAGACTACAACTTTTTAATGTCTGTTTGAGCTGTCGGGTTTATTATTGCTTCATGTTTAAAAATACTGAGAAGCTTCTACAGAATAGTTCAGCTGGTTTTAGAATAAGATTCAGGAAGAACAAATGATCACATCAGTTGTTTTGAAAGGCTTAGATTTTTTTTTCTGAAACTTCACTAATGTGTATTGGGGGACTGTCTCAAAACGTGGTAGAGGCCAATGCAGGGACAGAGAGGTATCTTTCACTCTCCTCATGAATATTCAACAAAACGTGGCCAAATTACAATCCTCTGCAAATCACCATCTGCATATGCTCAGTAGAGGTTTGTTAGAGGCTAGCAGCACAATTCCCAGAGCATTCTGTCTTAATTGCATAGATGCCATATCTCCCACAGGGCTGTATGCCAACCACATGGGCCTGCTCCATGCCCACCTCTTCCACTGACCTAGATTATTCCACAAACTGCACCTCAGGAGAGGTTGCAGCTCAGCTTAAGTTTACACACAAGAAAAAGGGGATATTTCCAGAACTTAACAGTTGTTATGGGAGAGGAAGAGGCAAGTTCTAGATGTAGCAAGTGAGTACATGGGGGAAAAGAAAGTGCCGTTAGCACAGTATTCAGGTTACATGTTTGAATATGAGATTAAGATAGTAATGAAGTATTTCATCCACATTAATTTTGCCTGGTGATAAAGCATCTGGGATGAGATGTCAAAGAGATGAGCAGATGTCTAGTCTTGGCTGCTCTGAGGCAAGCCAGTGCAGCAGTATCTCTATCAGGAAAGTAGCTGAGGTGATAAAAGCCAAAATTATTATTACAATGGAAACAATTTGGATACAGATGAAGATAAGTTCAGAGGACATTGCCCTGAAGAGTTAAAAAAAAATGAAAAAGTTGTCTCAAGAAGGTCATTGAAGTCATAGTCAGAAAGTTAGAAAGAGGAACAGGTTCAAGGACAGAGTCTTTAAACCAAGATTTCAGGACGGAGATTATAATCAGATCTGTCAGATGAAGCCAAAATGTCAAGGAATGTATGAATGGAATAATGGTCTTGAGATTTGGCCCTGAAGAGGCTACTAGAGACCTTGGCAAGAGCAGTTCCAGTGGAGTGGAGAGAACAGAAGCTACAATGAAATACAGGGTATTATTATATGCTACTGTGATTGGCGCCAGAGGGATCTGTTCATCCCATGGGCCATTTTCTGGGACCTGATGGGCTGTATCCCTAACTGGGCTAAAGGGGCTCAACTCCTCCTAAAGTTTCACCAGTTTACATCTCAGGAATTTCAGCCAAAGAATAGCTAAAACATGTACTTTTTTCTTTTTTTTTTTTAAAACAAAGAAAGGAATTTAGAATTTATTTTAGGCTCTCCTACGTAAAATAATCCCCACATCCTGTAATGAGTAATTCTTTTCCCCAAAGATCTTGAAGCAGAACACTTTCTGTTTCTTTACGTTGTCTAAACAGTGTATAATTAGGTAGATCTTAAGCTAGCAGCTCTCATTACACAGTTTGATGAATTTGAAGGGTAACAAACTCCAGGATGAATGATTAGCCATTTAGTCTTACAATACCTTTCTTCCCCTACCCACTCCTCTTCCTATAAATTTCTTTTAAAAAAGGAAAATAAAAACCCCACTTGCTATAAATTAACTGAATTATTAATCTCTTGTCCTTTGCAGACTTTGCATGTTGGACAAGAGCCAGGGGATCACAATACAGTGTGTTGTTGCAGGTATTCCCTTTAGAGACAGAAGACATATATATTCTTGACATGCACTAAAGCTTGGATCTTTAAAGCAAGTATAAGATGATCTCCCTCGATAATTTGTTTTCAAATCTTCTCTTCAGTGATTTAAAACCAACAAGTTTGAACAAGTCTGGAATCAGATCTATTTGACCATCTTCAGTTCCAGTGACGCTGGAGCTAGAATTATATAGAAAACACAGTGCTTAGGCTTAAAATTAGGAAGACCTCTCCAGAAGGAACAAAAAAGGTATAAATTATGTCTGATTGAACAAACACAACTCCACTGTTGAACAGCCACTCAATGAAGAGGGCAGGGAGAGGCAATGGAGCACGGTAATGTGTAATATTACTAGTCAATGGGCTGTGTGCAGCAGTGGGCTCCCAAACGCTGGAGGTGTCAGGGAGATAAATAGCAGAGTGTCCTCCTCAAAAATATGATTAATACCCTCCTCGGTCCACTGCTGAAGATGTAGTGGGTGCAGCTGGTTTGGACAGCAGTTGCATAGAGGAAAATTCCAGGACGACTGCAGCAGAGCAGAGAGGGCAAAGAGTAGGACAAGTAGTCAACTGAGTGGGAGTGCAGAGCCCCATCAAGGGGAGAAGTAGGCCAGAGCTGGCAAAGGTCTTTTGGCTGCTGTTTAAATAATGTTTATAGAACTTCCATACATGTACAACTGAGTTTCAAGTTCATGATCTTTGGAGAAAAAAAAAGGGAGATAAGCACGTTGGCGTTCATTGTCTCTTGTAACAGTCATGGCAGAAGTGGCTTTCAAGGAGCCATTCTTCTCTCCTAGTCTGCCCCCTGAAAAACCTGTACCTCACAAAGAAAGCAGGTGGAAAACTGAGAAACATAAAAAATAAACTAAGAATGCATTTTTTTTCCCTGCAGCCAACTGAAATTTCCTGAAAAAATCAGGAGTGTGTCAAGTGATGTTTTCACACTGTATAGTTTTCAAGAAATCCTCTAAAATCCTCAGAAAACATCCTTTCATGCTTCTGTTGTCACAGGACTCAGGGGAGAATGTCCAGAGCTCAAATTTCCAACATTAGAACCTGAACACACTATAATGTAACTAATGCTCCTGAAATCAAAGGCAGAAGGCTACGGATGGCTTTATTTCTTAGGGCGGTGATCCCTGCCTTTGTTGGTTTGTGGGCAATGGTACCAAGCAAGTAATATATTACCTGCAATGCCATATTATCTACCGTCTTTCATCCACGGTGAATGTCTCAGCATCTGCCCTGAAAGCCTTGGGTGGAGAGGAATGCCTCAGGCAATTTGTCTCCAATCAGCAAGAAGGTGCTGCAAAAGCTGCAGACACCAGGCTGATGTTGAATGGAAGGACACACATGTTATTAAACACACAAACACACCACAAGCTGTATACACCTAAATAGGTCTGTTTAACTGAAAATGACAAAAAAATAGGATGAGGGAAAGGCAAAGTTCCAGTGGATTATTGATCTGAAAGACAGTGATTAATAATCACCAGTTTAGTATTCTGCATCACCACTGGCTGTCACACTTCCCTGGAAGCAGGATTAATATAAGAAGATATTATATATGTGAGCAAGGCACTAAGGTAACACTATATTGATCTGAACTTTAAAGCTGTTCAGTGCCATTAACAAAAACAAAAAAAGAATGCAGGCGCTTGTGAAAATGTGGATATTTGATAGAAGGAAAGCAGTTGTTTTGCCTTCTACAAATTGCCAACAGCCTGCTCATCTCTTCAATTTGATTCAAGAATTACCAGCTGCAGGTCCCTGGTAAACTCAGCATAACCCACGCCAGATCGGTCAGTATAGGCAAAAAGCCTTTTTCTCACCATGTTTGCAGGATTGGACCCCCAGTAACATGGAAAGTTGATGTAAGGTTTTACACACCCCCAAGGACCCACTTTCAACACTACAGGAACAGCATTGCTCTCTAGGAGAATTCAGAGAAAGGTATACATTTGGAAACATTACATCATCCAGAAAACTACAATATTCCTTTTTTTAAAAAAAGAAAGTCTAGTCTTATATATACACGAGGTGTTTTAAAGAATATAAAAAGGAAGATAGAAATGAAAATCTTGTAAGTGCTTTATTAAAGTAACATCTCAAATTCACTTTGTCCTTTTCCTACCTTTTTGTTTCTGGATAAAGAGGGGGCTCCACTATTTGTTCAACATAATATTAAGCATACTCTGCTACTCAATTAGTAAACATGTCAAGAGGTGGGTTAGTTATTCATGGTTCAGGGGCACAGCCCCCTTTCAAAAAGAACTTTTTTTTCACTCTAATGAAATGATGGATAATCTGGAAGTAGGTGCTTTAAGAAGATATTAATCATTCTCTGTGGTAATGTTAATCATGCGTTCCATCATCTCCAGATGCTGTGCATCACCTTCCTCGGAGATAAAGGGCACCCAAGCCAGCAGAGTCCTTTTGATCACCTTTCTCACAGTAACTCTCATAAGGCATTAAAAGAAGTCTTCACATTTCAGGGCATCCTTAAAAATGAAATAGAAAGTGGGAGAGTGAGGTAATGGAGGGATTCATGGACTTCAATCTTGACCCTGTCATTACTTATGCTGCCCAGATGGGCGGTGCATGGTTCTTTCGTCCTTTGTCCTAATCTTTGACATTTTTCAGTGCAACGTTTGGTATGAATGAGGTATGAGAAAAACCCTGATCACAGGAAATAGAAAATTAATTCACAAAAGATTTCAGGGAGGGAGGTGAGGGGTAAGAAAAAAAAAAAATCAACCCTCAATTTCTGTGAAGAAAAGACCAGCAACATTATTCCCTCACAGCCTGCTATTCTGTTCTTAGAAAACATAGCAGAAGTCAGGTCAGATTTATCTCAGCATACTGACTGTGATGTCTCTTCCAGTTAATAAAACACCCCACTACTGGAGAGTCTTCTGGCCAATTAGACCATTTTTATAACTAATCTTTTATAGTCTTTCTGTTTTTTAAGTTACGTATAAACCTAGGGCATATCTTAGATGGCTGAAATATCTCCTTTTGCAGACTTAGATGCTTCAGAGATCCCCAATGCCAAGAGAAGAGTCTTTGAAGGTCTCCTAAAGCTAAAAAGTTACTTTGTATAAACTGTTGAATAAAGATAAACCACAGGGGACCATATCCAGTCAAAGGCAGGCAGTGTTTCTGTCACAGCATGTAAGTGTTAAGGAGAAAAGAAGTTGTGTGAACTTGAAATAAAATAATCCAACTTTCTCAAATCCATGTTTAAATACTAAATCCATATGCAGGGAAGCTGCCTGCCTGTCTTAGACAATCAGTGATCCCCACCGAATGTCACTCACGATGTACTACTCTATGAGGTAAGATAAAAAAAAGTGTCACAGGAAATTTAAAACCCCTCTCACGTATGGGTATTTTTAAAAATATTTCAACCAAGTTTTGCCACCAATCTTCGGTGTTCAGGTGAAATGATGATGCAATACCATTTTTTTTCCCAGAATTTAAAATACACTAGACAGAAAATCAGCCATACCACAGATTTCATACAAATATAGTTTTCTTATGAAATTAATGATATTTCCTAGAATACTAAGCGTCTGCTCAAAATGTCTGCAGCTTGGTCTGGTGAAGAGTTCGCTCTTGCTGCTTCACAAAAATGGGTCACATTGCAAAGCCCCATTTTTAGCTCTTTTGAGAACCCTTGTTTCTTTGAAAGGAAACGCTAATTTGCAGGGCTGACACTGGGTTAAGTTGGCGACACTACCCTGCCACCAGTATCCCTTTGGAGAACAGGCAGTGCAAACCCTTGGGCAGCTGCAGGAGGATATTCCGTGGAGTAAATAACCTGCACCTCACTGAGGTTACTGAAAGTACCCTTTCTTACATAAGAAATATTCAATAGCCTTATCTGTGAGACTCCAGAGGGAAGAATCACCACGTAGATGCTTTGCTACTGACACTAAGGAGCTTTGTTATGTGTGCTGAGTTGTGCACACTCAGTTGCCCTGAAAAGCATGGATAAACAGAATTACCCGATGTTCTACAGAATATATGTAAATGGTCCCTTATTTTTTCATTTTTCCTGGAAAAACAGAACCACCCTTTCTCTGATGTAAAGGTGCCTCACTTACAATATGCATTTATTCTGAAGCTTTGGAGTAATTATATCCTAATGTATTGAGGATGCTTGCAGTGAATTCATGTTGTGCAAAAACTTGATTCCATCCTTGCAGCAATTCATGGTCTGTTTTATATTCCCCTGTACTGCCTTCCAAGCAGTACACACAGTATTAACACAAGATCACTAGTAAAGGCCCTTTGTAGATGGCAAAGCTGAGAGACTAATGGATGTCTGAAATGTGAATGTTTTTTTCATTCCTTGTGATCTTGTTAACATATGTGTATTCAACGGTGGCAGCATTATTTCTGACTTACACCATTACACTACATTACAGTGGCTGTTAATTATGCTTGCTATTGGGAACAGTTGCATGTCTACAGATCTTTTTTCACAGTCAGTTGTAATTTACTTTCTGTAAACACAACTATTGTATTATGCACAAATTTTTACAGTCCACATAGAGCCATGGGAAATGTACTTCTGTTTAAATGGGCACAAGACAGAAATTATAAGCATTGCTAAACTTATGAAAAGCAAGAAGATTTATAGGTCCTGGTTAACGAAAGTTCTGAATTCAGAACATAGTACTTCGCTCTTTTTGTGAAGTAAAACATTTTAAATTAAGTGTATATGGAACACAATAATAACAATAGACCAGAACTTCAAAGTGGCTTCAACTCTTCCTTCACTCAAGTGTATACAAATCTGTTCTGAACATCACAAGCACTGGGACGTCAAAACACAGGTACATTAAAAGGAGCTTGATCAGGAAAATTAGCAGATACAGAGTTGAAGGGTATTTGGTCGGTCCAAGGTGAATATGTTGATACACATCCTTTGTGAAATCCTGGAGTGGTTTCCAGGAGAAACAGATGTGTAGTCTCCCACTTTATTTCTTCTGGAAAGTGAAGTACTCTTTCATTATTGGTAAAATAGAGAGCTGCCTTTTCTATTCATTGCACTCAGCTCACAGTGATAGGTGGTATATAAAAATTTCATTTTGGGTGGTAGAATTCGAGTACAGTGATACAAAAGTACTTTGTGGATAGAATCTATAAATCTTATAAACAAAAAGCAAAAAAAAAGTGCTTTCTGTGATCACGGATAACAGATTTAGATCATGAAAGTTACCCATAATGCTAAGCCAAATGCACTCACCAAATATTTTAGTTGGTAGGGTCAGAAAATAGAGAAATTTTATCAGACTTCTCTTGTAACTATGTGTGTAGATGGAAAACAGGAGGTAAAATACCTTCCAAGGCATCCTGGAACCTATCCAAGGTATTGGCAAAGAATCTTCTTCGGAACTTACTGATTAAAATTTTTCATGCAAAATAGATATCCTTATGTATATTTACAAGTCTGTGGAGTAGAAGAGTATTTATCTGTCTGGACTGTGGGCCAAATTTGGATTCTAAGTTGCTCCTCAGGTGAAAATCCTATTATTTGTCAGAATTAATTTCCTTGAACAGAGAAGAAATATTGCACTATGGCCATGGAAATTTGTTTTGATACTTCAATTTCATTAATCTTGGAAATTCCACTCACAAGAGTTTGGCTCTGAAAGGTGGAAATTTCCTGAAAAGTTAATCTGAATTGATTGTTCACTACCTTGAAGCCGTATCTCACAAGAATGGATGGTTTCTGTTTTCAAAGGCCTGCGATTTTTCTGTGATGAAACATAAACTCAACAAGGAAACACAAAGCAGCCTGCTGGAACCGTGTTGGAGAGACAACTGAACAAACAGCTGGTTTAAGGATTAAAGCCCAAACAAAGGACTATTTGAAGGTATCTCTAAGTTTTAGATAGCAATGGGAATCTTTTGAAATGGGGGCACAGTGGAACTGCTATAGAAAAGGAAAGGTTTGGGACCTTTACCCATTTCAGAGATACTGAAACTCTGCAGCACTTTCTGGTAAGTCTTCAGCAATGATAGAAGGCAGTAAGGATAATAAGCAGATGAGCATGATACCTTAATAATTCCAATTCACACTTTTAAACAAAATTCTTCAGTCTTTGGATGCATTTCTCTTTACTAAATGATTGTCATTGTTATGTTACACTTTATATTACCTTCCTCTCTTTAGCCCATTTTAACTTTACATTTAATGAATGACTACTTTTAAGCACAATTAAGTGTTTGGAGGAACCAAGAGGTACAGTTTAAGCACAGTAAAAATGTCCAATTGAAAAGGCTGAAGATCAATATCAAAGGTCTAAAAGGTTAGACCAATCCTATCAGCTTTAGCATAAAGCTGGTGCTAAGCTACCTTCAAAAAACGAAATAGTTAATGGCCCACAGATGATCTTTGTTCAACCAAGTTTCTCCTGTTTAAAAAGAAACCCTCTCTTTATTGAACGCTGTAATTTTCCCATTGCTGAAAATGCAGAAGCTTTAAATTCCAATTTTAGTAGTGCTGAAAGATGGGAAATAGTTTCTTTTAAATACTTTTCTTTATGAAAGAAGACAATAAAGGCTGCCTATTGGCCCTCATTATCCTTACCTCGATTTGACTTGCCTACCTGCTCCACTGCACTGGTTCAAGACAATTAATCCTAATATTCAATCCTCCTGCTGTAATTTCTCATCTTGGCAGGTCTCTTTCTATAATGACTAAAGGGGAGTGGTCAAATTCTCAAAACCTCTGGGGTGAGCTGGATGCATTTCCACAAACACAGACAACAATTTGATCCTGATATTTTAATGAAATGTTTTGTTATCAAACCAAACTGGGCATTTAAAGCCACTGCCCAAATAACCTGGGTAATAAAACACACAGTACAGGTCATTGCATCATGGACACAACAAAGTACAAACAATGAACTCTGTTGATGTGGAAAAAAGGCATTATAGGCAACTATTGTTTTATGTTTCAGAGATACCATGTATTGAAGATATATTTGTATTATTTTCCTAATTGCAAAAAAGAAATCCCACCCGCAACTCACCAAAAACTGGTGCACAAGTCTCTCAGCTGATGCTAACTGGCACAGATCCCAAACTCGCAAATTGGCTTCAACAAAAATTGACTTTTAGTACAAAACTAGTCATGTCCATTTGTGAAATGGATTATATGTGAGTAATGGTCAATAATCAGTTCCTACATATAAAGATGTTAATCCAGAGTTACTCATTCCGCAGGTGGTAACAGACTTGGCCCATTTTTTGAGATTTGCAGAGAGAAAAGAGAACAGAATGTGACTCAGCCTCTGCTCCTGTCTCCAGTCCTATTGTCATCCTTTCCATCCTGCTTATTGCCTGACACGCTAGGAATGCTGTTCGACCAAAAGAATAGACCATCACTTTTTTTCCAAAGCCACTGCCATATAGTGAATCACATCTTCCAAGAGACAAACAGGTAGCCTCACAGAGGTAACTTTGGGGTAGAATACTCTTCTGCTCCTGTTCTGCTACTCTGGTCACTCTGAGTGTATCAGGTGTGATTTCTATGCTTCTGGAGAAGATTGGTTCTTATTTGCATTAGATAAGTTTTAGAGCTGCAGCTGTACAGTATACAAAGAAATCAGAAGTTGCAGTGGGTTTCATAAAAACTTGGAATCTCTGTATTTACAGACTTATGACTAACCTTAAAATTCCATTTCTTCTTTCTGTCTGCAAAGTACCTCACTAAAATAAACCATACCTAAGGCTGAGGAAACCAAGATTCACCATAACCAGTGACAGCTTCTCTGCAGTTAATGTTGTAGCTCTCAAGCCTATTGAACAGTTCTGCGTGGCAAGGTATAGGGTTTTTCACCTATTAGGAAGGAAAACTCCCACAATCTTGATCAGAGGCAGCAGTCTCATCTGACCATGGAAGATCTACAGCATATCTCAGTTTTTGAGTCAAAACCTCAATGGCATAATATATGAGTAGTTGTGGGTTTCTGTTAATTTATACCATGTGAAGAGCTGGCAAGTGAGCTGGTAAAATTGCTTTAACTTAGTTTAAAAATTATTATCTTTTTATAGCCGTTTTGCTATGGCTGTGGTTTCACAGTAACAGCTTATAGGTGTAGACCACTGCCTTTGCCTTGTGCATGGCTGTTTATCCCTGCAAGGTAAATGGGATCATGGAATTGATCCATCAAAACAGAAACTAAACCCAAGCTCTTCACTTTTACGGCTTTTTCAGGCAAATCAGTTCCTCAAGTCAGGTTACGGCACAGCTACACAGGCATGTTAGCTTAAAGCACAGAAATGCGTGGAATGGAGGAAAATAAGTGCGAGGAAGAGGAAATGCTGGATTGTTAATCTTGGCACCATGACAGAATAACTGCGAGTTACAGAGTTACATCTCCATGTCTCTGGGCACATATAGAAAATTAAACTAAATACACTTTGATATAGTACTTACAAATACAATCTAAAACCGCATTAAAAATTTCTATTGGCATAAAATCAATGTAGTATATACTTGTCAATTCTGTTTACATCTACATTCTCCTCAAATCTAAAATACTTACTTAGAAGTTAAAACAATTTCTACTAAAAGTAGCATTTAGGTCACTACTGAGTTCACTCCTTTAAAAGCTATTTTATTTTGCCTTATTCTGTTTGGGTTTGACCGTTAATTCACATAGAAGATGTAACATGTCAGGCTTACCAAGATGTTTTTGCCTTCCCTGAGTGTGCTTCAAAAGGATATTGCTGTTTTATTAGCTGATATTGATCACGGAGTAAATAGCAATATATTGGCTTAGCCAGGTAAACATAGCCATATCCAGCAAGATTACACCTATTTTTATTTTAACTAGAATTAGGCTCTATATAACTACGAGAACATTATCAAAGGTCATAGAGAGCAATGAAAATGTTTATCAAATTTAGGACATGATATAATAAAAGTGTGAGAGAAATTAAGCAAAAAAATTCTACCAAATTTTGGTATTATCAAAGGGAATAAAATTTCCTCTTCCTTCACACATTAAAAATTTAGGGCAACTCAGGAAATTGCTCATTAGAAAATGATTTTAAGTCATATGTGACCAAAGGAAGAAAGCGCTACTCCTGTTCTGATTGTGTGGCTCAGCTATATCAAATAACCCATGCAGTGGAATGTTCACTGCTGCTGACTGACAGACTTGCAGATCAAGAACTATTTGTTACAAAAATTCACAAGTGATTTTAAGCAATCTTTAGACTGCTAAAAGTTGTGATCAGAGAATTTTGGAAGAGTAAAAATATGAAAAGGTAGTTGAAGAAATTATTTATTGCCCGTTATTTGGAGAAGTCTTTAGTCACTGGAGCTATGCAAGGCACTTTGAAGCCTGGTATTAAAGAATAAATTCTTAAATATATTAGCCTAATACTTTAACTTCCAAATTTACTACTATGAACTTACCTAGGAAAAGCAGTTCTCTGGTGAATAGTCTATAGCAAAAAAACTATACTACTCTCTCCGTCTGATAGCTTTTTTGTACGCTGAGGCATGTGGTTTGATTTAGCCTAGACGCTAACTACAAATGTCATTTTCATTCATATAGCTGTAACTCAGTAAAAACATTAAGCATATGCTCAAGACCCCGAGAAGTCAACTTCTCACATGTTGAACATTAAGCATAGTCTTACATCCTTCGTTAGATTCTGGGCAGAAAGATCAGGGTTATTCGAGTGCTTACAGTTGAGCATGTTTTTATTTGCTTTGCTCAATTAAGGCTATAATGACCTCACTCTGTTTTGCAAATTCCTAACTCCCTGCTTCAATAAACATTATGGGTTTTTATTCAATAATGAAGTGCAGAAAATTTTGAATTCTCCATCATTTTAGCAGCAGCAGTTTACTGTCCAACGATTCCCCTGTTTCAGGCTGTAGTTTCTACAGCACAAGTGAATGGGCAATAGTAATTCTGGATTATAGAAAGATGTCGAATAACCCAGCTCTGGTGACCAAAATCTCTGATTCATAACCACGTTGGATTAATTATGGGGGTGCAAAATGTTACTGCCCAGCTATCTGCTCCCCCTTATCTTCAAGGTTACCCTGTTGGAAGTTATCTCTTCAGTCACTGCAGCTAAACCCAGCAAGGAATGGAAATTAAACACATCTGGTTGTTCCTCAGGATGTGAAAGTGTAAACAGGATGCATCCCTCTTAAATCCAGAGAAAAATCTATATTCCCAAAATCCTGTGCTCTGTGTCCCAGTCCAGGTTTTATTGAAGGATGCAGAAGGGGACTGACCAGTTCCAAAGAGAAATAGAAGATGATGGAAGAGTAGCTTAAAATTTTGTGAATTTAAAGACTGTTTTCTTCATTTTAAGCACAATGTTATTGCTATAAATTCATGTCCCACCGTTATCTTCAAAATAAAAAAAAATCTAGCAAGTTAGAGGTGTTTGTATTGTAGCATTATATTCTGAGAATAACAAGATCATTTCTGTTCTCAAAAAATTCAGAGAGCAAGAAAAGATGTAAATAAAACCTGCAGCTACATTTCTGCACAAAATCATTAGTCAATATTACTACAATATATTTTTGTTTCTGTGCTTTTAGGTGAGCAACTTTTATATTATTAGAATAATGCAAATAACTCTATTTCTACTGTGCCCCTAGAGCTTTATCCTCTGCACAGCTATTCCCAGCACCTCACAGCTAACTGTGCATCTCCAGCTTTGCTTCTGTCTGCAAACATTAGACGACCTCTCTTTAAGCTTGCACACTGGTGTTGGTATCAACTGCTCAGCAGCAAAGTATCATCGTTTATGTGGTCTCTGGTTCTGGAGTGACTAGAGGCAGGGGGAGTGCACTTTGCTGCCTTTGCCACATAAACACACAGAGCAGAGAGATCCTCTATTTTTTCCCCTTAAGTGACTGAAAATCAGTAATAACCAGACTGAAATCAATGGAGCTTTACTGCTGTGCGCTGTGTTAACACAAGATGCGAATCTGCCTTTGGGTCTGGTTTCTGCAGAGCTGAATGGGAAGCAGGAATGTTCAGATTGCTTTGACTTCACTCACCATTTGCTGATATTAACTCTATATATTTTAGGCAGACACTTGCAGTTTCTCAGATGTCTTCTCTTTCTCATTTATTAGTGGAGTTATATTTTAGCGGTGCTGAGAGATTTACTGTCAATGTATTAGATGTATTCATTTTGGTAAGGCAAAATCCTTGCACTAGGATCCAAATGTTGGACACATCTGTTAGCAGGCCAAGGAATGACCCTGTATTATTATTATTTTTTAAACCTGACAGCTCACACATTTGAAAATTGCATGAAAATATGTAACCTAACAGCTCTGCCTTCTCTTTGTACTATTTGTTCACATCCGAATCCATTTTTTCCCCTGCCTGAAGAGAGGGAAGGACAGCCCCATATCAATTGCTCTCTACGCCAATTCACATTAGGGAAACCCCTAACTTTTCATTTCAAATCATCAGCATCTTTTCTTTGATCCAGAAGACCACAGCTGGGAAGCTGACATGACTCTGCCTTCTCCAAGCCCCGCACCCGCGCTTTACTCAGTGGCTCTAAAGAATTCTAACAGAGTCACCTTTGCTCAGTTGTAGCCAAACCTTTTCCTTCCTGTCACTGACAGAGCAGCCAAATTAATCACACTCAGCCCAACTAACGTTAACAATCCGTCAAAGTGGCCTATGAAATGCTTCATCTACTGTAACTAGAAAATTCACCTGAAGGCCTGCTGATTTGTCCTGGCACTTGTGCCTGTAGGACAAAACAGACAGAAACCATCTTTTCTCTTCTTCACAGTTTTTTCAATATTCTCCACCTCCTCTATTGTTGGTGTTTTGTTTTGTTTGTTTGTTTTATTCCCTTACAATAGTTCAGAATTCATTGAGCGTGAACTACTTTTTTGCTTAAAGAAATGCTTACCCAGTGTTCTCTTTCATGGTATGTGGGCCTTTACTGCTGACAATACCAGGCACTGGGTCATTGGTGGTTTCTTTTGCAATAATGTCAGGAAATTAATATAGTGACGTTGTGATGCTTGTTCCCTGCTGCATTTTGACAAACTCTTTTCTATTTTTTGACTTCTAGCTATTTTCTTATCAAAGAGAGTACTTTTAGCTGGGTGCTGTGGGTAAAAACTCCACTGTGAGTGGATCTACTCTACAAAAGCCACTGGAAGGGAAGTCCCTCTTATCAGTCTAGGATGATGCTGTAAATCATGGGCTTCACCTTTTAAGAGTAGCTCTTGTAACAAAACCTCTAGGTTGCTCCAGAAAGCTATTTTTTAAGGTTGTCTTTCTAAAACTACTTTATTTACACATTTTTTGTATATCATAAAAATAGATTCAATTCACTGAATGTTTTGCCACTTCTTCCTGAATAACTTAAGGGTTAAAGTCCAGTAAAAATCCGAAGGGCAGCTTTTCCAATCTTCTTTACAAAGACGTAAATGACTATACAGTGCCACTGACAGAAGCTTTTATTAATTATATTAATATTTAAATATATTTTTTCAGATTTCTGCTTTGAAACTGACGAGAGATGGAATTTTCTTAAATAATCCATATCTCCAGTGTCTGCAGTAGATTCCCTAGAACTATCTTGTCTCAACAAAACTCCCTCAAGCAGCTGTCTCCAGAGTGGGTCCCAGGACAAGTACCTACACTCAAGCCAGTTCTCTACTAGTATACTTGAACTGAAGTTTAAAGTTGAGTTTAGGCTAAAATTATATGCATTCAGGCTCAAGTATAAAAACCACATCTCATTCAGCCACCTATGCTGGAAGGCATCAACACTAAGGAAAAGGGTGGGAGGACAGATAAATCTGCCTGGGTAGATAAAATAGATTCCTTGTACTTAATCTGATAAAGGAGACTACGAAGGGCTGAAAAATACAGCCTTCAAATAAGGACAGAAGTATGATCCAGAATAAAAAAGGAATTATTAAGTTGAGTAACCACTGAGTTTTAATTTTCATTCTCTTTGGCTCAGCTTGTTTTCACTCCCACATTGATTTTTTTTCTCTTTCTTCCAGTAATAGATACATGAAATCAATCTCCAGATGCCAAGTTGGCTTCTAGGCTCCTCATTCAAGACTACTGGACTTGCAGGAAATGGGGATCCTAGGACACATCCCTGAATCAGTTTCAGGTTTTTAAAGGTGTTCTAGTTCTTTCAAAACATTTTCCTGAATTTACCTTCCTACAGACAGTCTCGAAAAAATTGTGGGTTTTTTCAGTCTAGCATATTTCCTGAAAGTTTTCTTTTTCAAATTTCCCATCTCTCAGAAATTCTAATGTATAGTCATAAATCCACTGATTTAAGTACACCAGGAGACTAGTGGGAAGCTTCCAAGATGTATGTGGTGTTACCCGCCTCACAAAGTTGAGCGAATCACAACACAGGATCATTCAGTTATGGTAGGAAGAATACAGAATAACTATTTCATTGTTATTTTTAAGAGAGTTGAAGTACAACATATTATTGGCTAGCAACATCAAGTGGCAAACTGTTAATGCATTTAAGGCCCTTATTCAACAACACTCATAAACATATTTCCGACATCTGTATTTAAATATCTGTTTAACTTCAAGAGCTTTTAACCATGTGCTCAGAATTAACCTCTACGCTTTTCCTCACATGAGGCTCTGTGTAGGTAAAATATCTACTGTATCAGCATAATCAGGGTCAATATCCAGGTCTTCCCAACCTCTGGGTACTATTTAACATGCAAGGCTAGAGGAAAGGAGGTACATATGCACTGGCAGAACTTGGACAGGAGCAAGATTTTGAGGCTGCTGCTTTGTGTTTTACACACTTCCAGATTTTTAGAACAAAAAGGTCTTGTGTAGTTTCTGAACATCTCAATTTCATAGCAAAATCCACCCTAAATAAAGTACCTGTTCTTGTTGCCACCTCTCAAACAGCAGTATCTGGTGTTCATAAAGACTTCCCTGGCAGTCTGAGGTAGAACACCAAGCAGGAAGGGGGACTAGAAAACCAAGAGACAAAACACTTGTCAGGAGGACCTTGGGTCTGGAGAGAGAGCTATGAAGATATGAAGAACTGCTCTGTTACATGACAGTGAACTGCAAGATTCACCTTCATTTGTAGCTTTGTCTTCAGAGGCCCATCCCTTTAAAAGAGAAAATTAAGCTTAAACTGGCAGTAATACCTCTAGTCATTCATCAGAGGACTACATATAATCTGAGCAATAGGAAACACATTCAGCATTTTCTTACTCCTCAAAAAAAGAACGTGTAGCCTGAAGCATGAAAAAATAGGCCCTCTTATTTGTGTGGGGTTTTTCCGCTATGCTATTAAAAGTAAGCAACTCATTACTACAACACAGAGAAGTAAATTAAAATATCCACTTCCTATTGGAAACTGTCTACCCTAAAATGAAAACCAAACCATACTTCTCCTCCCCAGTAAAACAGCACCGATGCAACTGGAATTAATTTTCCGGTAGCCTCAGAAAAGAAGCAAAAGTTTCTGTTGGAAGGAAGGAACACTGTCCCCTGCTAGGTCAAAGCTGTGGTGATACAGCAAGGCTATGGGGAGAGGCTCACACAGCTCTTGGCTGCACATGGTGGGTAACAGTAGGCCTTTAGCGCTCCAGGCTGTCAATCTGGCACTATTCACACACACTAAATTCACTTTGGTATTTAAATAAGTGGCATTATTTATTCTTTTCACTTTTTTTCCATTCCAAGGCCACTACAGGCCACTGAAAAAGAAAAAGAGGGGCACACATACATAGACACCGACAGCAAAACTCAGGGAGCACTTTAGCAGTAAGTAACAAGTACTAAAAATACTGACCTTAGTGCAATTTTTTAAATGAGGGGATAGTAATATATGGCCCAGATAACACTATATTTTCTTTATTACCCTGAACTTTACTTAATTGACATAACTCTGTGGGAGGATTAGCTTTATACAAATACCCACATTTTATCGTATTGTCATTCCCTAAGGAGTGCACTGCTCATATATTTCTCTTAATGTGGCTTTGCAAATAGGTCATTGCACAGTCATATCCTCAACAACAGTACTTGGATGTTTAGAATTCATTGATTATTTTTTTTTAAAATGAAAATCGTTGGACTGGCAGATGGTTCCTTAGATATATATTTCTTAACCATTGACTGCTAATATTTTCTGACTCAATTATAATTATCAGATATAATTTGTTACTTTATATATCTTCAGTCATGATGTGGAGATGAAAAAACATGTATGATGAATTGAGACAGAATGACCTGATCCTTAATTTAGTGGGCAGGCTGCTTTCTGAGGTGAATGGAGAAGAACTTAATGAAAGCTCCAAGGCCCTTTGTTTCCTTTGGGTGAGGGGATTTACAGACTACCTAAGTGTTAGCACATTTAGAAGGTTCAAGGCCAAACTTCATCCTGAAAGAAAAATAAAAGTTGTACTTGCTTTGCTGCATGAATTCACAGTGAGATTTCAAATTACATGAACAAAATATTCAGGAATTTTCTGTGAACTTAAAATCTCTAAGCAACAGACCTCAAAAGTACCGTAGCGTCTTAATGCTGTAGTATGTCAAGAGTGGAAATGAGAGGCTTCCAGACCAGAAAGGAAAGGTCCCTAGGAAAGCCAGATGCAAGGTTTGCCAGAATAATTCATAAAATTATTGGCCCAGTGATGCATATATCTAGGGTCAATTTAAGTGTGATATTCCCTTGTTAAATATGCACTGCGGGCTGTATTTTGAGTGACACAAACTCCTGCCCCAGATCACCAAACCATGACTCATGTGCTGCAAAACCAGAGGAAGAACCCCTTCTTCATGAGACAAACAAGAGGATAATGTGTTTCTCTCCATTCATACTGCTTTGTGCTCCGCACTTCAAGGGAACACTGTGTGCTAGCCAAGGGGGTGACTACATCTCTTACTCCACTCCAAGCATAAAAAGTGCCATCTGTAACATTTGCTTGAGAATAACGCTAGCTGCTGCCACCACAAAATGTACATGAAGTGTAGCCCACAAATACAAAACCTCAGTTAGCCACAAGACAGGCAGGTGTGCTAAAAGGGCAGTTCAGAAACCCATGCAGTGACCAGTATCCTGCTCTGCTTCCTGAATATAAGGACAAAAATATTCCTGTATAAGAGAAGAAATAGTACTACTCAACAACATAAGAATAAACTGCAGCGGTCTGGATATTGAGAGACAGATTCCACACATGGAAAAAGCAGGCTGCCTCCTGACAACAAAACATCATTGATTTAACTGGCAGTACCAGGGAATCACATCAATTTTGGATAGTGAATGCCTACACAGAGCTCAGAATTGCAGGCTTACAAATGTTATCACTCTATTAGTGATTTTCTTAAAAGTACTGAAGTCTTCACATCCTCAAGTTAGACAATCATAGGATTGTCAGGCTGATTTTGAGAGACTAAAACCTACCTTTCTAGTCCTCACAGCTACAAAGATAACTGAAAACATCAGATCTGAAGACATCAATCAAGTTTAAATGTAAGATTCGGAATCCACAGGGCAAAAAAAATGATGATTGTGACATCTGTTAATTTTTATAGCCTACTTTCTGAATAGAAAATGTATGTGATCAGAGGGTGTTTATGCTGGAAAAAAAGGAGGCCATACTTGACAAAAATAATGATGTTCAAACGAGCCTTGTGGAAACAGGTGGCTGTGTAGAAGTGACTGTATATGCTCTATCTGTGGCCTAAGGGAAAAGCACAAGCATGAGGACACCAGTATTAGGCACAAGAGCATCCCCAAAGAAACTGGAGCTACAGGAAAATCTGTTGAAACTGGCATTCAATTATGAAAAACAAATCATAAGGAACTGTTTCTTTTGTGCCAGAACTTACGAAACTAATTGCTTTTAAAAAAGACTCAATTTCTAAGCCAATCTCATATTTTTTTGAAAGTTTACATTTGGCAATG
Source organism: Dromococcyx pavoninus (assembly GCA_033558185.1). Lineage (NCBI taxonomy): Eukaryota > Metazoa > Chordata > Aves > Cuculiformes > Neomorphidae > Dromococcyx > Dromococcyx pavoninus. Next base: position 233,404 of record JAUMJL010000491.1, read on the forward strand.
AGACTTATAGCAGTTTGCAAATACCAAGCTGAACAGTATTGCCCCAATGCAAGTAAAAATTGCAGAACCAGAAAACTAGACCTCTAGAGTACCACTGAAAAATTATTCCTGCTGCAGTAATCTGTACCATTTCTGCACATGCAACTGGTTAGGGTAAGAAATAAAACAAGAGAATCAAAGCAATAGAAGAAGCCCAGGAAGGCACTACTGCGGATACTGAGAAAGATTTTGCTGCTATAGAGACTTGAACACATCTAGTTGATACTGAATCCATAGGGCTTAAATGAATATAGTGCATGTAAATAAAGACGTGTCTGTTTTACATCAGTCAAACTCATCCAACAGAATTCACACATACAAGAGTCTCATTTGTCTGCAAGGAATGCACACACATAGAATGCAGAATCTCTGCAGATTATGTTCTTAACAGACACATGGTCAGACCTCATTTCTGTTTTTTATAATCCAGTATGCGCATATTTATTTATTGGTCTCTGGTTATACCACAGATGGGATCCTTTCCTCCGTTCTAGAAGTTTCACATGGATCTATTGGTGAAAGGCTGAGTTACACATAGTTTATTGTGCCTCATGTGGGTGTCTGAGGCTGAGGAACCACCAGTTGGTGCTGGGGAAGTCCTGATGTCTGCGTTTTTACAGCCTGGTTGAGGATCCCTGATAGTCGTGTCTACCCAATAGCATGCTTTGCCTGCCACACTCTCCCTGGTGAGCTGCAGGCAATTAAAACATGTTAGCAAAGGTTGAAGACTCCTTTAACACATACTGTTGGGTTACCTTGAAGCCTGTCCAGAGGTTAACACGCATGGCTTCTGCGCAACACCCCTGGTTTTGTTGATGGAATTGTCTTAATCACAAGAGAGTTACAAGTCAGTTTACACCACCAGTCTTCAGCCAGGCTGGTGGCTCCTTGGACATCACTAAGGACATGACTGAATACATTGTGTCCTTGAATTTTAAATGTTTTTCTTTTCAAAAAAATTTTGCAGTTAAGAAAGAGAATTCAATCCTCAATCCACTTATTTTACAAAAAGGATCGAGAAAAATGCCAACAACAGAAAAAAAAACAACACAACAATTAAATTAAGACAATATCAAGCATCTGTGTGGTTTTCTTGTCTCCCTTCAGTGAATCTGGAGAAGAGTCATTCCCTGTTAGATATACTAGAAGTCTTTTGTTGATATCATAGTGCTGACAAGTGTAATAGTGACAGCAACATCATATGAAATTATAACAGGAATCTTCCTTTCAGCAGTAGGCCTTGATAAATTGGACATACTGATTCCTGCTATTTGTTGCAAGGTAGTGTGGCATCTCTTTTTTCCTTTAACAGGCGCTAATTATTGAGCATCAAATAGCGTAAAATATAACAGCTGTGCATACTGTCAGTGCTATATGGGCTGCTGAAGGTGTCTGTGCGTGCATATGCCAACGTGTGAGCAACTGACGGTGGGTGGTTTTGCTGTTTGCTTTATAAATGCATTTGAATAAACTGGATTATTTTGCAGGACAGTAGAAATTCATCTGGGTTACAGTTGAGTCAACAAGGAGAAGCAAGTTTCTAGAATAGCTATGCTGACTTTGCTGCAGTATTGGGTGTAGCAGCCCATTTCAGACTGCTGGGCATGGCTGGGGAAGCAGCTTATGTACATTGAAGTTCTTGAGACTAACAATGTTTTGTCCTTTTCCACATGCCAATCTCACAAATCCCAACTAAATTACTAACATGTTTTCAGGAATCATGAATAGGAAGTTCCAGCATTTGAAGAACAGGGGAAGAAAAGAAGAGGGAAAAAAATATGAAGAGAAACCAAAATCCTGGTGTACTATTTTAAGATTTTATAGGCAAGCTGTGTCGAACAGTGGGAACAGTTCACATAGCAGGTGAAAGTTTGCTGCCGAAAGCTTTCAGTCTAAAGAAACTTTTTCTTTTGTAAAATGATTTAAACTGTAAACCATAAATACCCTGGTACCTCCCTGACCAAGATAACAACCTTAAAAAAAAAAAAAAGAAAAAAACTAAAAATATTACTGTGACCTGTTTTATGGTAAGGTCAGGCTCTTAATCAGTTTCGGGGTATATCTCTTGAAACGAGAATGAAAGACTTTCTCCCTGAATAGTTTGCTCTCCTCAGGTTATAGTGAAACAAAATATGTAAAGTTTTTTGCTTCTGAGTGTTAGAGCTGCTCTTTTAACTTTCCTTTTAAGTTGGAAAAAATGCGGTGAATAGAATCATTCTTTTCAACTCAAAACTTCTTCATGAAGGGTTGAGTCTTTTTTTTTATGGTTGCACTGGTACTAACACACCAGCTTCAGATGACCTTTACAAGTATCACATGGAGGCTTTATCCTGATTAAAATGGTTTTCTACACAGAAGGGGAAGGCCTGTGACACCACTCCGAACAAAACCTCTGCAGGACAAGGTGTAAAAGGATAAAATATATTGCTTCCTCTAAGAGGAATGGAAAAAAGGACCGAGAGATTCTGAATAAGAGAGAGACATGAAAACCTGTGTTTCATTTTGATTAATTCTGCACAGTTCTTCTTTAAGCAAATGACTAATGTGGCCTTTGACCCACCAGGAGAATTCTTTCAGCTCCGTCCTTCAGGAAACCCAAAGAAGCAGTGCTAGGGTTACACCTAATGCTGACCTACCTCATCCATCTGTTTTCAGTGAGCAAATGTCAAGTTCATATTCTTTTCCCGTCGATGAAGAGGTGGGGAAGGGAAGAGAGAGGATAAAATTGCTGTAACTTAATACTGGCATCAAGATTTATTTACTGTTGATCACAGCTGGTGAACTTTTTGTATCTTGCATATGCGCAAGGTTGTTTGGGTCAAGGTGCATATGCCAAGAAGAGAAAAGCAGGGAAAGAGTGCAGGAGAAAGGAAGGCCTGAGGATGTAGCAAACCAGCTAGGAATGAGAGGCTCAAGGGTAGATTTATAGTTATGTGATCTGAGCCCAGAGGGAGGCCTAAGCAAGAATGCTCCCTGACCGTAAAAACGCACTGGCTGGTAATGGCTGTTAATGGTGCAGGGTGATTTTACTGAGCTAGACATTGTGGGGGTGGTGGTGGCAGGGGGGCAGGCATTTGGGAAGTGAGATGATAGTGGGGCAAACACAACGAATGCAAGCGGTGAAGTCGTGCTCATAGCTGTGTGTGCCCTGCTTCCACAGTTGCCTTCCAACAGGCACATACAGAAAAATTAAGAAAGGACAAATATAAAAAAATAAAGGAGAAAGGAAAAGAAAGATGCAGGAAATATGATGAGGAACCCAACTGGCATTTTGTGCTGCTAACGTGCATGACATTTCAAGAACTGTACTTTGCATTTTTCCTTTTAATTGTTCTGCCCTTTTGCTCTCTGTTCACAGTGTGTGCCATAGCATCCTGCCTGTCTGAGGACAGCAATGAGCAGGCAAGGGATATGCGTATAAGCACTTTGTGTTCACAAGTCTACCATTTTCAATTAGCAGATGAATAAAGGATATAAGGCAGGGTTTTATTTTCAATTGCATGTTTTCAATTAAAATATTTTCTTTCTCTCTCTTCCTCCCCCACACTCCTCCCCATTCCAAATAAGTCTCTCTTCTACTGAAGAATGCTCAGATCATTATACAGTCCTTCCAGTTCCAGTGTTCGCAATAAAACCTGTTGGACTTGGTGGAACAATTGCATTACAGGCGTCTACAGCTCTGATTATCATCAGCAACTGGGGATGCTGGCTCAAGGATGCAAGGTCACTTGAATACCAATCCCTATTACCCTGCGGCAACTGCTTCTCAAGGAGAGCCGGTTACTCACCATAATGAGATCACAAAATACACAAGCTTTCTTTGATTGTGATTTCCAGTCCAATCAGCACAGAAAGAAAACTGGTGTCCTTGAGTAGTCTGGAACCTGTGCCTTTCTCTTTTGAGCTGAAGTAATGGTCTGCTTCAGGACCCACTGACTTAAGAGAGCACTGGATCAGTCCCAAACTAACAGTTAAAATGCAGGCAAAAAATGGCATATTATGTTTATTTTTACAAATTCCAATATGTATTTTTCTTTTATTTATTAAGGGTTCATTCAAATGGTTAAATCTCATTCCTTTTCAATGAATATCTGATGATGCATTTTAACTGAGTCTCAGCTGAACCTGCATTTGATCAGTATGGGAAAAAAACTCAAATATGCCACAGCTAAAGAGGTAATTTTGCCTAGACTGTATTGAAACATAGATTCTCTGTAAATGAACAAATACAGTGGAAGGCTGTTGAAATGGTTGTTCTTTTTGCACAGAACTACTCCATTATATAATTACTAATAAATTAGTAGACCACTTTTAGTGGAAGTGTAGCTTGTGTACTTTAGGACCAAAATATTAGTCACAGATTGAAAGAGTTGATTAATGAAAAATATCTTCCAATTTTCAAAGTTTTGAGGCTTCCTAATTTTCTAGGTTTAAGACCATATATCACTCTTTGCTTCTGTACTATATTATTTATTGAAATAAACATTCCTGGAAAATGCTGGATGCATAGACATATGTGTATAAAGAAGAGGTTGCACAAAGTCAGTGACAACTTTCAGGGTTTGTATAAGAAAGAGTGTCTATAAAACACTAAAGAAAGACTGAATTGTATTGTATTTAGCATAGAATGTTTAAGGTAAGAGTGCACGACCTTTTTTTAAATACAATTCACCGGCTAAAAATTAAGACAATTAAAAGAATTTAAGCCACACCAATCTGCTGAGTACACTCTACTTTTTTGAGCACTGCTGGGACTGCCCTGGATTCCTGATCTTTGAGCTCAAATCTGTGAGCATAATTAACAAAGTCAATTTTGAAACATCTTTCCAGCCAGGGGTAAGAAATAACTTACTCACAAACTAAGATTCTTTGGTTTGCCTTCAGTCTGTAGAACTACACAGTTCAAGTTATTTGCAAGGGACAATCATACTGAGATTCATTAAACAGGGGAGATATTTTGTCTGAAACATGATGCATGGGCTACTTTAAAATTTCATTTGGGAGCTTTGAATTTTCTGCTGCAGGTTGGAAAAGAATGTCCCCTTTAAAGATAAAGAACAAGTCTCTAAGAGAAACACCAGAGCAAATGTTGCTGGTGTTTTTTCCATACAATTACACTCTTTTTCCCTTTTTTTTTTCTTATCCCCTAAGAAGCACACAGGTCAAACATACCAAGTGCCTCTTCTTAGAAGTTATCACTTTAGAAAAGAATTTGCAAGCTGTAGCATTTCAACCCTTGGATCAGATCATGAGTTCCTAACCTCCACAGATCTGGCCTTTGAGCAGAAGTAGAGAGAAGGAGGGGGGAAATGAGAGAGAGAAAGAGAGAGAAAGCAAAGGATGAAGAAGAAAAGCAAAATAAATCAAAAGCAGCTTTCTTGGTAACAACAACATCTCAAAGGCCAAGTGTAAAAGGACCAGGGCTCTAATGATATCAATTAGGCTCAATCCTCTATGTCATTTTAGATATATTGTATCCACTGAGTATACTTAAGTCCATATGTATAAGGTCATTTACTGGGTCTAGAACATAACAAATTATCAGCAAAGGGTTGGCTTTTTTTTCCTTTTTTTCCCCTAACACTTTCCACTTTCTGAAATAAATTACAGCTCATAATGGTTTCATGTTGAGAAGCTAATTTTACTTAATTTTTTTCCTGCTATACCAAGGGAATGAATATTATTATGTTCATTGCACAACAAACAAAAAAAAACCTGTTCGATTTTCTTAGATAACTTGCCTCGGCTAAGACAGGTGAGATGTCATAATATAATTGGTACCAAAGATGCCAAAGAGAGAGTCTTTACAAGACATTATCTACCTTTGCTAATCTTTTTCAGTGTCCCTCATTGCACCACGGGTTTCTTCATAGCAGCATAATTGCATATTCATTCTGAGGGGAAATAGTAAATTGCTAAGAAAAGCAGAATAAGAGTCTTCAATATTGCCTGTTTGAATCTTTTGGCAGGCCTTCAGAAATATGTCATCTACTTCTATCAGCGTCATCTCAGGATGTGGTGACCACCTAAAGGCACACTTGAAGGCTGACAATAAACTTGTGCTACTTCCTACACTTCCTATAACAACAGGCTTCATGCCGGATTTGCCGTCATTTTTCAGTCCCTTGGAGAGGAGCTACGCCAACTTGGGCAAACACAGCAGAATCTTGTAACACAAATTGAGTCAGTTCAGACTGTAGCTCAACTGTGCTTTTCATGATTAGGCCGAAATGTTGTCTTTACTGAAGACAAACAATTATTGCTTATCATGTCGAATGACAATGCCATTTCTAATGGAACAGTTAGAGAAAGGTTCTTTGATCATATGCAAGATTAGATATTCAAAGCTATGCCAAACACATACATCTCTTACAGAGCAGTGTTTGCTATTGCTACTGGATAACACACAGTATTATTGTCAAAGGGGTTACATATGTCTCCTGTTCTTACTGAGCACCCTGTAGGCACCCCCTATGCCAATTACTGCCAATTAGACCGATGGAATATTGATCAGTTGGGATAGAAAAATCAATAGTATGGTGGTCAGGGCACTCACCTCAGCTGTGGGAAACCCAGGCTCAAGACCCTGCTCTAATGAATGCTCAATTATTTATGCAAAGTACAAAGCTTCACCAGAACAGATTGAGGAAGTCTGCTCTACAATAACTACCCACTTGAGGTCAAAACAGTCATTAGGGATGGAGAAAGCTGTTAAACTTGAGCCTCTGGCTGAACCAGAAAATGTCCCCTGGAACAGAGTTTTATTTTTTTTGTAAAGTGACAAGTTTGCAACACAAATTTCAGCTGAGTGAATGGGCATTTCAACTACCTCTGTATGTAGCCTGTCCTACTAATCCTCTCCACACAGTGTGCTCTCATGCTCTTTGGAGAGCAGCGTGAGATAGCCCATGCAGTGGATGCACCTTCAAAGGATTGAAATTCCTTTTCACTCTGCCATGGCTTCACCAAAGCTCCTGGGCTCTGCTGAAACACCAAGTAAGGGTCGGGACAAGTCCCTGGGTGTATTGATGTGTAGCCGGTAACAACCAGACAGTTGGCTAGGGAACTCTTGATTACAAGCCTTGCTATAAAACTCAACTACTATGAACATTTTTATCACCATTTCTTGTCATTTAATCTTGCTTTCAACTCCCAGCTTGGCTTTTTCCATCAGCTTGATAAATGTTACGTAACCTAGAATTTACTTTTAGTCACACACTCCTTCCTTTGGTTCTCTTTCTCATTGAGGGCCTGCACATATGTTTCATATTCATTAAAGGGGAAGAAAAACTCTGTTTACCTTCCTCTATATTTATTACAGTTTATATGTTACAAGTAAAAGGAATATACAGGAAAAAGAAACAAGAACATTTTGTTCTTTAAAACATGAATTTTCAAAAATACCTCCTTTCTTCATCCAAAGGATTTCCTTTTAAATCCCTGTTTAGTAGCGATAAGTACTCACACCTCGTGTCTACTTAACCTGTAACATGCTCAGGGTGGGAACTAGTCCATTCCCTGCACCTACTCCTGGGACAGCATTGGGAGTACCAGTCTCAGGGGCATGTACTGAAGTAGAAGATAGAATGGATGTGTTATGTTGGTTCACAAAAACCCTGGACAGAACAGGGCTCTCATTACACTATGATCAAACATAAAATTACAGGATAGTGCAGTGCCTGTTCTCAAGGACTTACAGTAAATTTTCTATCAGTAAAAGTGTATAAAGGCACGTGGAATGGATGAGGGAAAGCGGGAGTGGAGGAGCAAGAATACATAATATCAACTTGCTACAATTTCAACCCAGATAATAGGTGAAGAGATGATGGTTGCTCTTCTAAGAGATATAGACAGACAAATTAGACAGGGGTTCACAAGTCGCCACTGATCATTTACCTGGACATTACCACTTGTCAATGCCTGCAGCCAGAACACTGGAAGTGTAGCACAGGAATCAGGACAAGGTAATGGCTTCCCAGACCAAAATAATGCTGCACATCCATGGAGAAAGGTGCAGCCATGATAATTACGAACTTTCAAGGTGGTGCCAGTCCTTCCCAGTTATATGATGAGCAGAATATCCAGTAACAGTTTTAGACAGTGGATCTGCTTTTACCTGCCTGCACAATTTACCTCTCATCTGTATTACCCCAGGAAAAGGGGGTACTTTCATGTCATGCCTAGATCATTCAAGATTTACAGCTTGACATTTCATTCCTGCTACCGTAGGGAATTTAATAACATCCAAAACTGTGAAGTTTATCACCTTAAACTTCCTAAACATGATGGCTATTCAGCTTCTGTAAAATCCAAACTACGCTCCACAAAAACATCTGCCTCAATTCAACCGGAAAGTTCCAAGCTGCCCAGTGGCTCCTTAGTTCAGCCCTTCAGGAAGGCATCTAGAGTCTGATGAAAAAAAGTCTAGGCAAGGTGGGAGGGCTCTTATTCCTTATTAGCGGAAGTATCACTGGACAGCAGGAACTGAACTTTAGTTGTCAACTCTAAAATATAAATCTTTACTAACTTGAGTTACAATCTAATTGCAACACTGTGAAAAAACAACAGCAATGGAGAAATGCTTAAGCTACATGTTTTCCCAAGATGTTGCTTCAACACATATGGCTCCATCTTCTTGGAAAAACTACACTTCCTTCACCTACGTACATGGAAGAAAACGAAACATCAGACATCTATCATCCAAAAACCATTTTCTGTTCCTTTTTTCCTACACCACATCCCCAACCTGTAAGAATATTTGTTCCTGTACTGCTATTTTCATTAATTGAATATGAATACTAAAAAGTAATATGAAAGCCAAGCAGTAGAGGGTCTCTATATGCTTTTAAAATTTTTTTAATATTTTTAAAAAGCTTTAAACTGTAAAAACAATCTGATAAATTAATTCTCAGGTGTGAGCATAAAACAAGACGTCCTTTAGGAGTTGGGAATTAGCCCAAGAGCGTCAGGGATACAGTGGCAAAGGGCATGCTTTAAGAATACCAAAAAAGATTTTGTAACAAATTAAGCTGGGGATGAAGCTGTGCCTGATGTTACAGGCCATTATTATGCACGGTTATGAAACACTGGTATGCATTAATAATAAAGATCAGTGTCGCCTTCTAGGGAAAAATTGAGCATTCTTTTAATTAACTTAAATTTTTCATCAAATTGATTGAAAAGCTCTCATCCTTTTTTACTTTCATGTATCCTTACATTTTATGCCGTAGGCTGAGAGGAGTTTTATCTCAAATACTTGGTGTTTTTGAAAGAGTCCATGTGTTACGAATTTTAAAAAAAAAGAAAAAAAAAATCACAGCAACAACCTAGAGGCAAGCTGGGGCATGAAATGAGAAAAAATAGGTAGCAGCTTTCAAGTAAATCACTTTTAAAAAATTTGTGTTTATCTTAGAGGGGAAGAAAGAAAACGCCTTTTCCCTCACACTGTGGCAGGGCTTTGGAGATGTGCTCAAGCACAGGGTTTGACTGTTGTCACAGGGGTAAGAACTAAGCACATGGCATCCAGTGGGAACTGGAGAGAGCTGATCTCTCGATGACTAATGGCTCCTGCTCTCTTTGGTTTCTTCTTTCAGGGAAATCACAGAAAGCCTCTACCCTCTGCTTATGTAGTATGAGGGTATGAATCCTTCCCAGAGTACCTGGATGGGATATTGCTGGATCGCTTTTAGCATATTGTTTGGAGTACTCCTACTGCATGTCTCGAAAGTCACAGCAGTTTCTCTGGTGCAATCTCACTCCACTGCAGCGATGGAATGGGAGAACATAATGCAAAGAATTTGGGCTTTTTCTAAATGGAGTTTCCTCACAGATATTTTCAGTCTTTTCTTTGTGCATGGAAATACTATCCCAGAGCAGATATTTAAGAATGTACTTCATATAGACCTGCTGCTCTCATAGATACTTAAGCACAGCGATATCTGGCGATGACACTAAGCCACTATGTCCAATTGTTGCTGGGCAAGAAAATCCCCCCAAACAAGGGGATCCATAGCTACACATCCAAGAAGGCTTGAGCCTCTGTTGCACCATCCCAGCTATGCAGAGGACCTTTGGGACATCTCTACAATGACAGGCACAGACACCATGGACTCTCCCTGTCCAAACTGTGGGCTGGATGAGCAGCTCAGGTTCAGAGGGTTTGGCTCAGTAATCATGTAGCTGCAACAGGGTAATGTTATGCCAAAGTCCAGATGTGAGGCAGTGGGAACACATGCCTGTCAATATGTTCTTGATGGAGTGGGAGACCTCAGCATACACTTTTGCTCCTTTTCTTTTTTTTTTTTCACTTTAGGACGCATGCCTAAAGGGAAGTGAACAGCTCACAGACTGGTATTTGCATTACACAGCTCAGTATCTACACCAAATCAATAGAAGATTTTCATTAAGATTAGCATTAAACCCTTCTGATAGTGAAAAAAGAATTGAGGGGGAAAAAAGGAGGGAGGGAAGGGGAAAGGGGAGGTGAATGGACAGAATAAAATACTTTCCTTATTCACCACAGAAATATATTAAGCTTCACAGCTTATATTTCCTGTGCATCTTTGCAATCATAGTCCATTCCTCCCCATCACCTATTAACATTCTGCAGTGACCAAAAAGAAACATTTGATATTTTAAAACATGGCCTACAGTCATAAAACCTTACCACGTGAAATCTGACAGGATCAGCACAGCATAGGAGCTATCAGCCTGGGTACTTGTATGGGAAATTACTTTTTTACTGGAAACCTCCATGGAACAGGTGTGTGCGCCAGGCTGATTTTGCAGCTGACATTTCTATCTAAGCTGGAATGAACCAATATCCCACGCTGGTGGGAAAAGCCACAGGAGATGCTGGATCCAATTCTACTCTCAATTTTATGGGTGTAAAACAGATGCTTAACAAGATTTCATGGCTATAATGCTGGACTGAGGATCAAGCCAATTCTGCTGGAGGAGATGAAAAAAATCAAGATCCTGCAAACAATTCTGACTACAGTATTTCATTAAACTTTTCATAAAGGTAGAGATACGAGAGGAATTCCAACCTCATTTGTAATCAACACCAGTGTTCTCATTGACTCCAGTAGGGGCCAGGAATTACACCTATTAAATATATTATTCTCACAAAATTCTAATTGAAGCAATTACATCCTGCCATCCTAAATCCCACCTGGATTTTCAGCTGGATATTGTATTCTTCAATTTCTGGCCTCGTACCCTTGTATAGTGTTTCTGTGCACCATTAAACAACTGCTGCATTTCATATCTGAAACAGGTGCAATTACATATCAGTTTTTTACATTTGAAAAGTACTTTAGGATATTCTAGGGTGAAAGGTACAATATGACTGTGAGATATTGAAACTTTATCACAGTTAAATTCACTTTACCGTTCTAAAACAGTATAACTTAGGACTCGGCATATGCTCTTCAATGTAAAAGAAACTCTAGGAAATAATTTTCATTAAACCAAGTGCAGCACAAAAAGCCTTTCATTATATGACTGCTTTAAGCAAAATTTTCAAGCTGCTTTTAAAAAGCATTTTGTTGCCTTGTTTGCAGTTGCTAAAAAGCTCCTAATCTATATTTTTATCCAGGCCCATCCGCTGCTTACCTTGCCATTCTTTTAATGTGTACAGCACCTTATACAGCAGTATCCAAGATTAAAGTTCCTCTCATTGACATAGAATGAAGGCAAATTATACCGTTTGCAAGAGAAGAGATAATAAAGGGGGAGTCTATAGAAATACTTTGATGAATTATATAGTGGCAATTTTCTGACATTAGTAATGTAGGGCAGAAGACAGTGTTTCTGATATATAGATGTAAATTCATCATCCAGACTGCATTAAAGAAAACTACATAAGATTCCTTGATTTTTGGATTGCTTACAAGAGCAATCAGTAAAATGTTATAGTCTTCTCCTTTAGTGCAAAAGGTGAAGAATTACATAGATGAAATAGCTACCCTTTTGTGCTAACAATCATAAAAACAGAGCCAAAAGACTTACAGCAGCCTGCACCTACATATAAAGGGAAGGGCTTTCTACGGTATGAATGTACTGTGAATGACTACCTACAGCTAGAAAAATCACATGACAATTCCAAATTTTATATTTGTGTATGACTATATCTGTACACACATATATAGAAAGAGAGAGGTATTATATATATATATTGTTTTACTTGTTTGCAAAACAAGAGAGTATCTAATTCTGTTTTTAAAATAACATGAAAGACCAGCTTGTGGAGAAGGGCAGGAGAAAACAATCCAGATTGCACACAGTAAGTCCTATGAAAGAGGTCACAGCAGTAGGTCAGACAACTTTCAATTCAGCTCCCTTCTACTGAAGTATTCAAAGTGCTTCATTAGTTTAGTAAATACATTTTAAAAGGATAAACTATTCATTATAAAACTAATAATTTTCAACCTAAAATTTATGAAAACAAAGTATATTTCAGCTTCCTTGCTTTGGGCCAGGAACCCTGTGGCTTTTCCATTTTTGTTAGTTAAAATCACAGAGAGGAAAATTTTGAAAAGCAGTACTTTGGGGAAGTTTTCTTAGATGTAGAGTGTTTGGATTTTTGTTACTCATTCTGTTCCATCAGATTGAGGTAAGGAGGGAAAGTGTGGAGAAGGAGGAAGGAATTAGGAATGAAAGTTAATAAATTAGTATTATAAATAGCATGAAATGAGCAGTTACAAAAAAAAGTTTGAAACTCCCATCAGACACTACAGCTTCACCAAAGCTGCTGCCAAAGCCTTTCTTAATCCCTGGCTGTCTCTACCAAGTCTGTGTCCCTTTAAGTGCTTCAGTTGCTATAGGGTGACAAGCAGAGTGGGGTGTTGTATTTTTTTTTACCGGATGTTGTTTCACCATGTACATGACTGTTGTGAGCACAACTATGAGTTGATCTCATCAGCATAGCTTCATTCAATTTTTAAGATGACAGGACATAATTTCTTATAGACCGGAGATTTCCACTCAGCCCGACCTTGAGGGCCCTTCAGTGTCCCCACTGAGCATATCATGTCCAGAGTACAACGTAAACACTGGGCTTGGGGCCGCATCCTGATCTGCCTGTACAACTGGCTGCACAAGCACTTTCTACAACACAGAGAGTAGCCCCAGTGTGCACAGGATTTTATTCTTGTTTATTTTTTTTTATTTCATTTATTTTTTTCTCATTTATTTTTTTCCCCCTCCTACATGGGTTTTGGCCGTTAGAGAAAATAATGGGTTCGTGGGTGGATTCAAGATGTCAGACAGAGAGAAAAAGCATTGCTGTTCACTTTGTAGTAAGGCAGGGAACAGTATTAAAGAAGCAGAAATCAAGGAGTAGGGCCGCAGCAGCAGCAGTAGCTCATCCAAAGCAATAACAACACACGAAGGCAAGCCATGGCAACTGAAGGAAGGCAGGAATCTAGCATACCCATGGTCTTGTTCTTATTATTACAACACAGCGTGACTAAAAATATCAAACCAAACAAAAGAAATTCCTGCAGGCAAGGGGTAAGAGAGGAGGCCGACCACTGCTGGAAATGGAACTTATTGTTCACCTAAGTAGTGCAGCGGGGAACAGAAATCACAGAAGCAAAGGCCAAGATCAACAGCAGGAGCAGTGCTGAAAGTAACAACAACGTTCCCGAACAAGGAGCCACAGACTCCAGAAGAGGTGAGTTAGAAAGGGGCTTCCCACCCTCTCGATCCCTCCAACAAATCATCCAGACTGAACGCAGGCTACACGGATTGCTCTGCCTTACAGTGGTGGGATGCTGTGCCAGGGAAAAACCTGCAAACAGCTCAGAGGTTGTGGGTCCTTCTGGAATCAGCTCTCAGACAACTGAAACAGTACGTTGCTCTGAATAGAAGAATCAAAGACCCTACATGACCCTGCTTAGCGAGGTACCTGGTGCTGGGGAAGGCCAGTGCTGCCAGTCTTCCAGCTGAATCAGCCTTCAGGTCAGGCTGAAAAGCAGCTGGATGCTCCTGCATCCAGAGAACCCATGGGATCAGACTGGCAGCAGAACACTTGGGGATCCTGGGGGAGTTTGTGCCTAGGATCTGGGGAGCCCAAGGCTTTCAGTCCTCTGGACATCCCACTGGATTTCAGAGCCTGGCACAAGGGATATCGAGGCACCAGTATTTTCACTCCTCGCTGGGTGGCTGTTTCCAGCAGAGACCTACTTAGTTTCTGCAGTCAGATCATCTCCATAAAACACTACCTTTTTGCAGTCAGGCATCTTCTGACCGAAATATTGTCATGAGGTACACTTCGGCCAACCCTAGCTCAGAGCAGCTTTGCATGGAGAGAGAAGGCTGGACCCTGGACATAGGAAGAATCAGGAAGGAATTATGTATATTGCTAGTTTTTAATAAAAATATTACTAACTGTCATATTGTTGCTTTGCAGTACTGTGATACCTTTTAGAAAATCCACAAACATTTTACAAAGTTCTTGCGGCAAGGTAAGGATTTTACTACCTCTTTACCCCTCCTAACTCCTCCGGTCTCTTGATTAGTTTTCTTTGGCCAGTCAACTCACCAGCATCACACTCACATATTTTATAGGAGAGTTGTCCCTTTCTATTTCATACTCCACTTCTTAACTCTGGACAGAGTCATGAAGGAAATCTGGCCTGCAGCTGGCTCACGTGATGTGAAATGAGTGGCCAGTCTATGACCTAGAGGAGGAAACTGTGACCTGCTGCGCTTAGAGTGAGAGTTTTATATGGTAGAGAGCTTTGGAGGGTTGCTGAAACTGAAGGAGAGGCAGCTGTTTGAGGCAGCTGAGAATTGGGAATAGGTGCAAGGGGACATGACGGCCTGTTGAGTCAGAGTCTCAGCTGGTATAAACCAGCAGAGCTCTGTTCACTAAAACTACAGTGCAAAGTTCATTTCAAGAAAGAAAACAATGTCTGGATAATACAGTGCTCAAAAATGCATCTTCCTTTCTTTTAAAAACAGATGAACTGTGCTGTGAGATGGTGACAGGCCTAGAATTTGATCTTTCCATGATAGAATTGCCATTTGTTTTCTACATCCGCATAATTTTCTCTTTTAGATTCTCACTTAGTAATGAATAAATATTTGTTTCCCATGTCACAGCTCTTTTTCCATTCCTTCAATTTCTCCTACATCAGGCTGTTTATAAAGGATGCTCCTGGGATGGAGAAACAGGCCCTGAGATCTCAGAGATGATCCTGTCTTTAAGCTTCTACTGCTGCTCCACCTGTTTCATTCCTCCCTTTTTAGCACTGCACAATGCTTTGAATACATAATTTTCTCTCCCTCTGTATGTCAAACACATAGACACATATTTTTTCTATGCTCGTATATCCCAATCTACAGAAATTCCCCCAACTTGTGCATGCATCAGCCACACAGTAAAACAAAGGCTTTTATGTCTTCAAACGGATGATAGATGGATTAGAAAGACATAGTTAATGTGACTCGTATTTTCAATGGATCTTTAACTGACTGAAAACACATAGTTCATGTTAAGTCTTTGTTGAAATTCCTATCAGTAGTAAGCATATTGAATAATGAGAATAAACATAAAATGTCACAAGCTTTTTTTTTTTCTCGTGGTGGTTGCAATTTCAATATATTTGTTATAATCAGTGAAAGCAGGACGCCACACTGGAATCGCTGAGCCTCTGATTCATTTCTGAGGATTGGTGATAGTGCAAGCTACAGTCTGGAAGAACATTTCTTGCCACCAGGCTGGTATTAATTTCCTGTTCAAAAGGGGCTATATTGTCAATGTGACACTTTAATCAGCTACCAAAGTGACTCTGGGAACGCAGACTTCACAATCAATGTCAATGTATTTCATGTAGTTTCAATACCGCTTAGTCATTTTGCTTCAGAAGTGTGCAAGGAGGGTCAATACATTTCATTAGTTTGTTTCATCTAAAGGACAGTACAACATCAGAACTTTGATTATATTATAAGAATTGCCTTAATGTGACACCAGATTCCCTGATTGTGCAATACCAGACACTGGAATGCTAGAGGGCAGTCAAATTATCCTTCACCCATGCATACCCAAGAAGCACCAGTGAAGCATGACACAAATGGAAAAAAGGAGAAGATAAGAGGATGCTGATAATTTGCATAACACACAGTAGATTATAGCTCCTCTAAATATATTATGAAACTTGAAAAGATATCCTTAAATTTCAAGGATACAAGTTGTCATAAATCAATATTTGTAACTCAGAATTACACTCTATAAAAAGTCTTGGTATATCTATGGACTCCATCACTTTCGTGCACTTATTTATCATGCAGAGAAATATACACTGAGTGCAAATGTACATCTGCATATAAAGAATTCCCTTAAAAACAAAGCCTAAAAAAATAAGAACATGAACTTTTATGGAAACATCAAAATGAAATTATTCCAAGGCAAACACACACAAGTATGCAGATTCTTAGCATTTGTACAACTGTTCTACCAGGAGCCTGATTAATAGGATAAAAGACAGGTGCATCTTATTAAGTAAATTAAAGAGAAAGCTAAGAAACAACAGAAAAACACAAGTAGGCATTTGAATGAGTAAAATTATAGGAAAATCACTGAAGAAGAAGAAAAGTTCAATATTCAGTTTTTGTATGAACCCCAGAGAAGGACTTGGAAGTGGGCTTTACTTTAAAACTAAGAGAGATAAGCCATACTGAATCTAATTTCTCAGTAGGTGTAAGCGTTTCAAGCATTTCAGGTTTATACAGTTTGTCTACCAGGTTAGATGAGAATGAAGAAGTTTGTATGTTTATGTGGTAGAGTTTTCCCAGATTCAGTATGACAGGTGTCATTTCACAATATGCTCAGCATTGACAATTTCAAATATTTGGAACTAAAAAGCCTGTACTAGTTTATCCTAGCCAATGATACAGCCCCAAAATTTCACCCTCCTCACTGTTTCTAATAGCAAGAATTGTTTCCAAAGAATGAACACTGTCTGAGCTGGCAGCTAAACAGGATGCAACCACTCTATCACACCTCCCTACATGGGGAGGAGAACCAGAAAAGGAGAAGAAAGCTCATGGGTTGAGATAAAATCAGTTTTAATAGAACAGTGAAGGAACTACTACTACTAATAAATTAATAAAAATAATAGCAACTACTACAATAATAACAACAACGATATTATCAGTCCATTCCAAGTAGCAATCACAGAACATGTTCTCCAAGCAGCAAACACAGTGAGCACAGAAGTCTCTAAAGAAGAAGTTTTCTTAGTGGTTTTCTCACAACACCAGAAGCCATTGTGGGAAAAATAGATACATAGTACTGAAAAAAAAAAACCAACATGAAAGCTCAAGGAAGCACCTCTCATATGCCATTTCTCCCTATCATAACCAAACTGGAAATCAAAGAATAGGAATTATAAGTTTGGCATCATTTAGAGCAGGGGTGTCAAACTCACGGCTCCCATCGTTCTCCTGCAGTGTAACGTGTGTCACACTCTGCACACGTGACCAGCGCTGGCAGGAGCATAGGGACAAGGAGCTTGGCACTGCCACTGGGTACAAACAAGGTGCCAGGTCGGGTAAAATCAGGTGGATGGCCATATTTGACCCACGTGTTGTGAGTTTGATGCCTCTGACTTACAGAGACAATAAAGATTGCTATGCAAATCTGATCACAACTTCACAAACCTTGCTGGTTTTTCTAGTTGTTAAAAGAAAGAAAAGAAGATGAAATTACTTTGAATTTTTCCACCTCCCATTTGAAATAACTTCAGCTGAGAACAGGCAGAACAGCAATTGCAAGACATGGTGATGACTCCAAAACAAGGATGGGTTAACCTCAAAAGATTCAGTTCAGAGAAAGTATCAGGGAGGATATTTCAAAATAACTCAGTGTTGATATAAAATTACTTCAGCTGAAGTCAACAATCAAACTCCCTGTGGAAGAAGAGTCAGTGACTTTGAAAACAATACTCACAAAGTCACACAGAAAAATACTTCTAGTGTCTTTGATCATGTAACCAAGATAGGAGTTGAACAAGATCAAATTTCTCAAGGTTTCTTATTGGACTTAAAGATTGACTCTTACATTTAATTACTGACTAAATAACTCCTACACTGCCTAATTTATTAACTGTAAAGTTCACATTGCCAATAGATGTTGCATGTAGACTTTTCATGTTTCATCTCAACAGTAGTATTTATCACACCAACACTGTGTGGACTTCTTCAAATAACCAGATGGGAAAGCCCAGTTGGTAAATCTTGAATATTTAAATATTATAAATTTAAAATTGAAAATGTTACAGCTTAAGACACAGTCAGGTTTTCATATTCGCGAAAGAAATGTATTAGTGGATTTTGGATAATTCATGCTCCCCAGTCTGCCTCACTTTAAATCCCTGAGTTCTCACTTCAGACATAATTTGGCACAGTTAAAATGGCCAGTTCTCAGAAGGAACCATAAACTGCTTTGGAAATGTTGCTGGTAAGGAACATAACGTCATTGTGAATAAGCCTAAAGATGTGTATGAAGTTGCATTACAGTTTGATCTCATCAGCTCACTTTAAACCTGAGGGTTTATTAAAAGCCTTCCTCGAGGAAACTCTTCTTAAGCCTACAGCTAAAACCCACTGGTAATTCAGATACTGTTTTAAGCAATGCCCCTTGCCACTCAAGACAAGAGGTTTTTTGTTCAATTTTGTTACAAAACTTCCATGTGTCCATGCTTCTACCATGTATCTGCCAATGTGTGTTGAAAAATAGCTTAGTGTCTCACTGTGTGGTCTTTCTATCAGCAATCCTAGTCTATTGACAAACTCTGGACAGACTTTTAGATTATCTTCTCATAAAATAGTTTTACAGAGACAAGAGTCAGACCTCGTTTTTTAATAAGTGATGTTGCACGGGAAGGGAGGTTTTGACACAGAGAAGTATAGACAGTTTTATTTTATGTTTTATTATAGTACTAAAAAGGATTTCTACAGTGTGCAATATCTGTGCAACACTTTCCATCACTTTAATAAACCCTAGTGCCATAGATGTTAGTTTTAGCTGGATAAGAATTTGGCCCATATGTAGAAGTTTATATTTAAAATGTAGGATTTTATATGGAGGTTTTCTGGTAGGAAATGTAGGAGATTTTTGTAGAAAAAAAAAATAAGACTTTGCATCTATGAAGGATCTTTTCTTCCCCTCAGTTTTACTTTTGGGATATTCTTGGACTACTATCTTAGTTATCTGAGTGAATAAAAAGACAGGAAGATATAGCGGTCTACACAAAAATGAGCATTTTTAATTATCAGTAAAATAATAGATTTGAGAGGAGTTAGGATCTAAACAGGTTTGGCTTAATAGAAATAACAATGACTTCATATTGAAATGCATATTCCCTTTGATGTAAAAAAATTATGGTGAATTTTCATAAAAAATAGGAACAAGATAATAAATGTCAAACACACACACTTAAGACGTCAATATAGAAACTGTAAAATTTACATGTAAAATTAACAGTGTAGGAATTTTTGTCCTTGAAAGGAGTTGCAAATAGTTGAGAAATTGAAATTAATATTTGTAAAAAAAAAACCACAAAACAAGCTACTGGAAGAAGTTCTCCCTTTTTGAAGGACCCATGAGTCATAGATGCAACGCTCCAACAGCTCTATCATCTATCTATTACTAATTGGAATCAAGTGAAGAGCTTCGATTGGTTTTGAATGGGAAAGACCCTCTTGAAAACAGGATTGCCTCTGAACAGATGCCTGAATTTAATCACCAAAAAGGCCTTGAAATGATGGGATAAGACAGAGGTAGAACACATGGGAAAGGTGTGTTCTCTCCAGGAAAACAGAAAACCATGCTTCAGGGATGTGAGGGGAAAACTACTCCTAGGATCAAAAGCTGAATCCCTCAGTACTAAAACTGAAGCCTGACGTGAAGGAAATACAAGTCTCCATGCTTACAGGGACCAAATGTATTTTAATCCACTAGATCTTGAAGAGCAAAAGTCATTTAAAAGACAGTATTTTTAAACAATATCTTAAAAATTTTACAAAATATCAAGCAGTTGTTGATCACAAAAAAAATCTGTAAATTCAGCTATTCCAAACAGTACTGTTAGTAAACAGTAAATACAATTCCCTTATCTGAAAATCTTTATTAATGTATGTATATTCTAGTCTATAAGAAATCACAGCAAAAGTTGCACATTTAAAATCTTTTGAAATGACATAGTACATTGTTAACCTCCCAAAATAATAACTACATAACATTGACCAGGCACAATGTTTAAAGTAGGATGTTTTCAACTGACTTCAATAACTTACAAAGAGTTGAAGTAGATTTGCTTCATTTAAAAACAGAAAAAGAAAAAAGAAAAAAACAGTGAACTCAAGACCTTTCTTGCCAAGATCTAACCTAGAGAATATTTTGACAGCTAAATTATAAACTATGAGAACCAGGGGAGCTGTTATGCACCATCAACTATAGCGTAGCCAGGGAGTGTTATTCAATTAATCATTTTACTCATTAGAGTTAAGTAAAAGCCAAAATAAAGTTAATCAAAGTCTTTTATACTCTGTGTTTAGAGCAGCTCCCGGTGTCTTGATGGATTCTTCTTGTAACAGGAACAATGTTTCAAAGACAGATCAATAAACAGAAATTCCTGAAGTCTTGAAAATTAACACCTTTCTCTAGTTATAAGTCAATTGGGAAATAAAACCCAAAGGAAACGAAGAAGTCAACCCAAGTTCAGTGGGACTTTAACATGTGTGTCCCAAATTGCTAGGTTTAAGTTGTTATATTTTTCCAAGCAGCTAATTTTCCCTTTTTGAAGTACTCACAGAAGGTCAGGACCAGTTTAAACATCAAAGCTCTATGAATTAAACAGTTTTATGGAAAACAGAGGAAGAAAACTTGCCTGAAGTAAGACTCTACAGTGATGTAGCATGGCACACCTTCTGGCCAGGACAAACAGTGCCTTTGGAAATCAATCCTGGGTTGCACTGGCATGTTGGAGTAGAGCTGAAAGCATGGCTTGCCTTAAACACACAAGTGCATACACATACACCCCCCCCCACCACTCCAAGGGTATTCTGTCCCTGAAAAAAACCTCTTTGCAATTTCATAGCTTGATTAATTCTATGCTTTCCACCACTGACTGAATTTTTATGAATTGCTGTTGACATGTCCTATAATATTTCAAAATGTGGTAGGAAAGACAATACATGAAATATAAATGTTAATTGCTAGAAAATAATCCACAACCAGGGTCTCTGAAAATTTATCAATAAAAGAAGCTCAATGGAAACAGCGCTCCTTTAGAAGA
Source organism: Dromococcyx pavoninus (assembly GCA_033558185.1). NCBI lineage: Eukaryota > Metazoa > Chordata > Aves > Cuculiformes > Neomorphidae > Dromococcyx > Dromococcyx pavoninus. The sequence continues at coordinate 254,751 of JAUMJL010000491.1, forward strand.
AAACAACTTTTTTTTAATCTATTTCTAAGATAATGCAGTTTTGACAACTATCTTTGAAATGTCTCTTCAATAATTGTTACTGTAATTTCATTTCTACTGGGCAGCCCTGAACACAGTGTATACTTTTAGAACAAAATTAGTAAGAAATTAATTCTGAACATAAGGGTATTTCTGATTAATAATGTGTTACTGTGATGAGTAATGGAAGACTTCCATGAGAACTGCACTTCCAATGCTTTTGGGAATTTTGAGAGAGGGTACCTATTAGAATATAGTCAAGTCTTGGCTTAAAAACTGACCCAGAAATCTAGCATAATCAGAGTCACTTCTTAGCCAAATCACTTGTGATGATGTTGAAACAAAAAACCTGTATCTTCCTTCGGTATCTATAAAATCTTAGGAAAGTACTGTAAAGAGCAGAATAATAGAACCTTGCTAGAACAAAGAGGTTAAAAATGGTATCTGTACACATGTGGCTTACCTGCTCCCCTAGACACTACTTAAATCTGTTTGCCAGAATGATTGCTTTCCATTTGCTGTTACATCAGGCAATATATGAAGCATTATCCAGCAAATAAAAGGTGTGTCTAACCACTGAAGATAAACTCCCATACACAAGCCAGTTGATATCCTTGTCATGCTGAGTTGATATTGAGAAACATTTCCCAGAAGTACTCAGACAGATTCTCAAAGCAAAATGCCTTGGCTTGGCTCTGCACTGCATGACTTGTGCTGGTAGGACTCCACTAATTTCACTGGAATTGAATCAACAGTAAAATCAAAGAAAACAGTGATGAATCAAATTTTTTGTTTACCTTTGCCATCTCTGCTGCTGTACTTTAGTAGTGTAAATGGCATTAAAAAAAAAGAGGTGTTATCAAACATATGTGGAAGATACATTTCATTTTCCACAAACAACCTTCGTCTCAAGAACTAGGCTCCAGGGTTACACTCTTTGTAGAAAGGAAAAAGAAACTGAAAAGGAATTATGTGACTTACTTTACCGTTTCTAACATCACAGAAGTGTTTTCTCAGATTTATGTTACAGGTTAGAAAGTAAATAAGATTTGAGAAAATAATAATTTCATAGCTATATGTACCCAGGAAATATTTGGTAGATGCTCCATTGGAAGTCTATACTGATCAGATGCATCCACTGCTTCAAGTGGTGTGCTCAGCTACATCCATGACAACAACTTTTAAGCAAGTCTATTGCTATTCCAAAATAACCTGTATTCTAAGAAGCAGCAGGGAGAAAGCAAAGAGATAAAAACAGCTAAAATCCTTGATGCATTAATTCACTAATGCATTTTTAAAACAAACAGCTGTCTTAGAATGCAGACTGCTACTTCCCTGGCACATGGGCTACATGTCAAAATATCCTGGAGAATATTATTTTTTTTAAAAAAATGTGCTTAAAATATAAGTAAGGTTATGTTTAAAGCGTATGTCTCAGAGCAGTTGCCATTTGTTGGGAGAAACGGTTTCTGTGAATTTCATGGCCATTTGACATTCACTCCCCTCTTTCTTTGAATTCTGAATAGAAATGGCTAAAATATTATTTTAAACCATAAGTGTTGACCTTTCAGAGGTGGGTCCCCATATGGAAGGTGAAGGGCAGGTGTCCTGCTGAGATAATGTCACTCCTCGGCTTGCTGAAAACCATTGTGAAGTGCACTCAGAGTATGACGTTATCTCAGCATGATCCACGCACCCCGGAGTGCCCAACTGCTTAAATGACAACGCTGAAAGGTGGTAGGAGGATGGCAACAAAAGAAAAGTTTTATACTGGGATGGTGGCTAGATGTAGTACAGCTGGTTAAAATAATTAATAAACATAGAACTGACAGAATGAGCAAAATTCCAATTCACCCCCAAGGACAGCTTCCAGAAAATGCCGCAAGAACAATATTTCATCCAATATCTGGTCTAATATACAATCCTTGAATCAGCTCCTAGAATCATATGCCAGTCAGAGCCATTCATACAAGAGTGAAATCTGCAAAACTTAATAAAAGTCAAGTGGATGTCAATGGGACTATCGTGAGTTATTATGAGAAATAGATTCAAGCTATGATACAATGCCAGTGGACTATTCATGACTAAACTGTCTGCTGTGATTTATTTGCCACCGTATCCCTGTCTATGGCAGGCATGAAGAGCTGAAAGCTGGGAGATTTTCCAGGTTTGAAACTAGTTCTGGAATCAACATGGCCTGCTTGTAAGCTTGCATTGGACTTGGAGGGAATATCAGACCAATTTCTTAATCAAACTAAACCCAAACTTCTCACCTGGTTTCCTTAAGGCCTCCTTCCAAAATATTTCCTAGTGATATTAAAACACAAAAACTCTGCTACCAACAAAATCCGTACCAGATCACAGCTGTATAAGAGGCACAGCTGGAAGGGAGGGAAAGGTACCTCACAAAGCTTAGGATGGAATGCTGCTACAAAAAAACCCGTTGTTTGTTTGTAGAAAATTTGTTTGTAGAAAATACAGGCACTTGTAATAACCTAACAAAGTCAGTCACTCATCACTGCAAACTGAATTTGCACTCTTAAGCTTTTCTCAAATATGGCAGCTCCTCTTCAAGGAGGCCTTTTGGCTGGCATTGAGAGCAGAGAGCTCAAAATAAAAGCCCGAATGTTTGGCAGCAAATATTCGCACAGGCAGCAACACAGAACATGCCCTCCAAGCATATGACAGGCAAAATCCGTATGGTTGAAGGTGCTAGCACTTTTCTAAACCATTTTAGTCCATCTCTAATGGAAATCTAATGGAAATCATAAATTACTGAAAAAGGTCCACAGGTGCTGAAATTTACTACTGTGTTGACTGCTGGCAAGGTCTGAAAGTGAGGAACAATGCAAGATGTGCTATGAAAATGAAATATTTATGACATTCATATTCTCCCTCAAGCTTAAAGAAACCCCAGCAAACCTTTTCCTTAGTGACCAAACAATAAAGCCAAAAAAATGAAAAACAAAGCAAATGGGGGAAGAAAGAAAAAACCTGGACCTGTGTGGATGTTTTTAGAACTATCTTTGCAATGAGCTTATTCTCGTAATAGGTCATAGGTTTAATTTATTTATTTAGAGTATTGTAAAATTATCTGAGTGTAAGAATAATTTGGCTTCAATGAAGAGAAGAATGGAATACCTCACATGTTAAACTCTGAATAACCAATAACATTTCTCAATATGCTATTCAGTACAATACATTGCTAGATATTATATGCACAGAGAGGAAGTTGAGATAATTTTTCCTTCAAGTAAATGCTTGCCATAGTTATTGTAGTTTGCATGAGACGGGAATGACTTGGAGCAAGGACAATAAAAAAGCAGGGGGGAAATTACACTACAGATTTGATCTGGCTTCCACAATCGGTTTGGCAATTGGTTTCATTGGGAACAGCTTCAAGCCTTACAAGAATTAATCAAAAATAAAGGTTGGCTTTGAGCAGAATCGGCACAAAAGATAATGTGCATGGCATAGAAGGTTTCAATTTTATGCATTAGACATGGGCAAGGGGGTGAAGAACAATCACTTTTAGATTTTTCAAATGCAAAGTTTGATATTAACTTGGTGGCAGTCCTGTTTTAAACAATTCACACCTAGTCGCACCTTGAAAGCTTAGCAGTCACACTGATGTCGACCATATGTGCAGAACGGCAATTTAAAATATGGGGTGACACAAAAGCTAGGATCTTTCTCATAAGGTGCAGATATATTTCTATAACATAATTTATTTTTTAACACTAATACTTTAAAGGTAAGTCTGTGATTGAGAGTCAAGGACACGTTGGTTTTTATGAAGCACAAAGATAGAAAGTATAGCAAGTACAGAGATAGAAGTAAATGACCCCATCATCAAACCCATGTGCAGAGAGCCTACGGAAGACTTCACGTCCTTCAGCAGTAGCTGGCTGTCCCTCCAGGTCGGAGAACATTTTGGATTATGGCTCCTGTCTTCCTCTACCTGGAATATTCGATATATAACAGATCAAGCCTGATTTCTAAATGACTCCACAAGAGGTCACCACAAGACGAACAAATTTTTGTCATAGACTTTGTAATGTCATTACTTAAATTTCACAGACATTGATATGTATCTGCTGAATTGGATGGGAAGGAGGGAAGTGAAAAAGCAGTATGTGTCATCCTTGTGGTACCCTGCACTCCAACAAGGTCAGAAAGGCAATGGTGCTGGAACCTAATTGTGCTACAAATTATGTTATTGAGTGATGTTACCTGTTTGTCATGGGATCAGCCTCATATTGCTTGTGCAGTATAGGCTTTGAGGATGCACCTGCACCAGTGTGTGTCAGACAGATGCCTATTTTAGTATGGTCTGAAATACCTTTAAGACTGAAGATAGTATAGCCACTTATACAGGCTTACGGGCACCACACTTACAGTAATTTACTGTTAAGAGACAGAACGAATGAACAGGTTGCTGTTACAGCCGTGCTGAACTGGTGTCTCTGACCATGCTGTGAGGACAGGCAGCTCTCTTGGGACTAAGGGGGTTATGTGAAGAACGATACTGAGCTTTGGGTACGTGCCCCTGGTAGGGACCTAGCTGAGCCTCAGAGAAATATCGTGGCAGTTGGGCACGTTGGACATGTCCACAAGGTGTCTTCTTCTGCTCACTGATGAAACCCATCAAATTAAAGTGAAGAGCAGGTGCTTGGTAAGAGTTCATATTTTAGACAGCTTAATGAGAAACTCTTCAAGGTCAGAATGACATTAATCCCTGACAACATACAGAGAGACTTAAAAGTGGCTGGAAACATCCTCCAGTCATTCAGCAAAATATTTAAGCATGTGCTCACCTAGAAGTATTACAGCTGGCTTATTAATATACTTAATACAAAGCATGGAAGAATCACGTGCGTTAAAAAAACAACACACTATCTGCAATCTAAAGAGACAGATAAACCAAAATGTTCATTATTTTTTTTATTTGCCTCTGACATTCTAAAGGTTCAGGAACTGTGAAATTCTGAGTCTGGAAACAGTTTCCAAGTGGTGTTTTGTGTGCTGATTTGATTTGTACAAGGATCAGCCTGAGACAGGTCACAGAGAGCAAATCACTTTAGTAAGCTAAACAGTAGTAATAATTTTAAGTGCTATTTCCCCCTTGAGATTAATTTTATTTTCTAATGTAACCAGAGGCCAGCCAGAGAAAGAGGAGAAGAGAATGACATTTGCCTGGACCCTAAAAGAAAGCTTAATCGTGGAGGTTCAAAGATAATGGTAAACAGGGAGAGGCAACTGTAATAACACAGGAAGACTTTACATTTATGGACGGTGAAATCCACCCCTGTGTACAGGGCTAGTACAAGGATCATAAAGTTTAAATGTTTACCCAGAGCAGAGGTGAATTTCACCCCTGGTTACTTGTCTATCCTCCAAGAGTGTAGACACAGAAGTAAGCAAAATAAACAGACCCGAAACTCACCATAAGTCTCTCGGAGTAGCAGGATAGCACAGTGATATTTCAATTTTATGCACAAAGAAACAGTGTCAAAGAGGTACTAGATAACAAAAACTGCTTTAAGGATTTCAATAGAAAGGTGTGTGTACAAAGAGAGAAGAAGAAAATGGTTTTGAATCAAATAAACCAAGGCAATCGGCAGGAATGTCCTTCCTTCTGCACAAGGCAATTAGCTGGATTGACTCTAAAGCTCCATGCAGTCCTTCCCAGTCACTGAAAGCAACGTATTCCCAACAGCCACAACCAAACCTGACTTCTCCAGACAAAAAGGACCATGATTGATGCTTGGGTGTAAAAGTTCAGTTCTACTCATTCTTCCTGCACTTCACCAGTCCTGCAGGATGCATTTTCCTATCATAGCTCTTCATAATGTCTCACTCATGCCCATCTACAAACCTCTGTATAAACACAGACACTTCCTCAAAACATTCATTAAATTTGTTGTTTGCCAGCACTGTCATAAACTCTGTTCAAGGGCTGAGTAATAGTTTGTGGAAAAACCTTTCAGCTATTGCAGACTGCATGGTCCTACAGGCACGGTTATAACCAAATGAAGAATTTCATATGAAGAATTCCTGTACTTCTACAATTTTTATGGGATTTAAACAAGCTGCCAAAAGAGTTAATGGAAAACTCTAAGTAGCTTCTGTGGGGTGTGGGTTGTGACCTTTAATAAAAAGCAGAGATGTTAACCAAAACCCTGTCCAAATTGATGCTGATTTGGGTAAAATGTTAAACTAAAAAGGCAAGGATTATGATTATTTTTTAAAAGGTGATATTGTAGTTTTACATTTCTTTTGCTTAGACTTTGCAGCTGAAAAAGACAGGATATAAAATTTAAAATTTTGTGAATTAAATTGAAGACTTATTTACTTGTAGGAAAAATAAGCCAAAATATCAACATGTATCTCAAATTAAGACTTGAAATTTAGAATGAAGACGATTTGACTTTTATTTTTAAACTTGAAAAAAAAAGAGGTATATTTATATTATCTTGAAACTCAAAATATAAACTCAGTCTAAATAATGAAGCAAAAGCTCATTTGCACACTCTGTTCTTGAGGTACATCACTTGAAACTCTCTCTGGATTGTCCATAGCACTAAACAACCATGAAGAATTAAAATGTTAATCAAACACTAACTACAGGTTGAATCTCACAGGCACTTACACACATAAAAAACTTCCTATATGCAAGTAGTCCCTCTGAGTTCAAAGCATTTAATTACCTGTATAAAGTTATTTACATGCACAAGTGTTTGTAGGTTCAAGGCCTGTAACCTGATAAGCAACAGAAATATCTTCAATAGACCCTCTTGAGCTACTTCTTGGAAGCAGTTTGCTCTAGGAAGAAAAAGAATTTCTGAGTATCTATCATTTTAATCAGTGTTCTTCTTCAGGACTCTCTCTGGTCCTTCACAACTCACAGGGTTTAAAAATACAGCCTTTTCTACCACAACTGTTTTACTGAATATGCAAAGCATATGGCAATTTTTGAGTAAACAGTGCACCCTTCCCTAGAGAAAATACATTTAAAAATAAAGCTGCTACAGAATCTAAAAAAAAAAGGCATTGCATTTACAACACACAACTAAGCCTCTGCTGTACAATATGAAAAGTTAAGAGAGCTCGGACAAGTACAACTTTCCTAAACAAACAACAGCAAAATGGCACAAAAGAAATCTGAAAACTAAACTGACTCAGTTAGCAATAAAATTTTCCTCAATCAAAGTGTCTTACTGTCATTTTCCAGGAGATTTTACCTTATGCATTAGATCCTTCTTCATGTTTATCCTCCAAACTGTCTTTCCTGCATTCAAAGCAGACAGCGTGTTTTACAGGAGTTGATTCAGCAACTGGATCTACAAGGATGCACATCTGCATTGTTGTGAAGCCCGGCTCATTTCCAATATAAAATGCTCTATAGATAGCATATTTTTTTCCATAGTTACTAAATATAATGAGTCCTGGAGTGGAACTTGGCAGCTTTTTAGCATTTTACTGCAATTACTGGGAAGAAGTGAAGAATACCGTCATTTCCAAATAAAAGAACGAGGAATTAGATGAGCATAATGCAATTCTCCATAGGAATAAGGATAGGACACCGGATTTCTATAGGATCTTTTTTTGCATGTGCTAATGGAGATTTCAGAGATGCTTGATGCAGCATAGTCTTTTGTCAACTAAAGATCAGCCAGTCCCTGAGCTGAAGTCCAAGGAGTTTACACTACCTGAAGCTCTATTTCTTGTCATAAATATCCCGTCTGGATTTGGAGAGCATGTTTTAAAGAGGGAAACAGAAAAGAGCTGTTCCTACCAAATAAATAAAAGCAAAATATATGGCACCAGCTATTCAGATTGCCCCAAAACAACTCCTTTCTCCTTTTCTCCTGAGCTTGAGCCTACATGAGAAAAGAGTGACCCCTCATTAATACCCTCCTTACAGGCTGCTTTTTGTTTTTACTTGTTTTATTTCCTCGTACTTGGAAATAGAAGCAATAAATTTCCAGGGAAATGAAACTCACTTATCAGATTTTCCAAGCATCAGGTTTCATATTAGGAAAGTAAAAAAAAAATAAAATATCATTCTAACTGGACTCAGTACAGCTGTAAACCAATATATGGAAGCTCTATCAGAGATTAAACCTTCCTGGTAGGCTCGCTAATATAAACCTCAAGTTTCAGTCACAAATATTCTTGTAAGGGACAACAAATTTACAGAGCGAGTATTTAATGATTCACAATCTAGGCCCCTCAAACCAAATCAATGCAGCTGACATTTAACAAGATCAAATATTATCCACATTTGAAAGAAAACATGGATGGGCAGTGATTGTCCCTCACAAACCTTCTTTACCAGCTTAATTGCCTGGGTATTCAGGCTTTATTTTCCTTCCAATAAGCACTTTTTTTTCTTTTAAATCTAACACTCTGATAGGAAAACAGGGATAAGAAATTCGTGGTTAAAAAGTTTTGTTTATTCCTCCATAATACCTCTATTTTTTCTCTCTTTTACTAATAGATGGATGTTTTCACTAATGCTGTTTTGCTAATTACTGCACAGTTCTCTTCTCAGAGTCCTTTCAACAGACCTCGCTGAGATTTGAGTTCACAGAGACCAGGACAGGATCAGGCTGACAGAGAAAATCCTGGACCAGGTTCTATTATCAGTTATAGCAGTATAAATCCAGATTAATGGCACAAAACTTAATGTAATGAGTCTAGAATTAAACCTTTTCAGCAAGAATCTGATTCACACAGTGAAATCCTCCCACAGGGGCAAATATAAACATCGGGGGAGCAGAAGGTGCAGGGCAAGCTTTTTCAAACCGCTGGCCACAGTGACAGGAATTCAGCAGCTTTTTAGAAACCTTTTAAAATGCTGTGAATTCCCTGTTACACATGTTTATATACAATTCTACGTAGCCATACACAACTGCACAAGGGAAGAGGCAGGAGCAGCTCGGTGCAGGGGACAGGGCAGAGGCCCAGCTCCCAGGGACCCCCGGGTCACCTCTGCCAGCGGTTTTGCCTCCAGGACTTTGTTCCCTGACACCCAGGACTGAGCAGGCTCTTGCTTCTCAGCAGCCATTCCAGACTGTCAGACAAGCCTTAAATACGACATCAAAGTTACTGTTAGATTTCAATGAGGAGACACTTCAATGTGTCCCAATCATGCCTTAATCTTTAAGTGTTTTTTTTCCTCTCTCTTAAGGATCGTGCTTTTTTGTTTTCCCTCTCTCTCCAAGAGCTCTAAATAAGCCAAAGCATCGCTAAGGCATCAAAACAACCTGGAGCAAAATAGGCCTTTTTTATTTATTTTTTTTCTCACGGCTACCACGAGGAGGCACTGCAGCCTGCTTTATGGAGGGATTTTCTTTTTTTTTTTTTTTTAATTATTAAAAAAAAAAAAAGGCAGGAAAGAAAAGAGACGAGGAGAGGGAGGGGAGGGGAAAAAAAAAGAACCAGCCACCCTGGTGAAGTGTCTATTCGACACCAGCACGGCTCTGGTGTCATTCCCTATTTAATGGCTGTCAGTGAGGGGGAAAGACAACGTGGTGGGTAATTAAAACCAAATTGCAGGCAGGAGATGACTGCAGAAGAATGATATTGTCATTAATACTGATTTAACATGCACCTGGGTAAGGTGAGAGAGTGCAGCTAGGGAAATCGCAAAGGCACCGGGGTTGCCTAATTTAAAGATGTAGAGTTTCTAGCCAAAGCTTGCTTAAAACCCGAATAAAACCATCGTATCATGACAGAGGATATAAAACTGAAACAAATGTGCTACACATGTCTGTAAAAAGAAAAAAAAAACTCCAACCCTGTGTTCACTGCAAAGCAAGCGCTGCATCCTCTCTGAAGTTCAAAAGTACATATTTTTAAAGAAGGAGTTTTGTTGGGTCCTCTCACATCTCAGTTTCTTATGCGTTCGTTGCTTCCTCTGCTTTTACAAAGCTGACTGACGAGAACGGACCTTTGTTAGATGGAGGGGGGAAAAAAGCTGAAAAACCCAGTCTCTCTGAGAAAAAAAAATCTGCTCCATTAATATTTCAGAGAGTAAAGATCCCCCACCCAGTATTTAGTGCAGGACTGTAGCGCAATTCAATCATGAAGAAAGGAAACTGGACTAGCTTCTGGGACAGGAGATGAAACAAGGAAAGTTTATTAATGATAACGTGTTCCAGACTACACAGTTTTGTACCATTCAAGCCCTATTGGGATTCATTCCTGAGGCTCAATCCCAGATTCAGTAAAGCTGGGAAAAACTTGTTCTCTTATCAGCATTCTGTTAAATGCAATGTAAATCAGCAGCTTTTAATTATAAATCAAACTTTGGACTGCTCCTTAATGAAAAAATATCTATACTTCTTTCTTTCTCTTTCTCCCCCCTCCCCACCCTCCTTTTTTTTTTTTGACAATTCACTCTCTGAACATCACATCAAGTTCAAATAATTGGAATGGGAGATACAGCCTTCTCAGGCGGCGTATTGCTATACAGGAAAATGTTCAACCTACAGCTGAAATCGGTGTAGTAACTGATAAATCTCCTTTTGGTTTAAGCATAAATGAAATACACTTCAGAAATGACCATCTTTCTGCCGTAATGTTAGAAAATGAGTCATTGAAGAAGTCATGAAGATATAGACACATTCCATAGAGAAAGCATATTCAAAGGCTAGACTTCAAAAGAAAACAATAAAAGCAAAATAAAAATAAAAACAAAGATAAAAGAGCTCAAGTATAGAAAATAAATGCGTTGGGTTCTGACCTAAAGCCTGTTGAAATCCACAGTGAAGTTCCCAGGAAATTCAATAGACTTGATCAAGCTCATCATAATCATTATTATGACAGGGTTTCAGTTTCTCTGTGCTTTATTTTCCCTTTCTTTATCGCTTACAAAAATTTGAAAGGTACAGTTAGACTTTTAATTAAATTGCAAAAATGTTTGTCTATTTTCTTTCTGATCATTTGTACAATTCCTCCTAAGCACACTACCTGTAAATAAAACCCTCGTCTTCCTCTGCCCACACTCAATCCTACAAATTCGGGCTAGCAAGCTGTTCCTACTCCTTGTAAGCTTCTGGTTTGGGGGACAGAACCAAGCTTGCGCCGGGAGAAAGTTCAGAAAGCATTCCTTTTCAGAAGGTGCTGCAAAAGGAGTTCAGCTCTGGGTCAGAACATATCAGGCACCTTGAAAGGCAGGTGTCAAGTATGTTCATTCCACAAACCCTCATAAAAGCAGGGTGAGGAATGACAAATGTAAAGCTAAGGGAACAAGACACCTGCCCTTGGTCCCAGCTTGGTTTCTGGCTGTGCCACGCGGTCCCACCCACGACACTGAGCAAGCCGCGGTGTCACCGGGCCCTGGTTCTCTTTTACAAAATGGTGTTGATAATTCACTGTCCTGACGGGGGGCAGTAAAGATAAAGCCATCGCTATCTGGAAAGCATTCAGATTTTGTGACAAGAGCAACTGCAGAAGAACCTGGGCCCGCAGGTGCTGTTTCTCTCTCTGGTTGGGCACAGCACTGACAAGCTGCTGCACTTCACTAGGAAAGAGTGGCAGAAAAATCCAAGATCCACTGAAGTCAGTGCATGTTTCGGTGACTTGTACTGAACAGACTTGGAAGCCAGGCTCAGTATCAACAGCTTCTAAATTAAAACCTGCTTAGGTGATCGTCAGACCATGGACTTGCTTGCCTGTTTCACTCAAATATCTTTTTTTTTCCAATACACTAAAAACTAGAACTGCAGTGACATTCACAAACAACATATGTTGGTCGGATGAACATAACATCAGCTTTTTTTCTTGTGTGTGTATGAATATTTTATGGCTCAGTATTTTCCAGATCCAAGATCAGAATTCAGCTATCAATTTTCTGGACCCTGACACTCCATTTTCTTAATTGATAGTAATTTAAAAATCAAGTGACTTATTTGCAGTCTACTTTCTTTTTTAAGAAAAAAAAGGAAGCAGACATCTTTATAATAGCTGCCTAGAGAAATGTCATGACAAATTGCAGCATAGATCAGAAATAGTACTTAGTGAAGAGCTTAGTACAAGCGGCTTAATACATAAATATGAAAAACTAGGAGCAGGATAAAAAAATAGAATCCTAATCTTTTTTGCTCAACTTTGAAATCTCTAAGGTCCACATCCTAAAATATCTCAGTGCTTTATTTTACGATCACAAGCAGTCCTCCTTAAGTTACAAATACTATAGTACGTGTGGCAATATTCACTATGATAAGACCTAAAGCACATTTTGTAGCTGGGAATATTAGTTGCATTTTTCCCTTACCGTTCATTGTTTCTTACCACTTACATTATAAATATTAAGTTACTATTGTGTGTGGCTAAAGAGAGGGATTCAGATAAGCTATTTCCACTACTGCATCAAAGCATGTTCTAAATGTTTGGATATGAATCAGTAAAAATCTCCTTTTCACTTTGAAAAACATGCAAGAGGAATAGCTTTCTTTACATCTTAGCAGTTTTGAGAGTTAGAAGTATTTACTCCATATACAGGTTCCTATGAAAATCTGTCCAGGACAGTTAATTTGGAAATGTGTTTTCATGTGCATAAAGGATAATTTTGTAATTTGAAGATTTTGTTACTATTTTGTAAAGAAACTCCCAAATACTTTCTTTCCTGACAAATGAGGAGAGGAAAACATAAAACCTTCTAACTTTTTTTACACTGTCTAATGAATTGAGAGTAAACATCCAAACATAACTAAAAGTCAGTTTCCAAATCCTTATCATCACTACACCTACAAACAAAAGAGCTTATATTCAACAAGCTCTGTGCTATTAAAGCTCCAGATACCATCAAAAAGTTGTGTTTCTCCAGTACACCCAAGAAAGGAAGTGATCAGTCTTCAAAGCAATTGATAATTCATTGACAGAAATCAGCAATTCTCAACCCAATAAAAGCATCTCTTCTGCAGTGAGTTGGAAATCTGACCCCATTCCCAATAGCTGACTGCAATAAAGCACTGAAAATCATAAGGCAATTACCTGACACTTAATACTAGGTTATTATTAGAAAACTATTTTCTTGTGGAAAAAAATCATTTTTTGTACTGCTACGAGAAAAAGACAAATAACCTCCCTTCCACCTTTTAAAAATATTAATGCCTCTATTTTGAGTTTATTTGCTGTTCAAGTAAGGAAAAATCTTCCTAGGTACAAAACAATATTGCTCTGTGGGCTTCAGTGTGGCTATTTTCATTTATTCTAGGTTTAGACCTGGCAGAGCAATTTTTTTTCCCCCAGAAAGGTAACAGCTGCCAGCAGTAAACCCAGGAACATCCAGTTTCTGTTATATTTTGCTTTCACATGAAATGGAATGTCTTTGGGGAGCACACAGGCATGCTAATGAGACAGGTTCAATGGAGATAGACACCCTGGGCCAGCACCTTAGCCCCTGGTCTGGTTACCCTGTGCTGCTAAGGCTCTGCAAAGAGGCTGGATAGTTGCCCTAAGGGGGGCATGGGAGCATTTCCATTGCATAGGGATTCTTGCTTATGAACTTTCATTAACACAGGGTTAATTTCTAAGGACACTGAAGAGTCAAAATGTCTCACAATCGTTCCAGGACTGCTACAATGAGCCATTTTTATACTAAAAAAAAATAAATCTTGCAAACGTATTTTGTTTGCAAATGTATTTTGTTTGCAAAGGAGAATATTGAATGTTGGACTTGTTTTAACTCAGCAAATACTGTAAAATTAATGCATTCACTGAGTGGATTATGAAATTTATCTTGTAATTTGTTGCTGCTACTAGTTGTCATTTTTGATTCCTGGAAAAATGAAATAAGATTGAACTTCAAAAAGTTCTTCTTTATTATCTAATTAAATAAAGGTGGCAGATTAATTGACTAATTGGTGTTCATGTGTAGATGGAGACATATGGAAAGGATTTAAGATTAGACATATGGAAAAGATTTCTAAGATCTGTAAGACTGTGAGCAGCATTTTATCAGATGTTTTGTATACAACACGTGACCTGCACAAAATGCTGCATTCAGCATATAAGCCAGATTCATAAATGAGTACATCTGAAATTCAGCCTCATAAACATATTCACAATCAGCAAAGATGCAGACTAGTAATTCCATTTTGGACACAAACTAAGCAACAAGGAGGAATCTTAAATACATATTGAAATACCATATTAAATACTCATTTTTTTAAGGCTAGACTCTACTATTTACACTCATACTGAGTTATATACAAATACTTGAAAAATCAGGTACCCATTCAATAGGGTACCAGCATTAAAGTGCCAGACTGAGTAAGATCTTAGTTGGCCAATTTTAATTTGTATACAGAGGGGTAGGGAGAGAAGATGTGGTGATGCAAGGCACTTCATTTTAGTATTAATTCACAGAGAGATGGTTTAGACAGTGGAACTCAATGCCACAATGTACATACAGAGTACATACACAGACCTAACAGATACAACCACGCTCACAGCAAAAAGAAAAAAAGAAAAAGACTGAGTCAGACAAGCCTTGCAAGAGAATTCTGTTAGGTTAATGGGTTGCAATATCCCTGCCACATCTACAATGGTTTTAGAGGATTTATACCTGTAGTGAAGCAAAAGATGACCGCATTGCATTATCTTCTTTCAAATAAATACAATATATTTTTGAATTATCACTTTGGTCAAGTGCCTGAGATTCTTGTTCAACTCTCTAACAAAGATTTTGGCTGCAACTCAGTATTGTAATGCCTGTTTGGAAAAATTCAATAGAGCAAGTTGCTATGAGAAAAAATGTGGATTCTTTCACAAAATAAAAATGAAAGATAAAAATAAAAATTCAAAGTCATCGCTCCCCTGAAAATGACACTTGAACTTGGGATTTGTCTAAAGGCAGTGATGAGAACTTGAAACTCTGTAAGAATTTATCAGTTGGAAAGCTGTTCACACAGGGCCAAATCATCAGAGACAGCACTCTATATGAAGCTACTGCATACAAAAAGGAATATTTTTCCTTTTTTGCCTTTCTGTAGAAAGGCAGCAGTCACCCTACAGCTGATGGAGGTACTCGGCACAAGGTGTGGAAAGAGATGGGCAATCCAGCTGCACTAAGAAGCATCTCTATCTATTTTTCAAAATTCCCAATATCAAATAAGAATTGCCTCCATTGATGAACTTGGACCAGTCATAGCTCAATTCTTGCAAGTAGCACTGTCTCTTACAGCTTCACCCTAATACCCATACAAAGTTTTACATGCCAGGACATTTAAAGCAACTAATTTCTCATCTTCCACCACTAATAATGCCTGGATATAAGGAATGATACATTTCAAGATACTAATTCAATTTATCCTCTGGAATGTGGGTGCCCTGTTTTCTTACTGTAACTTCCCCTACTTTCTTCACCCAACTGTAACAGTAACTCTTACTCAAAATATGCACAAGTGCCCATAGCACCCACAAACAATAAATAATGAATTTGAAGATAGTGATACTTCCCCTCAATTTACTTTTCTGGAAAAAGCAAGATACTGCAGTTCATCAAAACTAAAAGCCCTAACTTTTCCTAACTGTAACCGTAACCTTAACCCAAAGAGACCTGAGCACCTAGCATTGCCTGCAAATAAAAAAGAATAATTCCTTCAAAGCTAGTGATACTTTGCTCTTATTTTGTCTCCAGGATCTTGCAAAGTCCCACACTCATCTTGGCTGCTGTCCTCTTCTTTTTTTCCAATTCACGGCTGAAATCCAGCTTAAAGCAGACAGCTACATAAGGTTTGCCCCCCAGAAACTGGAACATACCACAGCTTGTCACACTTCACAGTTCCCCTGACCCCAGCCCTAACTCTAACCTAACTAAGCATGGGAACTGAATAAAGAGTAACAGATTATTCACGCTTTTTGTTCACCTAGCTGGAAGTTGCAAAAGACAACAGCCACTCTTGCACTACAGACTCTGCTTTTGCAAACCTGAACCTTATTCCTAACCTTAGTCAAGCTTGGGAACCCTCTGACAGCCTTCAGCACAGAAGGGGAGAATGGACAGCAAACAAAATACAAGCCAGCATGCCCAAAGCACTGCTGCTTATGGAAAGCGTTTTATTAAAAGCATCTCAAATGCTATATTAAATGATTTAGTACTGCTTATTTTAGGAAAACTAAGAAAACAAGTATAAACTAGTATCACAAAAAAACTAATTTTATGTAGTGGACTCTTTGTGCCAATTTCCTTGCGATTAGCAGGAGTATAAACCCTCTCAAACATGCCGTGAGGGACTGCAACAGTCAAAATACATACAAAAAACTCCCACTAAAAATACTGTTAATAATTTCTAAGTACTAGTTAAAAAAGTACTAAAGAAGGAAATAGGAAATATATGTTGGCAAATGTTTTTATTTTTAGGAGGGTTATACCCAGCCTTCACGTTCACATGTACGATAACCTCAAATTTCCTTATCAATCCTATACTTAAACCAAAAAGGATGTAAAAAAGATTGAATCAAGACTCTGTGACTTCAGAGAAACACTATACATTAAAATAAGCAGTAATAAAGCCCCAGAGGATCTTAAAACCTGTTGACAGATGCATATTTCCCCCTATGCTGCTAGGCTCCTCTCAGCTAAGTCTGCATGCATTGTTTCCAAATCCGAGCTTTAACTGTGTCAGGTACTAACTCATATTTTTCTTATTTTCTGTCACAGGCATCAGTTGGTCCCTTTCTCTAACACAAGGATCACAAATTGTTGTGGGGGTGACGTAGTAGAAATATGTCCCAAAGATGAGTTCAATGAAAAAAAAAAGCAAAGCATTTGAAAAGCAAAGCCATCCCACTTTTAACTGTGGTTTCTGATTTTGCAGATCTCTCTATTTCCCTGCAATCCCACCCAGGTTGCCCATTCCCAATTTACAGGGCCTGCACGCCTCTCCGTGCACCAGCTGCGGCAACTGAAAGTAATTATCACTCCAGACACAATAAGGTGTTAAAGGTAGTGGCGAGCATTTTGTGCAAAAAGAAAAAATTAGGAAGAAGGGAACCTGATGAAAGGAGATTAGTGTCTGTTAGTCTTTTGGAGAGGAATGGGGGAAAGCAAAGAGGGGGAGCGAAATAATAAATAACTCCATTCCTTAGGGGATACTTGCATATGTAGCGGACAATGAAATAGAAGTTTTCTTTGAAGAGTGAGTTCCTTTTCGTATGAAGTAAGCAGTTCCAAATGAAAGCACAGAGTTATGTTACAGTTGATGTATAACTGATCAAAAGAGTGACAGGGTGAAGTTATGAGAAAAGAGACTGAGAAAACCAGAATTAAAACAAAACATACTTCTTTGGAAAACAACCTACAGCACGCGGGGAACAGGAATAACCATTGCTGGAGAGCTCACGGAGGCTGTATTTTAGGAGAAGCTTGGCAGACCATTCATTACCTGTCCTGAACTTCTTTTTGGGGGGGGGAGGGAAAGAAGAGAGGGAGCGCGCACGGCAGGGAAGATCTTACTGGAAAAGTTGTCAGAGACAAGGCAGGGAAGGCACGGAAGAATACGAGTTCACTCCCAGAAACGGCAGAGAGGTCGGATCCGTTCTGACTCTCAGTCTCTTTCCAGGGGATCTAATTTACAGTGAAGCCCCTGGGACTCCTGTCACCGGCACTAGTAGGAATGAGATCACAGCCTGAGTATTCATTCTACATTCTCCAAGAAAGTAGATTTTTGTACAGCAAAAGACTCACATAAGGATCTCTGTGAATAACTAAGGTATGCATATGCTGAGAAATACTACTCTATCAAAACTGTAGAGGGAATAGGGTTTTTGAGCTCAGTTATATTTCTGCAAGGGGTACAGGTTTATTTACATAGGTAATAGCTGCTCGTTCTAATCTGACTTTCACCAGCTTTTCCTCTGACTTAATTCCTCTGGTAATTTATTGCCCACTGAATTGCCAGTGTGGCTATTTGTTAGCCTGTTCAGGAGTGGTCAGCTCTGTGAACAGGCAATGTCCGGCAGCTATAGATTAGATTGGTGATAATCCCTCTGGCTAGCACAACTGCACTTGGAGTACATGCCGTAATCTAGAATATTCAGTCTTTGTATTGCATACATTCACACCTCGGCTGACTACCCACTGATTTTTTTTGAGAAGTCTTAAATGCTGCTCTGTCTCCTTATTTACTGAAGAGAAGCAAAAGTAGAATCAGACATGGAGCAATGTGAAATATTTCCAAAGAAATTGCACTCAGTTCACCTAAATCATTAGACGCTTCCAATTCAACAGAGTTCAAAGCTAAAATTAAAAAAAAAATAAAAAATACAGTTTACAGAACATTCAAAGCAAGAACTGTTTTGTATAAAATAATGTAGATGTTTTCACATGGATTTCCTGGTTTTAAATAGCACTGACTCCCAGCTACACAATCCTTTCCATTTGTCTTTTGTGCTGGAGATTTTTGAATGCTGCGAAATTGTCAGCTTTGGCTATGTGAACAGATACAGAGTCAAGTGAATAGTTCATGATTTTGGTTTGGGTTTTTTTCACAAATGTCTGCAAATCAAATGACACCCTTATTTCCAGTACCCCTCACAAAACATCTTACAGCCTCATGGAGCCAGAAATTAGCTCAGATGTTCCATAGAAAAAAAGAAAAGATTGAGACCAACTGGAAAGCATCAACACGTACACCTCAGCAGGCCTGCAACATTGACTCTTGATGTACTTTCCTTCACACATTTTCTCCCTAGGTTGTAGAAGAAATGTAGTGTCAGCAGGTGACTAAGGGAAGGAGAAGTAAAAGGATGTAAGAAAGACCAGTACTTCCTGACCCAGCCATTTTCTGCTGCCTGCTTTTTGTAGTTAGTCCCTTGATCAAAAGTAAGATGATGTATCACTTTAGAAGGCAGACAGCTGAAACTGAAGAGTGGGTGATGCTCCCTGGACTTTATTGTGTTGGGGCAACAGACTTTTGCTCTATGCACAAGCTGATCAGTGTTTGTGTTGCTGCACAGCACTATTAGTCCAGTTCATTTCCATGATATACATTAGCGCGAGGAGTTTATGATAAATCAATCAGATATGCTATACTCAATGGCTGTGAGTTTTCAGTTGCTGAAGCTACAAAACAATTTAAGCAGAACTTTCAAAATGAAAAAAATCATCATGACCTGAGCCAAT
This sequence comes from Dromococcyx pavoninus, assembly GCA_033558185.1. Lineage (NCBI taxonomy): Eukaryota > Metazoa > Chordata > Aves > Cuculiformes > Neomorphidae > Dromococcyx > Dromococcyx pavoninus. The sequence continues at coordinate 273,910 of JAUMJL010000491.1, forward strand.
CTGCGGAAGGAAATTTGAGTAAAACTGAAGTTCTTTATTGCTTTTATTCATTGTGAGAAAGAGTAACTTTACATGAGTTAAAGTAGATATAAGTACTCGATGCAAGAAAAATCTGGTGGTTACATTTCTAGAGGAGGCATAGTCCGCTGATCTTGGTTGAAAGCCTCCTCCTTCAAGTGCTTATATGTGTAGAGAGCCCGTGTCCCAGTGATCAAAGTTACCTTTATATGCACACCTTGATAGGACTGGTCTCAAAGTCACCTTAGGTGAGCATGCAAGCATCAAGCAATACAATGGGGGGTACTAAAAATAGTAGCTATTGTTGGACTCAAAGCTGTGTAGCACATGGAAGCTATAAAAGTGCAACAAAACATAAGCATCAAACAACACCACGTTGTTAACACAAGCCGTTACACTGATGCCACTTCTTTCCCTTGCCACTTCTCTCATTTGTCTCATATTATGAGAATGTTTTTTCTAGACCTTTATCATTCTGTGAAGCAGAAACTGCCTTCTGGAAAGAACAAGACCAACACTATTATGTAGCATCATGTGTTCATCTGCAGAGCACACATGTGACAGGAAGCAACATTCATCTCCTCCTGACTTGAGATTGCGCAGTTAACAGCAGAGTATACTCAGAAAATCTCCGGAGCCATTCCTTCCCCAGGCCTTTGCTAAATATTCAAATTGAGGAAAAGATTTTCAGACTTATCCAGGGAGGAGTCCAAAATTCACTTGATCAACAGCCAACAATTCAGATATTAAATTGTTTGTGATCCATCACTTCATCTTTTTTCCTGAAATTGCCTCATGGGGAAACACTACAAAATAAAACTTCAATACTACCATAATCTCCAAATAAAGCTTTTCTCTTTGATTGCCTCTATCTCATCTGTCTGCTTAGATTTGTGTGTCTAGTTAAGTGAATACAGAAGACCGTACACTTGAAATGAAAACTACACAGAGCACACTCTTGACTTGTTACCATAATTTACCTTCTAAGTGGAACCTCTTATGAGCCTACTCAATTATATTTAAAATGACTGCACCTTTATTTCAACACAGTGTACATGCTGAACCTTCGGTCTAAAATCCTGAGCTGATGTAAAATTGCAGAGCCTCATCAAAATTCAAAAGGGATTCCTGATTTACACCAGCACACACAGGGCCCCCAGAACCTATCAACTGTAACATTTCTCCCATGGGGAACAGTATCAGTGTTAGGCAATAAAATGAAGTTGGTTTTATGTCTAATGTTGATTTCTTTTCTAATATGATACTTTAGTTTATGCTTTTTCATGCAACAATACCTTGAATGCATGGCAGGTTTACACTGAAAAACACAGCTTAAAAATACTTGTTAAATGCTGAAATCTTGACAGTTCCTTTAAATAATACTGAAAAAAATGCACAAGAACATTTTGGTAGTGGAATGAAAAATGCTGCAGTTTACAGCTCTGTATGTCACTGAGAAATTAGTATAGATTTTTTTTCTAGGGACACTGTCAGGGCTGGCAGGCCTAAAATTAGACATACCAGGTATGCACTTCGCACTGTCCCTCAGGTCTGCCTGTCAGCTCCCTGGGAACAAGATTCCTGTATATTTCAATACCCTTCCTGCTCCACATATCCCTGAGAACAAAGCCGATGGGCAGAGCGCAGCACTTCATGACACGCATATCTGCAATCAGGAAACAACCCATCACCTTGGGGTTTGCTCCTGGCAGGTCACCTATTTAAAAAAGCAGCATTACCTTACTCAGAAATAAAAAAACATTTATATATAATCTGGAATAGTGGAAACCGAAACATGGACTGCTGTGCTATTTATAAAATAGTCAGTGTTATTTTGCAGTGATAATCAGATATGAGCTGAAAAATAAATCGATGAGTTCTCTAGTGATAAACTATCAATATTAACTAAAGGTCAGGAACAGTCAGGTTTTGTTTGTCTTAGGCTTTGCTTTTCACAGTTGACATTAATTCGTTTTAAACCTGCACCATTTGCCACTACTTTTTCTTCCTCTTTTTTAACAAAAAACGACAGTAGAGCCTCATTTACTACATCATTTACCTTTTTACAATTACACAAATCACTGAAGTTGACAGTGGCGTATTTTTTGAGTATAAATATGATAATTTACTACTGGGAAAGAAGTAACACGATTCTCTTTATTCTACCAGACTCTACTTGCAGCACCATGCAGAATCCTAATTGAAATATGTTTTAATAGTTTTAATAGTCTCTAAAACAATGTTTAGGTTTGTAATCTTTTTTTTTTTAATAACAGCTCTGGAAGCGTTTTCTTTTCTTCTGCTATGTGTCCTTTTGCTCCTGCTTTTCATCCATTCTGGTATAACCGAGTCTGTCTGGATCATGAGTTATCATTGGCTGCCACTGAAATGCTACAATGCAATTTGTCTTATTGAAACATGGGCCAGCCCCACATGGCTGCAAAGAATCATTCACTTTCTAATAAATCAAACATTTGCTAAAATTCCTTCTTCTCTGACATGAAACGATGGGACAGACAATGCTGCTTGCGACCTGAGAGGAGACGGTGCTAAAAATGCCTTTTTTTTTCTGTACTACTGAATTATTTTGTGATTAGTGAATAGTAGTTACTAAATCCAAGCTCACATCCTTGCGAAGTTGGCTGCTATTTTTTTCCTTTCAAATTCAATTGCTGTACTGTTTTTCTACTGTAAATAGAACGTTTCTACACTTTACCTAATTATCAACATTGTTTTTCCATTTAACGGAAACAAAATCCTAGCCCCTTTGAAATTACTGCAAATTTTGCCATGAAAACATGCAACTTCTAAAGCTATGTTATTATGTCTCTGACAATGATTCAAAAATATTTATCTGATAGAGGCCTCAAAAATTAGAGAACATGAAAGGCTCAAAACCCAAACAAATTAATTTTTTTGTAATATCACCAAAAGTTTGAAAGTTGGCATAAACATCAGTTCTCTGCAGCTGCAGATTTTTTGCCAGATCTTTGGAAGTACAGTTATTTGGAGAGGACATCTGGGATTTCCAGCGATACCTTACGATATATTTTGAACTGCGGAAGTGACATTAATGGCTATCATCTACTCAGGAAGAAGCGTATGCTGAGATGAATCCTGAGAGTCCATCAAAAAGCAATCCCTGCTGACTGCATCCGAACATTTTACAGTTGAACATTACGCTCTGACATTAAGTTCCTAACATAAAATCTTTTGGGATAGCTTTATTACTTACTTAACACATTTTTAAAGGTATGTTTTTGTAAGGGTCTCTTTTAAAGCTGCTAATTCCATCTGCTAAGATGTCAAACATCCACATTATGAATGTCTTTTCTATAACTTTTATACTTGTCCACTAAGAATAAGCTGCCTTTTATCTTATGATTTAGGAAGGGGAGGGAATTGTGGCTCCCTTATATCAGTTTATGATCCCAAGATTTAGAATCTGTATGGAATCTGTACCATATGTTTGACCACAATATGTGCAAACTTTGCTAGGAACACACTCCTGTAATGCAGTTCAAACAATCCTGCAATGCTGAAAGGCTGCAGAAGGTTTAATTTCCATCAAAGCCTTGGTATTGCTGTAAAACAGCAGTGACAATCTGCAGGAAGCACTGGGGCCCTTCCATAGTAATGCAAAACCAAACTTGTCCACGGAGTCACAGCTCAGCCAAGGACATCACTGAAGACACAAAGTAAGGCAGGACCCTTAAGGAATCCTACATCTTGCTGTTTCTCCTGGTCACAAAAAATGAAGGAGAAGGACAGGGTTCTTTCACTACATTGCAAAGTTGACCTGAGATGCTGTTGTCTGGTTTGAAGACAGCTTCAACTTCTGCCCCAGTGAAGGCTACTATTTGAGTAAAAGACCTATGACTAACACTGCTAAGCACAGTTCAGCAGAAGATCATGTAGGAAAGCTGCTGACTGAGAGCTCCTGCACTGACTGACAACATGTTAACAAATGGAACACCTGTTTACTTTGGGCCATTCCAAGGGTATAATCTATTGTTTCCATAGCTGTACTGAAGAGTTCAAGAAAAAGGGACATAGTGCAAAAACTAACTTTGCAGTTTGCCTATCTCATAGCCATTTGGGAAGTAACTTCTCTTGAGAGTAGGTTTTTATGGAAGCCTTACAAAAGCATGTAATGCTGACTTGCACACTGAGGTTGTGCAACAGGGAACTCTGTTGAAAACTTTCTCCCAAATATGGTTTGTCATCATGAGATCATAAAACTTGTTACTGGTTTTCATAGGAAAGAATCAGACCCAAAATGCAAGAACACTGCGTATCATAAACAATCCGCTTCCAGTGGTATCACAACACAGTCTAGCACCCAGGAGCTCACACAGTAAAAATAATAAAAAATACCAAGGCAGTAAGATATTTCTCAGTATGAACTGCTTTTGCATGGTGTTACCTATGGTCAAGGTCAATTTAGGCTGAGTCTCTAGAGTACACATCCTTTATGTTTCTTTTGCCCCTCCAATTACAATTGCAATAATTATAAATGCTTTAGGAACAAGATCTAATCTGAACGAGTTTGCTTTGATTTCACCTGTTTATGTTTAAATCATGCATCAGTCTGGTTCTAATTCAAGTTGTTTACTGACACCTATGTAGGAAAATTCCATTTATTTCCAGTTATTCTTTTGATGTAAACAAAATCTTTGTCCCATGGCAGTATCTCAGCCATGTCAGGAGGCACAATAGCTATGTGATGGTATCATAAGCACTTCTGTCACTGCATATATTATTTTTGCCAATGTGTAAGTAAATTAGCACCAGTAGTAGCCTACATGTAGTGGTTTAATCATAAGACTAGACAAATTCTTGACTTCTTATACCAGTAGTGTTACTTATAAGTCAGCATGATCCAAAGTCACTAAGGAACCTCACTGACTCATTTGCTTCATGTGTAAAGTAGGGATAACAATATGAGGCAGTGGAAGGATGTATTGGTAATATTTGTAAAGCGCTTTGAAGATGCTGAGAGTGCCAAGTGTTATCATGGTTTCTAAGCTCTGAAATGTTTGATATGATTATGTACACACATAATTTTTAACGGTAATTCAGAGTGCAAATTGGAGATGATATTTACATTACTTCCAGGCAAGCTTAATTTCCAGTTATCAAGGAAAATATCTATTGCACAAATAGGGTATCAGCTATTCAAAAGTTCCCTTAGGGCCTACCAGTTCTATAGCATGCCATTTTTTTAAGCTGTCCATGAGATGACAGCCTATAGCAGTTCCCTTGGAGGTATTATGAATTACTGATGAAACAATAACCAAAAGTAATATTTTCCCATCAAAACAGGAGCCTAGGGTTTTTGTTGTTGCTGTTATTTTTCTCCTAACAACAAATGCTTTCAAAAAGATCTTGCCTTCATTTAGCCATAATTTGCAAACCTATGTACGCAACCCCTGAAAATATAATTAAATTCATAGTGTGTTGGGTTTTTTTTAAGAAAAAGTCTATAATTCTCTTCCACTGAAAGCACAGAACTGTCAGTCTTTGCACTTGGAAAAATAAGCATTTCTTTTTGCTAAAGAAAACTATCTGAGGATGAATATGTTTATTAGCCAACTTCTACTATAGCAGTCTTGGACTCCTGAAGAGACAATACAGAAAAAAAAAAAACAGACAACAAAGCAGACAATTTAAACATCTGGCCTGTGACTCATGGCCAGAAGAAAGGCAGTGACACAACCTGAAGGTAGTCTTAGCTAATAAAGGGTTGAGCATCTGAAATTCTGTTTAGTCTGCTAATCAGTAACCTGAGAAAAGATGGTGCAGTCCACAGAGCACTACTCAAAATGTCCCATGTGACCTTAAGCAAGTCATTAGTACACAAACCCATGAAGATACAGCAGTGCTGTATCCTGAAATCAGGAAGAGTTGGTCACCTAAATCCTGCTCTGTCTCTGAAGGGTAATCTCTGCATTTTAGTTTCCCAACCAGCAAAATGGATACGAGGGCACCCATTGTAACTCAGAGGGGACTTGCAAGGAAAAATCCCTTAAATGTCAGCCTTTCAGTGACAACAAAGACCACAGAAGTACTTCAGATAGCACCAGTCACTGAATTTCCTTTCATATGTTCATTTACCCATTCACCTGCAAAACTGTGTAATATAATGAAATCACAGAATGCCAAAATCAATGGGGCTGGGAAAGGTGATTCATGCAGAGCAACTTGTTGAGGAATGTGCACAACTGGATTTTGAGTCTCAATATTAACGGGACAATATTTGAGTCCTCATATTATCAGCTTATATCATGTCTTTAATTGCAGTCTTATAGGGGTAGATAATATCGCAGTCTCACAGGAAATCTTCACGTTCCTTGGGTATAGTTTACAGGCAGAGCCTGAGACGATTATAGAGGATACTCTGCTAGAGGTATCCAAACAGGCTAGTTCAATGTTCACTTGTGTACGCCAACCCAAGTCACACTCACAGCACGGACTAGTGTGCAGTCACATCCTTAAGGCCGAATTCCCGTTCAGACATTGCCAGACTGGAGCCAATAGCTGGGACAACACACTTTCATCAGAATACTTTCCAAAGTATGGGTGGATTTTTTAAAAATGCCATGCTAATTTTAATTCATTACAATTATTATTCCATGTCTCAGTTAAAATCTTGAGAGCTGGTTTAATTCATGGCTAGATTCTTTGAAACTTTCTCAGATTTTCTCCACATACAGCTTACCTCAAGTGCCTGGATCTCCTTAGAAAAAGTTGCAAAATGTACATATTTCAAAATGGGAAAGTAGAGACACAACCCAGTGAGACTAACAAACCTACCCAGGAATCTCGACTAAACCGTGTTCAAATTAAACAGCTTGTCAGGATGTGTACGCTGTATCCGCATCAGTGAGATTTATTCAAGATTAGTTTAACACTTTTCTGCCTGAAGAAGCAAGGTTGGCTGAAGATCCCAGTCTGCTCTATGCCTTCAGCTCCACATATGCATGGACACATACACTCTTTTGGGATGCACTAGGTAATTATCTAATGTTGCTAAATGCTGTGCAGGATTGAGGAATTTTGTTCAAAGACTGAGTCTGGTTGGGTTTAGTGTTCCTGTTCTTCACAGTCAGAAAAAGCTTTTGGTTTTCAGTTCTCTTGTTTTTGTTTGCTTGTTTTGTTGTGAGAACTGGAGATTTCAGTCTCCCCTTTTCCCAGTAACCTTTGCCTCTTTCTGTCTCCATTCTGACAGTAAAAAGGCGACACATTGAACAGACCCACCCTGTGTCACTACGAAGCCAGGGGGGAAAGAAAAGGCAAGGCAAAACGTTTTCTTAAACTATCAGACCATTAATGTTTAGTTTCTTTTAAAGGGAACCATTTAGAAAGCTACCTGAAATAAAGGCCTTTATTCAAACAATGTAAGCATCAAATAACAGATCCCGATTTGGGACTTGGGGAGTTCCTAGCCAATTGCTAAGAGTTTGCACTCCTCTCACTCAAGGGAGGTCTGAAATGTCAAAATCTTCTGTCATCCCACTTGTCATATCACATCGCACAAAGGAACATGGAAGCCATCATCCACTCTGCTGTTTATTGTCATGAAACCCCATAAATACTCACTCTCCATAAACAGTAACAGCCCAATTAAAGCACTCTTTACCAAGCGTGATCATTTTCAGACAGAAAGTATTGATTTATCCACCTATGGGCACTGCATAGAAACATCTCTTAATGAGAATGATAGCGACCTCCGAACTCTGCTCTTTCACCCCGTAATATACTCTCTCAATTTTCTGTTAAGTGGTCTAGTGGCACATCAGCAGAGATGGAAAGACACTCTGATTCTTTAATGTCGACACTGGAAGGCTCACAAGGAATGCTCAAATCTTCATTGTAATGGGAGGTGAACAGAAAGGTCAGTTATATGCAGGGCTTTCAGCTTGTTTGACAAGGCTTCTTTAATAAGTGAAACATTGTTGGGGTACACTTGTCCGTCAACTGCCTTTGGCACTCAGCACCGACACAGCCAAACACAAACAGTCGCTATCTCATTGCCTGTTTCTGGAGTTGTTTCCCCTGCCCAGAAACCATTTGCAAAATTTATAGGGTGAAGGTTGAGGGGGCTTTAGTATTCAAGGATAGGAAGCAACACAAACCCTTGATTTTATTCTGTTCAGCAGCTTAAATTTGTGAGATTACTGCGTGTGTAATTGACACCAGACATGGTGTACTAAACCAACGCATCCGCTACTTTGATTAATCCTCCTTTGGAGTATGATATTGTTTGATATACAGTACAGGGCCGACACAGGTTACTGTAATGTCACTTTACCAAACAGATTACAAAATTGTGCAGGAAGTATACAGCATTCATGCAGATAAATGCACACAAGAGGAAATTCTAACAGCTTTTAATTTCCATGCTTTTCAGTTTTATTGTTGTAAATGCAACTGTTTATAGGACTAATGACACAGGCTGGCTCGACTGAGTCAATTACACCAGTAGGCACTTGGATCAGATATTTTGTCTGCTTTCCATTTGCACTGTCTATGCTTCTGATATTTGACTAAATTACATTGCACCACGGTGCATTGGCACTTGCCATATGTTATATCTCAAAGCATTTTAAAGGACAATAACAAAAAATAACATACAACATGTAGTTCAAAGTCGAGATGCAGGCAAGAGTGTCAATCATTATGAGCTACATTCAGCAAATAGCCCAGAGTGTTGCAGTACTGTGTCCTCTAATCTGTGGTGGTGTTAAATAAGTAGGAAAGTTGGTAAGGATGCCAGGGACACTGACTGCTCTAAACTGTGTGGGACTACTTCTGCACGTCTGTGAGTGTGCGTGTTTGTTTGTTTTGGGGCAAGAGGCATATTTGGTGAATTTTAGTACTCATGAAATTTAGACACTAATAGCACCATCTGGCCTCACACACAGAGCTCTGCAAACTTCCTCCACACAGATCTGCCAATGCACTTCAGCTTTGACCTCCAACACCCCTTCAATTCCAGTAATGAGTCTACAGCATCTCTTGAGAAGTAACTGTCGATTGTTCTGATTTCTGCTAAATTGTGTTATGCTTAAGAGTGTGGGCAACTGCCCACTAGTGACTAGCCTGAGGCCACTAAACTCCAATCTGAACCTTGCCTTCTGGAGGTGAAGAGCTTGCTTAATATACCCAGGCACCATTTCACAAGCCCAAACTCCTTTTTAATTCACTCACTCACCAAAAGTATGCAAAACAACTCTGCATTTAAAGACAATTTGAAATTTGGGATGATGGAGATTTGTGACTCCTCCTTTCAGACCTTTCTCTGACCTGAGATTTTCTGGTGTTAAACACTGGCGCACACTGCCCAAGAAAGAATCTTCCTGTGCAAGCCAGTTAAACGTGCACATGTTCTCTCGGGACTGAGTTCCCAGATAGGGTGGCAAGATCTGCCACGTTTGTTCTGGGCAAACTATACAATACTGACAAATGTGTACTTGTATATCACTTCACTTTACTTAAATTTGAATCAAAATTCACTCTTAGAACTGTGACAGTTGCTATCACTTGATTGCTTACCCGTGACATTGCATGACAGCACTTATAATAATCATTAATGAATAAGGAAAGCTATTCTTAAATCTATTAATGTTCTTCTAGACTCTCTTTTCCTATGCTTCATGTACAATTTAGATCTGGGTCTGGTTTTGTCATTGTTTTTAAATGGCACCTTTCTATCTCTGGTATTTGGACTGCATAAGTTGTGCTGCTGAAAGTTTTCATATTTGATTGGAACAGAGGGAAGTTGTGCTATAGTAATGAACTAAGAGTTTGTCAAAATTGGTCTGGTTCATAGTTGCTAGAGATAGTGTGTGATCTCTTCAAATAGTCAGTCTGAGATGTTTCAGAAGAAGATGCAAGAAATCACAGTGGTTTGGGATAACCGTACTACCTTGAAGATTTTATTTTACTTTTTACTCTGTTGGCTGAAATGTGAGGCTTTATATTCACTTCAAAATAATTTAAGATTAACTCTTTTAATTATTTATATTCTTATCATTCATAAGGATGTTAAAACTCCCCCTAAATCTTGCTCTGAGATCTGGGAACTGAGATCTGCAACTCAGGGTGAACATTTGGCTACAGCCATTTTGGCCAAATTAAATGAATGAACGATATTAACAAGTAATCTAATTAAGTGCGTATTACTATGTTTGTATATATTCTACAGTCCGTGCCATCAACCATAAAAGTATTAGAGCTCATCAGTGCAAAGAATATTGCCTTCAACTCCAGTAAAAGGAATAATTTCCCTGCAGGGCAGTAACACTCTTCAATGTGGCGAATAGCCACAGGCTGCAGGGTTGTGACTTTATGGTAAATAGCTACCTCTTTCATCAACAGAGCAATGAATTGCAAGAGCCCCTGGTGAAATGTATGAGGGTAATTTGATTTCTTCAGGTACAAACATGCAACCCACTCATTTTCAGGCATTACTAATTAGGCTGGGTTATCCAGATGCCTTGGGGTAATTATTTTGGCTGTACTTACTGATAGCTGGGAGGGTTGCGAATGTCAGCCATGTTCTTTCCCACCTTTGGCCACAGTCCCAGTGATTCATACCACAGTGATCCTAAGCTAGCATCCTTTCTAAGGGGCATAATTCTATTCCCTCAATAAACATGTCTAATCTTCAGTTTCCATTAGGGTTACTTCGAGTTTTCTGACTAATGGTCAAACACACCAGCAAAGCAACGTCCCCATTTCTCTGTGTGCCTTTAAGTGAAAAACTGAGAGATAAGCTTTGTTTCCCTTTGGTTTATGTGCTTTTAAGTATAACGGTTCTTCAGCAATTCAGTCCAGTGAAAAAAATTACGGTAAATTATACTTCTACACTGCCTAATTAAAAAAAAAAAGGAAGACAATTGAGCAATAAAAGCAGGTAGATACAAAAAACCCCACTGTTCCCTCTGCTAAAATCCAGCTATCCATGGAGCAAAACACAGCAGATTTGTATGCAACACAGCCACTGAGTACAGCAACACCAAGTAGTAAGGCAAAGCCCAGTACTTTCGAGCAGCTGGACTGTGTGAAATAATACTGTGTGAAATGCAGACCAGGGCACACAGAGGAGCTAGTCAGGTTTGTAATAAGACCAACAAGGACTTGATCTTAAAAGATATTCCTGCTATTCTCAGCAAGACCATAACAGAGTCTACAAGGGGTGACCTCTACATCACACAATTTCTCATTACCCTGTGCCTCCAATGTTTTCTTCTTTCCACTCTTTCTGCAGAGTCCCTTTGCTCCCACCTCTTTTTTTGTTTATGGTTTTTAATTTTGGAGAAGTTGTAACAAAGGAGAGGCAAGAAGCTAGTGTGGAATTTTGACAAGGAGAGGGAAATAATGGGAGCTATTCCACACCATCGTGAGAATGTGAAGTTGTTTCATTCCACCATATAATGCCGTATTTTTTTAAGGATAATAGATAAGCTGAAATGTCATGTTATATCACCAGGGTGCAAGCCCGAAGATGCTCCTAACTAGGCTTTCTCTGAGCAGCCAGCTCTTTGAAGCTGTATCCATCATTCCACACTAGCATTGTCAATTGAGAAGAACCTTAGTATGGATAACTGATTTTCAGGAAGCTGTCTAAATTACATAAATAATATTACATACTAAATCAAGAGCAAGACTAGCAATTGTTTAGGGTTGACCTAAAAAAAAATTTCTATGAAATTTAATCAAAATAAATTATTTAAAATATAAATACACATATGTGTACGTTTATATCTACTTAATGTATTAGAGGAGCTGAGAAATACTTATGTATATATACCTCAAAAAAACCCTCAAACATGGAAATAAATGTTCTATTCCACTTTGTGTCATATATATGCACAAAGATACACATTTTTTAATATATATATTTGAAATTATTTGGCAAACTCTAGTCACCTGAAACAGTTTTCCTTCTATTATTTAAAAAAATAGTAGATTTGAGAACGTGCAGATGCTTGGCTAAGATCTGCGTAATGCAGTAAGAAGACAAGGGAAAGCTCTCTCCCAAGACAGGCATTCACAAAGGGAGATAATAGAAAATGAATATGTAGAGTTCAATAGCTCTGAGTAGTTTCTCTAGTTCATGGCTTTACTCACTGAAACACAAACAGACCAACAAAGGTCCTGGAAAGCCCCAAAGCCTTCTGCTCCCACTAAAACCCGAGCAGCGGTGGCAGTACAACTCCACAGTCACGAGCATCCTCATGCCTCAAATCACCTGGCTGTACAGATTTCAGCTGATTTAGGAACGGGACCAAAACTACCCTTCACTTGAGCACCGCTAAGGCAGCAAGAGCATACAGTAACAATTTTGGGGGCAACACTGTGCCTTTTGGCCAGTATTCTGCTATTCTCTTTGTGCATTGCAATCTTGTCCCACGGTGGGAAGATTGTGACAGTTTGGGCAATTCCTCCATCCCACAGCGTGCCCAGGGCTTTTTCTCTCTCTTCTCAGAAGCACACTATAGAGCAGGACACTGACCTGGACCTCCAAGCCTGCATGCACACGAGCAGCTCTTCTTCTCATGAGTTATGCTATTGACATTGGTCATATATAGTCATTTTCTCCAATTGAACCATTTATGTGACAAAAGACTCCTTGTGTTTGGAAAGGGTACTCATGTGAGCAACAGTTTGTCAGTCTCTAGTGCTGATTTCTCTGCTAATAACACAAGGGGGAGAAAATGTTGCTAATATTCAAACCTCTGAGATTTATTAGCTTTTTTGTGCAATGCACATTTGTAAGTGTAAATGATGCAGAAAATTCATGTACATGATAATCAATTAAGAACAGTATTTTACACAAAATCTAGGACTCCACACACTGCGTAAATGACATGCTTTACTCTAAATTGACCTAATACATTTCCAGGAATGTGTCAATTAAAATTTTAGCCTTTTGGAAGAGGGGGAGAAAGACTATGAAATCAAGGCTATTAAATACTGGGAATAAAATCAGAATATTTTTTTTCAGCTGGCACAGTAATAGAGGTTAAAATTTTAAAGAAATAAAGAAGCCAACTAGTTAAAAAAAAAAGAAAACCTTCCCAAACCCACAAATTTAGGCACTACTTTCTCCTGCCCCACTCTCAGACATTTCACTCTCCATTTTGTGACACTTTGATTTTTGTTTTTGATGGTTTAACCCTTGTTTCTTTTAACAAAGGGGGATTATGGGAGGCAAAATAGCACCATCATCCCTTCAGGGTATCTATAACCTCGGATTTAGGGCTGCCATCCTACCACACAGCAGTTAAATAAGAGAAAAATAATTCTTTTGAAAATGGCATAAATGGTTTCTATATACAACAGTGTATTTTGCTATAATACAGAAAAGGTCTTTACGTAGCTATAGTTCGAAATAGTTCTGTACGACAAAATTAAATCTAATCAATGCATCGCGCTTGCGTATTTTGTTTTCCTTCTGTGTTTTACTCAGCTCAGAGCAGGTTACTTACTCCAGCTAGTTTCTCCTTCAAGGCTTCTGCGTCCCCTTTGTGTCCGATGTTTAAACAGTATTTGCAACAAAAACCAAAAATAGACCCACAAGACTCTTAGTATATCATAGGAGTTGCTAAAAAGTGCAAGGAAATCCCATCCAGGACAACCTTTCCCTCCCAAAGCTTACCTACAAGACAAGAATATGTATGTGGGGACAGGAGAACATTTGAACCTTTAATGATTATAGAACTAATCAGCCCTTTAAGAACCCTGTCCAAGGACTTCGTAGGAGTTTTACCATCAAACTCAGTGAACCCATAAGGTTCTCATGTCAAGCGTTTGTTCATATGGACAGAAGGATGAGAGAAACCAACTTCCCTGTACTAGGAAAAAAACATAACAATTATATGCATCTATCTCAAATTTTTAACTGTATTCCCAGTAGATCCAATAGGGATACTTTTGAAATTAATTAATCTTCCCTCTCCATTTTGAGATTTAGATTTTTTTTTCTCCAACAATCTCACTGTTGGATGTTAGCTCCTGCCCACCTCTTGCGTCTTAAGTCTTGAACTCCTTCTAACATTTAATAAATGGTCCATTCACAAGTTATACACTATATTTTTTTGTAGGCTACTTCATTTGTAATTAAAATGCAAAAGGCAGGAACAGAGTTGACATTCCAAGCTAGCCCCTGCGAGCACTACATTTCAGCTGGAGCCAAAGCACAACAAATGCAGCCGACAAGCCAAAGAGGTGCAGCAGCATTTTTGCTTCATGCTTTTTGAAAAGCATTTGAACCCCTATCCAGTGAGGAGGGGAAATTCATTCAGTTCTTTTCATCAGTAATTGTCTTCCCTGAAATGGCCACCATTATCAACATTTTTGGGATGGGGGAGGGACTTACTTATACCATATGCACAGGCACTGCTGCAAAAGAAAACCAAAGGGACAGGAACAAAGCCGGCGATCACATTGCCAATTTTCATTAAAGCCAAAGGGATGGTTAATAGTGGTTTCTCAAAAGTGTCAATCATAAATTCCAAACTAGAGCTTAACTCCACCATCCACATCCATAGCTCTACATTCCTGCATCTGTAAATGTTGCAATAGAGTTTTGTAGTGGTGCGAATACATGTAAGTGTGGGCTTGCGTCTTTGTGGTTTTGGGGGGTGGATAGTGGGGCTTTTTTGTTCATGAGGTTTTTTTCCTTTTTGTGTGTGTGTATTTATGTCTTTTTGTTTGGTAGCAGCTGTTTCTTCTGACCTCTCCCATCTAAAACTGCTGGGGTGTGCAGTTCCAGTGTACCTCAGGGGGCTTCTGCAGAAACTGTTAACATCTCACAGAGTCCTAGGTTTTGTCGATAGATCAAACATAGTAAAGGTAATGATCACGCTTTGAGCTCATATGCACTGATTTTCATGATAAGGCACCTGAATAAATATTTTTAAAAAAATAGTTGTGGAATAATATAATGTCTGTTCATACCTCAACTACCTTTGTGGAGGTGTTCTTTCCCAGAGACTCACTATTGCCTTTGTTAATGTGGCCTCTCTCGTGGTGAGCAAGTTCTCTTTTCATACTCACATCCATTTACATTTATTATTACAGATGGATGGAGTAGCTGCCCTTTCCTTCTTAGAAGAGGAGTGCATAAAAATCTTTGAGAGGATTCCTTCCCAGAAAAGCAAGTGACACCTTGTGCATCCCATCCAGGCACTGGGTCTGCTAAGATTGCTGCACTGCCAATGGCTGCAAGCCTGATCTAAGCCACTTCCAGCCAATGGAGACTCCCACCTTCCATGGGCTGAGGATCAGGCCCTGAGCCACATTTTATTACCAGGAAAAGATGTGATGGTTTCTATTTTATGTTTCTCAGTAACAAGATAAAGCATTAAACTTCTGTCTTCTAGAAGTAAATTTTATTTTCCTCAACGGTTGCTTTCTCAACCACTTTGAGAGCTGTGACTGAGAATGACCTGCTGAGGAGCATAAATACTCTGTATTTTTCAAAATTTATATTTATTGTGTAATGCTCACTTTAATACATTTCTTAGGGGTAAAAAAAAATAATAGGGCCCAACCTGGTAAGAAGCTGAACACTTCCAGTTAAATGTTGACCGTCTTGCACTCCCACTAGAACAGGAAGAACAAGAGTGCTTTTTCTCATTCCAGCAATGGTGCAAGCAGAAATATTTCACAAACATCTTCTATTCCTTATCCATGCTATGCGCTAGGTTCTGTGCTACTGGAAATCAGCATTGCTCCTGTGCAGAAGCAATTCCCAAATGCTGCTGCTGTGTCTAACCAGGACTGCACACAATCGTCCGCCCAAGGTTGTGCCAAGCCAATATAAATTCACAAATAAGGAACAACAGTGTCACAAACCAACACGCTTTAACAGCCATATTGAGTACACATTTCCCTTCAATTTAAAATGACTTCCCAAGTAATGGTTTTATTTCTCTCGGGTTTTTTATATTACCCTTTTATACTCAAAACTTTAAACACTCAAATGTTTGTTTTATGATGCTGTTTATAGTTTTAGCAGCTACTTCAGTGTCATGTACAGAATTTTAAGAATTCTCATTCACTAACAATGCAATTTTAAACTCTTCCCAGATGAACCAAATTAACAATATTAATTACTTTGCTAAGAAATGTTCAAGTTTTAAGTTGTTTATACATAGTAAATTGTTTTGAATTATAGGAAATTACAGCTAAAATTCTCCTTTAAATTCAGTACTTAAAAATATATTACAACCTAGTAGCAAAAAAGCAATGTGGATCTCTTTTTTTTTTGCTCTGGAATGCACATTCAGTCTTTTAACTTTTTTTTTTTTTGGCTGGTTGGGAGATTTGTTCTTTCACCGAAAGAATATTTCAGTGCAATCTAATTCAAACTAGCAGAAGTGTTATAGAAGAGAACAAGATATATTGTGTGGCTTATTCTGCAAGAGAAATATATTTAGTTTTAGAGGGACTCATAAGCTAATAAACTACCTACAGAAAAAAAAGTATCCAGCCATAAATCTTTGCTTTCTAGTTTTTAATTGTAAAACTCTATTACTGTCGCTCAAAGGGTTAATGATTCTCTTGGCTGGAGGACAATTCATTCTACGGCTAAACGCAATGACAAATAACCATTATTCTTTCCAACTGCACTGATAATCGGGACAGCTTAAACATTTTCGCCAGTATAAGTGAAACCATTAATCCTCTTGGATTTCACGATAAGTGGTGACTGCGAAATAATGACTGTGTCATTGCAGGCAAGAAAAAATGTTAACAATTAAAACAAGTTAGCCATTATCTTACAGAGTACTGAATCGCTTTCACATTTCATTAGCAATATTGTAAGTGATATGTACCTTATTAAAAAGCTCTTATTATCCAGGAAACCTAATTAGTCAAAATCTCTCAGTCACTGGTTTAATTTTCTAATAATATAAATGCTGTGTTGGGTAATGCAATGTGAACAGAGTCAGCTGGTTGTCCAAAAAAGAAGTTTCAACAAGAAATTCAAAAATATCATTTAAGATGAAAGGTACAGTGTAAGGAAGTACTTATTGCGATTATCAGGTGAATTGGGTTTTTTTGGAATCCATTATCTGGACATATAAGTATAGAAAAATTATTTTTTCCCTCTGTGTTTAAGCAAATTTCTCAGCGTAGTACTGAATGAAATCTTCAAGAAAAAGGCAGAGTAACTTTTTGACAAGCTGCAAGAGGCATTTTCATTCTCCTCACACTCAACCTTGAAGCTTCCTATAAATGAAGTTGATGAACTAACACCTGAGACACATCTACACCTGGAAACACAGGAGAAAGAGGCCTCTGCATTTCTTGAAGGCAATGTCAGAGATCACAGTTTCAAATCCTACAGGCTTTAGCCTCTAAACCTCTAAAAAAGACCAAAACTAATACCATCGTTGCTCCTGCTGCTTTTTAAAAAACATACAGTGTGTACTAAAAATATCTCTTGTTGTTTTTCCAGCCAGTACTGCTGCTTTTTCTTGATCAGTAAAGCGAGACTGGGAGGGAAGATGCATTTTAACACAGTTAGGTACCAAAATGCTCTTGCAAGTGCTCCCACAGATAGAACATAGTACTCACGGCATTTCTGGAAGCATACATCGGCAAGACTTTCTCCATTTTACTGTTTTCAGAGGTACGAAATATTAGACCGTAACTGATAAAACTCAAAAGTGTGACTATAAGAAGCTGATGAAGTTGGATAGAGTAATTTTTTTATGCCAAAGAAAGCATGTTTGGATTGACCAAAACACTCACAAACCCCATTGAATTAGTGAATCTTTCTTTATAAAAGCAAGATAGAGAACAGGCGCCTGTCACGTGAACATTTAATTTCACAGTCTGATTTCATTTACATTTTACCTGAATTATTTCTTTGGTTCTGTTTTTTTTTTTTTACAATCTAAAGAAGTCCTGAAAATTAAAGGAAATATTTAATTTCAGGCCACGTGATAGATACAGTTTTAGTATAAAGTATGATTATTTTTATAATGGTTATAACTTTTTCTTCACCAGGCAAAGCTAAAGATGTTTTGACAGTGTGACCTAATTCCTCCCTTCCTCTCTCACTTCTCTTTTCCTCTGATCTCTTGCATATAAGGCTTTTATTTGCAGAGAGAACTGAAAAAGCAACAATTTAGGGTAAAAATCTTTCAATATTTAACACTTCATCCTCAAACAGATACTTAGTACCCCTCAGTCTTTCCCTTATTTTGCTTTGAAAAGCCCTACACGATCTCAGGTCTAATTAAGAGGGCTGGACACTGCTGTTTGCCATAGTCTTACTGTACTTCAGCATTAGATTGATCTCATATTTTCAGTTTTGGACTTACAAACTATCATCTGAAACTCTGATGCCTCATAATTTAAATACTTTGCTTCTCTCCGTCAAAGCTTTCCAAACTCCCTGAGAGTTGCTGCTGCAAATGAAACGTAAAATTAAGGTTTGATTTTCAGTGATCAAATGTTTGGACTTGGGATTCTGGCTCATATTTAGCAATTATGAATGTGCATTTGAGTTGACAAGATAATGTGACTACCATATTTCTCACAGCAGGAGTTTTGATCCCATCTTAGTGTTTAACATATTTTTTTTAATATATTACATTAATGTGACTTGCAATGTACTTTAATATGGAGTCAAAACCCATTTCCAAACCTATCTCCTTTCTTTCAGAAGGTTTTCCTAAAACAAAAAAATACTTTCTTACTATGATAAAAGGTTGTGAGTAAAGATTGTGGGAGAGGAGTAAGGCAGTTGGTTATTTTCATTTGCTGCTTCATGAAAAATACTGGCCTTATAGCAAATACTTTAACCAAATCTTACCAAATGGATGCTTAGTGAAAAAAACAATTCTCTTCAGCAGAAAAAAGAAGTCTAAGAGCGAACTCTACATGATGTCTCTCACCTTCTTTACCTCATGCACTAAGGTGCTCAGACACTGCAGAGATGAGGATATCATAGAAGAACATCGCTCAGAACAAGACGTGCACTATTATTTTAAACTCCCTGATTGCAAACCTCCCACAGAGCTCCTCAAGTTTTGCAAAATTTTTTTCTGGGTCTGTTGCTTTTGGGCTTTATGTCATTATATTTAAATGTAATTTTTTAGAAATTTTCTTATCCAAAGCCATTTAATCATATTGGGGTGGCAGCTAAGAGTACCAATAGCAGCATAGGTTTGCATATGTTTTTATGCATATGTCAGGTCAGTATGTACTCACAAAAGCCACGTACCTACTGTGTGGGGAACTTCGTATACTGTCAGGTAGTGAATTATATTTGCAGCAGCAGCAGCATAGGTATTGGGTTACAAAGGAGGAGGTATTTCAAAGTAAAAATGAGAGCTGAACACACTGAATTCTGAGCCATGAAAATTTCCCCACAGGTATTTAAAACTCAGGAAGAATTTATTTTCTTTGGTTTTTTACCTTTTTTTGCCGTTAATGTTATTTTTCTATTAAGAACAAGCCTGTAAAATCTTACACGACAAATATAGAGAAGACATATTCACTTTCATTTTGCTAAGACAACAGTATTGTTTTCCTGAGACAAAGATAAATTAAATACTAACATATAACTGACATAGAGTGTTGTAGCATTTCTAAAAAGTACTTAAAGAAAAACCTAAGTGTGGGGGAATTTGAATTAATAAACTAATATTCACAGAGAACAAGGCATCAAAACTCTAACCTCCACCACGAGCTGTTTGCAACTGTGTATTTTGATTCTAACTTCAGTCCTTGTTGAAGCCATCTACGATGCCACAGGAAAGATTCTAGGGGTTTTTTTCCCCTAACCCTGAACCTTATTAAATTCAATTTAGTCTGGCCTTTCCTAGCCGCCAGGGGAAGAATGATATATTTTTTCTCTTCAGGCTGGGCTGCGCTTAAACACAACCAGGGATTCATGCAAGACCATTCAAGACTGAGGCAAGTGCTTCAGGGGGAGGAAAAAAAATTAACTATAGCTGTTTCTGCAGTAAATTGTCAACTGATGTGTTGCTTCAGGATGGGTCAAATCAGCTGAAAGTCAGATCCTGGCTTTGCCAATGAGTCACAACTTTATCAGGTCCTGCCTCTGGTTATTACTGCCAATGTGACCATCTTGTAACTAAGGAAATGCTAGTGCAAAGCTCGGCCTGTCGTGTTCTATATAATCTCCGGGCCTCAGCCTGTGTCTGCAGGTGTTTCTCTGTATTGAATCTCCCTGGGGAATCTTCGGCTTCACAGCAAAAGCCGGCTGAAGTGAAAGTGATTTGATTTGGATCCTATTACAGGCACTTTACCTCTTCTATTTCCGTGATAATAGCAGATTGGAGTCGATTATTGTACCGGGAGGGAAGTTAATGTGTTGTCGAGAAACATTGGTAAAAGTGGCACAGGAAAAGGCACATAAATAAAAGTTTAGAGCGAAGCAAAAATCTGGGAAACAAACCTGCATAAGTGTCTTTCTCAGCTCCTACCAGTCTCTGAATGGCTCTGGATCCTTTTCTGTCTTTATTCCAATTTAAAAAAAATGAAGGATTTCTTCTTGCTTTAATTTTGTTGCTCCTGTACATCTTTAGAGCTACTGTTCTCCTCCCCCCACCCGAGTCCCTGTCGGGAAACTCAGCCACCCAAACAGAGTTGCCGCAAGGACTGAGTTTGCACTGATTATCTTGCTTTGTATTCCCCGGAGTCTAAAAGTTTGCCAGCCTCAACTAATGCACCTCAGAGAATCACAGAAGCAGGAATGAAACCCTAGCTGGGTTTGAAAGAGGCACTTTATGTCCGCTCACAAAAGAAAAGAAAAACATTGAAAAATTTCCAAGAACTCCTGCTAGGTGACAAAGTAGCATTTGTAAGGTGCCCTTCAGTGCTCCTTCAACTTCAATACTGAAACCTTTGTGTTCTCTGTGGTGCGGCTTCAGATGGAAGTGATACTGGGTTAGAAAAACATGCTACATCAAACAAGACGTGGCTAATAAGACGGAACAATCAGGTTTTGCTCTGATTTCAAATGTGGCTGAAAAATTTTGTGTATCTCACCCATGTGCTTGATCATATTTTAAGTGGAGAGCTAAAAAAAAAAATAGTAATTGAAATTCTGACTTACATTCAAAGACTTTTCCAGGCCAGAGACATAAAGCATTACTGAAATATAACTGCTGTTAAACACAATAAACTGACACACTGCAGCACAGCCTGAATGGGGGTGAGCTCTGGGAAGCAGGGCGTGGGAAGGGGATCTGGCAAATTTGGGGAATATGCCAGAGAAAGAATACTTTTGCAGACAATTTCCACCTGAGCCCTGTCATCTTCTCTTCATTCTTTTTACTACAATGAAATACTCAGCTTTTCTACCTCTGTCATCTCTGTCTCCATCTTTTTGCTATGCTTATGTTTGAAATTAACTGCCAATGCCACCAAAATTTTCCTTATCCAAATAGCTTTTCTGCTCCTTTGAAAAACCAGTATTTTTATCTCAAGCATAGTCTTGGGTCAGACCTAAAATAATTTGACCAACAAATAATAACAATAATAATAGTAGTAGTAGTAGTAATACTAATACTAACAACAACAACAATAATAATAAAACTACCAACAATAATTTTATTAAAAATCTGTGTTTTAAACTCTTCTTTGTTTTCATTACTTTTAGGATGCACATTGTGTTTTTAAACTTCATTATTTTTAGGCTGCTATCTTCACATGACTGAGCCACACACAGCAATGAATTTGATTCAGCAGACAGTTGCTTGGGCATGGCTGAATGGATCAATCAAAAGAGCACGATTTGCTTACATAGTGGGATGGTATAGAAATATGTTAGCAGCTCTGTTTGCATTGCTGCAGGGTCCTGACATTTCATACTCCTCCAGTTTTAAAATATCCACAAAATTGATGGCTTCTGTATTTGGATAACTTCACCTATGGGAGTGAAGTGCAGTACCCAGGCACATCAGTATAAGTCTGAAATTTGGCACATCTATTCACATCTGTACAAAGCAAACATCAAGGGGCATAAAGCCCTGCCAATCCCAACTGGAGCAAGCACATCCACCTTTACTCAGAATGCACCAAGTCAGAAGAGAGCAGGAGTCGGTGCCTAAATTTTTATATGAAAGTGCATTTCCTTCTTTATAAACAGTACCTTTAGTGGAAGGGGAAATTAAAACCTCATTTCTGAGGAGAAGCCACAAAGAGCAGGGCTATAATCTCTCAGAACCTGAGGTGATGGTTTTCCCTACAGGAAGATGGTGGGAGATGCACATCCTGTCATGCCCCTCTCAGGATCCATCAGGCATAGAAGCTGATTATACACCGTGTACAACAATGAGCTCTTAGATCCCTACTCTTAACAATTATCACTAAACTGTGAAAAGACACATGGGCCATTCAATTAAAAAAGAAAGTTATTTAAAATTTCATTGACATTTGGTTTCCAACTTCTGAACTATTTTTACACAGAGAAGCCCAAAAATGTACATAAATTTTGAATTCCTCTTACAGCCATCACATGGTGTTAGCTTGATTTTATTTAAAAAAAAAACCAAAAGCTGAGGAACATTTTAGAATGAAATATAATTCATTTGGACACCCATAAACCTCACCCACACAAGCAACTCAGCAAAGCAGAGACCTACCTGCAAAACGTTTTGGCATCACCAGGTCTACATGTTGTGCTGACAAATGCTTCAGCTTAAGGGAATTGCTCAACTGTTCACTGTGTGTCAGATCAAGAGTGCACTAAATCAATGGAAACTTCTTCACTGATTGTCACTGATCTGGAGAGGCTTTGCAACAATATCTAGGCCTCCACTTCTCCCTTAGTTATCTCTCTTTATTATTCCTTGTGTTCTCTCTTAACAATTTTTCAGGCATTTAAAGACCACTTTCTTCCCCAATGCCCTCTACTTCCCCTTCTCTCTTCCTTTCTCCTTTATTCTCACATTCATTACCCTCTATCACAATGTATCAGCAACATTAAAACAGTACCAGCTTCCTACATGTAAGCTAATATACTCCTGTAAGGATTCACATCTGTGTGTCTGATTTATTATAGCAAATGGAAATTCTTTGTTGGAAGCCATGGAGAGAAATTGTAACGTTATTTCAATTTTACACAGAGACCAAAAATGTGATCCAGGAGAAATGAAAAAGAAAATTCAGTGTCTGCACAGAAGAAATACTGAACAAACAGTGACTGACTTCTCACTTTTGTTTTATACATCTTATATATGAGTCTGAACTCCCCTCATTCTGCAGAGCCAGGGGACTGATAGGTCTATGAAGCTGACAAGCCTGTAGCAGACCACTAAATTGAGTAGAAACAAACTCCTTTCAAGGCCTAGTATAAAGAATATACCTATATTAAAAGTGGATTTTCTATTAAATACTTATGATGGTCAACAAATAGTGAATCACACAACGACTGGGTAGCAGTGCCTTCAACCTTGGTTTGCTCATACAAGCATGGCTGAAACACTTCTCTGTACGGTTATCATGAAGACTCATAACCTCCCTCTAGCTCACTTACTCCAAGCATGCTTCTTGCAGCAACTTGTTGCAAAATTCTGGTATTCCCCATGATACTAGTCTGCCAAAACTAAGTAGAATTAAGGTTTGTGGCAGCTATTTAAAAAACAGCAACTTCTAATATTTTGTACAGAATTTGTATCGAACAGTGCCAATGAACTGGTTAAGTCCAAAGGAAGTATTCAATGTGGGAAAGGCAGAGTATTATTTGTTTAATGAATCTAAAAAAATCTACATGCCACACGAGAATTATTTTTTAAAATCAGTGTTAGTAAGAAAAACATGTAAAATTTAAAAAGAAAGACAAGATGCCCTGTAAAAACACACTAGGAGAAAAGGTAATGAGAAGCTTTTATTCTAAGGTTACTAATGAAGAGTATCTTTAGTAATGAATAGTTTTGGCTGTGACACAGAATCTTAAATCGAAAAAAAAGAGAAGGAAAACTAAATTACACCTTTATAATCTTTCTTTGGAAAATGGAATTTTTCTTTTCTCATTTTTCTCCTTCACTAAACAATCATCTTAAACATATATGTGAGCTTTGAGGGTTGTTTTATCTTCCTGGAGGAGAGTGCAAGAAATAATACTTGGCTAGAAGGAATAAAATCAGTGCATTTGAAGTGGAACTGCCTCTGTGCATCAAAGTGCAGGGATGCTCCACAGTTTTGATGCATTACTGAACCCTCTCCCTAACCAAACAAAGCGTTACCTCTGACTGGTTGTTACAGGCAACTGATTTACTTAATTACTTCAGAATTTTCCCCTCAAAAACATACAACATACGAATCACTGTACTTCATCTTAAAGTCATTATTAGCCAATTAGAGCTCCAGGATATGCATAATCACTCTTTAGTCATTTCTTAGTAATCACACTATGACGCATGATTACCAAAGTTGGACTGGTGATCGTACAATGGATTATAACCTCAGAATTATTGAGGGGCTTTTCAGCAATAAAAGAACTACCTCAGCTGTTCAATTGCCTTTCAACCTGGTATAAAGGAAAAAAAGATGCAAAAGGTGTAAAATAAGGCTGCTAGAGTGATGGAAACAAAAAAAAAGAATAATTCCCTTACTTATCCACTCATGAGACTGAAGGATGGGGTTTCTGAATTTCAGGTCTGATACCAAGCCAAGTATAAAAATCCTGTGCATTAGAGTCATATGCCCTACAAATGTGTCGATAATAGTACTGTAACTCAGAAAACAGTGGAAAACATCATGTAAAATCAAGAATTAATATAAAACTCCAGTGAACTCTGCATCATGTCCCTTATACAAAGTACAGTCCTGGTTCAGATTATGCTGAAAGCTACCATGACCACAGAGAATGAAGGGCTGCGTAATGGCTCCTGTCTCTTGTGGGCGATAACGGAGCAAAGTGGGGTCAGTTAAGAGTTATATGTGTAGACTAACTTAGTGAACAGGGCCTTTTTCCTGGGATATCTCCTTGTAATACGCTCTAGATACTGTCACGCCAATGTGATCAGGAGCAAAAAACTACCCATGTGGATGATGAATCGTGTGACTAAGTAATAGCCTAAGTCAAGTGTGGATGTGATCGTTCACTGAAGATGGCAATGTAATGAATCTGCTCCAGGGTTTAGGGGGTTAAGTGGCTTGCCGGAAGACAAGTTAATGATGTACCGCTGCATTCAATGAAGATTGATTGAGAATGGTATAAATGGGCAGTGGGCAAGGACAAAGAGGCTTGTTTTGGGAATGAGGCAGGATGGTGGAGAAGAGAGAGATTACAGCTGAAGGTGGCTGGTACATTGAGTCAAATTCTCAACTGAGAATATTCTCAAAACCATAGGAAGAGACATTTCGGGGAAGATTATTTCACCCATGTCTCATACTGTGAAGCAGACAGCCAGCAGACCGGTCATGACAGGTATCTAGTGATAACGTTTGCATTACTCGTGGCTGCTGGACTGACGTTGTTATACATAGAGGTAACTAAATAGGATTTTACATCCTCCTTCTTTGAAATCTTCCTGATGTTTTGAGGTAACACACTAATTAGTTTGTATTAAACAAACAATTTAAACTCAGAAGGCTGAAATATGCAAGAATGCAAACACAGGGGAAAAACAGGAAAGCACAAAAATGCAATTACAGAAGAGTGTGGTCCTCTAGCCTTGCAGCAAACAGAGAGCATTAATATTTCAGAAAACAGGGACACGTGACCACAGTGGAGTTTCAGCACAAGGCTGTCATCAGAGGGAAAGACTGTACTTAAAGCAACTAAACAGACTTCAAAAAAGTAAGTTCAACAGATAAGTGACACAAAGCCATAAGAAACACTATTGTTACAGTCTAGCCTGGGTAAAAGAATTTTACAGATCGTAAATTAATAGTCTCAAAATGCTTTTGATGCAAGCTAATACTGTATGTTATTGCTACACCCATGACAAACACAAAAGCTGTGCCAAATAAACAGCTAAGACTCCAGTTACAATATATAAACAGGATTGATTTTGCTCTGACAAAAAGAGAATTATTATCGAAAATCACACATGGAGGTGTGCAGTAGAAGGAAATTCTATGGCCTGGATACCATAGAGACATTCAGAACAGACAACTCTACTCTCTAGTCTTGTTAGCTTCGTCTATTAAGTTAGTCAGGTGGTACAATAGAGCTACAACTTCCCTCAATGAATCTCATTATAACACTCATTTGTTGTAAATGGAAAGGGCGCTTATTCACAGTAACTCACAGTATCTCACTCTAATCCACCCTACCTTTCTGTTCTCCAGTTCTATAGATAAAGGAATCCAAAATAGCCCACTTAAGCTAACATCCCCAGGTGTCTTAGGTGTGTAGTAAATATCCAGTAGATTCCCATCATCATCTTCTTGGTTGATGGGATACCTCTATGGTAACACAGTTTCAGGAATTGCACTAATTCCCAGGTGCATCATTTAGGTCTATCTGGTTTGATCTAGCTGGTCTCTTAAATTCCAGAACAGGATTAAGTCATAGTTACCACAAGCCTAAGTTGAAGATTTCGTTACCTCAAATCTTGGACATGCCAGTTTTCAATTAAACAAAATAAGGATTTTCTTACCTCATGGCTGAAAGCAGAATCATAATTCAAGCCTTCTACAACTCCCTGATGTCATCTTCCTACAGAAAGGCTACGACAATATTTACCAGAGTTAACAGTACTGTTCTTCCCAAGACAGTGTTATCTCCTAAATGGAGAGCCTTAGCTTCTACCCAGACTGTGTTACTTCTGCAAAGCAGCAGAAGGAATTGATGAGCCAGGTGCAATCCATAGAAATGGACACTTAGTGACTACTAGAATCATGTAATAGGCAGGCTTCCTGCTTTTTTCCGCCCACCTAATTCCTGGTTTTCTGCATCAGAAATACTCATGTTATGGTTGGAATTATGAAGCATTAACAGGGCTACAGCATGGAAACGAGCAAGGACCACATTCATGACAAACATTTGTGGTGTGGTTAGAGGATACAGGATTCCTGTAACACAGCTTGTAGCAGAGTGAACAAGTTGGTGTCTTTTCTGAAAATCATCAAGTAAAAACCTCATGTTGCTCTAAGAACTGAACTACCTTGTTGGACTGTGCTTCCCACGCTGCACTACTACTGGACAGAGGAGGTAATAGGTTCTGACCAGGGTGCTGCTTCAGAGAACAGAACAGAGCTATGTGAACCAGCACTTCTAAGACACACAGGTGTTACTTTCCAATCAAACTATTTTCTGCTGAAATATTTTTATGTTAAAATATGCATGGTGCTGCAATTTCTCCCCCAGGAAAAACAAACATCCCCTCCAAAAAAAAAAAAAACCAACCAAAACAAAAAAAAAAAACCCCAAATGTCTGAGGAACAGAGAGACACAAAAAATAGTTTAGTCAAGAATTTTATTATCCATTTAAAAAAACACTTCTGTGCCTAATTAGGCTTTATATCTACTTCAGTACAGGACAGCTTTTTCCGACAGCCATGCTTTCTCTCCCAAGAACATCTGGGCATTGCCACAAGTACTCTAGAGGGATGTATCACTGTACCTCCCTGTAATCTTCATAGGGATACTCAGGTGCATTTTATAACTGAACCATAATTCTGTACTAAAACCTTTCACCTCTGGGTACATCTAATATTATACCAGGGAAAAATACAACAAGAACAACAAGAAAACCCAACAAACCCAAAAAATACAAAAATAGGTTGTTCTTTTATTTTAAAAACATCTGAACTCTACTAAATGTGCTAATTCAGTTTGCTCAGTTCAGACCATTCTAGCAGCAAATGCAGTCTGCATCTATAGAGTGCTCTGCTGCATGTCCCTTATTAGCTAATTCTCTCACATCAAGCTCATTTAAATCTATTTGTCCCAGACCACCCTTCTTTAAAGAGACGAAGGAGGAGGATGGGATCTCTTGCTACTCAGGCTCCCATCCTATTTATGACTGAATGTTAAAGATGCTTTTCAGAACTTTCTCAGTCTCCTCTTGTAATTCAAATCAATTGTAGCCATAAAACAAAAATTCTGGAATTTATATTCCTTCCCCCACCAAGAAAAAAAATAAAAGGTTTAATTTGATAATTGAAGAAATAAAAGGTTTTTTTCAAACCTGACATTAAAAATCTCTAATAAAAATGGGGAAAATGAAGGTCTAGGATGACAGTCTTTATCAAAGAGTATATAGAGACATTATATGTTCCAGTAATTGTTTAGGCCGGTGAATTAATGAATCCCTGGCTGTAAGTCTCCATTTGAAATGATTTCAGTGGTGTCTGCTGCTCTGCTGCTTTGGAAAAGCCTGTTGTCTGAAGCTCTGGAGAAGGGCCTTGAACCCTGCCATTCAATCCCTTTCAGCCCATCAGCTGAGTCTAATTGCCAGAAAGCACACGAGACCCCTAAGCCTGATTGTTCCCCGACCTCCTTTGAGGTTCTGAGGCATGAAAAGCAAAAGGGAAAAAAAAGCTCTCTTTTGATCTTCTGTTTCTTTCTCTCTCTCTCTCTCTCTTTTTTTCCTGCCTACTCCTACTCTAAGAATGACACATTTCTTTATATGGCTTCTCCTTCTTATAAAGACAATAATTAATAAGGCCTTTATAAAATGAGGCTTGAATTGGTGTCACCTTCAAGGGTGGTCCGGGGCTCTGAAGTGAAACCCCCGGTGGGCTTAGGCATTGCATGGCCTTTGCACAGGTCAGGTTTAAATACCCTGACCTCAATTTTCACTCTCCTCCACTAATGAGCCGTTTCACACATGGATACAAAATTATACGAGGGAAAAGACAAAAGGAGCAAGGTGTAGTTGACACCACATTGGCCAAATTTTATTATCATCTTTGTGCCTATGACATCACAGCTGCGGACATTGTCAAAGCGGTGAAACTGCTCGCTTTCTCCCCCCACCCCACTTCTTTTTGTCCCCTGCCATCAGCTTTATATAATTACTTTCACAAACTCACACTCTCTGCCTATTATTTGCTCAGATGTCATGAAGCTGCGACATTAGGTGAGACTGGGGACCAGTCTGGGTTCTTGTGTGGTTACACATGCAGAACTGGGTCGCTTTTCTTGAGGTTCTGCTTCACTGCCTCACTGTCAATTGTGAGGATAAAGCAGCATTATGTGTATCTATTCTATTTCACAGGCTTATCAATTTGACACCAAAAGTTTAAAAAGAAAAAAATCATCACACCAGGGATGTTACGTGTCCATTAAATGAAAAATGTTGATAGTTGACATTGAATGAGTTGTCAAAGACAGCAAGACATGCATTGCATAAGTTTCTCTATTAATGCAAAACACTTAACAAGTTTATTGGAGAAGAAGCTAAAGGGGGGAAAAATGATGCTATGACAGCCACACCCGTGGGTTGTAAACCTGTCAAATCCTGTCAGAGGAGCAAGGTCACTGTTGGGATTGAAGACAGAATCAGTAGGAGGCACTCTTCCTCTGAGTCAGTGGGTCCTACACCCAGGCGCTGTTATAGCGGTATATAGGACAGTGCCTCAGGGCTAATTCACAAGCTAATGTTCCTGTGTGACACAGCCACAACATGTTCTTGATAAGCTAAGAAACAAGTACTAAGTATTTCTAGTAATTAAAAAAAAGCCCTTGCCACTTTTTCTTACCATAGGAAAGCCGAATGTTTAGTCATACGATTAGATTCTACCGTCCTTAAACTCTAATATGGTTTCAAATAGTGGCTGTTGCCTTCACTTTTTGTTCTGAGATGTTGTGCAGTGTTGTGGTTAAACACTAACTGAGCTCCTAAGAGGTGGGTTGTATTTCACTCAAGCCTGGATTGATTCCTGTGCCTGAATCTGTTTTCAGAGGTGGTATAAGGCTGTTGAATAAATATATGCAACATGCTGGAAAGTCTGCGCTAAAAAAAACCTGTGCTCTCACCTTTGGGATAATTTTGGACGTCTCACCTCCCAGTCAGAACTCAAGAAGAATTAACGCTATTCTTATTGAGAACAAATCAGACTTAAAAAACATTTGTTCGTTAAACTTCATATTACAACTATATGGTTAATAAATCTTTCATTCTTCTGCAAAATACAGACTCTGGACAGTGGGAGAACAGATATTTAACAAAGTACCATTACTCTCCACAAGCACCTCCCCTTACTAAGGAATTATAAAATAAGAGATATCATTAATTATCACTGTTTTGTCATGCAGGGAATTTTAGGGATAAAGAATTTGCAGAGTTCTTACCATATTTTTAAAGACTTTGCAATTTCTATCTCCCCTTTGCTTTGTTTGAGGCAGATTAGTTTTGCAAATGTAATGTTGAAGAGGAAATGTCCTAGGAGGTGTGCATGGTGCAAGTACGTACGCAATAATCCAAAAGACAAGAACTTCAAAACGAAATGTCAAATAATCTATGCTTAAAACATAAGAAAAAAGGAAAACTTTTGTCAGATTCTTTTCAGCCTGGAGTATTAAAAGACTTCAAAAACCACAGAACAAAAAAAAATAAAAAAGACAAAACCTAGTTTATGCACACAATTTTCCTGCCTGTGTAGGTGATATCTGTGAATGCTGGTAGCAACAGAAAAGAAACTAACCAACTTTATAAAACATACAAACTCCTCAGTAGCATGTTAAGACATATTTCGCTCCAGCAGGGTAAGAGAAATATTTGCTTTTGATAGTCATTTTCCCCCTTCAAATCATGCATATTAAGGCCATTTTCTGGCAGACACTTCCCATATTGCATCAGGACTGTCAATGAACAATCAAAGAGAGTTAATAACTCTCTATGGGCACATGCTGATGGAAGGAAGCAAACTGGGATAACCTGAAATGTCCTCACCAACAGCATTTTTTATGATGGCTAATCACAGCTATAAGTAAAGAAGAGAATAATTATCATCTCAAGTGTTTTTATCACTTTCTATTTAACTTCCAAAGCACTAGTGTATTTATGAATAATTTCTAGGAAATTAATATCACATCTTTGACATACATGTTTCTCTCAAAATAAAAAGAAAATAACTTGTGTTTGGGGGCTTTTTAAACGTAAGCAAAATAATGCAAAATTATATACTTACCACTGACAGAACCAGAAATTCTATGGGTCTGATCTTTATTTAACATAACTAGGCAAAGATGCATTGAATGAAGTGAATTTTTACCTGCTGAGGATGTGACCTTCTAACTCAAAAAAGCAATACATTACATTAGAACGAGACCAGAAGCAATCCTTTTCCAAGTCACTGATGGGGCTGAGGAAATATTAGGTTATCTGACCTTAGCAAAGTGGTACTGAGCAGAGTTTTGCAATGCAAAGCGAGACTAAACTAAGAGAGAAGAAATTAATTGAACACCAACAAAGTATGTTATCTAGTTTGTAAAAATAGTCAAGAAATACCAAAGTCAAGTTTTGCAGCATCACATAACTCCCAGAACACACAGAATTAACCAGATTCTTCCTTTTTTCTTCCTGCACCACCAAGCCGGTTCAAATCTTTTCAGAGGTGTTTCTAGGCTGTTCCTGGTAGTGTCTAGGACAGCAAAACTAGGTCTTCTTTATACAGGAAAGTCTAAAAGGTCTGTCTTTAGTGCACTTGATCTGAATTGGGCATTTTATCATTCTGGGAAAGAGTGTATTTCCTAGCCACAATTATGCATATACAGAAAATATAAAATATCTTGATCATGCTACATAGAATAAATTACTATCATGTGAACTCATTTGCACAACTAAGTACAGTGACAGGGAAAAAGGTAAGGATATGTCTTGTATTAAAATGCACATAAAATGCTTAAAGCCAGAAAAGTATAGTCTGAAATGCCTGGTTTCTTGCTCCTGTACTATGTTTTATAGAACTGGAAATAAAATGGGTTTTTTTGGTGAGTAAATTACTATTGTAATGGCAATAAATCTTGGCCATGTGAAAACATAAATATCGGTTTAGTGAAAAAGCCTTAAATGTATTCAAATATATCACACAGCAGTACTTATCTCGGCATACTTACATAAAAGCAAGTTAAGATGTGATAAAATTTGTTAGAATTTCACTGGGCTAACCTTGCAAATGCTGTCCTGTTTGAGGATGAAAACTATTTATAAAAGTGCTTGCATGAATGCCCATCTGAGAGCAATGTTTCATTTTTATGGTACTTCAGTTACTCTTCTTCCCCCACAAAAAAAAGGGGGGGGGAGATTGGGGGAAATTCCTTCCTTCTGAGACCACCCACAACCAGAGTGAAGAGCACATGGGCTTCTTGATGGATTCTCTATGAAACTGCTAATACCCAACAGCTAGCACACCCTCCAAGGAAGTCACCTAGAAACAAGACTTATAAAGATCTATACATGTCCCTGTAGACACAGCTCCAAAATGGTTGCCTCTTCACCAGTACTCTCTTTGACAAAAACACATTTTAATAGGTACCTTAAGAATGCTCTACTACTGAAATTATAAAAGTATTGCCTGTGGAAGTATTTCTCTAAACATGATTCCACCACCCACTCACCCCCAATACTTAAGGCATATCTATCTTTATATTCCTAAATTTATCATAATATCACTAATTGTAAGAGTTCAAGAGTACTGAAAATTTTTACTTCCTCATCATTCCACTCAGAAACTCTTTGTTGCAACTTCATTCCTTTGGTAGCATCACTTTGCTGAAAAGCAATCACCACCTCAGATGCAACAATATCGTTGGCTTCTTTAATCACTGGAGATTCCTGATACCAAGTCACAGTTATCCTCTTTGCACCAAGCTTTGCTGAACATGGAGCAGTTTGCAAATATCCTGAATTTAAGCCTTATGAATTGCAGCAGGAAATAAATTGGGTCCGAGGACATAGGAATTTCTATGCCAGCTCCAGCAGCACATATAGGTTAGTGGATCCTTGAGGCTCTACCCCAACTTAGGTACCAAATAAAATATTCCATCATTTGCACTGTCTGCTAGCACAGCCTTTGGACAGAAATTTGTTCTTCCCATTCACCTAAGAAAAGCTGACCTCTTGGTCTGTAATGGTAGTGAAAGACTCATTTCTTTCACCATCACATCTAGCATGGACAGAGTCCAAAGTCCTAAATTTGGTCATATTCTATACCTGTTGTTGAATGCTGTGCAAGGCTTCTTTTTCTAATTTACTAAATCTTCTGATGTTTTTGGTACTAAAAGTTTGTCACTAAGGAGATTTTGCTGAAAGCTGTTATGGATAGAACAAAAAACAAAGCCCTTTTAAATTAATTCAGTCAAGGAGGAGAAAACAGAAGCACCAAATGGCAAATACTTTTTTTTCCCCAAAAAAATTACAGCATTATTTTATTTGAAATCTGTTCTGTAACAATGAGAGAAAATTAGTTGTGTGTTCTATGCAAAAGATACTGTAGGATGGATTAACATTTATGATCCAGAGTTCAGTGACTTGGATGTTTTCATTTTCTTTTTTTTTATATTAATTGGATTTTCCAGTATACACTGAAGTGGTAAAATGCATTTAATCAATATGCTTTGGGACTAAATTAGCAAAGTACTAATTTTGTTGTGCAAGGTTATATTATGTATTGTACATTTTTAATCACAGTATTCTCAGTTTATTTCTCATTTGTGGGTCTTATGATCCCATTGTGTATAATGCAAAGAGAATAGAGAGTTAGAGTAAGCTTCATGAGTTCAAATACATAGAGGAGAGCTTATCATCCTAACCTGAGCAGCATGACATGAAATTGTTACACAGTCACATTGCCTGACAGTTAGCAAGAGCTGCAGCAGCTCATCTAGCACTGTGTCTTAAGTTTTAATAAATATTTTTAAATGAGAGATGCCTGCTAAAGATATGTGGAAAGCAGTAGTTTTAGGGAAGCTGACCCTAAAGGCTTCACCAGTCCCAGGTGTATCCCACATCCTTCAGGGGTCATGTGGTATAGCAGCAGGAGACCAGAAAGCAACCGTGATGGGTTTTGCCAGGATGGCGTGGTGCTCATTGAGCTGAGAGGAAAAGGACAAAGGAAGTTATGTGCAAAGGGAGAAAACTTATATTAAATAGCAGAACAGTGAGAAAAGGGCCAAAAAATCTGCCTAGATCAGATACCAGAAGGAAAGTAAGAGTGGAATATGACACAGTGCAGACTGTCAGTGTGCCTATGACTAGGGACAGGGATTAAAGACACCCATCTGTCCTCCGCAACCCTCCACCCTATGAAAGGAGTGCACGACAGGATCCTGGGAGAATGGTGAAGAAGGAAGAATCACAATGCCACAGATGAAGTTCCCAAGCATTCATATCATATTTGCGCACTACCAGACTGGGACAAATTTCATCCACGTCAGGTGTGGCCACGACTCTGCTGACCTAGACAGAGCATATAATACTGAATTTTTTTCTGACTCAGAGCTTTTATGCCAAAATATAAAGCCTACCAATACAAAGTTACCATGCTGAACAACTTTTAACCAGTTTAGTAAACTTACACCAGATCAGTGCTTTGTGTTGCAGGGCTACAGTCTGTTTGACCCAATACCAGGAGCCCAAGACACAGCTTAACTACATGACCTGAATCATATCGTGGGCTGAGAAGCAGGACTGTGGACTACAGGCATGCAAGGAAGGAAAGATTGAACTCTCCCATTTAGCTTGGGGGGGTCTGTTACTTTAAGGCCTGCAAATCACTATGCATTCATGAAAAGGATTCTGCATCTGGCAGGAGAAGCCAAGGCCATTGGTGGGGTTTGAAATTGACCTTACATCAGTGGGACAAATTTTGTATCAAAGTAGCATCTTACCTCCTAGAGGGCTACTCCCCTCTTCCCCTGGAGCATGCTGTTTTTTCCTTCAGACCAAAGTTTTCTGTCACCTTCACTCAAAATAAAGAAAGTGACATTTACGGTGCCACACTCCTAAAGGAAAGGCTATTCTCAAGATTCAGTTTTAATCTGAGTCTTTTCAAGGGGAAGCACAGGTGAAAAAAAAATTAAAAGTAGGTTGCTTTGGCAACTGCCTGGGGCCAGCACTGCAGCCCTGTTCCCATGCACGCTTGGAGGCACTGAGGTACAGCACCTGAAGCACTTCTCTGTGGGTGGCTCTCCTTAGCATCACCCTATAACCACTGGCTGTACCTGAAAGGCTCATGGAGATCTTAACTTTAATGGGTCAGGATGGAAAGTAATGATTTGCTCAGTACTGGAGAACCAGTGTTAACTATCTGAAATGGTGTGAATGGCTCAGATGTTCAAGGGCAGTCTATCAGGCACCAGACAGTATGATCAGGATCACCTGTCTGTCAGCTGCATTACCTGGTTTCCCCTGATTCATTTGTTTTAAAGGAGTCATTTGGTTTACTTCGAACAAACCCAGCAACCAAACAACACAAAACCAGCTCCTTGCTAAGACTCTAAGAGGAAAGGGGAAGAGTAACATATTTAAACATAAAGTCAAACAGAAAGGTTTAAAATTTGCAACTGATGCTGTGCAGCAAGGAGATAAGAGCCTTCCAGACAAGTTAAAATGCACAGATATGCCAATCAACTCCAGATAGATTCAAGGGGTGGTGAACACACATTACTCACATTACACCAGGCTATCTCAAGTTACTCAAATGACATAAAGGGATACAATAATCACACACTTGTCTCATTGTGTCAACTTTTTAACAGAGGAAAAGCTATTGTCCACTTCAAGAGGAAACAGCAAAGCAAACCAGATCAGATTATTCTCAAGTGAATTGTCAGGTTGAGGGGGTTTTCTACTTATCTGATACCAATGCAGACACTGATAGCAAACAGCTCACCTGGCTGCACACAAGGACCAATTCTCAAAGGCAAAGAGCAATCTGTCTCAATTATTAAAAAACAAATTAGACAAACTGGAAACTTGCCTTCTTTCTTAAGAGAGGCACTGTATAAGGAAGGTTGTTGTGATGTAGCAAGCGCATCTTTGCTAGGGTTCAGTTGACCAACAAAAAGAGACAGTGGAAAATATCAGCCTAGTGTTGCCTGGGATACAACCTTGGTGCCCTTAGGCAGACAAAACACCCACGTAGAATGGGGTGAAGACTGGAAAAAACTGTTAGGGGACACCTGGGAGAAGAATTTTTTCTTCCTGCTTATAGCTCTTTTACATTTATTCCTGATACCATTCATGGCATGGACACTGAAACTGGCTGCTGAGGAGTACAAAGGTATTCAGGGTGATGAAAACCAGAAGAGTCGAGGTCATTACTAAAATTGAAAAATTATTAGCTGTAAGTGGGCAAGCCCTCTAAGTTACCAAACACAAAACCTTCTCAGTTGAGCTTTGTGTTTAAGGGATTGCACTCTACAACTAAATAATTTCTTCCATGTGGATTTTAGCACAGCACATATTTACAGCTCCAGTACAGGAATGACGTGATGTGGTGTCAGCTCATATCAACTGAAAATTTTGAATTAGCTTCAGAGGGCATAGGATCTGCTCTTTTCTGTTTGCAAAAGGCACATGATACTATTTTCTTTAACCAGCTCTCCAAGGCTGTTGTCACAGTCTGGAGAAGACCTGACCTTCTAAGCTAGTAAGAAGGCCACTGATGAACTAACCTTTTTTTTTAAAGGTCTCTCCAGACTTTGTTACAGTCCATGCCTTCCTACACAGTAGGTACCTTACTGACTAGTTGGACACAACAAGGAAACCTTGGGTTTAAGAGGCATTCAAGGAGTGTCACACTACATCCAACACTGGGCCTTCCTTACAGTGCCTGTGCACTGAAGACAATGAGTCAATTGGGGCTTTGTCAAAGAAAAATTCCTTTTAGGGGATTAAAAATGACAAAGCTAAGAGGCTTTTCTTGCTAAGAAGTGACAGTCAGCTACAGATCAAAGGACCAGATGCTGTTTTCACTTGTAGTCCCCACCAACTGGTCCTTTAAAGGGTCACACCTGACTAGATCACAGTGTAATATTTTCTACTTAAAATTACGTTAATTTTTCCTTCTGAAAGAGAAATTCTTAACAGGATCCAAGAAACCCCTTATAAATACAAATTAATGCCAAGAAAAATTTAACATTTCTAATGCTAAATTAAGTTCACTGTCAATACCAAACATTTTGGTGTACTTTTGGATTTCATTCTTCTAAACCTGATGTACCCCTCAAACCTGAATAAACTGAAATGAAGTTGTGGAGTCCTTTTGCTCTGAATACTACAACTAAGAAGATGCGCTGGACCTGATGACCTGCTCTGTTCGGTATTCTCCGATAATCCCGCTTTGTAAAGAAGGTGCAGCCACATACTTCAGTTTTCCTCCACAAGAGTTCTACTTCCAGGACTACTCCTTGCTGTAAAAGTGTGGGAAGCTTTGAGTGCCCTGTACTTCTTAAGGCTGGATCTGTTCTGAGTCCTGCGGAGATTGTACTACAGAACATTGCTGAATCGGGGGCTAAGTGACTTTCCTCAGTTGCTACTCCAACTCTAGGTATTTAAGTGCATATTTCGCTGAATGTCTCAACCACAATGATTGGCAGGATTGTGTTTGGGGCTTTTTTTCCAAAGATTGTGGTAATTCACAACCACATATGTTGGATCAGAGCAGAGCTCTAAATGTAAAGCCTAGTAATGCAAAAATGAAGATAATTAGTAACTGGAACTTTTGCTTCCTCTGAATCCTCGTGTTCCCAGAAAAAAAATTACCAGACCATTAAAGCAGAAAAGATAATAAGGCTTTTTTCTTGACACCCTCAAATGGTCTACATTAGGGGTGTCAAACTCACAGCTCCCATCGCTCTCCTGCTCCTGCAGCTTAACGTGCGTCACACTCTGCACATGTGACCAGCACTGGCAGGAGCATAAGGACAAGGAGCTCAGCACTGCCACTGGGTACAAACAAGGTGCCAGGCCGGGTAGAACAAGGTGGAGGGCCAGATTCATCCCACAGGCAGTGAGTGGGATACCCCTGGTCTACATTGTAGTCTGAACAGCTTCAAGAGTTTTAATTTTCTGCATCTCTATAAAGTAGGAAACATTTTCCATGGGTTCAGTCCACACAGTGTACAGAAGTTTTGTGAATCTGCCCCCCAGGCTCCTGTGTGTTATCACTTCAAAGGCAATGATCTCTTTTTAAATGTCCCTTTTAACAACTCAAATCTCTGAACTGGAAGCCAAAATTGGTTAAACTGAGATCTGATAATAGGCAGTTTTACTTCCAGCCGCATCTTGTGCTTGGAGTAATAAAATAGTGATTATCTTTGATATGGTTGATGATGTTAGCAGGATAGTAGGCATTCCAGCTGCTTAATTTAATTTCAGATCCCAGTGATAGCATCTAATTGCTGTTTAGCTAGTGCTACAGGTTTTATTTTGTAGTGACCATTGCTAGCTTTATGCTCTCACCTGACTGCAGAGTCCCAGCACAAGACCACTCATCAGGTAACCATACTGTTTTTTAAATAGCAGTCTAGATCACTTAAATTAAACCACTGGTAGTGAATGAAATGAAAATAACATTTGACCCCCTAAAAATCTTTTGATATCTCTAATAAATCCAGAATACAGATGATAAAATTCAAAATATAGAAGGCCAGAATCCTTTGTGCACTATGAAATAATGCACTATTCTGTTGAAGGTAGGACTACACATAGTCACAAAACTTAAGACCCTGCTACTTTGTACTTTTATTTCTATTCTGAGAAAATGAGGAAAGATGCATTAGGGTACGTTAGAAATATAGTACAGGTCAATGTCCTGCATTTGCCTATGGATGTTAAGAGAAACACACACGGTCAAGGTTACAG
Source organism: Dromococcyx pavoninus (assembly GCA_033558185.1). NCBI lineage: Eukaryota > Metazoa > Chordata > Aves > Cuculiformes > Neomorphidae > Dromococcyx > Dromococcyx pavoninus. The sequence continues at coordinate 312,699 of JAUMJL010000491.1, forward strand.
TTTGTCAATTTCCTCTCCACTATTCTGCTTTTTCTCACCTGCATACTGCAAGTGAACTTAGTCCATCAGAACTATCCTAAGATCTCTATGGATGCCAGAATATAACAACAAATAAATCAAAAAAGAATTTAAAATAACAGGCAGAAAAATTGCCTGTGTCTCTCAGTGACAGGACTGAGCATAATGGGGTGACAGAACAGAGGGAGGCAATGTTGGCACACATTTTGGGTTTTGATTTTACTCCATTTACCCGCTCAGGGCAGACATAAGCATTCCCTCCTTTGTCTCAATTTCCCTATCTTTTTCCTGCAACTCACTTTCCACATATTGCATTCCTTACATTTGAAGACATGAAACGACCATGAGAAATGAGCTACTAATTAAGTCATACTGATTTTCAAGACCTTCCAGAAACACAGCGACTTCATTCAAATTTCTCTATTTCAGGAGGCCTTGTTCAGCATTACAATTGCCAGGCACTTTTCTGAGCCACTCCAGAAAACTGGATTAGAATCAAAGCCCTGACCACAAACTAAAATGATGACAAAAGTATTTGTGGCATCATTTGTGGACAACTCTGGTACAAACCAATCTGGTTGCCAGATCAACAGAGAAAATGCTGAACTTCCCCAGCAGACTGGTGATGGGGGGACTTACATAATGTTCGTCTTTTGTTTGTATTACTAGACCCTAGGATTCACAGGTACCAGTATATTTCTCAGAATACATTTTCTACCTCACTGTTGCATGCCTACATTGGGTCTCTTCATTAATACTATCAGCAGTAGTTATTATCCACTGCTTTCATAGATAGAAGTGAGCACACTCTGTAGACCAGAATAGAAAGTTTGAAATTTTCAAGGGTATCTGCTGTTAAAAGTGTCTGAAAAGGACACTTCGTACTACAAAAGCATAGGAATTCCATTGGTTGGCAGGTTGACACCATGATTTCTGTTGGGCATGCTGCAACAGAGAGATGCAGGGTCCTAGAAATATTGTGGTTACCACCATCCTGAAGTGAGGCATCAGCTTGTTCCCTGCCCAGTCCATGACAGTCACCAGGAAAGGTGACTACTGGAGATAGACTGAACTAATTGTACCATTAACATCCCAGTTTCCAATACAGCATTTTCCAGAGTGATCCCAGAGTTTGTAGGAATTGCTTGTGCCTGTGTGTTAGAAGCTAAAAGTTCCTCTCAAGCATATGGTCAACGTCAGTACTGAAGTAGATCCTTTTCTGGATGAATAAAGAAAAAAAGAAACAAAAAAAATTTATAGAAAAAATATTGTGGAAAAGGAATCTTTTCTTTTTCCTTTTCCTTCCACCTTTTAAATATACTTAATGTTACTTGTTCTATTAACCTCTTCTGAACTGCAGCCTGCTGAGTTGTTGGAATAAAGATGCAGCTGTACCCTGCTGCTGTTCCAATATATGACAGAAGCTGATAGTTTTCATAGAAAACCCTGCTGAAATCATTAGCAGTTTCCCTGAGTAAGGACTATGTCAGGTAGTCACCAATTCTTTTAAAAAGGAACTTGGAATTAAAATACCATTTTAAAATGTGTCCATATGTCTGTGCACTAGAAGTAGAGACAAACTCTCTGCTGGAAACCTTTATGACTGGATGAAGCTGAGATGATAAGTAAGTAAATAATAAGGATAAATCTTATTTACAGGAAGAACAAAGTTGGTAAGGAAAATTCGTCAGTTCACTAATTCTTGGTCTAAATCTGTCTCACTTGTGTGCATATGCAGGCTTTTGCCTGCATTGGTCTTTGCTAACTTCTCAGCCCTTGTGCTGAGACATGTGTGGCACTCCCACAGCTCCAGCATGGGAGCTGGCTGCTCTGGTGACCTTGGCAGCTGAAGGACCCAGATGCCCAGCTCCAGGATGAATCTCTGCAGCAGTGTCATAGGGTGTCAGCTCATCTTCCCTATTCTCCTCCTTGGCTTCGCTGACAGACCTGCCTGTGGGGTCTGGAGCGGGGTCAGCTGCTGCTGCGTTGCTCTGTCCTCCTTGGAGTCACTTTCCTTTGATTTCTGAGGATGAGGTGCATTCTCTTGACAAGATGCATCTGCAGTGTTTGATTAGGGTAAAAGAAGCATGTGAGGGGAATAGTCCCTATACTTCTGTATGCAAAAGTAGGCTAGCTGCCTGCAGCCCAACTGGTATCCAAACCACAGATGAAACAGAGCCTTTCAGGAAGCGGAGATGAAAAATACTAGAGAATGACTGTACGTAGATCTTTCTTTTACTGAGGGTAAAATAGCTCTCCACATTCATGATTTAATCTATTTACTGGAAATAACATAATAGAGATGTTAAATAAAATCTAATAGGCTAATAAAACCCAAGTATGACAGAGGTATAACACACATGTTTATTATTAAAATCACCATTACTAAAAAATAGCTTATTTTTATACTTTTATTTGAAAAAATGAATTTAATAACAGTAAGAAAAATGGCACAATTACTTCAAGAAGCCTTCTTTGTATCCAAAACGTCTATGAATATAAAAGAGTATCAGGGCCAAATCCAGAAGGTCTTACTCAGGCAAAACTGATTTTAGTGGAAATAAAGCCTGATGGACTAAAGGATTTGGTCAGTAATTTATGGGACCCTTATCTCTGATCCACCTACTAGGAATGCTAGCTTGTGGTACAGAGCAATGTAATATGCTTAAATATCTATGATTAATTCGGGTAATCTGGTTTATAGAGCCTGCTTATGTAAATGAAAAGGATTTACCTTTATGTCTGAGATGAAAAAAATATACATCAGATACAGTGAACCGCATATTACAGAAAATGGCCTGGCTGAATTGTATTAATGTCTCAAAAATGTTGAGAAATGCTGTATCTTCTCCTTAAGCCAGTAATCATAGAACCTACAAATTGCATATCTTATCCTACTTTACACATACACAGAAGTGTGCAGTGGCTGTTTTGAAGGCAGTATATCTCTAATTTGTACTCCTTACAACACGCTTTTCAAAGCATAACAGAGAAGTGCAGCAAAACACTTTTAAAATGAGGAGAGGGCTGTGAGGGATTAATGCTTTACCTGGTAAATGGAGTGGAAGTCAACCATCAAAGGAAAAAAAACAAATTTCCCGCCATCCAGCCTTAAGGACCAATGGTTTTCATGTGATGAAGTGGTAATTCAGTTCAAAGTATCAGAGAGATTTTGGACTGAGAACTCCCTCTGTATATCTACCCAACAAGAGCAACAAATTTACAGATAATAAATACAGAAGGGACCAGTGTGATCACCTTGTTTGACTCTCTCTAGAGCACAGGAGTTCTCTGAGCTAGTTCTTGTTTGAGAAACAGTCTTCTAGTTTAAAAAAACCCCTTCCATCTCCACTGGCATCTAGGAAAAATTTTCACCAATTTCAGCAGAGCAGCTCTGAAGACACAGATACTTGCCAAAGGATTTCCACTGGGTTGACAACTGTCCAAGTGAAGGAATAGGGGGTCCTTTGAACCACCCTGTCCTTTTCTCCTTTCAGCATATGGAATAGCCATGTTCCTTGCTAGCAGAGCATCATTAAGGAGTCTTCTAGGCATATGCAATTTAGAACATCTTTCAGACTGCCTGGTCTCATGCTTTGAACCATCTTCCATTTTCCTTCCTTCAGCAGCAAGCACCTTAGTGATACACTACAAATATGTACATGTTGGATTACAGATTTACAAATAATTATGTACACGTGAAAAGCCACAGAATATCAACCTTTTCCAAACACAATTCTGTTGTTACAGGCATTTCCCAATGTTAGAAGAAAATCTTGGTAATTTGCAATGGCTAATGCTGGCCTTCATATTGTGTAACATTATATAACTTGTAATTATTTCTCAAAAAGAGAAAGCCAGATGTGGTTTTGAAGGAAAACCACAAATTCTGCAGTTTAAGATGACAGTAGACATCAGGAAAAAGAAAAGAGGAGCAGGGGTTCTAGATCCAGCTCAGACAAAATGTAATCTGATTTATTCCACCTAGCACTAGTTGAAAGGTAATTTTGCCTCGCAGTATTTCTGAGATGATATGGTTGAGTGGGGTTAGACTAAAACAGACTTCAGCAACACAAATTTTAAGCTAATATTCTTTACTCAGTATAGATTATTGTCTACCACACCTTGCAACAGAAGATAATCCCCACAGCCAAAATCAGTTTGTCACATTTAGTGAAACAATGTAAGTAAGAAGAGGCATACAAAAAGCTTTTATTTCATACTAAAGTGAAATCAACACCCTTAACCAATAGAGACGTTCATAAAGAGATAAAACACCTCAAAGCAAAGCATCTGTGTTTGTGCTGCTATTTCATGTCAAGGCAATTATAGTGATGTTATTAGGAAAGATCAGGGAGGGAGCAGTGTTGTCATATAAGAAGAAGAGAAAACAAACCTTTAAGCAATCATGTAGAGCATGCAGAACATCTTAAAGCTGGTGAAGGAACAAAGCTTAGCACTGTCAGGGTATTGATCTGTTCCAGAAGGTACAGAGTTCTGCACCACTGTGATTGCCTTCCCTGCTGGGTTTAGAGAGGTCTGAAAGAATACAGTATTGATCTGGCCCAGTTCCTGAGAAGTAACTTAGTGATAAACACTGACTCCAGTCCACCAGTTATGAATGCAAACTGTCACAAAAGAGCACAGCTCTGTTATGCAGATAACAATGCGTACGCAGTACCAGTGCCTGCTCCATTTGTAGCAGAAAAGCAGTGTTGTCCACGGGCAGGAATATTGCACCTGAAGACTTAGCTTCTGTTCCCATTTTTTTCATTCAGGTATTGTAATGTTTCTGGGGAATGTAGGGTATTGTATTATTCTGCACTGATGAAATATTGAGTATATGAGTGGGCTTTGTCTTAGTTGGAGCCTACGATAAAATAAATCTGAAGTTCTGCATTTAACAAAACAGTTTTTCTTCTGTTTCTTATCATTCACTGTAATGCCACAGGAAGACTGAAGAATATTTCCAAATTTCTGTAAAAGACGGAAAAACACTCTCATTTATTTTCTTGTCTGTTAGTTGAGTCTTGTGGGTCTGTAACATCTGGGCATTTAAGAGAAAGCATTTCTGCTCCTAAATCGCAAGAAAGATGCTGTCCTGCAGAAGTAAAATTCATGCCAGTAATTTCACATGGAAAAAAAGGGCAGCATGCAGCTGCATTTCAAAAGGTTTTGGCTGCAGTTGTATCCTCTTTCTGGTGGCATCATGGCTCAACAGCAGGTGCACTGGAACACTGCAGATACAGGCAGGGAGAGAAGAAGTAGGTTTTAAGCCAGGCTGACTAATGAGACTACAAACTTTAGCTGTAAAGATATGATAGGTTGTTAAGTGCAGCTCTATGAAGTGTAACAAAACCTAAGGGTGGGGAAAAAAAAGGAATCTGTCCCATGGAGTCCTCTGCAGTTGACTCCTGTGCTCTTTTAGGCCTACCTCAAAAAATAAACAGACAAAGATGAACTGAACTACCTTCTGTGAGATTCTTTTGGCTTGTTGTCACTTTGGGGGTTTTTCTGTGGTCATGCTGAAAGCTTCTGGGGATTCCTTGAACTTTTACTGTCTTAAGCCTGAATCACTTCGTGACTGATTCTGACCATCAGCTTGACCCTGGGAACAACACCAGCCACAGAATTTCCCAGCACGTTGATGCTGGACCTTGCCCCTGGGAGCCCAGACTTCCATCTTCATGTTTTTACGCGTAGCTGAGATCCACAGTCACTGGGTCAAATTTTCACAAATCGTGAAGGCACTGAATTTCCACAAGGATTACTGCTGAGCTGCACAGGCCCACTCCCAGAAGGCCCTCAAGAGAACAATTGCCTGTCTTCTCTCTCCACTGTACAGGTGCATAGCCTCACCTGTGTGCCCCATCTCTTCACAGTAAAAGAATTTCCCCTCCAGGCTCTGTCAAGTCTGCTGAAAGATGCTCCGTCTTTCTGCTAAGGAGAAACAAATCTTTTATCATCTCACTTCTCCAAACACCGCACATACATTTTTTATTTTAGGTTTGGGATTTTTTCAGTTTCTTTTTTTTTCCTTTTTCTCTCTTATTTTTTTTCGTTTTTTTTCCAACTCTCATCACTGAGAACAAAAGAAAACTTTTTACCAGACATGGGCACCTGGCTCGGGTTTTGTTTTTCTCTTTTACTCTCTGAATTCAACTCTGTTTTTAAATAAAGAGATGCAGAAGAAGCAGCAGTCCTCCTGGGTCAGCCGGGTCAGCCTTCTCTATCGAGCACGATTTTCCCATACACTCTGACCCCCTGAAGGATTTTATCTAGCCTGGTTTTTTAACACCTCTAATGATGGTGACTCAGCTACCTCACTATGCAGCTTATTCATCTGTCTAGCCTAATTGCTTTTAGCTTCATTTTGATTTCCTTTGTATGCAACATGAAATTTTTATTTTTTGTTTTTTAGACCATTTCTCTATCAAGTGGGGCAAAAACAACAAAAAATACTGCTTCTCAAATAATCGCCATTCCTTCCAATCTACTAATAACTGTAAAGCATGGCAACACTATTGCAATATCTACCTAATTTATTAACCTATGTGTAAACCGCACATGGTTTGTTCAGTGAAAGGTTTGATGAAAATAAGAGCAGCAGATGGCCTGGCACCCCTGTTTTCCTGCAAGATAAAGGAATGAAGTGTCTAATAGTCATACCTTCACATCTTGAAGAACAAGATTGGGAAAGACAACCAAGCATCAGGGCAAGTAGACATTACTTTGGTAATGATGGACCAAGTCTCTAGTCGTTTCCAAAGAAAACACTCATTTTCTTTAGTTCTTGAATCCAAGGAACAGCATCAGCAGAGTGTTTGGTAAGGTAATGAGGTCTTGGAAAATTGGAACTGCTATGCAGATGAGAAAGATTGGGTCCCTTGTTCCATCAGTGGAGATGCCATTCACTCTCAGATAGCAACACCACTTAATGACTGTTAAAGGATTAACAGAGCAAAATCCCAACTCTTCATCAAAATTTGAGGAACTCTGGTCAGGCAAAGGATTGCAAACTAACATCCCAAAACAGTAACACAGACTGTTATCAGCAGGAACTCCTTCAGCAAGAATCAGTAGTCTGCAGCCTGGCGGTGGGATAAAGCAGAGGTAGCTCTAAGCTGGCACCTGTAGCATGTTGAGCGATATATTTGCAAGGGATTCCCAGCTCTCCTACAGTTTTGAATGCAGGAAGAGCTGGGCAGTGCTGCTTCATGCAGGGATGTAATGCACATCCAGTTACGTTCTACAAGTGAGCTTAGTCCCTAGTTTGGTCCATGATCTTTACAAGAGTGCACAGTCCTGGCTTACAATGCTGGTCAGTATCAATGCAGAAAGCTGCAGAACAGCAAACTAGCAAGAGGCATCGATGAGTATTTTCAGGTTTAACCCTAATTTTTATGCCAAATGCTTAAAGGCTTGAGTTAGGTAATTCTTCCTCTTCTAAAAATTGACCAATGCCTGAAAAATTGAACTCATGTAAATATTGCTGGGTTCAGTTCCACTCTAGAGAATCCATAAAGGATAGAAAGAATTGATCAAAAGGGAGGGGAGAAAGAGGAGAAAAGGTGAAAAATGGAGCCAAGCAGCAAGGGAAAATAAATAGTGCCTGTAGAGAGAGGAAAATTCTCAGGTGAAGAAAAAATTGTCCTAGTGAACAGAAATGGTTAGCACAGCCACTTACACATCAGGTGTTTCTTGTAACTCAAACATGGGTATCAGCTGAGCAACTTATTTAAGCATATGCCTAGCTTTAAGGTATCAGTCTCACTGAAGTCAAGTAGTTAGGCTCACAGAATCAAAGTTGCAGAGCAGGGCCTTTCCTCCAGCTAAGAGACCATTTTGAAAATCCCCTTGATAAAAAACCTGCTTATAAATTGCTAGGTCTTAGAGTAGGAGGTGTAAGTGCTATTGAAGTAGAAAGCTCATGGGGAGAAACATGCTCTGCCATCCCCCGTGCTCCCCCCAAAAACCAAACAAATTCTGAGAGGTTTGTGAAAGCTATAGGACAAGGACTCAAACACCCTTTCATCCTCAATTTATTTCATGTTAAAGAGGTGGCAGATCAAGAGACTGCTTTACATAAATGAAGAGGATGCTCTACTGTCTCTTCCATCCATACAGGAATGCATGTGCAAACAATGGTTTATACAATAAGGGAACAGTAACAAGGGTCTGATTATTTTCTCCTCTTGTTCTTCACAAAATGAAGCTTATTTTCCTATTCTTGGCGTTCTAAAACAAATTCAAGGACTGTATTTAAAACCCTATAAGGAAAAAAGATGAGGGAGAGAGAGTAGGCTTTTCCATGGCCACTAAATGAGAGAAGGGTAGAGTTGCAGCAGAGTTACTGAAGTGAACAACCTTGATCTGACCAAAAGGAGTCATTTAATTTTAGGTACTCCCCAAAGGTTTTATTCCTCTTGGCTGCCAGGCCAGGAATGTCAGGCGTGTTGAGATGGGGCACCCTGGAAAGTGCTGAGGCTGAAAGCCAGCAAACAGGTTCCGCATGACTGCTGTTAGGTCTGGGAGCCTCCATGGAGAGCTGAACTCTTTGACCAGATAGGTGTGAACCAAAGAGGGGACTGGGTCATTTCTTTTCAAAGTTTTCTTTGCTTTACAAAGGCTTAAAGAATTTTTTTTTTTATCCCAAGAAGCTCCAAACCTTCAGTTTGAAAAGAGGAAATTAAAACAAAAAATAGAAGCACTTTCTTTTTACAAATAAACGACACAACAGGGAGAGACCCAGCAGGGGAATTAAAGCCCTTATTCTGACTGATCCAGCAGCATTTTTCTAGGCATTAGCTAGACTTAAAACAACAATGAAGTTTGTCACTACGTATGTCATAGAGCAGATATCTCTAAACCTCAAGGTTTATAAACTGTAATATCTGTGGGGAAAGAATTGCCTTCTGCTATGGATATACATAGCATCAAGTACAACAAGGTCTAGCTCTTGACAAAGGGCTCCAGCTGATGTTGGAATACAAATAACTAATGGGAACAAGGTGGAAATTGTGCTCTAATCCTCCCAGTGGCTATTGTATAATAAAATGAATGGGGACCTTAGGAGAAAAAGAAGAGAATCATACCCTCTGCACACACAGCTACAGATTCAGTGTCTCTATACTGCCAGCGTAGTTCCAGCCCCACACCCGTTAAAAAAGTGTACAAAAATTCTCAAACTATTTTCACTGGTCTGAGCAATCCATGACCAATTCTTCCTGGAAATGCATGGATTATGAATCTGCACGATCACAGACCCAGTAACCACCTCTGTCCCAGCACCAGGCTCCTCGAAGTCTGCTCTCTATGATCCTCTCTGCATTTGTTCACCATTACTGTCTCTCGGGGCCAGGAGTTTTCTAATCGAGGAAAGGCTTTGCCTGATCCCAAGCCCAAATAGGTAAATTTCAGCAAAAGCAAGTACATTGACAAGAAACTCTTAAGATCAGCGTTTTCACAAACTATGTGCCTAAAATTAAATAAGAAAGATAGATTAATCCAGCTGATAAAGAATTGTTCCACTCTGGCTGAAACTGAAAAATGTTACAACTAATTGATAGCCATATTATCCCCAAAAACAGTGTTGCACGTGCACTTTTAATTTCAACTTCACCCAAATCTATACCATTTTCTCAGAAATGTATGGATCCTTTATTGTGTGTTGTTTGCTTTACAAACCTCTGCTTGATTTTACGCATATGGCTTGACTTAAAATATATGAGACATAATTTTCTCAACCCCCAACACTGCAGTGCCACAGGACACACATCACAACTCTCAGAGTCAAGGGCAACTTGTCAATGTCTCAGAGGAGGGAGACAACAGCAGTTACCGTGGGTGCCACCATTCCTTGGTGGATGGGCTAAGTGGGACATTGTAGCTATGCACAAAGGTGAATTGACACCATCAGGACATTTACAGGCTAAGAGCCGGTCATGTGGATTAGGTAGCATCTGCCCCAGCACTGCTTTGCCAACCAGATGCATGAAAGCCCAAGTAGTGGAAAGGCATTTGAATTGTTCATAGAGATCCTTGAATAGTAATCAGTGTAAAACCTTCCGTTTCTTTTATGGGCATTTGATGGACCAATACTGCAGAATTTGGCAACGTTTTCTGCACATTTTCTGTACCTTGGCATATTTCTACTAGGATAGAATTGGCATCACATTTCTGAATATCTACATGAAATAAGAAAAAGCCTGCAGAGGAGACATTTAAAGCAAAGTGTGCTGAGATTCCAAGTTCAGTCTTGAATGTGCAGTTAAATTCTTCCAAAGAAACTCTTGCCCAGCCATGAGTACTTTCTTGAAACACTCCTATTGTAACATGCTAAATTTTTCCTTCTGAACTTATTTTTTAAATGACTGATTACACAAGATACAGAATTATAAACTGTTGCTTAGCAGTTTAGAAGCCTTTATCCTTTATGGAAACACCAGTTTTCAACAGACAGGACCACTTGAGTATATCAAGTAACTTTCAAAATTTCTTGTAGGTAAGGTCCCTTCTGATAGAGACACTGCAAAAAGTCTGATTTGAAGGGGAGAAACAATTGTCACAGGAGTGAAAAAGAGGTGACTAAGGGTCAATTGCCAATTTTACCACAAACTTTGTATATAACCTTCAAGATGTTATTTAATTTCCCCGTGCCTTAACTTCCTGCTTATGAACTAAAGCTATTAGCTACATTTTTCCTCTATCCTTTGTTTATAGAGACAGTAAGCATTTTAAGGCAGACCTTGGCTAGGACTCCCACGTGCTACAAAACAATTAGAAAGCAACCACAGCTCTGAGAACTTATTAAATGCACTATTTTAATAGACCTGTAGGGGATGTCTACAGCTCAGTTCCTCGTGCAAGTTTAATTCCTGGGAAAAAACATTTAAGTTAAAAACTGGAGTGGGAGGAGTGGAAGGATACAGATTCCAATTATCAGGTAGTGGGAGCGGAGTCAATCAGGAGAAGGCATTCTCCCTCCCTTCCCCAAAACAATGTAGCCTGTAGTGCATCAAGTCTTCAGATTGCATCATGTGATGCAAAGCCACAGTTCAGCTTTCTACACTACTAGCAAAAGGTTAAGGTTTCAAGCTATTTTTTAATTTAGATCTGTTGTTTGGTAATTGGAATAAACATTCAAATTTGAGCTTCAAATTTCTCATTAGTTTCACATCAATACCTGTGCTGAAACTATGGATCAGTGAACTGAGTTTCTCACTGCCCAAGTGAATTCATTAATCATTCTCTCCTAAGATGGGCACATAAGCAGACAGCTGTTCTAAGCAGCTGTCTTCTGATAAAACTCCTAACATGCATACTGCTTAAAAAAACCAAACAAACCACAAACCACACACACACAAAATCTACCTTTTCAACAGTCTGCTGTTGCCTTAACTCAAAGTCTCCCTGCACTGACAAGTCTGGCAGAACTGGATCCCCACTCAACAATGCATTCCAATTTGTAAATGGTCACTTTATGGTTACAGACAGAAAGTTTTAAAACCATTAAGACTTAGTTACCACTCCTTATCTGGGGTATCATGAGGAAGAAGAAATACAAAACCAGACACTGATGAATGTATTCAATGAACAGGTATAATCTTATACCAGATGCAGCTGAACTTTATTTACTGTCTGTAGTTGCATAGACTTGATTCCTCATCTGTCGTCTCTGTTCTTCTAATAATAGATATTTGGATTTATTTTTAAATATCTTGATGGGCTGGGATGATATAGGCATTATGGTCTACATTAGTCTCCTATTTTCCATTACAGCCAAAACAAGTGCTTAGGTAACTGGAGCTTATCCTATTTAAATATATGCAATCAGGAAATTTGAGATTGCCTTGACAGACCATATAATATTTCCTTTAGGAGCTCCCTGATATGCCATTGTCTACAAGTTCATCCATACAGCAAATGGTCTCATGGGTAACCTTTCCCTAGTTGCGTCACACACACAAAAGTAAGAGAATACCGTTGAAAAACATATAAACAAGGACTTCTGAAGTGACTTCCAAACTAAGCAAGAGACAGGAAAAGAATGCATAAACACTCCTAGTAATACCTTGATACTTTACAAAATCTTTGCCTTGCGTTAAATAGATATTTTATATATTTGGTATAAGGTGAAGTTGAATGAATTTTGTTTTCTAATTTATAAATTGGTGAAGTTCTATTTGGCAAACTGTAGATTTGTTAATGATTGCATTAACAGAGGCATCAAACATATCTGGAGAAGGGAAAAATGTCTTTGTGTTTGGAAATGAACTTCCTGGCTGCATAAAGTGGTATTACTTTTAACTAAAATGAAGAAATAAAAATAAAATGAAACTGAAGAATCCATATAAGCATCTAAGTCAGTTCCAACTTTGGCCCAAATTTGGCCCAATTTTTTCTTAAGTTCATTTGAAAAAAGTCTCACTGACCACTGCACGGAGTTAGGGAGATTTCACACACTCCTTTACATTTTATAAGGAAGCTCCAGAATGTGGTAACAGTTAGAGACACATAATGGAGGAGCTGGGCTGATGCAACAGACCAGTATCATTGCCATCACAATTTGTTATCAATTACTTCTTGTTATTGGAATTTTGAATAAAGCATAATCTTTAATAAGGTAGTATATATATAGTGATGAAAGGACATTTCGGTTTACTTAAATTATAAAGTTTGATTATGATAATTATGACAAAGTTTGTTGGCAGCAAAGTCTTTAATACCTCTCCTTGCAAACCTTGCCTTGATCATACCTTCAGACGGGCACAGCTATGATAACGTTATTAGTAAGATACAACAAGCTATAGAATCTGGAAAAGCCATGGCTATCTGTGGGAAACATGAGGAGGCTGTTGAGAAATTTATTTCTGGTTCTAAATAGTGTAACTCAGACAACTGGTTGAGTTGCCTTTGATGAAATGAAATTAAAGAGGGATAGCAAACCGTTTCTTCAGAACAGTTTACGTAAGATCAGCGTGATTCAGACCACTTGTTTTAAATAATAGAATAAGCTTAGTCAGTGTCTTGCACTGAAGTACTACTGCTTTGCAGAAGTTTTCAAAAAACTTGAGCAAACAAGAATTAGTTCATCCATCCACCCTTTCAAGTCTTTAACATTTTACATCAATTTAGTAGGTTTCCTCCTTTTACTTGCGTGTACTTCTATGACTGGAATTTTTCACATTTCGTTATGACTGGGCTGATTCTCAACTGAATTCTGAATGAGAGCTTTGCCTGAGCGCACACAGAATCAACCCTCATTCTCTTACACACAGAGGAAATTTGAATCTTGTGACCTCCCTAACCATATTTTCCCTCCCTCAACTCATAATGGCCGTAGAAGTGTCACCGTGATTTAAAACACATAAATAAAGGAGAGCTGTTCAGAAATTGGTAATTTTTTGGTTTTGATATTAATGATTTCTTTTTTTCAACTTATTGCAGGAACTCTGCACAGCGATTTCTGTGACAGAACGCAAGATACAAGATAATTACTTTGTCCCTTATATGAGTAATTCTGTAGTATCAGCCCTGAAACAATCAGTAGTGTGTTATGTTTGGTTAAAACCTACAAAGCCCAGCTGTGGTTTTCAGAAGATGATCAAAGAACAATTTCTCATCTCCAATGAAGTCAATAGCAAAGCTCACATTAACTTCAAAAGGCCAAATTCTGACGGTTTTATTCACAATGAATCATTCTTTATTTCATGTGTAGTTCACTGACATCAGTACAAGTATGGATGAAGTAACAGTTACTGAACCAGAACAAAAATATCAGAATTTGACACAAAGCAATTAAGTTGGGATATATGTACCACTTTGTGACTTAATTCCTAGCTACAACTGCGGGGAGATAAAGCTAATTTTGTTCCATTTTCTAAGTTACAACATTATTTTAATTTAAGCATTTCACATTTTTCCTTCCTAAAAGGAAATGCAGACCTTAAATGCTCATACTCAGACAATTATCTCTTGACAAATCACCTGGAGAATTTTTTTTAAAGAAGCAATAATTCACTCATCATCTAATTCCCATTAAAGTAATAATTTGTAAAAATGGAAATTACTTTGATAGCTTGACCAAAGCTTGCATCTATGGTTAAATATGTACAGCAGCTTCCTGAATGAGATAATTGATCAAAATAGTTTTCAAGAGCTTTAGCTTTAAAGAAAAAACACCAATATCAAAGGATTTAGTGAAATCATACACAGCAGTTAAAAACAACTCTGTCTCAAGTAGAGAAGGTAAGATTGCTGCACTTGGACTATTTAACCCCTTAGCTGGGTAATGCTCTAAGCACCAAAGGACAAGGCACAAGTATGAAGAATAAGCTAGCCTGACCTCTTCCTAGCCCAGAAAGCCTACCAGTTTGAATCATTTTTCTCTGGTAAACAACATCCAGGTCCCACCTTAATCTCTGTCATTTCCTCTCATCTGTTTTGCAAAATGTGTTATACTTTGAGGATATCGTTGTATTAACAAAATCGACAAAAACTCCCAATCAGGATCTGTGCCCATTGTGCTAGGTACGACACAAATAGGAAGAACATCCTGTCCAGGAGATTCCAATCCAAATAGTAAAGACAGACCAGCAGTAACAGCAAGGAAAATTTACTGTCCCACTTTAGAGATGGGTATCTAAAACTTAGACAGACTGAACTGCCCAAGGACACAGAAGACACCAGTGACAGCAGCAGAAAGTAAGCAAAACCTTCCTCACACAAAGCTCCTTTTATTAAGAATCTGCCTCTTTTCAAGAATTTTCCTACAGTCCCAACCAGGTGACAATGCTCTAAACCGAATTTTTTTAAAATCTTTCTAAAGATGATTCTCTCCTTGGGCAAGCTGTGTACAAGTCAAACAGTACGTGTTTAGGCTCCCAAACATACAGGATTCCCAGAATCCTGGGAATGAGAGAGGGGCAGAAAAGAATGCATTTCCTTGCTTTTCATTTTTATTGCTCGCACTAATGGAGTTTACAGCTTAAACCAAAAATAAGCACAACAGGTAAAACCATATTTTGAGAAAGGATACAAAGTGTGTCATAGCAATACACTAATCCTATAATTCCTTAGAGAAGCAAATAACCTTTTCTCTTGATATAGGCATCAGGCATTGATCTGTCACACTGTTTGTTCTAGCAGAGCTCCCAGAGGTGCATTCAGTTTGAAACGTTAAGGCTAGTTCATTAGCCGTCCCTAGCTCGTTTCTCCAAGAGAATCAAGATAATACTGTGGTTAGTTAATGGCTTTCTCTTGTTTCCCCCAGAGCCTGCCTGTCTGAAGCCTGCAGGCCCAAGAAGCTTGCTTTCCCCCTTCCCTTCACTATTAGTCACAGCTGGTAAGGCTTGCAGGAGCCTGGATTGCTTGAAAACAGCCAAATCGCACAAATGTTTGAATCTCTCTGCAGCAAACAAACACTTTGGCCCCTGTTGCCAGAGGAGAGAGCTCCTGCTTCTACAACAGTGGGGAGGTGAGGGATGGAGGGAAGGGGAACTCCTGATGATCACACTACAAATAACAGTCATTCGGAAAAACATCAAAAATTTTAAAAACTAATACAATTAAAACAAAGATTTATAAAAAGGCATTCCTATCTAACGGACCCACTGAGACACACTTTCTGGAAGAGAGGAGGAAAAACTGACTGACTTTCACAGGGAGCTGCTATCTCCAAAATCAAGCAGGTGATGTCACCTGCCTTGCTCTCAAGTTCTGTTGTTTATCATCACGGTTTAGAGGTCGGATAGTCACAGACAAGAATCTCTCCTGAGAGCCATCCCACTATCAGCTCCAAATGGATGGGCACCATTCCCTGTACTTTTGCTTTCTGCTTAACACATTCTGTCCCTCCTCATTCTCACGTAATTACTGAAGCAAACAACACTCCCATAGAGGTTCCAGCTAAGCATGGTAGCAGTAAACGACTGAATGTGACAGCTCACAGTACACTTATCTCTCTTGTTTTTACCTTGCATTTAGGCTTTTTTAAAATTAATATCCGATTCCCATGAAAGCAAGACAACGACAACGTTGACAAGTGTCAGATATCTCCAGGCAGATGTGGTCCAAGTTACTTTTACAGTGAGTAATTCTATCAATGTACTTCAGTGCTGATCTGGAGTATCCCCTGCTATTCCGGTGCCTTACTCTTTTATCTAGACATTCAGCAGTCATTGCTGTGTTACCAGACACTGCCAGTCATGAAAGACTGCATGATGATTTTTATCTGCCTTCTAGTATATTATCCATTAGGGAGCAAACTTAGACTTGTAAATGTTTTCTCTTACCAGTACTTTAATTCAGATGTCTAGAGATGCTTTTGCTCAGCCAGCAAATAGTACCAACCTATTTACAGAAATCCTGCTGAAGTTAACAAAAGACAGTGTGGTGGCCTTCAGATAAAACCTAGTCTGAAAGACCACTGTTTCATGTTGATGTGGGATTTTTTTTTTTCTTAACAGTATTTCCCACTCACTACCCACACCGTATCCCCAATCAAGTATAACCTCCAGACACAAGTTTATGATGCTGCTGTGCAAGCCTAAGCGCAGACTGTTACTGAAAAGAATGATACCTCCCCATCACTCCTCTCTCCTCTGCACAGAGGGTTGTGGTTGTTTTCGCGCTTTCTTATAGATGGAATACAGCAGAAAATTATTTACTCCTTTAATTGTGAAAAAATTTTGCCATGTACCTTCCCGAATCAGCACAATAGGGCCCACTGAGATCTGTCCTGGCCCAAGGAAAGTAGCAGTTAGATGTCAGATTAACCCAGCCACAGAACTGATAAAACCATGTCTCTCACACAAGTATGTAACACCTCTCCCCTGAAATTTCATGCATTATGTATAATAGCCATGGAATTAGACAGACCAAGAGTAACATTTGACTCAGTGGCAGAATCTAGGTCTCTCTTCAGGCACTCACACACCCAAATGCGTGTGAAAGCTGAACGCTTACAAAGCAAAAAGGAAGAAAAAGTCTCCTCAGAAACTCTTTGAGGGCCACAAAATCAGAAGGAGGTTTCTGAGTCAGAGTTACAGGATAGAGAGACTCAATCTATCAAAGAAAATCTTTCAAATACAAGCTGTTTGGTACTTGATTAGAACAGAATTAGAAGGATAAAGTTTGAAATCATGAACACAGCAAGCCCTTTCTTCAGTGCTCTCCTCCTGCTGGGTCCACAGTATGGTGCTGGAATACTTTTGTTATGTTCAGAAATGACACTGCACAGTGAAGGCACACAAAGCAAGATAAGAACTCACCTGCTCCCAAAACAAAAGTAGAAGCAGCAATGAAAGTCAACAAGATGAGAACCATGAAAAAAGAGAATGTTCTTTCTTTTGTGGGTAATGTTCAGGCTTCTCAGAAACACAACCAGAGTGCGTTTTCATGAAGAGTGATACTGTGATATTGTTCTATGGCAAAATACTGTTCAGCTTATGGTATTTCTCCTTCTTGTAAATCTACCATAAAACACGCAAAGCATAAAGTTGGTAGGGAAAATGTATAACTCAATAATTTGTCCTTTAATCCTACACTCTCAATTTTGTGATCACTTCAAATGACAAATTCTAGGATTCATGTCAGCTGGTGACCTCTCAATCAACTTCCCAAGGAAGTATCTCTTCCTTTCCACACCCCATCCACAAGTCCAGTACTTTGACAGCACTTAGTCACAGATCTACTGTGCAGAAATACTTGCATCTCTCCAATTCTTGTGTTAACTTCAGCTTATCTTTTACAATATGATAAATCCCTGACTTGATAGTGCACTTTGATGTATCTGTGTTTTTCCTTATTTTGACATCAAGGACTATGATTTTTTTTCTCAAATGTCTATTAAAATAACTCAGTTGTGTCAAAAACCCCAAATTTTTAGAAAGTACTAAGGAAATTTTGGTGTGACTAGACTATTTTCAAGGTAACCTAAAGTTGATTTCTATTTTGTCAAATAATAATTAGGGAAACAGATAATGCTCTTTAGTCATCTTGCTAAGAGCTTCATTTACTATGGATAGAACAAGCTATTTAATGATCGAATATTATTTTCATGTCCTGCTTTATATACCATGTCTTGTTTAAGGCAACTGTTTACTACTGTGAGTACTTAGAAAAAAAGTATTGTTCTTCCCTGTCTTGTTTTACCAAAGAAATGGAAGGAAAGAAAATTACAATTTTGAAGACAATGCTTATAACAAAAATGATTTATGACCACTGTTAACAATGGACCTGTTCATTTCTTATGAAGATGCAGAACACCTATGACACAAAAATAGAGTAATAATTATCTGAAAGATAAGCTCATCAGGGACCAAAATCACTGGAAAAGCACTGTTTAACAAATTAGTATACAGCTGGTCTCCCCACTTAAGTCACTGAAGATACTGACTATTTATCCTTCATTTACAATTTTTTTTGGTGCTCTTTAGTACATCATGTCTGTGAGTACTGAAAATGATGCAAATAAGAAGGAAAATGCTGTTGGGAAACTCATGCACCTTTTAGAATAAAAACAGAACATACTTCATTTGCTTTAGGGGATACACAACCTAATGCAGCATTTTTCTTACAGAGTCTGTGATGAAGATGTTTTTAGAAGACGTGAATTTGTAACAAAATTAGGGAAGAGAAAAGTTCAGAACATTCAAGTCATTCGACGATTCATTTTCAGATTTGATCTCTTTTTGTGTTTTAATGAATGTTGAAATTTAGCTGAAGTCACTAGAAAGGACTTGAGCTGACACTTCTTTGGAAGAAGGCCTTCTAGCAGAATACTAGTTTACGACTTCTTTCTATGAAGTCTTAATTGGTCAGGACAGAGGATCTTTTTTTTTTCCCCAAAGCAAAATATGTTCCCCCAAGTGCTCCAAGAACAGTCACTAAAAAAGAAATCAACATGAAAAACTGTAACATTTCTAACACTCCTACATGACCAAAAGGATGCAATTTTAGAACTGTGATTTGGAACCTACAAACATTTTAAACATTTGTCTTGTGGTTTATTTGTAAACTAATGAGTCTTGATGCTGCTCCCTATGCTCATACCGCAATCTGTTGTTGGCCTTTTTGCAGCTTTAAGATCTACACTTGGGAGAATCACAGGGGGTGTTGGAAAAATAAGCCAACAGAAGCAGCATGATCAAATTTCACTTTTAACTTTGAGGAACTAAGATTAAGTAGCATGTGTTTTATTGCATGAAAACATCCGCAAAACTGTGGCACTGCAAAATGGATTAAGATTGGCATCTCCCTTTCCTCAAGACCTTCCTGGATAAAATTGCCTAGATTATTTTTTCTTTTTATTTTCCCCTAAATGGCAGATTGCCAGTAGCTAATTGAATATAACAATGGAAATAATAATTCACATATATTCAAGAATTTGTAACCCTGTGTCTATGGCAAATGTATTTAAGTGTATTGCTAATTATTTTACTTACTGAAGACAAGAACCAACAAGGTTCTTACACACACACATTACCTGGGAAAATCAAGCGTGTGCTGCAGCATTGGAGACAAGATCACAAACTTCAAAGGGTTACATGGGGAAGGCTAATTGAAGAGCATTTCTATATAATCTCGTACAGTGTATTTACTTTTGCTTTTTGGGATGTAGATGTTGCAGCACTGTATGCAAACTTGTAAAATAAAACTTGTAGTGTCTGTAAGAACTTCATTTCACATATGACCTTTTACAGTAATTGGATCTGAATTATAATCAGTCACCTGAGTCCTGAAATAGATAAAATAGTTTTTTAATGTTAAAAAGTTTTAGCCCTTCGTTGATTATCTATCAGTGCTTACAGTCCTGTGAAAATAAGATAAATGAGAAATTTGGTCTCTAATTAGACTTCACTAGATTTACAGCTTTTAATTTATACGCCAATGCAACTCAGGCCGGCACTAACACAGATAGAGATGGAGCCACAGTTTTCAATTGATTTAACAATTTAATTGCAGCATTAACATCCATTAACATTTAACTAACCTTTTAAACTAACCTCAGGCACAACCTTAAAGACTAAATGAAGTAAAATTGCATATAAAAAGGTACTAACATACAGCTGTAAGAAGCCGGAGTGAATCTTTAGGGAGATTTAGCATTGCTTCCCCACATCAGCAGGAGGGAGTCTGTTTTCCTTCTTGCAAAATTCAGTAGGAAAGCATGCTCTAATTTATAGGAAAAGGAAATAGACACATTTGATGGTTATTAACTCTCATTTATATCTTCTCGTCTATACGTGATGTCGAAAAGACACTATATCCCTTACTCTGGTCATGCACTAAAGAACAATTTTATTACTCAGAGAAACAATATTCCTGGATTATCTGTGATAAAATGTGATGTAAGGGAATATAAAATAAGCCACTGGAGTTTGATATGAAAGAGAAACATCATATTTTAGAAACAATGGGCAAACAGGGCTCCTGTTTATGTGGGTATAAATCTAAAAGAACTACACTGAAGCTGTTGGAATTACTTCAGGTTTACCCCTGTGGTACCACGAGAGAAAGTCACAGAAAATAAGCACAGTAAGTGCCTGATTTATATCTGTGTTGAACACCCCAAAACCCTACTTCAAATCAACAGTAGCTGCAGGTGTTCGGGGATTCAGCAGGGAAGTCCTCAGAGCCAGGTCTGCTGTTAGGAATCTTTGCTCCTTCAGTCCTCTGGCAGCGGAGGTCAGCTGAGGGGAGAACTCCAACACTGGGAGAGCACCATGCACAAAGGCCAAATCTACAGTTCAGAGTTTACCATTTCAGGCAGCCATGGACTACCATTAGGGCTGGGTCAAGATTTAAAGGTCTTTTATTTCAGACGTGGATGACAAACAGGAGTTTTGGGAACTGTTTAAAATGTCATCTGAGAAATCTTGACCTATATTGTGTCAGGTCTGACATAATCCTCAACAACGACCACATAATCCACAGATAATGTAAATTCATAATGTGTGGGGATTTTGGTAGCACAGTAAAACATTCAATATTACTAGCTATTACCTAACCCATATTATTTGGGACTGAACAGTTTTTTGTACAAATAATTTCAGTGTGTTTACTAGGTGACTTGTGCAAATGCATATTAGTATGCCTAAGTTTCCTAGTCAAGCCCTAACTGTGCATGTGCTCCTGCCATTTCTCTGTATCTAAATGGTATTTAACATAGCCAAGTAATACTAAAAGATTAGGATGATAAAAAAAGTATCACCACTTTGTGTCTTTTGATGGCAGCCATGAGTACCACACATGGATAGTGGTGTATCTTGACATGTGGCACTATAATATACATCGGAACATTAATGGTCCAAGGATTAAGAGACTCCTAGCAGTACAATCGTAGAATCGTTAAGGTTGGAAAAGACTCCCAAGATCTTCCAGTCCAAATGTCAGCCCAACACCGCCGTGCCTACTAAACCATGTCCTGAAGTGCCACATCTACACTTTTTTTGAACGCCTCCGGAGATAGAGGCTCAATCACTTACCTGGGCAGCCTCTTCCAATATTTGAACATGCTTTCAGTAAAGAATTTTTTTTTGTAAATAACCAGTCTTAACCTCCCCAGCACAACTTGAGTCCATTTCCTCTCATCACTAGTTATTTGGGAGAAGAGACCAGCACCCACCTCACTACAGCCTCCTTTCAGATGGTTGTAGACAGTGATAAGGTCTGCCCTCAGCCTCCTCCTCTACAGACTAAGCAACCCCAGGTCCTTCAGCTGCTCTCCACATGGGCTCCAGATCCTTCACCAGCTTCACTGCCCTTCCCTGGATATGCACCAGCACCTCAATACCTGTCTTGTAGTGAGGGGCCCAAAACTGAACACAGGATTCAAGGTGTGGCCTCACCAGTGCTGAGTACAAGGGCACAATGCCTTCCCTACTCCTGCTGGCCACAGAATTTCTGATACAGCCAGGATGTTTTTGGCCTTCTTGGCTGCCTGGGCACACTGCTGGGTCAAGTTCAGCCAGCTATCACATTCAGCCTCCCCAGGTCCTTTTCTGCTGTTGACAATATATGTTGACACTGCTACACTATAAGGACTCCACTGGAATTATTAGTCACTGCAATCAGCACTCTTCAGAACTGCTTGACTACATCCACCATAAACATAGGAGGTCAACAGTCTGGATATTACAAGCATTACAAACATGCACACTGATAAAACACAGAGTTTTTCAGACACCTTCTTTGAATTCACATTGCCACACTTGAGGAATACATCATAGGTATGCAAAGACCCTAAAACATTTGGTTTCAGTTCTTCCACAAAGTCTAGTGAGTAAAATGTAGATGGGTAAGAAAGAGTCCATATTTCTGATGATATTTGATTTTTCACCTTCGATTAATGTACACTTATGGCTATTGCTGTATTTCATGGTAACATCATAAAAGCAACAAATGCATTAAAGTATTTATAATAAACTATATGGATTAAGACTCCTTACAAATTACATCTTTCCAATGCAAATGTATGGGTGGGAACCTCCTTTTTTTGCTCCATAAAGATAAATGGCATGAAAAGAGAATCATAGGAAAGTTCAAAAATTTTTTTAAATGTCAACAATTGTGTGAACATTTTTGAGAAAACTCAAATCCCCATAGGAAGCACTCCTTTATCTTCTACCAAGTATTTTTCTAAGGTTAGTGAGAGTTAGAGGTTAATTTATTCTATATCTCTGTGAATACTTGCTAAACCTGGCCACACAGACCATAACTGTTTTCTTAATTTACTGAAAAAGTAATCTTTTTACAGTAGCATGTAGATCCATTCATCAGTTTTCATATAGACAAAATAATCCCCCAAAATCAACACATATTTTTAAGCTGACACTTTTCTCTCCATATATCCACAAGAGGTCAAATTTCTAGGATATGCATATAATTCTAAGACATTGACCTTTTGATCAATACTTTTCCTTTTAAACTCAGGGTTATGTTCATTAAGTTTATGGTACAATTCCAAAACAGAGCTTCATAGCTTATGAACTAATTGACTTAAACTTCATTGTAAATCTAACCAAGGGTATAAGCACTCAGCTGGCATGACAGTCAGCAGTTCTAACTCCTAAGTGATAATGAACACCAGAGAAGTAGTATGTTGTTTGTTTTTAATTACAAAATGTGAACATCTGACTTTCCTTGGTCTCCTATCATCTGCTCTTCCCATCTGCCTCTAGTTTCTTAGACTCACCACTTCAGTACTACAGCTTCTACCACCAAAATCAGAACTTCCATCTCTTTCTGCCTCTCCATATCTCAATTTTGGATGAAAATTCCATCTATGCACATTCTCTCCTCCTGTTTTGAAGCGTTATTTAAAAAGCTAATTATATTATTTTTAAAATAAGATGTCTGAGTCCATAATTTTCACAATGCTGATATGTAAAACCAAGAAAATTTTGCTTTAATGTTTCAGAAATATCAAACAGATTCAGATATGTCACTAAAACCCAAGCACCAAAAGGTCATCAAAGATATAAATGGAAAATCAGTGAAATTAGAGGTTTTATATGACTAAATGGCAGGTCAGGATACGAAAAAAAAGAAATAAAAGAATATCACACCAATATAAAGATTTGGAAGGCAATAAACATAGTGCATGTGCTAACAGGAAGATCAACAAGAACTTACAGCTTTTAAAAGTAAAACTAACCTACAGGAACAAACTCACTTTTCAGATTTCTTTCTTTAAAAAAAATCATTATAAGTTATTTACTTCAAATCCTCCTCTACATTAAAACCATTTTAATACCCTTTCAATATCCTGCCATGCAGGGTCCCTTTGATCAAAAGCTGCTATGTGCCTTCCATTTTCTCTGTAGCTGGTTCGAGAGATGTAATCAAAGGATACAATCAAGGGATGAGGTCAGAACTAGCCTGTGTTCTGCAAACTGGAAATTATCAACTGATATAATAACAACTGTTGTTAGTACAACACCCAGACTCCCTATCATTTCCTTGGAGATTGCACTCAGAGTACGAAAGGTGGAAACGGTCTTCAGCTTCGTTTTCAGCGATCAGTGTAACATAGTCTGTAGTTGGATTGAGTCACCAACCCATAGTCGTCTAATGATATTTTAAGATACTCTGGGTTTCACACCTGGACTTTACTTGTGACTTGAGAAGAGCGTGAAATGCCACAGGCCCCACATCGTATTTGCCAGTCCCATCAGGTCTTGAGTATCCAATAGCACCTCCAATGGCACAGGACCCATTTCTCAGACAACCAAATCGAACACTTAGGAGTAAATTTGAAGTTCTTATGGCTCATCAGCATTTTATCACAGTATCATAATAGCTAATAATAAATGAGATGTGAGGACAGCAAACAAGTCTTCAACCTTCCTCCTGATTTTAGCAAAGCAGCAGCATTTGCAAGTGGGATTTGCAATACCAGGATAAAACTCCATATAAAATGGCAAAATGCTTCCTCCGTGTATATGTGAGTGTATATGTATTTATATGTAATGCAAACCAACAGCCAACTAAGAAAAAAACAGTGAATGAGTCACTGTATCAGACAGATGACATCAGAGATGGAGAGCCCTATTATCTCATATATCCACTCTTCTGAACAGCCTTTGCATTGCTTTATTTAATTCTTTGTTCTCTTTGCCATTAAATACCCTGTTGATTAGGTTTGCACAATCTATCTCAATTAGATTTACCTCACTTTCCTAGTCAATTCAATGCTTAGTCTAGGTTTATATAAATGAATTCTGGCTACGCAGCAATTGCTTCTGGAATTAACTAAATATAATTATACTGTAATTCTGAGACTGTAATAACAATGTAGTTACATGTAATCATTGCATGAAGTTGTGAGTAACTGCATAAAATTTATGTTCTTTTTTATTAACAAATCAACACTGGGGGTTTTTAATCATAAAATACATGGACTGTGGTTGGGAATTAGTTACAAATCTCCCATGCCTCAAAGTAACATTTAAAACTCAATCCTCATACTACCAGCAAAGACGGATGCCCTACAGGCAAAGATACCACTCTCAAATTCTGTGGTAGTTTCCATGGTGTCACACTGCAGATTCCACTCAGAAGTGGTTTTCCTCAACTTTGGCAACAGTACATACTGGAGGAGCCAGCAAACATGTTGATAACGATTACATAGATATAATTCAGGGTGAACAGCTTAATTCAAGTTTGGTGCTGGGCTGTGGTCACTATAAGCTTAGGTCAGCCTATACAGAAGATAGGGTAGGGCAAGAAAGATCTATAGAAAGTCTGCAGTATCAGGCTCTGCAAGTAGTTGGAGACATAAGCTGCTTCTGACAGCCACATGGCAAACTCCTTCAGAAAGGGAGTTTCTTTCTCTCTTCATGCTGTGCTTAATCTAACAAGACATACACTAGCTGGATTACTTAAAGTAATATAGAAATACAAGTAATTACTAACAATTATCAAAAACTATCTAACTCTAGATAGAAGATATGCGCAGTAACATGTTTTAGTTTAGAGTCAGTGAGCTACAACATCGTTTCTCACATTGAGTTTTCCAGAGGAAAAAAAAAAAGAGAGAAAAAAAAGAATAAAAGAAAGAATGAATTTGACAGGAAATGTGAAGTTAATTAGCTCTATGTCCTCAACCTGGTGTTTTTAGAAAGTTCCCAGAAAGAACTCCATTTTTCCTAGAAAAGATGTGCAAATATGACTTGTCTGCAAATCCAATTAAAGTTGATAAATAATTCAGTTCAGGTAGCTCAATATTCAAATTGAAAGCTAGCATCCAATTTGATGGGGGAAATAAGCATTAAAAAACCATCTTGAACACATTGTATTACATTGATACTTTACAGAACAAGCTGGACTTTAAATGAAATGCACTATTTTTATTCAGATGATAAATTTCTCTAAACTCCAGTATTTAATAAATAATATTATAAAACATTCATAGGAATAAAAATATTTAAATATTTATAGCAACAAAGACCACAGATTCAGGACAGAGATTTAAGAACTAAAGGCAGATACAGTTCAGGTTAGTTATATCTCAAAAACAGGCCACTGTCTTGCAATGAGTTCCGTGTTTACTGTCACCTCTATTCACATTGCATGAGGGGCCTTTTTCAGGAAGGTTAGGGGCCTTGCATAATTTTTTTAAGATCTCTTTTCCTTTAAAGATATCCTAAACTCAAGCACGTGACAAGACTGAAAGAAATACCTTCTGGAATTAGAAGCAGGAATTAAGTACAAATGGCTTCAATCATAGTGAGAGATCCTAGGACAGACATGAACCCTGCTTCATAGACAACCTGTAGACACTGAGTTGTGGCACTTCTTGTGTGAGGCTAGAGAAGTCTGAGGGGGTAGAGATTAGTCACAGAACCATTTAGGTTGGAAAAGATCTTTAGGATCATCAAGTCCAACTGTAAACCTACGACTGCCAACTCCATTTCTTCCCTGGGCTTTCCAAAGTTTGAAAGCCCTTTCAGTGAAGAAATTTGTCCTAATATTCATTCTAAATCTCCCCTGATGCAACTTGAGGCCACCACTTGAAGGGTAAGGACATCTTAGTATGAAGTTGTGAAGTCAGTACAGACACTGTGGATGGGGGAAGTGTTTCCTGAGGGTGAATTCACTTGTGAATAAGCCAAGGCCCAGAAGGACCATTCTGCTTTACGGAATACGTAATTATCTCAAAGGCTCATGACAGACATGACAAAAACAGTAGGGGCCATATTTGGGTTTGTGGAAGAAGATGTGAAGGAATTATAAATATATTTTAGGAATTATACAGTATACAGTTTTGGAATGGCATCTACAGATTGACTAAAGGTGAGCTAGTGCATCTAATTACCTGTATGAGCAACTATGGCTATTATAATGCACACAAAGAAAACATTTGACTCCATCCATCTTATCCCAAAATGTAGACCCAAATGCATTATAAATCTTTCATTACTGTGAGAGCTTTCTTTACTGTGTGTTCTCAATCCAGGTGAGCTTGCCTGGACACAAGTGTTCTTGCTGTAAACCGTCAGCAGAGTTTAACCACGTGGAAAGTAATCTTTTTCTGTTCATTAGGTTAGATTTTTCTAGTGAAGGTTAAGGCTGTGCTAATATCATACCAGTTCCTACTGAGTCCTCATCCAGATTGTGTTGTATGAATTTCAACACTGATGTTCAAGAAAAGAGTATTTCAAACTAGAGAGAAAGACCCACTAATAGGCAGATCACAGGAATAAAGAGCTCATCTTGCAAGAGAAGACTAGAAAGTTTGAGCCTTGTAAAATGAGAGAGAGGTGACTGTTGGGGGACAACCATGAACTGGGACTGGAACAAATAAATAAAGAACAAATTAAAATCAGGGACAATGCTGGCACAATCAAAAATGGTGTCAGTGAGCAACATGTCTACTTAGGCTAGGAATTAGAAGCTTTCTAACAATCAAAACAGTGCTAAACGTAGCAGACATCTTTTAAGATGAAGCGGGATCATTTGAGGAAAGGAATTACATGATGTGGTAGCCAGCAATGACAGAGGACTGGACTCAGTGACCTAGGGAATTCCATCCAGTGCAACGTTCCTGTATTAGCTACAGCTCTCCAGCTCCTGCCAAGCTGCTAATGAGACCCTGAGTGTTTCAAATCTACTAGAGATAGTGAGGATTCACGACAATGTGACATTGGTGGAAACCGAATGAACTTGCTTACCCTGCGAGATGGCATGATTAAGCTCCAGGAGAGCTGAGCTGGTATGCACTTTCCGATGGAATGTGTGATACACGTGGTCCAAAACCAAGGGGTGCAGATAAAATAAACAAGGTGCAATGCATGCAGGTGAGATTTATTTTTATTCCATTATCATGATTATTTTTCAATGGGACTTCTAAGTTTGTTTTAGGATTCCATTTAAGAAAATATGTAAAAGTTACAACAGAACAAAGAATAATGCAATTATAATAATGCATTATATATTTCCACTTGCTTCGAATTTCTCTGCAGATTCAAAATATGAAAATCTCTCTTAAAAAATCCTGAAATTATATAGGACCATGGTGATCCAGAATGAGTTACATTTTTGTATGTTTAGATATATTCAAGTACACAACTATTCCTTAGCTGTTGAAATCAATACACGATTTTTTTCTGAGTAGTTATTCATATTATCCTATCAATGCATTAGGGGGATTTAAATTCTTAACACCCACCATCACACCAAAGGCAGAATAGGCTATTTAATATGAATAACAAGCACCAGAAGAAAAACACTCCACCCCATGTTTCTTCTGCAACTTTAAATTGGACACAAAGAGGAGGAGAGGGGAAAAAAAGAGAGAAGAATAACAGTGAATTAATAATGGAGAAACCTGATTAGAATATAATTTGTCCTCATTAGCACAGCATTCCTGACATAAGGCTGCTCCTTGAATCCTGTTTACTTTGAAACTCCAAAGAAAGAAAACCTATATAGTTGTTAACACTCGGCTTTTCAAGGATAGCTCCGTAATGAGGGTGGAGTGTATATGAGCCGGTTGGTTCTTTACCATTAGAGAACACTGAAAACACATCTGTGCAGTGAAGCATTATTGGGCCTTTCAAACAACCTCTGTGGCCACTGCCTATAAATCTCTTCCCCTGTCATGTTTAACTAAAACCCAATACCCATTCAACATGAAATCCATCAATGTTATACAGAAAACAATGACAAAGCACTCTCCTTTGTGTCAGGAAAAACAAATAATTCTGCAGGAAAAAAAAGAGAAACCTTTTTTGGCAAGCTTCTGCAAGGGTACAGAGATAGCAAGTGGCAGCTTTCTTTTAAAGCAACAGATACCAAGCTATAAAAATTAATTTCAAGGCCAAATCTATAGCAGGCATTAGGATGCCTGTCCAAGATAATACATAATGCATCAAAAGAATCTGTGTTGTGGTATTTGATCTGAAGTATGTTTGCCATGAGAACAAAGTCAGCTTATGCCATCAAGCTGCATGATTCTATCAATGCTAAATTGGGTTTGCATTTTTGAAGCAAAATATATATCAATTATAAATTATTTCTTTGCTATTTCTAACCCCATGGAAGTGCACATATGTGCATATATATATATATAAGCAGAAAGAGCTCAGTGGGTGGATTTAGCCTTTTTCTAAGCAATTGCCAGAGAGAGAAAACACCTTCTATGAGGATTCACTAGCAAGGAAAAGAAGCTATTCTGGGAAAACAGTGTTGACCAGAAAAGACTAAGTTATCTCTAGGTAAATGGACTAAGCTAGACATGAGTGAAAGAAAGTGAACCAGAGAGCTAAGACCAGAATCTATGCACACCCTTACACAACATGAGAAAATAGAACTGGCAGAAATATCATTTTAGTGTAACGTATTCCGTGCCATGTAAACAAGGAGAGTCTACCTGGTAATTGTTTACCAGACAACTTTCATCTAAAACACACGAGCCTAGAATAAGTTACTCCTTGACTGCCTGTCTTTTACACGGAGACAGAAACACACATTGCACTGGACCTCTTCAACTCAACTGTAAGTGCAACACTTCGTACTGCCTCTGTCTTTTAAACATCCCATTACTGTAAAGATATTAGCCACCGAACTTAATTAACAAAATCAATCATAATTAATTCTTTCAGTGTTCACAGAGTCATCAAAGACATTTCCTTTAGAGTTTTGCTCTAATTTGCCATTAATGGAGAGCCAAAATAGTAAATGATTTAGAATATAGAGAGAATAATGTACACCCAGCGTACATAATAAGATGCCATTTTCATTGAGGAGGTGACAGAAGCATCATAAAGCAAGAAGTGCAGATTTAGATAGTTTATCACTGTCATAAAAGCTGCATGAGCGCTTCAGCTGCTCTGTTTCAAGGTATTTTACTCATCAGTCTCATTAAATTTAGACTCAGAACCACATGGTACTTATGAACAAGGAACTTTCTCTACATGACTTGGTCCTTCATTTTAAATACCACATGTAATGCATGTGGTGGAGAAATTGGTTTCTCTTGATTATAATAGATGATTTTCCAAAGACATTCCTTCTATGGAAAGACGCTGCTGCATGCCTTTAAAAGCAGGCGTATCTGAGGTCATCTTTTGTTGACCATTCACTGCTTCTGCACATTTGATTCCAGATTCCCATTTTCCAAACAATCCATTTTCCCAACAATCCCACTTACTGATGGCACCATTTACGGGGAAAGTTTAGCCCCAACCTTACCCAAGACAAACCAAAATTGAAACTGGAGATCATCTACAGTTCTCCACAGTATTGCCCTACACTCAGATGATAGACTGAAACTACTCATTCATCTTCAAAGGATGAAAGGTTGACTCTCTAGGAGTCAGTTTTCCCTCTAGGAGAACTTACAAGGCTAGGTATCAAGTAGCTGAGCTTCTAGCTTTTCATCTAATCTGCTTTTTGTGATGATGGTAGAATTAATTTCATCTTTCTAAAGCCATGCCTGATCAACTGGGCTTGAATTGTGCCCTGACAATTCTTCTGAAGAAAATTCCATGAGCTATTTCTGCTGCTTGTCACGTTTCATAACTCTTCCTCTATACAATGATCTCAGTTATATTTTTATCAATCCAGAATAACAGTTCTGACTGGAGAACAATTTAACTGGTGTTACTAAAACCAGAATGTAGCCTGAGAGAGTTAGGAAATGCCACTTTAAAAGTGTATGACACAGGCAGTATAATTCAAGCGCATGGCTGTTTACTTGATGAGACAGACTTGATGAGACTTGATGTTTTTAAACATGTCTGTATGGGGATACACATATTCACATGCTATTGTTTTAAAAGGTTTACCTAGGAGTTAAGGTAACACGCTTAAGCTAGATTTCTCCTCATTTTTTCACCTGAATAGAAGTCATTAGTATTACTCATTCTTCCACATTAGTGAGAACACAAATTAGTTATTTAGAACACTGAGTGCTACAAGCTGAACTTTCAATGAGCCATGCTACAGCACTGTAGGTTTAAAGGAAAAAAAAGGCCTATTTATCCATGTGTCAAATAACCTATCAGGACAATTCTTCTTACCTACTCTTCTGAAAGCTAGAAACAACACATGATAGCCATCTTTCTGGTTTTCATCCATCAGTCAATATAATCCTATAAGAGTTCAAACTGAACAATAGTTATATATAGAGCTACTGAATTAGATAAACTCAATCATCACTGGTGATGAAATGATTATTTAATTACTGTCAGCTGTGCTTCCAATAGCACAGAGAGGAAATCCAAGAACATTGACAGTCAATGGTAATTTATTAATCAATTAAACAGCACTGCTTGGGTAAGCATAATTTGCACAATAAAAATCGAATTAAACGCTTATGTAAAAGGAGTGGCTTTTGTAACATTAAAGGTTGTGACATACAGCAAAGGACCGAATATTGAAAACTTAATGCTCTAATTTACATCTTAGTATAAAGAAAACAAAAGGCTGATAGATCTGAGGAGGATGGTACTGACACAGTTTACAGAGTAGTAACTGTGGCACAGCGGTAACTCCAATGTGTTGTATGGTATGTTTTTCAGTTTGCAAGTCTAGAGAAGTTCAGTGTCAGAGTGAGGATGTTTATTCTGTGCTGGTAGTTGAGGCCCTCCCTAATAACTAATCTGGAATGATTTTAACAGGAATTCCCTGTTTCTCAAGAAAAGAGTCTTCACAACAAAATTATTCTCCATTTTATTTGTAAAAAGGGAGGATCCCCCTCCTACATTACAAGTTGAATAATGGTCCTCAGAGTGCTTCAGTTTCTGCTTTCAGTCCTACAGAGTAGCATTCCATTTATAAACTGAGTTCTTTCTCAGTGGGGTTGATTGTGCCATACCCTTGCAGGGTCTTCTGCACTCATCTTTGGATCTCACTTGGCTCGGACAGACTATCGATTTATTAATTTCATGTCCTAAAGGCACAAAGTGGATGGATGACATCCATGTTTCTATAATTCGATTTCTTAATTACAGAAAAATTGCATACTATACCTGATTTCAAGAGTCCCTTCAGCTAGGCACTGTTACAAACTAACAGTCAAAGAACAGGACA
The DNA here is from genome assembly GCA_033558185.1 of Dromococcyx pavoninus. Lineage (NCBI taxonomy): Eukaryota > Metazoa > Chordata > Aves > Cuculiformes > Neomorphidae > Dromococcyx > Dromococcyx pavoninus. The sequence goes on from JAUMJL010000491.1 coordinate 344,760, forward strand.
GACAAAACATAGCCTGAAAAGACTGGTGTGACTGGCACAAAGGTTCACGGTGGATCTATGGTCAAGAAAGGCCTAGACAGGCATTCTCTATCGCCCATTTTAGGGCTCTCACCAATGGATTATCCTCTGTCTCACCCAAGGCTTCACTCCTTCTAACAAGAGTACAAAACACAGAATGATCCACAGTAATAAATGCATTATTTTCTGTCACTGTTGTTCATCTCCCATGAGAAATGCTCACCTCCCACCTATTTTCATATAATTATTAGTACCTTCCAGAAAATTAACCTGTGCAATCAAAATTTATCTGCTTAATGTACAAAATTTTGAATTTGGTTGCTTTAAAACATTTTAAGTAGAAGATTTTGTGTATATTGTCAAGTTTCAAGTACATTTAAAACTAGCTTTTGTGGAAAGGCTGAAGTGTAATTTAGCTGTCACTGAAAAACTCTGGGACTCGATAAAACCCAGCTCTGCTCTCAGTTGCTTTTACTAAGTCATTCTGTGGTCTTTGTCACTTAATGCCTTTCTTTGCCTACATTACATCTCTACTAGAAGTGCTAAGTTCCCACAGCCAAGCAGCACCGAGAAGGCAATTTTTCATACAACTCCTTGGTGGGCAAAATTGTCGACTTTCAGCCATCCCACCACCCTAAATTACCTACATTTCCTTCTTCTCTGCAGCTAATTTTTCTCCTTGAAGTTAGTCCATTAGATCTGTGTTCACTATGAAATGACTTTAGATTTAAGGCAACACAAAAGAGCAGAGTTAAGTCTAGTCAGATCCTCACAAGATACTATCTAAGTACTATCTTTACTGTCCTGTTCTAATGTTCTTCCCCACTGGCTGCTGTTGATCTTTCACTTTGTCTTGCTTATCTAAAACCAATACCTATTCAAACTCCAATCAATCAATGCTACATACAGAATGATGAAAAAAGACATCCAGTTCTCTTGTTTAACAACTTGTTCAACACCTATCGCTTGCGGAGACCTTTCAGTATCCACACATCCTTACTTCATGGTTACCAGCCTTTTGAATTTAAAAGAAATGAATGAGAGTTTACTAGGGAAAAAAAAAAAGGCAGTAGTAGCCACCAAGTTCTGCATTGCTGAGAGCAGCAGTCATGACAGCAACACCTTTAACCTCAGTTATTTGATTATCACTGTAAGCAAGGCTTGCTTTGGACAGTGGGCTGGTCTGCAGCCTGCCACTGCATAAACTGCGTTGTAACTGTTGCCATGATTTTATTTTGCACACCTAAATTAAAAGGAACTTCAAGAGAACCCAGAACTTTGTATTACAAAGTAGCTGAAAAGCAGACCATTGTATTTCTCTGCTCCAACCTTGGTAGGAGACTGACAGCAATACGAAGAAGAGAGGGTTGCAACAAAGCCATATTGGTGTGAACAAGTTTATTTTCTCATCTAATAAACGCCATACAGCAGAAGAGTCACAGCCCAGTGAAAGCAAATGTTATCTAAAGGGCCTGGTCTTACTCATGTGAGCAACAGTACTATTTATAACAATGGTATTACAAGCAGGTTAGCACGAATACATACAAAAAGCCAATTCCTAAACTCTCTTTGACTATTTAAATTTATACCAAGTCCCACAGGAGTTTAGGTACATAAATGTCTTCTCAGACACAGGCCAATGTGAACAGCCTAACACAGAGTATAAGTTGATAATGAGATTTAGGACTTGCTTCACCTGCCTGAGGCTTGGGATAATTTTGCAAGTAGGTTTTGGGTTCAGGATTTTTTTGAAGCAAATTAGAGAACATTGGCAAAATCTGTACTGAGGCTTTCCCCTAAATATGCAGCTTTCAGTCTGGTATCTCTGCCCATAAGATCTGATTTTTTTTTTTTATGATCAGAGCCAGGTCTCAAGGTCTTACAAACGGCATCCCAATTAACAGAACAGCCATCATCCCTTGAAAATCTCATTATTAAAAAACAAAAACAATCCAGTTCCCAAGTTCTGACTGCTTTAAAGTGGCTGCCACCAGCAAAGGAGCTTAGATATGGATATACAATAAAAGCACCTACGTTTTCTTTCCTCTTTTTCATGGATATATTAATACTGTGCTGGAGGCTGATTTGGCTAACAAGTTCTGAGCAAGGAACCGAGGTTATTAATGTCACCGTTAAGATTTTTTTTATTATTGAGTCTGATCTGTCTTATATCCAAGAGTGTTTTTTATTGAATAATCTACTCACCAAATGAAATGGGCTGTGACTGAAAATAGGGGGAGGCAAGTTGTGCTTTAAAATAAAAAGTGAACACATTTTGTGACCAGATATCACTTAATTTGCAAATGTGTATTCTAGAACCATATGTTGTCTGATACAGTCAATACTCCTTGCCAAGCAGCATATATATAACTGATCAGACACTCCTGTTCAACACTAAAAAGATATAAAATTCTAAACTGTTATGCTACTTCATATGCAAAAGATGGTTTTTCTGTCCCTTCCAAGGTGCCTTAATCTATATAATTATTTTCAGTATTTTCATGTTGTGAAAAAAATATTGCATAATGATTCAAAGTTCAGACTTGATCCTCCAAACACTCACTGGCTGCCAGCACACATAAAATGCTGTGGCAGGAGCACCATAGATCCTTCCTGGGCTGGTCAGATTCCTCGTGGGGAGAGTTTGTGCAGTTTGATCCTTGTAACCATGATAAGCAAATGACTATACATGTCTTGTTTACACCCGAGCCAAAATGAAGTGGATTTAAAAAGAAAAGGAAGCAAGATTTGAGGCCTTTGCAATTTGGCTCATAAAAATCTCACAAACAGGTAGGAACAAAAGGAAACAATGGATGTTAACAATTTCCTGGGTTTCAAAATCCTTAACAGGCTAAAGGAAATTAACTTGTGCATTGGGATCTACATAACAAAAAACGTGATCTTTAACACAAGGTTTTAGATTGACCTTATGAAAATTTAAGGCAGGTAACAGGCTTGGATTTGAGCTCTGCCAAACTGCTGCAACTACCAGAAAAATTAAGAGAGCAGACAGTGCTCTGGGCTGTGCACAGTGAAGCCTCTTATTTATCTCTGCTTCCTAAAATGATATTTTCACTCATGGAAATTTTCATAATTAAGCTTGTGACAGCTCCTGCTATGCAGTTTTTCAGCAAGGAGGACATAAAGAACACCGAAGACTCATTACACACAGAACAAACTTAACTCATTAACAGTACTTGGAGTGAGCAATCTCAGACCATTACTTTTAATGGGATTAGCCTTTCTTGTGTACAAAAGGCAGCACAGCTCAGTCTACTTAAAATCATTTCCGTATTCTAACGACATGAGCTACATTCACGCTAACAGGAAAGTGTTCATTCTGGCTTTGCTCTTCATTGTCAGAGTGACACAGAGCACTTTACCAGAAACAGGAACAATAACTACATTATTCTTAGTTTATTTTTGTCACTTTGGTCTGTGCATTTTTCTTTTCTCATTTTAGAAGGCCCTACCTTTGATCATCATTGAGGAACTGGATTAGTTTACTAATTCTGTATTACTGTCATCAAGATGGCATGGACTCAGTCCTCCACGTTAAAGTGGAAAGAGAAGCCTTACAGGATATAAGGATGAAGACTTCCCATGAGCTCTGAAAATCCAGCAAGCTCTGTACATCAACATTAGTATGAGATCACTGAATAAATGTCTCTGCAGACATGTAGCCCTTTCCCAACCTGAATAATTAGCCATCACTGACACTTGTTAGACCTGCTTATGCACTGTCAGAGGAAAGTATTAGTGCAAATGAACAAAAAGAATTGCAGGATATGATAGCAGTTCTCCTAAGGTCAGACAAACCCAAAAGCCAGGGTGCAAATGACTCCTACATACATTGCAACATTATAAAGTGGTCCACTTCTAAAAAACTTGCAAGAATCAGTATTTTTGATGTAGTGTGACTTTGATAACCATATTGCCAAGCTCTTTGACGAAGTAATCTTCATAAGGCCAGTAATGAAGCATTGTTGTTACATGGTGCATATAAATGACTCTTCCCAGTACATGTACATCAGCCTAGACAGAGGATTGCCTTTAAGAGCTCTAAAACACAGAAACATCAGAACTGCAGAGCTATGTTTTTCTCCTGTAAAGTGGTGGGTCTTGCATAAGCGGTCAGTATGTAAAAAAAAAAATAAGTAGTATTTAAAAATAAAAATCCTATACTAATATAAGGAGCACCTAAAGAGTATTTGAGAGACAGGAGAAGTAAACACAAGGCATCCAAACCTAGTTAAGCATAAACATATTTAGGAGAGAAGTACAACATAAAAAAGCATTGACAGGCTCCCTGTAGCACCCAGGTGCTTTCCCACTCCCACAAGTCACAACTCAGGCTGATCATTTACAGGAAGAGACTTTCAGTTAATATTTGATATTAAAAACTATCAGTAGTATTACGCACGTACACTCTGTTGCAAGGGAGGCCTACTCGCTCTCTATGCTATTTTGTCTGGTTATGTCTCCTGTGCACAGTACACATAGGTTTCTAAAAATATACATATTCTGAATATACATTACAGACATGAAAAAACTAAGGTGCAAGCTAAAAGAAGAATTGTTCAACTGCAGCAGGAGTTAAAACTACATTCTCTGTTCACACAGATGTTTTAGCTGATTCAATGTACGGTGTAACTGCTACCCCAAGGCTCAGCCAGAAACTTGTTTTTAGGACGCAATCTTCCCTTTACTGGTGTTAAAAGGAGCAATCGGTGGTATTCTGGAACTGGGCAACAGCTCATCAACATATTCAGGATCTCATTTCTAGTGTTATCATCCTGCAAGGTAAAGAACACCATTAACTTCTGGCTGAATAAAGTTCGCTCTGAACCTCAGAGGATAGGGCCCTTTTAGTGTGAGATCTGAAAACAGCCATTTAATGACTGAAATAAAAAGCAAACCATAGATTCATTTTTGGGTAAAGTTGGATGAAATAAAGTTTCCTGTTGTCTTTCCATAGCTGGCTTAAGAGCTTTCTCTGTCTCTAATGAGACTAGATTGCAGTACCCCATACAGAGTCAGAGATGGAATCGTTTTTAGAAAGGATTTCCACTCACAAAATGAAAGCCTTAGGAGTTCACTTCAGAGACAAGATACCAATAGAGACATTATTAACATCACTGACATGCACACAAAGGAAGCCTGAGGCTCAGAGCTCTGCCTCTGTGTGGTTAAAAATGTAGGCACTTAGCAGGGAATGAAAATTACACTGGTCCAAGGCCCAGGACTTGCCATATTTAGTCCTGGAGTGGTGCCAAAACAAGCATTGCTAGACTAGATGATCAGTGAGAGAACAAGATTTAAAGTCTGATAGTATCAAGATTGAAAACTAACTCCTGTAACATACTGTGGAGGCAAACAGAGAATTTCAAAAGAACCAAGAATTTGTACACTAGGTGTACAGTTCTTGCAATTCTTGTACTGCTTTGCTGCTTCCTTTTTGTCAGCAATACAATCATTTATTTAAGGAAAGTAATGTAACTGAATTTTTGTCTTTTTTTGGATTGGGTTTTTAAATGCTTGTTGTAAAATTGGCACAAGTTTTTTTCTTACTTGCCCTATTTAAGTATCCGCTCTCATCTTCTCAGACATGGAGTTAGCTGATTCATTCACACTGTATTTTGCAGATATTCTATACAGAAACAGAAGTTCTGAAATTGGTTGTGCTCACTTTATGAGTTGAAAGTGCCTTTGTTTTGATGACATGGACATGGATGTTCATGGATTACCTTGTACTCTTTCATTGTAAAATACAGACACTATCTTTTGAGAACATGGGTCTCTTCTGTTACGCCCGAAGGCCAAAGTCAGTGTTGTCCCCTATTCTTGATCCACATTCTTTTTTACAAGGCAAAACAGATCCAACAACAGCAACAAAACCAGATCCACCTGCTTTCAGACAGAAAAGGAAGCTAAATCTGAGTTTTCCACAGGTTGCAAGTATACAGGAACAACTAACACCCAGTCTATCAGATGGAAACATGCTCTTTTTAGCATTTCCTCCTACTCCCCAAAAGTAGCAGAAATCACTACATTTTGGGTTCAGATCAATCTGCATAGTATGACTTAGGACTGCCCAGAGCATGCCTCCCAAACAGAACCCAGCTGAGACTATAGATGGAGAAATGTGTATCCTAATTGGATTTTGGTGTGACATTGAGTTCCTGCTTGCAAAACATCTCTGGTGTCAATAGTTTGTCACTTAAGATAGTGACTTCTGAAAACCTAGATCATCTATTACAAGCATGGCACTCCCCACGTTTTTATGGCTTTGGTTTAATGGCCCAGAGAGTATTTAAAACAAACAAACAAGGCTATTTTACACAGATGTTAAAAGATGTAGGAAACTTGCAAAGGGTTAAAACAGTTAAATAGAAAGATATATGTTTTAACGGAGTTGTGCTTTAAAATTACTTCTAATTTATCCACTTATGAGACATGTATGGAGGTAAAATGATCAGTGGTAATGTGCAACAGAAAGATATATACTTTTTTAATTGTAGCCAAGAGGAAAAAAACAGCATGGAATAACTTAATCGTTGCTAATTATAATATCACCGAGGTAATTACAATAGATTTTGATTGTCTCATTTTCACACCAGAGGAGGGCACAATACTGGCTTTGCTCTTAATACATATTTGTTTTTAGAGAAGAGCTGACAATTACACTAATTGTAGTCACAGCATGAAACTTTGGTTTTAAAGAAAAATTTGTCTACATGTCACACAGAATAAACTCATCCTTTTTGTTTTGTTAGGTGCAAATTAAAGATATATTCATTGCTTTGCTCACTGTAACGATACAGAGATCTTCTCGTGCAAGCACGACTAATTCTGTCAGAGTCACATCCCTTGGAACGTATACAGCAACCCAAATGAAAATGGCAGAATGAACTACCACTTCTCAGTGTTTAATATGGATGTCTTTGAAGGGAATGTCATCACCTGGAGGGCAAAAACTAACAGTGATTCTTCACTGTGGGATCCACTCAGATAAAGGAGCAAGAATCAAGACAACAGAGCCAGAGTCATGAGTCTAACGTGGTGTAAGCTTCTCTGACTTCAGCTAGATTCTCTCCAACTGCAAATTCCAAACTGCATTAGACCTAAGCTTCAGAATACATTGGCTGGCAATGTTGAAACTTTGAACTCTCCAGAGGCAGACACAGGAAATATGAGGATATGCAGAGCCAGGAATAACCCTGACCTGAAGAAAAGAAGGAGATATACCCACCTCTGAAAGTGCTGTCACATCACATGCACCACGAGGAACTACCAAAGGAAAACAGTTCTCCTAACTCACATCAAAAGTCTGTACTTGATAAGTAGCATGAACTATTTATCTTTTGTGATATTCTGCTCCACAAAGATTAAGGTGTAACCTATGGATAAGTGTAACTTTGTGAGGTTAAACCCTTACAAAATTTAGTTTATCACACCCTCTTGTTTATATCAGCTAGGCACCAGTCTTTCCATTACATCTCTTTGAAAATGACAGCTTGGTAGCAGTGCTCTGAGAGCAGGACTTTAATCCATTTTATCACACACTTGTTCTGCCAAAGCTGTGGTACCTACCTTGCTAGCCTAAGAAGTCTGCAAATTAATACTGCTGATGAGCAAGACAAGAAATATAGTGCTCATACACAAATGCACTTTGGCAGGTCTAAATAACCACAGGGTAGCAGCATGTCTTGATACCTTTGCCTCTCCCATGGAGGTGTGAATACAAGCTAGACAGGTAAATTCTCCTAGCTCAAACATACAGAAAGAAGAGGTAGAAATGCTCTAGTGTATTAATAAAAACAGATCCTGAAAAGATGAGCTGGAACATTTTTAATTGACAACACAATAATTTGGGGGGGTTTTACTATTTAAAATTTCAGTAAGAGGAACACGATTCGCTACTATAACATGCCATTTCATCAATGTTGTCTAATGGAGCCTCACCAGCTTACCTGCTTATGTGGTTGTCAAAACATCATGTACCTTTCAAAGTGGCATTGCCTGTCTTCTGATGGGAAACTCACTATCAGTCAGCATGCAGACTGCTTCAGGTTAGACCAATACTACAGAAATTTACACCCTTCTGTTCATAATCTTTGCTCTTTCTTCTACTGCTCCAGACCAAAAGCAAGTTGGAGGTTATCCTCTCTTTAAGAGCTTTAATGCATACTGTCCACACATCTTTATGGGTACATAAGTCTGCCCATTTCTAGCAAAATTTCATAGAATGGTTTAGTTTGGAAGGAACCTTAGAGATCACCTAGCAGGGGCACCTCCCACCAGACCAGGATGATCAAGGCCACATTCAGCCTGGCCTTGAACATTTCCAGGGAGGCGGTATCCACAGCTTCCCTGGGCAACCTGTGCCAGGACCTCCCTACCCTCAGTGTGAAGAATTTCTTCCTAACGTCTGATCTAAATCTTCCCCTTTCCAGTTTAAAGACCTTCCCCCTCATCCTATCACTACTTGCCCTTGTAAAAAGCCCCTCTCCAGCTTTTCAGTAGCCCATTCAGGTACTGGAAGGTCGCTATGACGTCCCCCTGAAGCCTTCTCTTTTCCAGGATGAACAAGTCCAACCGTCTCAGCCTGTCCTCATAGCAGAGGTTCTCCAGCCCCTCGGATCATTTTCATAGCCTCCTCTGGACCTGTTCCAACAGTTCTATCTCCTTCTTCTGTTGGGATTCCAGAACTGGACACAATACTCCAGGCAGTGTCTCACAAGAGCAGAATAGAGGGGAAGAATCGCCTCCCTTGTCCTGCTGGCAACACTTCTTTTGATGCAACCCAAAGCACAGTTGGCCTTCTGGGCTCTGAGCACACATTGGCGGCTCCTGTCAAGATTCTCATCAGCCAGCACCCCCAAGTCCTTCTCTGCAGGGCTGCTCTCAATCATGTTGTTCCCCAGCCTGTACCGATACCAGGGGTTGCCCAGACCCAGATGTAGCACCTTCCACTTGGCCTTGTTGAGCCTCATGAGATTCACACAGGCCCACTTCTCCAGCTTGTAAAAATTGGCCTATGGAGTCAAAGCAGCTTCATTCTTCTGTAATCCATGCAGGGACCTTATGCCCTCCCCAATACAATGGTGAAACAACATGTAACACAGCTTTTCTGTGTTTTATTGAAGCCACTAAGAGAGCTGAAACTGTTCTGCTTCTTGCAGATAAGCAATATATCACAGATCATCCAAAAATACCACGCAAGTTGCTAGCTACACGCTACCAGACACTTCAAGCGCTGACAAAGGATTCAAATATGTGCAATTTCAATGCTGGGAAAGAGGGGTGATCTGAGAGGTAAAGAAGTGTCTTGAAAAAAATGGCACAACTCAGTACCTAGTATCTTTAAAGCACATGGTAAAAGGCTTTACTGAACTAGGACTGTATTTGTCAACTTTTTGCACAATCAGACCCCAATGACCTAAAATTTAATGGTGCTTGATGTTGTTGGTTTTCACCAAGTTTGCCCAGGCCCTAAGTTTTAATATAATAACTCACATGGATTAGCACAGACAATTAAATTCTAACTCATTTCCCTTTTCAAAAATAAAGCAAAACAAAACCCTTTTATATTTTAATCAATGTATGTTAAATGTATACGACCAGAGTCCATGACAAAGCTATCTTGTTACGCTGTTCCAAATGTATTCTGCAATAGTCTTTTTCCTTATTGCACAAAACTCTCATACTCAAAACAAAAAACAACCAGAAGATCTGCACTGTTTGCTACTTTAGGAAACCTCTACCTATATCACAGGAATTAATGTTTGACTTTTATACCCGTGTTACACATGAATATTTGCCACCAAAGACAAGCTAAAAGCAGAGAGTAGATAGAGATTTTACATACTAAGTTAATTAGCAATTCTTACCAAACAGAGTGTATCTTTTCTTCTCAGAGTTCAGTTTGGTCTCTATTAGACATATTTACGGGAAAAGTCAATGGATAAGACATTAGAGGCCAACCTCAAAGTCAGAATAAAGCAACCATAGACCTTAGAGAAGTGCTTTATTAGCCAAGAATTGGTTGCTTATTGATCTCGGTCTATGTCTCTGGTCACAATAGCACTTACCCTAATTTTTCTAGTGTAAATATAAGTAAATTTGAATGGGTGTTGTTGAAAACAATCTGTAAATCTACATTTTGTGGTTTATGTTGTAATTGTAGTTACGGGAAGGTTCAATATCTGGAGCATGGTAAGGAGACAAGGCTGTGGCATGGCAACCTCAGCTCTGCAAATATGTCCTGAAGCACTTTCTCAGAGGTTATTAAAATGACTAGAGCTATCACTCAGCTTAGAAGCAGAGAAACCACTTGGGTACTCATAAGAAAGGAACTGAGGAAAAAAAAAAACACTGTAAAGAGAAATGTTATGCATTTAACTTCAGCTTTTCTTTTCACTGAGGTCAACCAGATAATTAAGCAAAACAGATATGCAGAGTTTCTTTACTTTTCTGCAGACAAACATTAATAAATTACTGCTTGCCTCAGCACTACCATGCTTTCATTCCTATATTGTGCCTTTTTTATTTAGTTTGATCTTTAAGGTTTATTTTGAGATAATTTTCAATTTACTTCATGGCCTACTGCCTAAGACCTCTCCTCTATTTTTCCTATTGGGAACACCTATCTTGATCATACTTCTACATAGGGTTAATGAGAGTTAATGGCTATTGTATTTCAGATTGATATTACCAAGCAAATTTCAAGTGGAAATACCAACAGAACGTGATAGCTGTATCTGCTGCAGCTCTTGTCTTCCTTTAGGTTAACACTGAATGGACTATAATGTAATACTGCTTTAAAAATTTGCACACGTACTGTAATATATGGCATGAATTTTCACTATTGCTGTTATTTCCTTTCAAACTTCTAATTGTTAATCAGAATCGGTGAGATTTTTGTTCATTTCACACATATTAAGATAGAGGCAAAAGACTATCTACCTACAGTTTGGCCATATAATATAAAACCAAATTAAAAAAGGGAATGAAACTTTAATTTTGTAATAGTTCCCTGCCAGCAGCAAAGGGAAAGTTCTCACTGGCTCTAGACTTGGCCTGCAACATACATTCTCCTTGGAGCAATAGTTATGTGCAACCAAAACCATAAGCTAAGACTATCCCTTATTAAAAACATAAGCCGAAGCCATGAATTACCACTCCACTGCCCTACAACTAAACATCACCACTACTCATCTAGTCTGGACAAAATTAAATTCTGTCCAAAACAGACTGAGTGAAAAAACAGAGCTATCTGTTTAATTGACACATGATATGTCTAAATCAGCTGAGTGGTCTGTTTTCTGTTCCCACACTACCATTTTCTCCATTAACTTGATAATATCCATCCTACTCAAGACTGTTATGTTACATTGAAACTTTTGTTTAGCTGGAGGTTGACTGTGCAGGAGATGGAGTTTCCCCAGGGGTTCAAAGTGGGACCCGAAAACCAGAATTTACCTCAGGGAAAACATAATGCAGTTTCTCATCACCACTGCCTATTCTTTCTCCTGCCAAGCTCATCTGTCTCAAATATAACTGCAAACTAACTACAAGATTTCTCTTACAGGTGATCTGATATTACAGTGATGAGCAATGGGAAGACCACCCAGACGATGTCATAGTAGTGCCAGAGAAGAACCAGAAGCAAGTCTGTTTTATATTCTGAAATATAAAGCAGCCTTTCTTTCCTCCCCACCTGCTCTCGCAAAAACCTCTACTAGAAACCACCCATCAGCAGCTGGAGTGGCTCAGATTTGCACATGCATCTATCTTATTAATGAAAAATATTGGCTCAACTTTATAAAACCTTACAGTAAGATTTTAATTTGGTTTGAGTTGTAGGACATCATCACTGGTTTTTTTATTTGTTTGTTTTCCTGTTTATTTTCATTCCTCATCAACAGGTTACAGTCCTTCAGAGTCTGTAAAGTACACAAGAAGCAACATTTTAATAACCTGAGCGGACTGTAAATCAGATTGCAATGAAAAACTACCACAATCCAGGATATCTGAGTGTACTTCCAACAAAAAAAAAACCAACCATAAAACAAAAAATAAACCAAATTCCACATAACAAAACAAAGCCAAACAAAAACAATTTTGAAAAAAAAACCCAAACCTGTAACTTTAAGTGCCTTAAACAACCTTTAAGGCTTCTCTAATTAAGCCCTGACTTTATTCTACATTTCCTTGCTTTGAATATTTCAATGGAAGAACTGGTTTAAAAGATTCCCACCCATTCTCCCTCCTACCCTGCTGTTCTTCCTGCTCCCCAGTAATTCCCTTACTGAAGGGATTCCTGAAGGAATCCTTTATAAAATGTCACTTCAAAAAAAAAAAAACCCAAAACCAAAAATGACCATTTCACAGATGGGTAAAAAAGGCCTAAACTTGCCCAAATAAGAGCAATAGTTACTTAAACTAGCTTTACCATCAAAAGATCTGTAAAATGGAGCCACATCTAAGGCAAGTTCAGAGATGCAGTAATTGGTGACCGTTATAGAGCTGAACTAAAACACTTTGCAACTTGATTGATCATCATTATTATTGTTCCTCTGTATCTTTCAGTGTAGTGAAAAACCATCTGGTCTGGAGAAATCTTTGCGCCAGTGAAACCAACAGGAATGAGGAGTGCTTAATATCTCAAAAATGGGTCTGTTAGTACCCAGAATAACTACTACATTGTGTCACTAGTAGATATTGTTGACAAGTCACAAAATAGCATTCATATTTATTCATGCAATGCAAAGGCAGAACTCTTTCTCTGTCTGCATCTCTAATGACTGTTAGGAGACTATGGAAGAGAATAATCACAAAACTTGAATGGAGATAATAAAACCAATAGTGTTCAAGTGCTGAAACAAAGAGAATCCCCAGTGGGGCAGTGATCTTCTGAATGACTCAAGTAGTTCTGCACAAGCCTTTGAATTTCACTTTGACGTTTAAATGAAGAAAGGGAGAGAAAAGCACAGGCCAATTTCATTGATTGGTGTAACTCAGGAATCTAACATAAAAGCACTGGGATGACTCACAACACATACAATATCTGAAACCAAACCCCATTCTCTTCTATTCCCATTTCATTAAAATAACCTCCTATTTTCTTCTGTTATAACATCGCACAAATCACATGTACTCTGGTTTGAAAAACCCACGCAGGGGGTTCAAATAGAGCTTGCTTTATTGGATTTCATTTGGGAGGGGAGCTATAGTGTTTAACACACTTAAAAAAAATCAGTGTTTTCAGCTGAGAATTTGCCAAGCTTAGATTTTAAAAGCTCACAAACTCACTACTTCCTCCTTCAAAAAACCAAAATCTCAGCCAAAATACATCATCAGATGTGAGGCATTTTCAAGGCATAGAAGAGGCTGCAGACATTTGATCCACAGGCTGCACTGAGGAGCCTACCTTGTGCTTCTGTGTGTGGCCTTGTGTCATGTTCCAGTAAGTCAAAGTCCAGTAGTACTGGGCAGAGGAAACTTTCATGCAAACCAAGTCACTATAGAAGATCTGTAACTGTGGTCTCTAATAATAAACATTTTTTGCCACTGTCAACATGCATCTTCTCTCATGGCATTGCCATGTTTTGTTGATGATTTTGTTGGTAAGTCAAGCAGAAGAAAACAGACACTATTTCAGAGAGGTCAACAGTTACCTATAAACCAGACCCTAATCCTCCTGTTGAAACACATCCTGTGAGCACCCCTAACAGATCAAATTGTTACCAAGCATAGGAGGACAATAGTTATTGTTAGGTGTTCTAGTTCCCTGATATGGCAAGAATTCACAACTGCTTTTAAAACTGTAAGAGATAAATGTTACTTTGTCTATATTGTACTTCAGAAGAGCCAAGAAGTGAGAAAACAAAACAAAACCCCCACTCTACCTACATGAGAAGAGCAAATTTTGCCATCAGCTCTTTTCCTAATCATGCAAACAAAGTCAATAAAACTACGTCAGCTCTTTAAAGGAGATAATCTGCGTCATAGATAGTCAAGCGCAACTGATTCCTTCCCTTAACCTAAGTAAACACATTTTGTAAAGTTGAGGCCTGAGTAGATAGGCATGGGCCAGACCTTGTCTGCAAACAATATGGTCATGCCCTTGTAGTGTCAATCTGAAACATAGGATTGATTTTTCAGAGTCTTTTAGGACGTGGCACCACAGAATGCAGACTAGAGCAAGAATATATTTAGTAGGGAACTTTACCTACAGAGCATGTCCATTGTTCCGTCTACTATGCGTATGCAGATTTGATTCCCACCCACAGTTAAATGCAAGAGTATTATGATCCTCTTGCATTATGTCTCACACTACAATGCACCCAATTTTTCTCCAGAAATTTTTACACCTGCCCTTTCCCATGCATAAACATGTGCGCAGTTGAGAGCCTTGCTTATACTGTTTTACATGAAAAACAACAGCAGTTTAAATGGAAAAAACAGCCACCTTTATTCAGAGAAGTGGATGGCCTAGGGTCACCAGAGTGCCTCTGCAACTTCAGTTGTTTAAAAAGTGAAGCACAGGATCTGATGCAAACTGCTAGATTGCTTCTAAGCAGACCATCCATTCCAAAAAGAATGCATTGCATTAACTTATGGACAGTCCAGACAATGAATCATTATAGCAAATATCTTTACTTTAGTTTTCGACTGATAACCTTCATCATTAAAATTAATGCCAGCGTAAAGTCAAAATTGTACCTATTAATACAACTCTAATTGATACTATAAGTAGACAAAATCTCACCATGAATACAATCAATTCTGCAAAGATCCTGTTCTTTATTGACTATCTGGTTCACTGAGGATAGTACTTTTTAGCATCGTTTTTATTATTTTTCAGCAGTGATGCCACCACATAGGTCTGAGGCCCAAGGGTATTTGGTGATTTCATTTAGGCTTCCTGTGACTTTCCCAACATACAGCGCCGATATAGGAGGATGCTGTTAGTACGCGGTCCCCTTGGGTAGATAGTTATGAAACTTGAATTGCTGCACTTAAGCAAGCCTGTCAGAATGCTTGGCCTCCTAGACACCATGGCTCCGGTTCCATCTACAAAACTTTAAGTGGCACTTGCTAAAAGTATGGAAAAAACCCATATCCTGTCTTTGCATATATAGAACACTATTAATGACGTTCTGTGAGAGAGTGTGTAGGCTGGGCTAGGAAAACCAAAAGTATTTTTCAGACAAGAGCTCATTTCTTATATTCATGCAAAAACCATTGTCAATTTTACAGATGGACCGAGTGAATCATAAAATTTGTTGTAAAAACTTGCCTGCATCTTCGCTCACCTGTGCAAATGAAATTACCGCGGGATTTTTGACATGTTTCAACTATTTTGGAGAAATTCTTGACAGCCTGCAAGTGATTTCTCCTGCTGAGGTGTCCCTGTACTTCTGCAAATACTGCTGTTAATCCTCAGTTGCTCAAGAAACTAACAGCACAGAGCTGAGAAAAGGGGAGCAGGAATCCCTTCCAGACTTCACCTGAAATCTTGCTGCCATGGCCCAGGCCAAGAATACCCTTTACCTCTGCCCTTGTATCCGCTGTATTGGGCTTCACAGCAAGCAGTAAATATCTGAAAGCAGTAAATATCTAAAGTACTAACTGGAACGAAGGATTTCTGCTGTTCCTTTGAATTATGCCCTTAAACAGGACTGAAAAAACTTTGGGGGGGTGTAGCCTTCTTAAAATTCATCAGTAGAAAGTATCATTCTTTTATTTCCAATTCTTACCTTCTTAAACAAAGCATCAAAATGCCACAAACTACTTTGAACCTTCTTAATGAACGAGGCAAATTTTCACAGGTGTCAGGATCTTAGCAGATGCCTGAGCACAGATTGTCCCTAAGACGTGTTCAGGAAACCACAAGAATGGGTTCAGTCTTGAAATTTTCCAGTTCTTGTTATTACTGAAACTTCAGAGGGCATAATAAAAACAATTGCTGTTATTACAATGATGGCTAAATATAGGGCACTCGTCACCATGGCATCTGACTGCCTCTATCAAAACCTGAATTGCCCTAACTAGATTGAAAATACACCAGCATTCCTGAGACTGGCTGCAGGGAGAACAAGTTCTTAGTGCTCAACTGATAATTAGATTCACACTTAAGTGTATATACACAGGGAGCCAATTTCAAAGGCGTGGGCCTGCTAATGAGATTGCCCTGCTGCCAGCATCTGCAAAGCTGTACCCTCAGGAAGTGAGCGGTAGCTTTCCAGATGAGCACAGGTTACCTGGTAGAATGGAGATGCTGCTGAGGCACTATGAAAAGTGTCAGGGAATCATTTAATAGCCATGAGCACTCAAGTACATCATCTTAAAAAAAAAAAGTACCTCCAGCAGAAAACAGTCATCCTGTGTTTTTGATTGATGCTAAGAAAGTGCTACCAAGTGACTCAATCAAGCTACTACTCTCTTCTGTGTTTTTGGAGATACCTTATTGAAGAATTGAGCTTATCAGCACTGCTCAGACCGTGAGATCTGATACATTTGACTGCAGCTTGTTGTGATAAGGAGCTCTTTAGAATTCAATATCTACATATTTTTAGCAATGTTTTTTAATCCTGATTACTGCACACATCACTTAGCAAACGTAACTGCTTGCCCTAAATCTTCATGAACTAAAAGAGTATTTAGCTATGTGTCTTCTGCTTGCTACCCAATATCCAGTGACAATTAGAACAGTTGAGAAAGCAGAATGCACTTTGGTCTTTCTTCTCATGCCACGTCCACCTTCTCTAGTGCTCTCTTTGTTACTTTTCCATGATCTACTTACCAACTTGCTTACATCTTTGTAATTTATACTTGCTTAATCTACGGTTCTATTAATGTCTGTGGACCTATGAGTTTTAACACCACTTTCAATATTACTCACATCAATAAAGTTGACAAAATGCATCCATGAGACATTTTGGAAGGTGACAGTGTCTTTCATGATCTACTGCCTCCAAACTTATAAAGGGGAAAAACTATGTTTTTTGAGAGATGCACATGCAGACACATGCTTCAGGAACTAGATAAATCTGAAAATTTAAGGACATGTAAAGTCAGATCTTCAGCTGTGTCTAATAAACACAGTTCCCTAGTTTATACTGGCTAAGGATTTGACCCTTAAAATATTTTCCTGACACTTTTGATAAGGGAAGAACATTACATTTCACTTTATAATTGAGCCCTATAGTTAAAAGTAGCCAGATTCTCTCCTGATTAAAGACAGAGGAAGATATAAACGAGATTTATGGTCTATTAGATTTTATGTCCCATTTTCTCTTGTCACAAGAGAAGTAATTTTGTGTATACAGCCTGTACAGCACAAAGTCATTTATTCCCTCAGATACACTGATTCAAACATAAATACATAGATCCATATTAATAAGCCACACCTTCCCCATTCATATAGTTAAGGACTGTACCTAAATATTTTCACATTTCCTGGACTTTCTCTACTCTGTGAGGAAGTTTTGTCTGAAGTGATCTCTACACTTTCCCAAAAAAATTCAAAACCCAACTGTAAAATATTGATGAAAAAGAACATTTTGTATCTTTAGAATTGGTTGAAATACTTAACAACATCTTCTTATTTAAAATATTCTTTAAAAACTATTGTTTTAAGTAAAGTTCCAAGATACGTTTTCTTCTCCTTCTGGGGATGAAAACTCCTTTTTTGTGCACGTGTGTGGGGAAGAATCCCATCCAGTTTTATGAATAATGACAGCCAGGATGAATTGCAAGTTGGCCTTAACAGACATGTTCTCAAATACATTACCCCACTGTTCACTCAGCCCTCTGTGTAAGTGCTAAGTGGTGGCAGGCAGCAACAGCCTTGCCCAGTAATCTCTGTAATTAAACATTCAAACACAGGCATGCATTTCTGCAAATGGGCCCCCCAACTTCCCTTTTTTGAACACTTTCTTCAGAAGGAAATCTCACACAGCTGTTGTAAGAACACTGCATGACATCTGCAAAATGTCTATTGTACAGACCAGGGTGAGAAAACAGCCTAAAACACCAACAAGCTGGATCTGACCACTAATTGAAGCCATTGTTTAGGAAAATTACTCGCGTGTGGTCTAACAACTCATCTGAAATTAGTGATTGCTGCAAATGAAAAAGCAGAATTACATACCATCTCCCATCCCCCATTCCTCCCAAAGGGAATTGTACTAGAAACAAACATTTACCATCATGTACACAATATAAGCCAGCTATATATTTGTAGGTTGTGTGTTTTTTAACTGCATCAGATGCCAGCAAGCTGAATTCCAATGCATATAACTGATACTGTCAACAAATATTAAATAGATTTTTTTAGTTTGTGAGATAATCAGAAATGTGTCGCTCATTTCTGTTTTCCACAGTAGGTTTAAATAGAACAAGCCTTTCATAGCTTACTGTCTATCTTACACCTTATTTACACTGAATTTTTATCTTCCAATGCATCTTATTTTTTGTTGGCATTCACCACCATGCAGTTTACATGGTGATGAAGAAATAGCCTTGCAGGCATTGAAAAAGAGATACAACATGTTAAGACATAATTCCCTGCAGGGCATTCGAGGCTGAATTTGCTGTCACAATGAGTCCAAGCTTCCATAACTATCCGTGGTTTATGTGGATTTGAAACATAAAATTAGATTCATCTTAATCTTCTGAAACAGCAATCTTCCCATGAAAGCTGAGAGACAACAGCACATGAAAACGGAAAGAAAGAGAGAGAGGACAGAAAGAAGACAAGAACTGAATAAAATGAGATGCTGCACTCTTCTAGTAAAGGAAGTGAAGTTCCCTTATGGGTAATAATATATCATGAAAACTTTGCTGAAAGGGATTGAGTTCCTGCCAAATTCCTTGTTTACATACAAGTGATCTCTACCGAGGTTTCTCAGCAAGCAGAGTACATGAGAGCACAGAGGAAGCCGGCACTAGAACAGAAATCACTGCTGCTGAGAGGAAGGTTTGTGACACACTGTATTTCGTAAGTAAGACCTGATTTATGGATATGGCCTCCACTCACCTAGGCAGGGACACAGAGCACCGACCCAAGAGAGCTAAAGTTCAAAACAATAAATCTCAAGTTTCCTTGGTCAGTCCAAGAGGGGAGCTTAAGGAATATACTGCCCTAGTTTGCCGAGATCAGGCTTTGCAGCTGGAGTAACTTTAACTTGTCTTTTTCTTGAGGGGCTTCAGACTTGCCAATTTTGTCGTGTTCCTTCTCTGCCCTTGAGGCACTCAGAAAACTGAGTGGTTTTGAAAAAGCTCTCTGGAGTTAAAGCTACTTTGTTTTCCTTATTTGTTTTCTTCACAGTTAAAGAAGAATATTTTATTACATGCAACTAAGAAACAGCACAGAACCTGAACAAAAGACAGCAAAAATATTAAGGTTTGATGATTCAGACTGACAAAGGAAACACACTAATTGGGATCTTCCCAAATAATGTGGGACTAGACTTCTTATATTTAAATCACATGTAGGTTGCTCTTTCATTGCAATTACTTCAGATTTACACCAACATGAAAACAGTCTTACTTCTTTTTTCTCAATCAGTGAAATGCATAAAGTTTTCGTAGGGTTTCAAATTAATGTATTTTCCTGCTTCAGTCATCTGCCTTGTTGCCATTGTAAACATCAAATATTCTGTAAACTCAGTTACAGGCCTGCAGTCTTCAAGCACCTATTGTTCTAAATATAAGAACACAATAATATATATAGTAGGACACAATAAGTAATAAGAATTTCCACAGCTATCACATTAGCTGTGTTACACATCTTTTCAGTAATACAGTCCTAAAACTCTGAATTTCAGTAGTTGACATATGTCATTATTATGACATTAAATATTTCTCTTAAATTAAGAATACCTTTACCAAACATAGTACCATATCTGGCCTATCTGAATTTCCTGCAAAAAATGGAGAGAAACTTATTTTTCAATGCTTTCAATGTAGATCAAATAAATAAAATAAACCTAGGAAAGTCACTTAAAGGACACCCTTAACTTTCATTTTTTGACTTTCAGTAGAAATAGTTTGGAATTGAAAATCAAACACAAAGTGGTTTGCTGAATTGGGTTTATTGATTTTGATGCTGATTGCACCTGCTGCTGTGGCTGCAGTGATACGGGCAAGATAGGAACAGATGCTACCTGCCATGGGCAAAATCTGGCCCCACAGGTATGACAGGCAAAGCTACCACTTATTTGAGAATCCAATCTCTAGTCTTTCAGGTGTGGTATTTTCAGCAGAATATTCATGTTCACTACTGTGCAGTCATATGTCCTTTCCCTCTTGTTAAACCCTAGTAAATAACAGGCTCCTTGCAGAGGGACTGTGAGGTGACAACCCTTTTTCCTCTCCAGCAAATATATTCTTTGGTTATTACTGAAGTCCTTGTACTGCAATAACGCTTCAAACTCCACTGCAGAAGTTATTTGGAGCTCTAGTAGCCACTTTCCTGAATCTATTTTGCCTTCCTACACTACTATCAATCACATCCTTATGAAGCAGTGCACAGGTCAGGAAGTCCTAGATACCTTCTCTCCCATGTTCCATGCACACAAGTTCTGGAGGGTGAGGCAATATGCTTCTCCATATCAAACATCTTGACTCTAAAATGGAGCTGGTACAAGCAGAAGCACAAAACAACAGCTAATGATGGCTTTAGCAGTACAAAAAAAATAAAAATTGAGTCAACTCATCAACTAAATTAGGAATAATTGGTGAAATGATTATGCATAAAACACACAGAGGCACTGCTCTAGGTAATAAGTTCTGCTGACTATTTCTCCTGGCTATTCAATTTGATAATCTCCATATCTAAGTTCTGCAGCCTCAAACCCAAATTTTTAATGAAAAGCAGTGTTCTATTATTAACTGCTGCTATACTAAGATCCCAAAGGAAGTAAATACTTCATTTAATTGTGTTTACGTTAGCCCTCAATACATGTAGAGGAAGAGAGGCTGGCATAGATGTGCTGCAAGAGCCTTTATACGCAACCTTCAATGTATGTTTTTAAGATCATATTTCAGAGAATAATATCAGTTAACAATATTTTCCTATGAGATTTCAGCTTAGCTGTAGGGATAATACAGTACTACATTTTATTAAAGTTACAGGTTCAACAAATGCTGACTGCATTACTCTATGATCCTTATTAGGGCTACATTACAAAAATAATTAGAACTGAACAAAATAGGTGGGGTGTAAAACTTTCCACTTTCACGAACGCTTTCCTTTTTCAACAAGGTGAGCCAGCCACCTTTTGTAAGTATTAACAAAATAATGTGGAAAATGGGCAGGAAAAATATTTAATTTAGTAAAAATAACACATGTGAAAAGAGTTTCCTGTTACTGTATTAAGTTACTTTAATTACATTCAGAATTCTTGGTCCTCCAGTACGGCTTTAGGTTCTGGGAAAATATAAGGACTACTGAACACTATAACATGGTCTAAACCTTTGCTAAAGGAAATGCAGATTCATTGATGTAAATAGGCTTTTTCGTTTCTTTGATTTCCTGCTCCTACAAGGTTTACCCCAAATTATTCAGGCACATCTCAATAAGTTATCTGTAATGAGAGGCACCTAAAAGATCTGGACTTTTCTGTATTAATTTACAATTGTTGTATGGTAATTGAATTTTGAGTATGAACATTCAGCACTGTTTTAGAAAACTGAAATCCAATACAGACCTATTCAGCCCAACTTCCTTACCACGGTAAATATTCAAATATCTCACAAAAAAGTTGCTTTAGCATACTCTGCATATAAAATTTCCTTTGAAAGGCAGTGAAGTGATGACAGGTGCTCCATAAAGATATATTTTCTGTTTCCTTTCTAGTTTTGTATTGAATTTGATGTAGATAACGTGCAAATTTTGAGTTCTGGAGAATCTGAAGCAACTCAAACTTCTTTAACAATTTTCAGACACTCAAAATTTTCAGTAAGAGCAAATCAATTTTTCTACTAACCTTTACTTCCTTTGTTTTCCACATAAATGAGAACATAAATTGGTTTCCAAATCAAATAGAAAATAGTGCAAAGTTTGTCTTTTTAGAGGTTTCATTTCAAATCTGAAACCGTATGTAACATTCCTGAAAGATTCTTTAAAATATATGAAGATTTAAGGAGAATCTGGGCAGTTTAATATTTCACATGCGGAGACCATGTAAAATAGTCGTTTTGATAAGCTTTGAAAACCTGACTGGATTTAACCACAATTGGCTTTGCTTGTTGAGTGTTGTCCAGACAAGGATGTCAAAGAAAGGATAACTTTTACACAAAGGAATTGATGCATCCGATACAGCTCTCACAGGTTGCTTTGTTAGTCAGTCTGATTGCTCTCTTTTTTTCAGAGATATACATAGAAATAACTAGAGTAAGTGACCTCAGAAAAGAAACATTTAACCTTATCCTTGATATAAACACCTCACGCTGCTATTGCAATGTAGGTAAAGGAAAACACAGCAATCTACCAGAACAAGGTCAGTACCGCAATAAGGTAAATGTTTCCTTTTTAAGGTTAACTTCTAAGGGGATTAAAACATTTCCTTCTAATGCAAGCAACAAAATGACACATACTACAAAGGTTTGCCTTTTAAAATCTAACAGAGCATTCACTATAACTGGTCAGTTTTGAAAGAGAAAGGTGTGCATAGTTGTAAACTATTCTAAAAAGTATACTATGTGTATTCCATATAGGTTACGAACCATAGCTGCATAAGTGTTGTTTCTTTCTCAATTGTACACTAACATGATACAGTACACACTTATGCACATGCATACACAAAGTATGTATATAGACAATAAGCATGACAAAACTGTGTTCTAGATATTCCTCTATTAATACATTATTAAACTTTAGACATTGGAGGAAAGTAGAATCATGATCAACCTTTAAAAACAAGAGTCATATGAATAGTTAATAGTAACCCAAGCACAACTGAGATACTGTAATCCAGCACATATTGAGGAAGCCTACTGCACACAGAAATTACCAGTTAACACTTAATTTTTGCATTCTACATTTATGCAATTAATTAGGGAACACTTAACATTCTCTCTAACTTCAAGCTCTGCATGATCATGTTTGATCATGAGGGAATTTAAAATCGTTTATGTAGCCAAGATTTAAATACAAGAGGAAACAGAGATGGTTATGGTTAGAAAGGAAAGCACGAATATATTAAGTGACAGACCAAGCTGTATAGAAATGAGAAAGCCAACATAGACACAACAACCAAACCTACCCATGGCAAGGGATGTTTATACATATATAGAGAGTCAGGGGAGTTTTATTTATATAGGAAATATGCAGGGATGTATTTATATATCATAGGACTTTGCTGGTCCATCAGCTGCAGAGATGAAGACAACAAAAGGTAAACAGATTTAAGAGACATGGTAAATATTTAAAACAGTAAGTGGCACACCACAATAGCATTGAATTCAGTATACAGTTTGTGGGGTTGGACTACGTTTTTACATACATGTCCCTGTTCTGGGATTTTGAGAGAATTACACATATTCTACCCTGTCAAGTACATGCAAAGTTATGGTTAGAGGTGTCACAGTATCTGTACTTTGTCAGAATTTATTTGCCAGCCATCATGAATTCCTGGCATCACTCTGACTTTCACTCCAATGTTTGTGGTATCATCTATTACCCACCTTCCCTTAGGATTATTTCCCTAGGACCTTACAGAGGTCATACTGCAGTGTGTGCCTTCAGCAGACACAGCCAAATCTCTGTTGCCCCAGACCACAATACCTCCCAGTAAATCAATCGATCTAGGTGAGTCACCTCGCAGCGATAGCCTTAAGCTTAGCAGAATACATAGCAGGCTTAGTTTCAGGATAAAGAAGGTCTTTAATATGCAAGTTCTCTGTCCAGAGGGAATGGAGGGAGACATATAAGGTTCTGGTATAAAGACTGATTTTTAAGAGACTAATGAGAACTCATTTTAAAAGGTGCTTAGGGCCCCCAACAATTCCAAGTCACTTCAAATGAACCTGTTTCTAATTGAGGTCCAATGGACATTTCAAGACAGATATTTCTAACCTTACTGCACTCCTCACCTTCTGCAAGTACTGGGTGCCATCATTCCCTGTAACACTTAGGATACTTGATGAGATACAGAATCAATCCTGGCATTCCTACCATGATCACTCACTCACTCGAGTGCTAAATAGCCCCAGTGCTCAGAAAGGGACTGGGCAGAGATTATTCAAACGTTGGTAATGGCTACATTTAGAAACATTACTGTAATGAATATTTCTGTGCATCCCCAAATAAAGAATCAGGATCAAATCTTCAACTCGGCTAGACTTAGGAAGCGATATCAATTACAAGCATTCTGGGCCAGTGGAAATCAAATACATCCATTTATTATTTGTGACAAGGTTGGAGAAGTTAGGCAAATTACTTTATTATTCTGCAAAAATACCAGCTTGTCATTAATATTAGCTTGTGTCTTTAAAATCAGAGATATAAGCAGCTTCTTCATCTTACTACATCATGCTATAATCCGAAGTGCCCTATAAGGAGCTGTAATATTTAAGGTCTTTTAGCTGGTACCTCTACATCCTGATTATCTTTTAGAAATTAAATGCTTTCAATACACATTAGTAAAAGAGACTAACAATCTCCTGCCACTTGAAGGATGAAGATGGTAAATGATGGCTGGGGAGGGGGGGGTTGTGTTGTTTTGGTGCTGCCAGGCAGGCTGATGACTTTATATTCTGCGTCCATGGCTCAATGACCCACAAATCTCCTTTGATATGCCAGGCAGCAGGGAGAACCAAGCTGAACGGATAAGGAGAAAAGTGAAAACGCTTCAGCAAGGGGCCCCCGATGAAGCCATCATGTGACAGGAATCCTAAGACTCTGTTACAGAGGGGAGAGGCGAGAGAGAGAGAGAAAAAGAAAAAAAAAGGGAATAGGGCATTGTGGTGGCACAAGCTGATAGAGACGTCAGAGACGCTTCAGTAATCTCACGACGCTTTGGCCCAGTGTGGGGGCAAATGAGGCCCATATTCAGCATGGCGTGACGGGTAGGACCACCCCGAAAAAGCTGTGAGGGGGCAGGCAGTTGGACAAATCAAAGCAGAAGAAAGTAATTTTCGATAAATTAAAGAAATCTCCATGGAAATTAGCATGAAACATTTTCTAATCTCCCGCTTTTCACTGCCGACAAGGGTCACTGGTTTAACTTCTCTCTCTTATTTTATTATTCCCCAGCCACATTCCTCTGCTTTTTTATATCCTTCAATTTTTACCACCTCTTTCTCTTCCAGTCTATCATTTTTAGCCTTTCTTATAGCAGCTTCTTAACCATTTTAGGACTTCTCCTGGCAAATATTCTGGAGAATTAACTGATCCATTACAGAACATACTCTAAAGCATTTGCCTTTTCTAACTATCTGCAGTACTTTGTCTACCAAGTACGCTGTCATTTTAACTGTGATCAAAGTCAAACATTCCCCTCACAATAAAACCCAAAAAGGGCCGCTTTCCACAATCTCCTTTAGAGATAGAGTGCTGACGCTGCTAAATACCAGCTGCAAATACACTAGTAGAGGTAATATTGCTAAGTCACAGCATCGTGACTTTTTGGGTTTTAACTTTAATATAAGAAACCTTTCCTTTTTGTTCCCATTTCAGTTTTGCTAACTCAAGAATGTTAGATTAGCACCTAATCTTTCTCACCTTTGTTCCAGGAGGTCACATTTCGAAGTCTGTTCTAAATTAAGGTGGATTAGAAATATTGAATACTGACAAATTTTTTAAAAAATAAATATGAAATAGCAATGAAGCTATCTGGTAAGAAGATATTGTTACTGTGTACATAAAGGATATTGATAGAAAGAGATACCTGGCTTCTGACTACTATAAGTTTGTACTTGTAGACATATAAATCAATAAAACTTCAATGATCTGTGACCCGTGACTTATGATATGGAGACAGAAAACGTGAACAAAATCAACATTATTAGAATGAGGATTTTCAAAGAATGTTATTCCATCTTCATTTCTGACATAAATAATACGCAGGAATCCTTCCTACATCATTGGTAAACAAGCAGGGTCAAATTTATATTTTTAAATATTTATTTACAGCATAGAAATTTTATGCTGTATAATAAATCCAGTTTTGTCATTTCCAGAGAACACAGACACCGAGACCTTCTTCAGTAGATTAAGTTTCTAAAGACATCAAAATATACCAGTGTGTGAAGAAGGAAATTTTTATATAATGATAAATAATAAAGGCAAACTTAATTAATTCTTGGGCTCTGTTTTCTGCCACTTGTAGATGCCATAGAATCTGAGGATGGAGATCCACAAGTTTCATAGTAGGCACAGAACTATGTTTCCTGAAATGGTTTCTATAAAAAGCGGTCCAAATATGTCATTTGCTATCACTGAAGAAAGGAGCTCTATGTAGACTGATAACCGGTACAGTTTCTATCAGTTTTACTACTTGCACAAGCAGTGTGCTACATGTCTCTCATTTTCTTGAACAAGACAGATGCCTCTGGTGTGAAAAATACAGATGTTGGAGTATGCAGCAGACAACTGTGGTTTATCAAAAATACACTACTGGCACTGACTGATGTCAGACTTAATCATTCAGCATCCTAGCAGGAGCGAGTGAATTATTGGGTCTTAGTCATGTGTGGTTTATGTTTAAAAAGTAATACGTCATCTTGTTTCTTCTTTACAGGGGTTGGAAACTATTGAGCAGACAGCAATGCCTGGGGCTATAGGTAAGAAGCTGAACAGAACTCAGAAATGAAGGTGCATGACAAGGGGTATAGCCATGGACAAGTATCCATGCTTCTTCTGAAAGAAATGTCAATGAAGGGCAAAAAAAAAAAAATCAGGATTAGAAAGACTGCATTGAAAAGGGGTGAAAAAATGGAAGAGCCTATGCTTGCTTCATAAAAATATTTCCATATTTAATCTCAACAAAATATACACAACTTAATTTTGTGTTTAAATATGTGCACAGTTTAACAAACATTCTTAATTTATTCACTGCTTATCATATTTTAGATGATGTTTAAACAACACTATACACACGTGTACACAAGCATAGACTAGGCTGGTTTATTAGTCAAGAAGAATTCACCTGTACACTGAAATTACTTCTAATCAACCATATATTTTTGAGAACTAAAAATAAAATCAGGTACAATGCACTCACTTGAGTTTGTCAAGAGTCCTTACTTATTTTTAAGTCCTTTCCATGTTCCCCTTTAACCACAGCTTTAAAAGTTTCTGAGTAGATAGAAAATTAAGATCAAGTGTATCAAAATATACTGAGACAGTTCCCCGCTATCTGACACGAGACAGCAATCAGTGATTGTTTTAAATAGCACAATTTTAAGTTGCCTTAAAAAAACAAGGTATTCTTTCAAGTTACTATTCACGGTATCAAGGTATTATTTCAGAGAGGAAAAGAAGGAATGATCTTTTTGAAAATGACTACCACAAACTTGGACTACTAGGAAGTGATGTCTCTTGCAAACACTAGGCCAGTCCCGAAGCTATTACATTTACGAGCACAGGTAAAGTTTCACAAGTCATTGGAGATCTCCCCACAAGCAAAGGTTTGCAGGATCAGGCCCTTTCAATATACTATGTGGCATGACTATCATCAGCTCACACCTTGAGCACAAAGACAGAAATAAGAACTGGATGTGTGACTCATTAGCAGGCACAAAGATAGAGTACATTGCCCGAGTCAGGCTTACACCATTATTACCAGCTGCCTGTGATTACCCCTCCAGGATCTTGAGAAAGGTGTCAGCTAGACCATAACAATCAATGTCTTGATAGTGCATACTTTTTTTAGAATATTCCCATCAAGAAATACAATTTCAGAATTAATGTTAGTTACCCAGTTATGGGAAGTGAGGCTGTCATCCAAAATTCATGTGATACATTTTCTTCTGAATTATCTTTCTCCATGAACTTATGATTAGGTAAACAGCATAATGCACAGAGGAAAAAGTATATTAATCTGACTATTGCTTTTTCTCTCCCATTAATGGTGGATTTAAGTTGCCAGAATCCATAAATGCAACATCTTCCTTTAAAAGCAGTAAAATAATTTTCCTGTATAAATGGAGACTTTCAGGAGATCATTATTGGGAAACTGACATTATATTCTGCACAGAAATAGGTCTCCTCTGGACTTCAACACATACCAACTACAATATGCAAAGTCAAGTCATTTAGCATTTATTTCAGCAGAAATGGCTTATCTCCTAATTGAGGAGCTTTAGACAGGGTAAAAAAAAATATAATCATCTTCCAGCACTTTAACTGATCTAGCGTTATTATTATGTGCATTGCAGTGGTGCCTGAGACCACAAGCAATGGACCAGGGGATCTTTACTGTGTGCAGTGTGCTGCCTAATCCTGCAAATTCTTGAACTCACAAGGACGCTAACAATATAGTGGTACTTAAGAGATGAGATTCTTTGCCCCTCTGTGGATCAAATGCAAGTATGAGACAAACAGCTCAGAACTCAGCATAGCGAATATCTGTAAATATGAAAATTTGTGGGATATATAGTGTTTCATACAGGTCACTACCAATAAAAGTTTAGCAAACTTTAACAAAGTTAACTTGAAATTTAGCAAAGTTTTAAAAAGTTTATAGAAACTTCTACAAAAATTATTTTGGGAAAAAGGTGAAGAATACAGCCCTTTTGGTTTACTTTCCCCGTACTAGTATTTAGACTGACCAGGGCTTGAGTAGGCATTTAAAGGATAAAGTAAATTCTGCAGCACTCTGCAATATGTCTAATCGCACGCAGAGCTACAAATTTACAAAAATCTACAAATTCTATCAGAGTACAAGGAAATATCTACAGTCTGAAAAGCTCAGAATACATTGTTGTCAGTGGTAAACTTGTCAACAAATGGAAAAATTACAAAAAATCCTCAAGCTACCATAACACTAAAACTATTTTTTCTCTAATTAAACAGGACAGGACATTGTTACGAATTTAACTTGCACTTAAAATTTATTATCACATAGAATTTTATAATAAAAGAGGAAATTAATTTACTTCTGTATTACAAGATCAATTTACAAAACTGTCTTGTCTGAAGTCCAGACTTTGAGAAGTCACTTCAAGTGACATTGTCTTCAGTAGACAGATGGACAGTTTTACAGCAGGAAAAGAATTGTCGAAAACCAGTGACTGCCTTTCCAAGTGTGACATTTTCACCCCTTGAGACTCATTAGTCAAAGACTGGAAAGAAGGTCTTGCCATCAAACGGTTTTGACAGTTTCATGTATTATCTTCTTGGGCATTAATTTATATTACAGACCAAAAAAAAAATATCTAAAGTGTGCAGGTCACACTGGAGAATGTATCTGTCCACGCAGACGTATACATTTACCATTTTTCCACTGACACTGAACATGAGCAGAAAATGCCTTTTCCACTTTGATGAGAAGAGCAGGTTGCAGATGGAAGAGAGTTTTAACTTTCCTGTCTAGTTCATGCTAGCATTTTCAGTTCGCCCGACCTCTTCTCATTCTATCACTGTAACAGTGTTAACGTAGTCCTTCACCACCTTCTCTTCATAGAGATTTACATATACTCAGCCAACAAAGTTTTCTAGTTTAGATTATCACAAGAACATATGTTACAGTGGTGTGCAAAAGGAAAAGCATGAAATACAAATATGAAAGGGACCGAATTAGTCCATTTTCCTTTGCACACAAGCCACTTGCATCCGTAACTCAGATTAATGATTAGGGAAAAGTGTATAAATGCAGACCTGAAGTCCTTATGTCTGAACAGATGATTTCTACACAACAA
Organism: Dromococcyx pavoninus; assembly: GCA_033558185.1. Classification (NCBI taxonomy): domain Eukaryota; kingdom Metazoa; phylum Chordata; class Aves; order Cuculiformes; family Neomorphidae; genus Dromococcyx; species Dromococcyx pavoninus. The sequence goes on from JAUMJL010000491.1 coordinate 374,658, forward strand.
TAAAAATCAACTTGCTGCAGCAGAAAAGTAAAATTAATCAAGGAGAGTGAAGAGTGGGAGCTTAGAACTGACTCATTCTTGACTTCTGCAGCAAAATATCAAGGTCATAGTTAGTAGCTTACAACTACAAGAAGTGGGAGAAAGAGGTATTGGGGGCAACAGGAGAGAGAAAGATGAGGAAAGATTTCAAGGCACACTTCAGTTACAAGAGAGGAGAACAGCTAGTCTCCTCCACGTAAGCAGATCTTTCAAAGGATTTTCAAAAGAGAGTGAATTTTCTTATCTAAATCTATTACAACAGAGTGGTTCTATTCAGTTAAATCAGTATTAATCAGCACTAACTCCACTAAGTGGTAGATTTAAATTAGTCCATAACTGGCACGAAAAAAGCAGACTCTATGTGTAAATACAGTGAAGCACAGAATGCGTGTATAGATAATTAAGCTATAATTATATTACTTATTACACTGGCAGTAAAATTTTTTACTATGGTGAAAGGTTACTTAGATTTTTCTTTCCTGTTTTGACATATTAAGAAGAAATTTAACATTCACATTCAAATACAAATATCACTACCCAAAAACATCATCTTTTTCTTAACCTGTGGACACACAGGTACAGTCAATTGGCAAATAGCCTACAGAGAATGCTTGCATGATTGATTTCATATGAGTATTCTCCTATCTTGGAACTGTAAATTTTCATTTATTATTAGCTCATACAAGTTAGTTTTTCACAGTACTCATCTTGAACAGATGACAGGACCAGTTTTACAAACACCTAAGGAAAGACATCAAAATAGGCAGCTATTCTCACTCTCTAACTAGCTTCTTAGTCGAGTACTGTACATAGCTACAGATGATATCACAAAAATGGTTATCACAAGGGCTGTGCAAAGCTGAGTGATGGTTTCTCTGACCAAATATGCAAAAATACTTTTGTTGAAAAACAAGTTATGTTTCCCAGTCTTTGGAAAGCTGAGCCTTCTTGGGGAAAATGAAACATCAGGATGGTACAAGAAGACTTCAGCTCTATTTTAGTTTTCACTGCCTCACAGAGGAGGCATTCCAAATTTCCGGATGAACTTCTGACAGAGGAACTTACTTATAGAGTCCTGATTTTTTACTTTCCCTTATGGACCATGTTAAATTTTCAAGGTCACTCTTAACATGTCCTATGTCTCCAGTTCCTTTGTCTTCAATATATATTTTATCATTAGCAGTCCGTTTGCCACTATCTGCACCAAAGCCACCGCTTCAATACAAGGAACGTATTTATCTAAGGTTGCAGGATCCACTTTATATTTCTAGAAGCAGCATGAGGAGGAATGGTAGTGACAGACCACTGGCTCGGGCCCCAGGCTGTGTCTCTACATTCAAATCTCCCATTGCTTCCAGACTTCCCTATTAGCTACACCAGAACCTCCTCAAGTCTTAAAGCTGGCAGAAACAGGGATGGCTCTAGGCTTCCCTGCTAGCAGCAACCACCACTCTCTAGGGCAAAACTAATGGGGGAGCTCAGAGCAAGCGTGAATTTCAAGATGAGCAGCAGCTGGGCTTTGCTGACAACTTGCCACCTGATCTCCCAAACTGGAGAAGCTGAAGGGCATGAGAAAAAGGAAGCTGGGGGCGTGTTTGGAGGGGAGATTGATGCAATCTGATCTGAACCTGAAAAATGGCCAGTTTGGTTCAAACAAGGAGGGTGAAGGGAGGTTTTAATGTATACTAGACCAAAAATGGCCTGTTTAGATAACATATACTACACATTAAGAAGTAATTCAGCCTGGCTAATAGCTTCAGGGATGTATTTGAAGATCAAGGATACATCACACAAGACAGCTTTCCTGTCAGGAGACACAGAGATTCTAAACACACAGTCATAGACTTCTTCCTTTTTTGCCACATAGCTGTTCCTTGTGCATTTGATCTGATTCTCAATTTTATGATAAAAAGCAGGAGCAAAATGCTGAGGATCGCTATAAAAATTACTCCCAAATTTGCTTAAAAAAATGAAAACAAAATGAAACAACAATCCACAAACCTGTCCTTCCTTAACCAGAGGACATTTATGATACAGAAGTACACCCGTAATGGAAAACATGTTTGTAGACTAATGGATCAGCATGTTGTGACAATATTAAGAGTTTAACCAGAATAAGCCACCTAGGCCCCAGCACAGGAATTTCATATTCTGCCATTACCACCTCAGGGGTGGTGCAGCACAACCTAGCACAAAGAGATTCCTCAAGGCCCCAGTGTACCCAAGGACTTTAAGAGGTAAGGGTTAGATACTGCTTAATAGAAGGTGCAAAAGCCACACTGCAGACCTTAAGAAAATTAGATTAGAGAGATCCAGGTCTGCAAGGGTCATTTGATTACTTCAAAACTTGCCAATGACTTTTCTCTCTTTCATTTTTACTAGGTTTTCATGACTTTTGACATTTTTACCATGACAAAATTACAGTCATGACATGCACATCCAGCAGGCACGCAGGTCAGGATATATCTTTATGGATCTACAGTATCTGTTTGACACTCATATGGCTCTGTTCTACAAACAATCAGGGATAATTTTCTGCCACAAGGAGCAGCTGCTAAATCTCCCCTTTGCCTTCATTTCTCCTCAAAGGAAGCAACAGAAGATACCTTTGCTTTCACCTCTTACCCTTACTCAAAGTTGAAGTTTTTTCTTGTTCAACATACAGCTTTTCTTTCTCACTCTAATAACGTTTTTATCTATTTTATGCCCAATATGCACAGTAAATTGCAAAAAAAATGAATATCCACTGGAGTTTGAAGACAGTAGCCTAGTTGAAATATTGATCTCCCAACTTCATCATCTTGTGCAGATGCCTGATGTATTTTCCCTTGCTCGTTCAACATTCCAAAGTGGGTTATCTGAATGCAACAGAAGGTGACTACTCACCTCTCAGTACAGGATTTATGTTTATCAGTGGTTATGGATATGTAGGTTTACAATCTGCAGCAGCTGGGGTACAAGGGCAGCAAGGAACAGGAGTATGGTGTGTGTCTTCAAGTATTGCTCACTGATCTTGCTCTCCTCTAGGCAACACAAAGAAAACTAGAAGATCACTCATGAGGAAAATTTCCCTTTTAGGTTTGAATTCGTAAGAACGGAGATTATACAGGAGCAGGAAATGAATTCTCCAGTGGAGCTGCAGGGCTGAACAGCGCTGGGCAGAACTCAGCCCAGAATGCAAATCTTACTTTCCATTGTAACATGACCTGGAAGGGTGGGAAAGTAGGACATCACACCACAGTCTGTAGTTCTCTCACCTCTGCCCCACATGAGGTTTAGCATACATACATTTTTTTAACATCTAACCAATTCTGCTACCATAGCAAGAAGGCTCGGGTATACTGAAATATTTGTGCATTATTTGTTCAGTTTCAAACATTCACGATATATTGTTTGAGGTATGGTACCTAGCCATGGTGCCAACAAAATTGTGGAAGGTAACTAAGCCATTCTAATTTTGTTCCACAAAACAAGAATAATAAAATAAGTTTTTACAGACAGCTGTAAGAATAAGAGGGCTTCATTGTTCCTACTAACTCACAGTGCACTTAACTCCTTAAAAGGAACTGACAGAACACTGCGAGTGATAGAGAGGTGACTTTCATCTTGACAAGAAACATCTCCATACACAGACTGTCAAAAACTAATAAGAAGAATAAAATAAAAGAACTGGAACATGACTGATCTTTGAGAGGGGGAGGGGGCCATCTTCACTTGAAAGAAATATTTTCTATCTTGACTTACATCCTGCCCAGTTTCTCTTCAGAATAAAAATCACTGAAAAAGGGATATACATTAATTGCCAAATACCCTACCCCTCCATGAGAGGTACTGCACTGTGTGCCTAACACCACATGGTTGTGAGCTGTTGAACACAATGATTCAGAAGGTGACAAGTGTCACCCATGTGTCTTTACAGGCCAAGCCATAAGCCTAAACCAACTTCAGCTTGATACCAGAAATATGCCAGGTGAAGGCTGTAATAACACTGCTGTGCTCAACATTGCTTGAATGAATCAGGATGAGATACTTTTGTCCCCAACTCAGAACATCCATATAACACGGCTCAAACAAATCCTCATTCTTATCTGTTAGGAACCCACAGAACAGGAAGGTTACAGGCCTTGTCACATAGGAAATAGGGGGCGGACCTCAATTTTGAAACCAGATTCTCAAATCCCACTCTTTTCATCCTGTGACTACAGTCCCCCTTCTTGGCCTGCAATTCAGCAATACATAAATTTAAAAAATAAAAGAAAGATATTAATCAGTCGTGAAGGCACTGAGGAAATAAGATACTCCATCTGGTCTACAGCAAAGCCAATCAGTAGAATTAAATCAACTAAAATATAGAACTTTTAGCTATTTAATCTGAGGGAGGTAAGTGTGTCAAGAAAACAGAGTTCTTTTACGCAGAGCTAGGGCATTTTTGCTCTAACATCAGAATTCCATCTTAATAACTTGAAGTGTGATTTACACCTGGATTTCCTTGTTTCAATTTTACTGTCTACATGAGGCAATACTGAGTGCTGCATCCTGGGAAGATGTTAAGCAAGGACCGCCAGTGTGCTATTTTTATTTTCAGAGTAGTTTTGTTACATTCACACATTATATCTCTGGATGAGTCCAATCTAATTTTAAATCTATTGGACTGCTGTAGGATCTGAAAAAGCTGATTCTGTAGGATTTGAAAGTGAGTCTTTGAACTGAGATCTCAAGAGATAAATGGCAAATACATTAACTTTGCCACCTCATTTTCTTTAGCTTACAACTTAATCGTATTTTTCATAGACCTCAGCAATCATGTCTTAATTAGGTCCCTTTGTCTGATTTGATAATTTGTTTTGCATCTTTCTTACCTTAGCCCACTGCTCCACAGAGCTAAGCAGATAATATTATGATCTGATACTTATTTCTAACATTTGCTTTAGCTGAATAAGGTTCAACAGCAACTTTGACTTCCCTAAGGTAAAGAACAGATTTACCAAAATTACATCTACATATTGGCAGCCAGTACTAAAATAACCCCCTATCTATTCCATGCATGTAAGACAAATGTGAAAAGGGATTTTAGCTCAAGATAACTGTCTAGACTACCCAGTCTTACAGATAGTTGCTGTTTCTCCTAAGTGATCCCACATAGGAGGCCAGCAGGTGACACATTTCAAATCATATGAAATTACAAGTTAGCAAGCAGTCTCTCCCTGTGGGCTCAAATACTACTTCTTAAAGGCTCAGAATAGGACAGACTGGAGGGGAATATTATACTCTCTGAAAGGGAATTTCTTTTGTTCAGTTCTGATGACATCTGTGATCTTTTCTCCCCTCAAAATATCCTCCGAATATTTATAATTGAGGATATACTTATTAAATCTGCAGCCTCTTTTCTGTAGCACCATATTTAATATGTACTTCAACTCTGAAAAGAACCAACAACTGCATGAAAAGCCCCTTGCATTTATTGGAAATATTCTGATCCTTAATTGCCTAAAATTTTCACTTTCTTACATACACGTACTACAGGTTTCAACAATGTCCTAGTCACTAAAATAATCTGTGCATTGTTTTCAAAACCTGTTTGATTTAAACCATGTTCAAAATCTCAAATCTAGGTGCTTTTTTTGTAGTGTTGATAATCTCCCAAATTTACTACCTTTGTGATTCTAATTTAATTTCAAGCAACATTTTTTGCATCAGGTTCTATTCCTTTACACTACCTGTTTTTCAAGTCTCTTTTGTCCCTGATAAACTACATTCTGGAAAAATCCTTCAAGATTATAGTAATATTTTAGATTTCACATAATAGAACACAATTTTTGTTTCAAGTAAAGTGTGATTTTGTCTCGATCAGCAGCCGGTAGCCAATTAGACTGAAGTACACTTTACAATAAAATGTGCAAAATTATTGGGGAAAAATGTACAACCAAGAGAACCTCAACAGTGGGTAAAAAATATAATTGATGCATCCTTCAGTCTGCAGCTTTGATTATTATTTATTATTACAAACTCTTCAAAACAGGCTGATTTGATGTCAACATGTTATTTTAGGAAGTGCACAGTTGAAGAAAGCATTATTTGCATGGATTGATTCATAAAATATGTTTACTGAGAAGAGATGTGCACTTTTATTTGAAATGGTTCTGAATAATAAAGTCAAGAAAATCTTCAAGCATTATAGTTGAAAAGAATATCTAAGTTTTTAAATAAGCATCAATTAAGAGAATAGTTTTTGTACAAAGCCAGAATCCTTCCTTTTTTTTTTTTTCTTTTTATGCATTCTGTCTATCTGAACTTAAGAAAAAGAGTTACAGCAAATCCCAGGTCAATTTTATCCTATGTCACCCACTGAATTTGGAAACTCCTCTTGAATAGCAAGGATCAGTCTTATCTCCTTGCATTGACCTCCTTTCTAAACAGAATACCACCATGCTTTGATGTGACACATGGAATGAGAAGAAAGTAATAATGAAAATCAATGAGCCTAAATATTCTCTTTTTGCAATTCACCTGTCGTTCACAAAGGTTATGTGTGCGTCCAAGAAAGAGAGGATTTTAAATGCATCTGCACCTTTTTCGTTTCATATTATTTGTAGCCCTGTACTGCAGTATTAAAAAAAAGCCACCTGAGAGAAATGGCAACATGTATACATGTGTGTATACATACACATACCATTTTTTAAAAAACTTTCACAGTTATTACATTATAAAGACCAGGGTCAAACATCATCTTCACTCTTACTGCATTGCTACTGTTACTCAATGTTTACAAAAATCCTTTTATTGGAATGTTTTAAAATTAATTTATAAGAATAATTACTATTAAAATCTATGCCCCTACAAACCTATCCCTGTCCGGATGACTCAAAAGAAATCAGACATTAAAAAACCCAAACCCAACAACAGATCAAGCCCACAAGGGGCGGCCACCACGAAACATAGACCCAAATCATAACAAAGTAGGTGAAGGTGGTGCTAAATCCAGGTTGAAATAGCAGCAAAGGCTGTCAGGTAAAGCAGTGAATCAGGATGATTCACACTAACTTGCACAAACTCTTGTCATGTGAGCCCTCATCTTATGCTTTAAAACTTAGCTCTTCTTTCCAGTGATCATACCTCAAAACTATTCTCGCTCTTTCGTTACACTGATTTTTTTTTTTTATTTAAAGTAAATGAGCAGCTGTCTTCCCAGGCATTGTTTTTTGTTCTAGTTTTAAATAAATGACTGTGCAACAAACCTAATTTCTTCCGCTGAAAATCACTACACACAAAAATCATCCCAAATTAGTTAAGAAAAACTGTTCAGATGCAGTAGTGGGCAGGATGAGATAGACTGCTAAATTCAGCTGTTAGTCCTCTGTTTGGTATAAAAAACAGTAATGTCTTCCTATTCCTAACTTATCAGTGAAAAAATGGAATATTATTACTTTAAAGTTTCTTCTCATAAGAACCCAACTTTCTTGTGTTTTTGTTACCTTTTTCGAACTTTGATTGGCTTTATTTTATGCAAAGGAAATTCTGGGTTTTGTCTCTAGATGAAAAAAATGTTAGTTTTAGACTAAAAAATTGTTAATTTTGGTACAGATGCAGACCCTGAAAAGTTCAGCCTGCTTCATAAAACAGAGAAAACATTTTGCAAATCAGTATAACATCAGAAAATGACACTGTCTGACTGAAGAGTTTTAGCACAATATCAGGCTGCTGTTTTCTCTGATGGTATGTAGGGGGTCCTATTTGCTGACACAGGGGTTGGAGCGAGCCATAGCAGAGCCAGGATCTCTGTTACTATGCAGATCCACAGTGATTTACACTTTGACAGACAGGCAAAACCACAGAGGAAGGTGCCTGTATCTTGGAGACTATAGCCAAGCTGCTCCGTGGCCTGTGCAAGGGATGGTTTATTCCTTCCACTGCTCCCTGCAGAGTTCCTCCACATCAAGCCTCCATGCTTGGACTAGGCGTGGAGGAAAGGATTTGCCCCTGAATGCTTTCACAACTTTATTTAGAGCATTACGAATCACTACTGTTCACCAGAGAAGCTGCAACAATTTGCATTCTGGGCAAGCCCACCAGCATCTACTTCCCTCCACCCGGGCTCCTGAAATGACCAGCAAGACAAATCCAGAGAGTTGTGCTAGGTATCCCTTAATTTAACAACAGTTTAAGAAAAAACAAAACCAGCAGACATTCAAGTGCTGTGTTTTCCATCCATTCGGATCTCAAGCTGCAGAATGAAAGCCCAGAACTCATAGTCTCACTGGATATTGCAGAACTTGTGCTCCCAGAAGTTGGCAGGCAATAAGCGTAGCACGCCCTTGCTCACCGACAACAGGAGACAACCACATAGTATTGCCTGCTTTTTGAGATCCCTGTGCTGGAGGCACAAGGTAGCTGATGTATATCTGGCAACTGCAGCATAGGCACGCTAAGTATTTAAAACAAAACACTTCTCCCAGTGTTTAACACTTACTGTAAAAAGAAAACTGTATTTCTGACCACCACCCCTTTTATTTTCCCAATAAAACTTTCCTAATACCAAAATGCAAGACTGGAACATATTAACTTCAAAGACACATAATGGCAAATGTTCCTTGATCTTGAATTCCGTGAAATTTCAGGTCATTGCAGGGAAGCCAACAACCAGTTTAGTTAAATGCTTAATGACATAAAAATAGTGATAGATTGCATAAAAATGTCTCCTAGGGATTACAAAAATGAGGACTCACAGAAGTTATTCAGTATTCCCAACTAAACAGAAGAAACATTTGGCTACAAAGCTAAATTCCTGTCAACTAGACAGGAAACAGTGAAATCTATATGTTTTCAGAAAGAAAAAGAAGTTACTCCTAAAATAAGTTGAGAAATAAGGTTTAATTCATCCACTGACTTGAAAAATATATTCGAGGTGGATATTAAATAGAAAATAATGCAATTACTTTAAGAAATGCAAACAGCACAGAACTATACATCCTGCTATAACTACAAAAATATTTAACTTCGCCCCTCAATTAAAAGCAAAAGTACTCCAGGACCTTCGAAACAATTCACATTTCAAGCAACGAGAGACCACCGGCATTTCTGCAGGTGTGTGTCGTTTGCCTGGCAGGGAGATAAAAGAAGGGGAGGGGAGTGCACTGTGTTGAGACAATAAACAAATTTAAATTGCCGTAAATAAGGGGGGTTTGTCTTTGGTTTGGGCAGAGCGGGTGTGTGCCTGCAGGTTCCCCAGCACAAGACAGATGGCACTGCAACCAAGCTGGAGCGCCGGCCGGCTCCATCCCTCCGGGTCTAACTCCTATTATCCACTTGTAAATTAACCTGTCAATTTATCAATCAACACCATCTTGATTCTCCCCTGTTCCACTGCCCAGCATCGCGGTGAATTTGCCTCGTAAATAACTGGGAGCCCCTTGTTTGTTAGTATTGTGAATGAGTTTATTATCACTTTGATGACTGCTATGAATCACAAATGCTGCCGAGAGCCTGATAAGGGGGGGGTGGGGGGTGGAGGGGGGGGAAGTACATGCACACATTAACACAGTTGAAACTATTTGGGAGATAACACAGATCGAGCTATGGTGATAGCAAATCATTTCAAACAGGGGGGAAATGGCTAAAAATTGTAGGGTTTGTATTGGATAAAACACTTAAATACAAAATAAAGGGGAATAGTGTGTTGAAAACTCAGAGGTATCTCCACTGCAATGTTGCTGGGGTACTTCAACCTATTCCTAGAATTTCTCATGCACTGTTTATTTTATGCCCTAATTGCAAACTTCAGAAGGGAAGAAATATCCTTTGAGATGCAACAAGTATTTTATTTATTTATTTTTGCCTGTTTAACTCTACACGTATATGCAAGAGATTTACGTTGTGAAAAAGCTGAAGGAATTCATATAAAAATAAAAGATACTTTTAGAAGAAAGTCAAAGTGAAGCAGAATTTGAATAGGATCTTATTTATGACTTGATAAAATTGCTAAATTAATAACATTCAAATGTTTTTGTTATACAAGTTTCTTCTGATGAAAGCCTTAATGTTTGCTCGAGTGTCTTAGCTTTACTTAGATTCAAAAAACGCAACAAATTAGCATTGCTTGCCTCTTTTTAGTTAGCATTAAATCATATTTAATATTCTATAAAAAATAATAATATAGAAAATACAACAGAAGACCTTTAAGAAATTAGGATTCTGTGGCATGTTTGCTCTTTGAAGCCATTAGGAAACATAACTAAAATCTAAATGAATTATAAACTGCATGTTAAAAAAAGCAAATGTGAGGTTATTTTTAAATACAATCACTCTTTTGCCAGGTGTAAAAAACAGCCTACATTTGGCTGGAATACATTTGAAATCTTAAAATACACAGAACTTTATTTAGAAAGTATAAACAATATAATGAAAGAGGTTAAGTCTTTTATACATTTTATCATGGCAAGTTTTGAGATTAAATGGAAGTAAAAAGTAAAGTTGGGTTTTAAAATCTGAATAGAGGCTTACACATAGAATTAGAAAGTCGTGGGTCTTATAAAGCAGCCAGCACACTTACATTCCTATCCTTTACCCTGCTGGTATCATTTTTGGTACATTTACTCCTAATCACTGTTGTCCACATCCTAATTCTTAAAATCCTTCCAAAAATTTAGCAGAAGCCACCACTAAAATTTTAATGCTTTCTAATTTTAAAAAAAAAGAATCTACCCAGCTGAATTCCTGTAGAAAATATTATCTAAATTCCAAATTACTTTAGAAAATTCAGAGTGACAAACATCAGTTATTTTGTTAGATCTGTTTTGCTACTGTCTTTCAAATGCTGGCTTAAATATGGACCAAATTCTGACCTCAGACCTTACATAAGTTAAAAATCCTTAAAGAATCTGAGTTGTACATGTATTTTAAAACTGAACAACCTAGTTCAAACCAAGGTGTGCATGCAAAACTACAGCCTGTGAATTGTAATGCCTGGGGTAGAACAAGACTTAAAAAGATAAAGCAGAATAAAATTTATACAAATATTTTCTAGGGCTTTATACAGCCTTACTAAAAAAATCTAAAAAAACAGTTTATGGAACAAATGGCAAGCAACACACCTGCCCACAGAGAAACAGTTGTCATACAGCAAAATCTCTGGCACAATTAAAGCAGAGGAACAGGGTGTATACTCAACATTGTTATGCCCAGTATATCATTGGTGGAAAAGTAATGGAAAATGAAATTATTTGTTAGAATGCAATTTAGGGAATCTGATAGGTTGTCCATTTTATTCAATTTATAATTAAGATAGTGTTTAAATTTGAAATGAATTCTATATATGCATGTTCAATAGGCTATAGCACAACAATAAGAATGGAATCACATCTCATTTTATCATAAACTGTGTAATAAGCGATAAGGTAAAAACTAGGGCTAAAATCCTTCCAGCAAAAATGAAAGAGAGCGACCTCAATTGCCCTAATTCATTCTGCTTTTTTTTTTTTAAACTCTTCATTTTCCCTCTGTTCACATTATTAGCTTACACATGAGTGCATTATTAGAAAATAACAAAGCCAAACAGGGAAACTTGGAAGAAGCAGGAGATAGGATCCCCTCTACAGCTGAAAGGTATTCTCATTTCATTTGTTAGGAGTTGCAAAAATAGTTTTATTGCCAGGGAAGGACAATGACCTCTCTCTTTCAACAAGCTTGGTGGTTGGTCTTTTGATGGAAAAAACTAGGGGATACAACATCTGGTAATTTGTGTTACTGAGCTTAGCTGAGGTCTTAACGATGTAAGCAGATTATTCCTGAAGAAGAACAAAAAAAATTCCGGAAAACTCAATGAACTATTTAAAGTTATTAGCTGGTGCATTCTGGCACTTCAACACTCTTTTCAGATTCCTTTTCTTTTTAGACATTTGCCTTCTGATCAGATTGTTCTAAAAAAGAGCTCTACCACCTTCCAACCCCACCACGCTTTTCTGGTGGTCCACGCATGTTCTGTCATGCATGCCAAGTCTCCCTTTTTTTCTCTCCACTGCAAGGAAGATGATTATTTTTTCTGATTAAATTTTCCCCTGCAGAACATTAAGAGCTCATACGACCCCTCCTGAGCTGCTGCATAGGTCAGGAAGGCTGAACAACACAGATAGCAGCAGTCAAGCTCAGATTAAATAAAATAGGAAGAAAATTTGATGGGTGGAGAATGAAGGAAAAGATAAGTTATGTGTACTCTTGATCAGGAATTTCATGCTGAAAACAAATATTCCAAGAAAAACATCCTCTATTCCTTCTTGACAGTCTTCCCCCTGCTTTAACTAGCTTTGCACAATTTTAGCTTATTCCTCTACTCCCTGCAGTTCTTCCAAACATTTTAATTGCCAGTAGTGCAGCAATTTAAAGTATGTACTGAGTCGCACTGTTCTTTCAATTGGCAATAATCTCATATTTGATAGCATACACACACAAGGCAACAGTCTGAGTTTAAATTACCAAGTTATCGTTTGCTACCCAGAAAACCAAAGTCATATTTTTGGATGGAGCAAATGGCTAAGCTTATAATAGAAATGACATCTATTAGATGCAAAAATAAGCAAAATCGCAGGCTAAGTTTAAGATGAAATCTAATGATGGATAGGACACTGTCTCATCATTTGTTTTGCTGGGTTTTTTTTCATGTACATTTTATAAATTTTAGTAGAAAAATTCTGAGTTTTAAAGATTAAAAGAGAATTACAGCAAACAGACAAACTTCAACCAAAAATCGGGAAGTTTTCTATATTACAGTAATCCCTATGCTGCAGACTTGAAATGTGAAAAGCAATGCAGTCCAATAAAACCCTCTCCTCGTGAGCATCCTTTGGCCTTTTTCAATTGTTAGCTGTTGTACCTTTCAAATTTATATTGCAACAGACTTGTAAGAACTTTCCAACAGACTTTTCTAGAAATACAGAGTCTTGGACAACTGTGATCTGGAGCACTTGCAGTTGTTGGTATCAGCTACCATGAGTTAACGGACACCTGAACACTTCATTTACATTCATCTAGAGTTGACCATAGTGTGACTAGGAAGCACTAGGGAGTATTCTAGGGCAAAAGTTCCCATCAGAGACTTTCAAGACACTGGCCCTCATGAAAACTGGAGGATTTTATTGTATATATGGAAATTAATACTTAGAACTTCAGAATTTGACTTGGAACAGAAGTTATAGCCTGGTGTCAACTGCAGTAAATCAATCAATACAACTTCAATATCTGAAATCTTTGGTTTTCCTCTTTTTTAATTATTTTTTTTAATTATATTCTAAATTAAAATTTTTTAAGTAATGCAAACTTCTCCAAGCAAGCTCTTTATAGCAGGCATTTGCCATTCTCACTGGAGAGCACTGTAAAAATCCATTTAACTCCAGGATGTAGAAATAGGTTCCATTTCCTTCCTTTTTTGTATACAAAAATAAATTCTTTGATTCCATAAAAACCATATATGATTCCTATCATGACATTTTTTCTGGCAAAACAATTAGCCCAAAACACAGGTCTTTAATCTGAAAAGTGGTTTGGTTTTTTTAATTAACACCTTAACTTCATGCTGTGCCGTAAGCCTTTGGTCCACATCCCAGCAACAGTGCAGCATACACAGCTGCCCTGTGATATCATGATACGCTGACCTAAATATATGATTTTTCTAACTTTGGCCCTAAGCAGGAGGCATATCAATGAAACAAAGCTTTATATTCATGCGAGTATGTCAGATGTATTGTTTATGTCAATGAATTAGTATTTTCTGTTTACATTATAGGTACTGAGGTCTTCGAACACAACACAATTTGTAACGTGTTTCGGGTATCCTGTGTAACTGAGGCTCTGAAGGACACAGAAGTCTTGTGTCTTTCAAAGTTTTGCTGTACATGCAGCTTTATGGCTTTCACCTTTTGAGAACTTTCATATCTACCACTTGGATAAAATCAGTGAGTACCACCTTTCCTTGCACTGAGAAGTAACACAAGGGAACTGCTGGAATTTCAAAGTCTGATGCTTACTGACAAGATTTGATGCCTGTTTTCTTTAAGAGAGAGATAAGACAAATCAAAATACACAATACACTGTAAACATTGTATACAGCATGTGCTTAATTTCAAGAGCCAACTCAAGTAGAAGAGAATCTAAGAGTTGCAAAGACAGATATAGCACACTGTCATCACCCACTGCCTCTTAGTAAAGTGAATCCTGCTTTTCTAACACTTACTACTTTGCAAGAGTGATTTATTCCTCATTGTTTACTTTTCAGAAGCAAAGGATCCAAAAGTGCTGAATATTTTAATACATGACAAAAAGTCGTTGCTCATGAAGATTCAAAGCATGGAGGTGCTACAAGCAGTATATCTGTACACTAAAGTTTTTCTCTTCCCACACAGAGCAAAAGTCTCAAACCTTTATTATCACACAGCATCATATTGAACAAAATCAGCATACTGTTATGCCTTTATTGCCAACCTAAAGAGAAATGTAGCCCTGTAGTTTCTGTCCAAGGATAAGAACACTGGAAGATCTCAGAGGAAGCACAACAGATGTGGGTTTGGAATCAGGGATACAGAAGAAAAGCTCTTAGACTTAGTGGAACAATGCAGAGCAGTCTTAGAGGAAAGGTAGCCCTCAGGTAGCTGCTTATTCCCTTAATCTTAGAAGCACTTGTTATGTTAAATCAAAAACTATTGGAGACCCTGTTTTGGCATCGGAGACTACAACCAATCCATCTGCCTCTGTGCAGATATTGAACTACCTAGGGGATTTTCTTTGGTTAGATTGTATAATATTATTGTAGAGCAGCTTTCTTTTACAACATGGCACAAAAATGACGAGCCTTGTGGATGTGATCAGACTTGAAGTATTAAAGCCAAATTTTGCATTGATTTACACTCTGGGCAATACTCTGAAAGAACAAAGAGGATTTCAAAAGGTTGTCAAGTATACATGTAGACCACTTTCTTCTTTGTAAATAAAACTAGTGGAAGTAGAGAACAAAAAATTACGCTTTGTGGTTGGAAAACTCTCTGGCAGAATAAGTTTTTTTATGGCTAAGGTCTTATGGGGGTGGCCAAAAAGAAACATCTTCAAGATGCACATGTGGTCATAGCAGCTTCAAAAGTGGGTGCTCGTACTCACTCTGCACTTGCAGACACAGTATGTTTACATATGACCACGCTTATTTTTCTAGGGAAACCTAAGCTTTCAGAATTCACATTTACATGTGAAGCTGCCAGCTTTCGTAGCTGATGTAGATGCACCAGGAGAAGACAAAGTATCACCTACAGAATTTGACCTAGGTCTGATACATGTGCACGCTGCAAATACGCACAAAAAGCACAAATCAACAAGTCTGCACCTTGGAACAAGACGTGCTGTTTCTTTCATTGCCGAGCCCCTGCTAGAGTGGGACAGAAAATAACAGTCTGTATCACAACAATGGAACGCCAGTAGAGACCCATAGGGGAGGCTGAGAATGGATCTGCGACGTAACAAGATGTCAGGGCATTTCATGTTTTTCCATGCACAGAAACATCTTCCTACTCACGTACTTCCATTTATTATTTTATCAGGGCAAAGTAGTACTCAACAAGAAGCCCCAAAACTTAACAACAAAAAAGCTTAGACATTTGGTACTAAACAAAAAAAAAAGCCTATATTGTGAGGTATACAGTAGGAGAGGAAACAGACAGAGGCATATCAGAAGGGAGAAAAAAGGGCTTTTAACAGGCTACTTGAAAATATGTTTCAAAGCAAACAACCCCCATAACCCCCACAAACATTCCTGCCAAGACTGATCCCACACAGGAATGCAGGAGAACTAAGGGATCAATGTGTATTTAGCCTTATGAGAATAAAGCAGTATTACCACAACTACACTTAAGGCATCTAATTGGTGTAGTAGCGATCGCTTTTGAGATGGATGAGTAGAGAGAAACTTACTTATGGTGACATTCCAAACACAAGCCTATGAAATACTTTGGAAACAGACCAACGCTATGAAAGATCCCAAATTTACTGCTGCGATATCATCATCAGGTCTTCATCATGAAACATCTATCTAAAATTGGATAGAATTTCCACCTACCCCTCCGCCCTGATCTGTTAAAAACCATGAGATGAAGTGAGTTATGTCCCATTAATCTTTCTCATAGAAGAATCGGACAGATGGGTTGGATGAAGCGGAGGTGAATGAAGAGAAGCACCTGCTATTTTCAGGGAGTTGAGGGAAATTGGTAAGAAAAAAATCACAAGTGGGCGGAGAGGGAACAGTATTGCTCTATTACTGGATACCTTCTGAAAAAATGACTGATAGGCCTTATGCATCTATGATAATATGTGCTCACATCTCCTGGTGAGGGGAAAAAAACAAACAAACATCTCAAAAAAACAAGGATGGCATTACAGGTCATGAGTCAAAGAGGCTGATGAGCTGTCAGAAAAAAATTACATAGCAGTGTGAAATATATAGGAAAATGTCTAATTGCTGCAAAGAGTATGATGAAAAGGAGTGATGAATGCGTGTTCTTGCAGCAAAGGAAGATAATACTGTCTGAGAAGTCATCGCTGCTCAAAAAAAAAAATCACATTGTGTGTCCTCTGGTTTGCACCTTGAGAATAAAAAGGGCCTTTGTAAGAGAGGTCCTGGAGAAGTTTCTCGATGAATTCTTTGTGAAACTCAGTAATTTTCTTACAAATACTAGAGGAAACTAAACACAGCTTGTTAAAAATCAACATCTTGCACATTTTTTTCTGTCATGCCACTGAACAGGGGACTTCAAACCCTTGTGCCAAATACTGAGCAACAAAACTTCCTTGAGTCCTACACTGTACCAGATGAAAGGAGCTACCAAGTTCTATGAAAAAATCAACATTGCAGATACATAGCATGTTGGAAAAGTGAAAGAAATTACTAAAGAGTCAATTGGTTTCGAGAGACATTTTTGGTGGTTCTTTAATGCAAGTGTAGCTCTTACTGACTAAACAGGACACATGCATTCATATAAATGTAGTGTGGATTGCAGCAGATGTAGGTCAGCAGACTCGATAGGTATTAATAGATATGTTTTAATAAAAGGTTCTTATTAATGAAATTTACTAATTTAGCTATTTGGTTTACTAAATGCCTTTGTATTGTAATACTCAGATGAGCAAGGGGAGTGAGGTACATTGTTTTGGTTCGTTTCTGATTAGTAAAAAACAGCCTGTCCTTAAAAATCTGGTAATAAAGCTATTGGAAGCATTTGACAAAACATGATCACACTTGAAAATAATCTCTGTAAATCCAATCAAAAAGTGAGAGTGATCAGACTTCGTAAAAGTATATTGGGAGTGTCAGGGTGTCAGGGAGGAGTGCAATAGTTCAAATTCTAAAAAGACTCTGGATACATTTTATGGCTTCACAATTTTGAGATCATTCTGCCTTGTCCCACTTCATTGATGTAAGCCTAAACTGAGTACATCTTTATAGTCATGTTTTAATAATATTCTAAAATCCATTTCTAAGAATTTACTTGTCTTTAGGAGTAACATTTTCATCAAGTTTACACTACATATATTTATGTAATGTTATTTTTCTTTAAAATCTTCAAAAAGGTGTTAATTAGAACTGGATGATTAGTTCATAATGAACAGTTTAAGCGATTAATGATATCCTTATTTTGACCTTCAAATTGACTGTATGCAAAGATCAATTTTCTTGAACTTGTTTTTCAAAAAATATTAAAATGATTTCTTCAGACCTGCAACTCTTTAGAAATCAGTTAGCTGTATTTAATAGTCTGAGTGTGAGTGATTATTCATGATTTGACACAATGTCATATGACGTAATTCCTATTCTACAACAGGTCAGGGAGATGCTTTTAGAATCAAGTTTCATACTATGCAAACAATCTTTTGAATAAACCAGTTTTGATATTTTTGCAAATATTCTCAAGCATTAACTTTAATTTCTTTCACAATAAAATGAACTAGTTCAGTGGAATATCTCCCTGATATGAATACAAAAGTGAACAGGCAGAGTTGAATATCGAGAACTTTTTAAAATCAAAGGGAAGTTTTCTGTTCAATTCCACAAAGACCAAAGCAGATCATAAAACCAACAAATTTTAAACACTCAAATAAAAAACAGGAAAAGTTTACAACGTCTGACTTGTTGTATAAAGTTATATCCATACACTTTTGGCTCAGCTCAAACACCAACCAACCCTTCCCAGTTGCTTAGTCACAAGGAAGGCACAGATAGTTTCAGAATGATTCTTCACAGTTGAGAAGGCTGGTTTTGTTTTCATTTGGGTTTTTTGTTGGTGAGAGGTGTGTTTCGGTTTTAATAATTTATTTCATTTCTATTCAAGGTGATCTCCCTTTCTCTTTTAAGTGAGTGCCTGTGTACTTTTTCCTTAATGCCTTGAAAATCATCACATCATTTTTTCTTTTTTTTTTTAATTCATGTAATGAAAAAAAATACCTGAGCAGAACAATAGTGGCAATGATACAATCTGGGGTCTGCAATTACAGATGAAGTGTGAAGATATCTTCCCCAGCCACGTTCGAAATTTGCTTACATGTCTGTCAAATACAGATGCACGTGAAAGAATATAAGGAAAACCAGCATCTTTCATGTAACAAAATAATAACAATGCAAGACAGAGGTTTTGGCATACCTTTGACTGTGGCCAGTAACTGTTAACAGCAAGCAAACCAATGAACTTGGGATTTTTAAGACTGCATTGGCCCTGCAAGAAGGACTCTTTCATTCCCCATACTTTGTCACTCGCCATAGAGCTGGCTGACATAATGGACTTTCACAACGAGCTCAGAAGCAATTGGCAATTAAGTGGTTTGAAGGGGTGCTTCTGGGCTGCCGTGAAAGGCTTCAGGTGTGAAACGCTTGTTTTCAAGAGCACTAAGCAAAATGTATAGTTGCTTTCAGGGGCCCCCTTGTCCTTCTGAAGGAAGGGGGAGAGATGGGGGAAGCAAGGACACTCAAGAGCAATTTGCTATTCAGTGCCTGAATGCTGTGTGCTTTTTCTCTCCCCCCTCCCCATCCTTGTGTGGCTGGTAAGGAGGGCAGATTGCGATGGCACAAACAGCTTTCAGCACAATGGCAGATCAAGAGAGAGGCAGGGAAAATGAGGCAGAGAGAGAATGGGAGCCTGAATGAAGTAAGGATGGTTTGATTGTTAATTGTGGGTAAATGTGTTGCAAGAGTGAAAAGGGTTCATGGACTACTTTAAAACTATACCCAAGCAATAAGTACAGAGTGTGGGGAAATAAGGAGATGTTCCTGACCCTTGTGAGAGCTATAGTAGTACATCTGGCCCACTTGAAAAGTAAATTGAGAATTGTTAAAAAGATAGGCAAATACATTTGTGTGCATTATATACTTCCATTTCTAAAGGAACCCTGACCAGCAAATGCACTGGGAAGGCATATACACAATATTCTTTTCTCCGAGGATTACTTCACCCGTAGGACAAAAACAAAATAAGGTAAAATGTGAACATGCCCTAATAGACAAACATTTAAAATATAGATTTTTTTTAAAGGTGAATAAAAATATGTTTCTATTCTAGGACAAAATATATTTGTTCTAAGGCTAGCACAAGGGTAAGGAAAACTTCAAACAGAACTAAGGGAACAATATCCTCATGAAGACTGTTTCATGTCACTTTTCCTTGTGTGACCTTTACTTCTAACATATTGATTTTTTCCTAACCCAGCCTTGCTTTGCAGAAAAAAAGGGGTATTGAGTCTTTGAGCTGCTTACATATCACTATTGTACATGCATTCTTAAAGGTGAAGGATCCCCTTTCAGAAGATGACTATCTGACTGACAATATGATTAGAATTGTCTGAGGACTTTTCATTTTAAATGTAGTGAGCCGCATATATCAGTTTGGAGGAAGGGGAGGGGATGTGAAATAGCTCAGATGGAGCTAAGTTGATGAAGTATTTGCGCAAGAGATGTGCTTAGTTATGGCCTTTTGAGTTTTGGCAAGGAAGTGAGATTGTGGAGGAAACTAGAAACATGTCTCTTGGACTCCAACAAGAAACTGCTCTTTGTCTTTCAATGTGCCAACCTCCCAAGATGTCTGCTAAAAGGTTTCTCCCTTTTTTGTCTGCAATATTTCAAACAGGCTCACGTTCTCAGTATGAGACCAGCACCAATTCAACCTAAAGAGTTCATTTATACCCTCACAAAACTTTGAGTGTTAAAAAATCATAGAAGTAGAGCTACCACCTATTTAAAGTGGAGAAAGGTTGTTCCGGATTAAAAACATTCTACCATGACAGCGCTTACTCTACAAAATGAGGGTTCATCTATCTATACCCTCCCTTAAACCACGATTCCCTTCTCACTTGTTTTTCTGTGAATCAGAAGCAACTTCAATTCATTCATTGAGTGAACCCTTGTGAAGCCAACACAAAGAGAACAAGATCACACCTCTTGTCACTCTTCCGTTTACTCATCATGAGAGAAATGTCATTTTTGCTTGCAAGAAAACACAGTAAATTCTAACAGCAGTGTAGAGAAGCCTTCATTCATGTGTGCCTGCATTGAAAATGCACACACACAAACCCTCTAAAGTTTAGGAGCAGAGCCGTCACTCAGAGACACCAATGGAAATCTTTTGAATAGTTTTAGTAGAAGCTAAGTCTTTCTGTAATTTTTTTTTTTTTGCTCACAATACCAAGTAATAGTTCTCAAAAAGTGTACACACAAGGGGCTGTGCTTAGCAACCTACACATGCAAGTGCAAGCCAAGTCACAGCACCTTTGGAACCAGGGCTTTTCAGATGCAAATAAATTCGCACTGGACTGGTTTTACCAGCTGTGGGGTTCAATGCACTCAACCCCCCACCCAGAAGTGAGAATGGCACAGAAAGCTGTAAACCAACTGGTGCTCAGCTGCAAGTGTGTTGTGCTTGCTCAGACTGTTGCATAAACAAAAGAATTTATTCACAGCGTGATGGACATGAATTTATGCATGTAACCTCTGGCTTACAGAGATGAATCTAGATCCTTTTTGGCTGTTGTTTTGTGCATCACTATTCAAACTTTAGAAACCTGAAATGTGTACAGGTAACAAGAAGAGTTAGATGGGAAAAAAATAAATATATAAGAAGGAAAAAAGTCAAAGATATAAAATATTTCATTTCAGTTAGTGTTTCATTTTGGAGAAATAATACTTGGGGAATCTTTTAAAATTCAAAGAAAGTGGGATGAAAAGCAGGAAAATAAGAGAGAATGGTTCCAACATTTCCTGCCATGGATGTAGCTGAACTGACATCTTTGAATGAAGATTTTTAATTACCTATAAAAATATGACATTTTGTTTTGGCAGAGCAGAGAGCTTTCTCCATGGAAGATAGAAGTTCATTTACAGGTAAAAACTAAAGATGCAAGTTTTTTTAAAAGTACTTGTAGGGAAAAAAAAAATGTCAAATTGACACTTGAATATCACTTACTGACTGCACTCAAATATCCAATGGATTCAACATTAATTATGACAAAGGGGAGGGGATTTAGTCCTTTGCTACTGAGTTGTGGCACGAGTAGGCCCTGGTTGCTTACAACACAACCAGGGGAAGATAACAGGGTATGCAATGAATCTTACAGTTAT
The DNA here is from genome assembly GCA_033558185.1 of Dromococcyx pavoninus. Classification (NCBI taxonomy): domain Eukaryota; kingdom Metazoa; phylum Chordata; class Aves; order Cuculiformes; family Neomorphidae; genus Dromococcyx; species Dromococcyx pavoninus. Next base: position 396,319 of record JAUMJL010000491.1, read on the forward strand.
TGCTTTGTACAACACTAAGCACATTCTAAATCACACAGAAAAGCATGTGCTGCCTGCAGCTATTTTAAAGTTAGGGCCAGATATATTGAAGCTGCACTGAGTTTCCCCTATCAGATTACACTCAAACTCCAGCAGAGTTGTCAGACTTTATACTCTCTTATTCTTCTGATTCTTACCCACCACAATATGGGCATGCTGTAGTGTCTCTCATCTAAAAACGAAAACATACACACTCTAGCCCACTCCTGTCTCTCCAGTCACTGCTTCCTCTCATTTTCATTGTACAAGCTGTTTATAGCTGCTGTCAGTTCTCCTTCCATTTTGTCCTAAACTGTTCCTAATCTAATTTCTGCCCGTTACACTCAATTGACACAGCTCCCACCGGAGTCTCTGGTGACCTCTTCTTAGTCAAAGCTCCAACCATACCCTTCTCATTATGCCAAAGTCCTTTTGACACAGTTATCCATGATGTTCTTCATTAAAGTTTGCTATTCTTTGTCAGTCATGACCTTTCATGATCTCCTCTCACCTTCTAGCTGGTCCTGACACCACTCAACTTTCTGTGAAGGTTGTGCCTTTTCTGTTGGACCCATTTTTTCTATTCCTACCCTTGTCTGTGGGTCAGTTCAGCTGAGAAATTCTATTACCGTCTTTATACTGATGACTCCTAGTTCTCCATTTACTCTAGATGTGCCTCCTGCCCAAGTTAAATCTTTTCTCAGCACAGAAATTTAGAAGCCAGCTCAAGCTCGGTGTAGCAAACAGAGCAACAGGTGTCCTCCTCGACTCTCCAAACACTACCTCTTTTTTAGTCACCATGGAGATCACCACTACCCTGCCTATTCCTCAGACCTACAATCCAGCCTTTACCTTTGAAGATGACCTTGCCCTAAGTACCTATCAAAGATACAGCTTTGTCTACTCTGACTAAAACCCGTTTCATCTTGCATTGTGATTAACGAAACATCTTTCTCCTCAGCTTTGACAAATGCAGCCATGCCCTGCTCATATCCTTTCAGAATATTTCCATAAAGATCACTTTTCCTGACCCATTGGCTTTGACCATGTCACCTCTCCCTTTACAACCCTTTTCTGATCTCGCCCACCAAACTACATCAAACATAAGCTACTTGTCTTCACTTTCAAGACCCTTCAGAGATTATACCTATGCTACCAATCATCTCTTTGTCAGGATGCTCCATCTCTAAGGAGCCAGTAACACCAGCTTCCATCACCCACTTGTTAGATTTTTTCAAAAAAGCACCTTTCCACTGTCACACATTCTGCCATTCACCCTTGGGAGAAAACATCTGTAGGAGACACCTCATTATATGTATTTAAATCCTTCTTAAATTTTACCTTTTTCCTGAGGTCTGTCAAGGGCTTGAGAACTGTTTGGCTGCTTTTGGGATAAGACCACTGCCAAACACTCTAACTGGTGTTAAGCTATTCAGAAATCCTTTTTGTATGCAGGTATCACCTTCCCTGTAAACACGTAAGTTGTAGACTCTTTGGGGTACGGATTGTGGTTTTGATTTGTGTTTGCACAGTGTGTAGCACAACAGAGTCTTGACCCTTACCATATTCTATGGCAGTAAAAAAAAAGTGGCAAATGAGATGTTAGAGAAAGGGTTAATCAGTTTACATCAATTAGTTGGTAACCAGATACCTTTCTGGGACAAATTACAAGCTAATTAGACTGTCTTAATGATGTCATGTTTCCATCTTGCACTTTATTTGTTAAGATTGTTGTAGTGCCCTGCTGAGAAAAGCATGTGGGTGGAGTTTCTTTAAAACTGATCTTCCCCCCAGTGTTGAAATTTTCGTTGTATTTTTTGTTTTGATTTATCTTGCTAAAAAAATTACACAAATAATTTTCAAATTTAGATGATTAAAAATAATTTTGTTTCCGATTAATTTTCTACTGGTTCTATCCTGAATTTTATTATTAGGCACATGGATTCTTTCAGATTATGACTACACAGCTATGTTCTGTTCCTTCTGGATCTGGAATTTTTGTTTGAGTATTTTACTTCAAGCCAAGAATAAGTTTTCATACTTGCTCCCACCATTTTCTGCAGTTATAGATCCAAAAAACTCAGCAGAAGTAAATACAATTACACACTTGAGGCCAAATAGGGTACTACTTCTGGATGGTAATTTTTTTTATGTGTATAGCTTTCTCAATCATGCTATCTAATCTAATAATTAAGAGCAATCTCTAATAGTAGTAATACAGCCATAATTAGCAATGAATTTAATAATTATCAACAGTAGTTAGCACTGAAAAATACCTTCCATGCTGAAACTTCTTTGTAAACCAAGTGTTAGTTCAAAATATGCTGGTGTCTAAGAAGAAAATCACCTGTATTTTTGTAGCTTTCATTTCTCTTTGAAAAGTATGTGGCTGTGATTTGTGTAAAACTCACTATATTTGGAGCAAAACCTGACACAGAATTCAAACATGCAAAGACACACATACCGACGAGAGAAGTTGTGTTTAAGGTTGTATTTTACTTACTCCATCAACTATCATTTGAAACAATTTTGCAGAAGAATAAATAGTTGTCTCTGTAGATCATCAATGAACCCTCACTACCAGAAATGCTAGGAATGACTCCCTCTTGGCTCCCAAAACAGCCCCAGTGACCAGACAATCAGCTGCTAAATACTTTGACATACGTTTAAAGATTATCTTATCTCTCCCTTCTAAAGAATTACTCATTGACTCAAATTATCCTACTGTTTCACCACCATCTTCTATAAGCCCAAAGCATTAGTTTAAAAGCTAACACCAAGCAGTTATTTCTACTGTTACCATTTGTGACACATACACATTGTTAGACTTGTGTAAAGAATTTACATAGTCTGTCCAAAAGTGAAAAGGGCAAGAAAAACAAAACAAAACAAATTTGTATCATCCCAGAGATTTTATAATTGGCTTCTATCAGTCATTTTTCAGAAAAATCTCATTTCATGACATTCCCAATGGTTCATTGACACACTCTTTTCTAGTCAGAACAAACGATGGGAAAAAGAAGGTTTGGGGGAAGGATTTGTATGGTTATTTGTTTTTATTTTGACTCTCAGTGGAACTCAAATATTTGTGTTAATTCTTTGGAGCCAGACTGATAAAATTAAGACAACAACAGGTACAAAAGCCAGTGTTATCACCACACTCAACCTAAATATTTAATTGTTTAAGTGATGAGCTGATATAGAGCAAAAAATAAGCATACAGCATTTACAATGCAATCCACCTTAACCACAATTTCCACAATATCATGTTAGGAATAATAAGCTAGTAAATATGTAGTGACAAATTCCTTGCCCTGAACAAACTATATCTAGGTAGAAATGGCAGACAAGAAAAAAGACAAAGGGGTGAGAAATGACTTCTCTCAATGCAGACACCAGGAAGAGAGCTTCTAATTTCACCTGTACAATGCCACAATACTTGCAGCAACTGCAATACAGTTTCAAAAGGGCTACAAAGCTGCCGCTTCGCAGCAGCATCCCATTCTTAATTAACATTTTTGGAAACACTGCAATTCAGCTGTATGGCCATTCCATCTCAATTGATAGCCGACTGGAAGTGGTTTTCACAGCTGGGTTGCCCATCCAATACCCAGGGAGGCTGCAATATCCCTAATTTTGCAGAGCTGTTTACAGCTGTAATTAATATTTCTGGAATTACTGCAAGACAGCTCAGTGACCACACTGTCTCGCTTGATAGCCAGTTGGATCCTGTGTCAGAACTGAGCTCTAAACCTGGTGCATGCACCAGGCACAAAGATCTGATGCTGCCACAAGTCACAGTTTTGACTTTTCTGCAGGTTACTTCCACAATATCACCGTTGCCTTGCAGATAATCACAAGCCTTTAAAATTAGACATTCTTAGCAATGCCTTATCCACAAAACAAATGTTTATGGAAAAATCTCATCAGTGCCCATTATACTGCAGTGTGGTGACAAGTTCCCAGCCACCCAAGTCTGGGAATTGCAAGGTTCCCGCTGACTTCGATGCGATCAGGGCTAGTTCCTGAGTAGCGTGGTGTACACACTTTGTACCTCAGCAGACTTGAGCTTTTAAAACCTCTCTTAAAAAAGGCCTTTAACTCATAAGTAGGACAGTGACAGCCCACCTTGTAAACAATTTTCTAGACATATAAAGTATGCATTATCAGATCGTTCTCAAAAGGGAGACTTGCTCTTACACAGAAAGAATACACACTCTTCAATGCATTATAAGAATTTTGACTCTGGGATCTTTCTGCTGTATCATCTTGTTGAGTAAAGGACATGAGAAATTAGAATTTTAAATCAGATACATATTTTTACATTTCTGCCAAATTCACATTTCTAAGGATTCTTCTATAACCTTTATTGGACAAACTTTAAGAAAAGAAAGAACTTTTGATTTTCAGGATGGAACATGAAGCCTACCACTGACAACACCAGATTATGCTCAAAACAGAAAGATTGTGTAGGTGCTAATGCAAGTCATATTTCAAAGCTAGTCATGTTTTTTTTTTCTGAAAGCAAATCAGAAAAAACTGTTAGATTACTTCCCACTAGATTTCTAAAGTTCAGAGACTATACACAGCAGAAGAGCTAAGTGAAACCTCATAAAAGGCAGTGAAATAGAAGTCAGCTGTGGTCCAAGTTGTGGATTTTTCATTCGATGCTTTTGTTTGTTCAGGGCTTGTTCGTTTCTCTCTGCACAACTTACACAGTATTGCGCTTGATGGTACAGATTATCCACGTGCTTAATGCTTTTCAAGGCAAATTGCATAAAAGAGGAATTTGTTCTGTGCACATTCTGCTTTATAACAAATATTCCTTTGCTTACTTTATATCTCTTGTTATATTAATCTCTCTCGCCTGGAATGAGAAAGTGCCTGCAAATGGGGTGGGGGATTGATTATTTGTTTGTTTTACTTCTAACCACCAACGAAACCAAAGACATTAAAAGTGCCCAATGAGGGGGATGAGAGAAGATCACGAAGTCAGGCCACTAAACAAAACAAAAGTGTGTGTGTATGGGGGGAGGGAGGAGATTAATCTTATTAGGATCGTATATCATGAGGTTGTCAGGTGTGAAAGCAAACGAATGGCCTCTGTTTATCTGAGCTAAACCGTGTGGTTCACCAAAAGACTCACTCCAAGCAGGTTTTTTTTTTTTACCCTTAATAAATTGGCTAAGTCGGTGCAGAATGTTGATAATGAAGTATGTGCAAGGGAGGTCTGAGCTTTTACCTTCCAGTGTTTAGATGCAACCAAGGTTTTTTTTCCCCTCCTTTTTTTATCACAGCTGATTCAGAAAGCCCTTTGGAAAGATGAAGTAGGTAGAAATCAAAATAAATGGATTCTATTAAAACCAGCAATGCATCAACTGCTTGATAAAGTGATTAATAAACAGCTTAGGATGGTGATTGATTAAACTCTTTAATCAAAGTGCTAAACTGACTTAATATGGATAGTTTCAACATGTTCAAAGTATACATTTTCTCAGCCGAGGGTTCAGAGTTGTTTATGTAACTTTTCTGAAGTGTATCCCATCGGTCTAACCTGCAGATAGCTAGGGCTGTGGAATGTGAGAGTATTATAAAGTGCCATGTATATCACTGAAAGTTTGCAAGTAAATTATTCTGATTTCACCAGACAGTATTTCTCCCACAGAATTTTATGTGTAGCGTTGGTCTACATTATCATATGACTTACAAAAGAGCACAATACAAAATAAAAATCAGCTTTTAAACTATTCTCTTGAGCACAAAAGGGCCAAAAAAAGAATCAATGTGACTTTAAATATAACAGTGGCAGAAAAGGATTACTTTTAAAGTAAACTTTGAAGGTTAACTAAACTCTCTGAAAGAGAGTTTATGTATTTACTGTAAAAGAATGTTTCATTTGTTTGAATATTTGATGTCATTTTTCAGTCAGTCTTCAGCTGGGTTCATCAGTTGAATTCACTGTTCCAGGGTCCATTCAGATACATTGGCATACATGCGCCCAGGATTAGCAGTCCTCAAACTTTTTGTCATCTGAATGAAGTAGCATATCTGCTGTCATTCAGAACTATGAAATAAAAAAAGTTTTGAAGTATGACCTAAATATATCAAAAAGCTAAAAAAAACCCTCTAAACCAAAATGCCAAAAACAACTGCAGAAAACTAAAGTCTGTCTTGTTTTTTATGGCAGCATCGGGGGAGGGAGGAATCCTGACTCACAAGATTTCAAGGCTGCCTAATGGTTTTAAACACTGAAATTTAGAAAGTTCTAAAATCCCTATACATATATATTTAGAAATGGAACTTTGGTGATTTTCCTCCTTGTTTTTTTTAGTTTTTTTTAACTAACTGGTGGCTGTTAAATATAGGGAGTAAGCTGCCTCTTAAAACTGGGTATTCCACCTAATAGAAACACATGCAAAGAGAATTATAAGAGGAAGAGCACCTGCTGTGCTTCCCTCAGTCTGAAGACTTGCTATAGCTCTGGAAGCTTGGACTGTCATCTAAATGCCTGTAGCCTTGTAAAAAGTAATAAACATTAGTATACTTTTAATGCACCATAACAATTTTTAAGCTCAAACTATCAATCATTATTACATAGAGCATTTTTCCTGCATGCATGCCAAAGTGTTTCAGGTAGCAATACAATTACCCTGTTATGAGCATATATAAAACAAACACCCCGTGTAAGACCTTGCAATAGCAAGGTGCTTCACATTCAGAATCACTGGAGGAGGGGAAATTCTGCAAGAGAAAACTAATAATGTGTAATGGTCTGGGTGAATCTGCACAGGGATTTTCAATAGTCTCGTCATTGTAAAATATATGGGACAAACAAATCACTTAAATAGCTTGGAAAGTGGCTGTGCAGTGTTTTATAAACAATCAATAAAGCTTTAAAATCAATACCTTGATGAACCACCAGCCATTGGAGGTTATTAAGTAGAGTGACTTTTCTATAAGAATATAGAATCAGAGCAGCTATTTGAGAACAGATTTAAGCCTATCTAGCTCCACCTCCTGCTTCCACCATTGAAGTAAGCCAGGTATCTACAGGAAAACACCATGCCATGCACACATCATGCACACAGTACTGTGTAATGGAGCAAGTTCTTCCATAGTGCATTGTCACCTCAGTCCTGAACTATGAAGACTTTAAGGATTTCTATAGAGTTATAAATTCTGCAAGTATTAGGTACTCACGGTTTCCCAGATTCGCTTATAGTGTTTTCATTCAGAGTGCCAAAAGTGAAAAAGTAATTAAATTTATACAGAGGCTGTTACAACTACAGGCCAATTTCTGAAGTAGTAAGAGGCAAGTGATTGTTTAATATGTAAAAATTTTAGTGAATTAAAAAGGGGATTCTCATTACCCAACAACAGCAGTAAAGAAGAAATTTACCCGTAGATGACACTAAATAAAAATAAGGATAAGATAAGGAAAGGGAATGGACACCAATACTATAGAAAACAATTCTAAAACCTAAAAGCTGAAATTCAGAAATTGTGGAATTGCATGTTATAAATCTATCAGCATCATGCAAAACATAAGAAAAGAAGCAGATAGTTTGAGAAGTATAATCAAAGGCTAAAAGCCTCTAACATGAGCAGTATTTTTTGTTTCTACAGTTTAAGTGCTTGATACCCTCTACACTCAAGCCTCTTGATATGCTGTACTTAACTGACATAAACAATTCATAGCACCACCCATGAAATGCGATTTTATAAGAGAAAAAATTATAACATATAACTAAATGCACAAATCTGTGATGTATCTGGGAGTTAGATACAGTACTCCTTGCTACTATTTTCAAAATAATTCTGTATTTCAGGTAATGTTATAATGCAATTAATATTGAGTAGCTTTAATTCTGTAATATCATTTCCTCAATGCCTACTTTTAATAAAGGCATCACCATTTGGAGTTTTCCTTCTACTTACTTCTAGAAAGTTGTATCATCTCCATTTACATGTATTGCAGGACTGATTCCTTTTAATTCCTTGTGTTATGGCACATTTTGACAAGTAGGTGATACTGAACAGAGCACATTTAAGACCTAGGGGGCCACGAACACAGGAAGATTCTTTCTCTTTGTTCTTTTATTACGCTTATTGCTACCATATCTGTCCACCTCCAGTTCCTCAGTGTGGAATTTATAGATACATGCACCCATATATCTGCAAAATTCCTTTTCATTGAATAAGGAGAAGGAGTTGGAGATACAGCAGCAGAAAGAGATTATGGTCATTCTCAGTCCCCGCGAGATTCCCCAGAAACTTTTTATGAGTGCAGACTTGGGACCAGATTTACAAATGACAGCGCCGTGAACCTAGGTTAAGTCTGAATACTGTCAATTAACATAACAATATGAAAACAACTGCTTAACTAGGAGTAATTTAATCAAACATCCTCAATTTCTGTCATTTTATGCAATTGATCGTTTTCCCATGTACAACTTCTGGGACTAATGAATATGTTGGGCAAAAATTGTAAGCGTTGCTGTAGTACAAGAACGCAATTGGTTCAGCAATATTTACAATGCCATTCAAAACAGAAAGCACCAGACAGAGTCAACTTTTCCTGCAGCCTTCTGCAACACCAAAGTATTTGGATTCATGTAGAACTTCCAAGAAAAATGCCTCCAGCGTCAGCTACAGCACCTTGCAGCTGGCCATAACAGTTATGAGGGTCATAACTTTTTTGCTCTACAGTTAAGGCACGAGAGCTGAGAGATTTAATCTTAGATTCATATGGGTTTGTACACAGAAAAGTCTTCTCTCAGTATAGCGTCCTACAGTAACAAAGCTAAGCACTTTCTATGTTCTTCCTGGCTGCTGCCGCGAGAGTAATGAAAGTCATATTTCAGCCTCCAACTTAAGCAAAATACAATATTTAGGAAGTAATCCTAAATACAATATTTAGGACAAGAGCCACAAAGATCAGAAGGAACCCATCCACCTCACAAACTTTGAATACACTAGAAAGAGTTCATATCGTCTCTGACTCTCTTGAAACTCAGCCCTCAGCATCTTCAATTTTGTGGCACACTTGAAAATTTTATTTACGACAGATTTCAGACAAACATTTTCATCAGTCCACTTCTGTCTACATGTTCAAAGTTCTATCAAATCAGATTTTGTTTGATGTTAGGTGAAAAAGTTGAGATTTACCCTTTCACTTTTTAGAAAGGTGAATCTCAGTTTAGACACCTAGGACTCTGTTCAGGCAACAGTAAAGAAAGGAAGCATTCACTTTCTGTCATCCCTAAACCACCCAGCACATCAAAGTTCAAAGGAGTCTAGACCATTGCTTTTCCTTTAAAGGACAATTAATGATTCCAACACAACCAAACTATGAATTCCCCTTTGTACATATATTGTATAGAAGAAAGATGGGAAAACCCTATTTTTTAATGGGAAACAATATTTCTCTATGTATACATTCAGGGCTAACAAGCAACGCCATCTGCAAGGCTGGAATATTTTCACACTCTTTTCTATTACACAAAACAATAAACCCTCTCCAGCTGATTTCTCTCATTGTAGAATGCAAATTGCCTATAAAAGACCTCAGGGTGTGAGAAGACACTTATCAAATAGATATTACACATGCTCTCTTACCAACTATGCTATCAACTAACCAATTTTAAATATATTAAGGATAAAAAGGTACCAACAAACACGCTTTCTGTGGTTATAATAATCACAATCTGAAGCACCTCTGCTTGTCAAGCCACTGCTTATGATACCCATCTTTCTCACTTTAGGTCTAAAATAGCATACGCTTCATACTAGGTGCAGAAGTAAGTTTTCATTAAAAGAGCTTAAACCAAAATTAACTAATTTTTAACATGTAAAAAGGGAGTCCTTTCACCTTGAATGTAACAGATGTTATAGTAGAACTTTAACTTACATAATAAACTTTTCTATAAAAGCAAACATACCATTAAAGAAATGGAGTTCATTAACATCTTGATGCAGAGCCCTCTTTCCAAAAACTACATTCATTGCTCCTGAGTGATGCACCCATGAAATAACTGATCTCTTTGAAGGAACTCATGAATTCAATTGCAAGACTCCTAGGTCTTCAAGCAATTCTGGAAATCAGGTGTGGATCTTTAAAAAATGAGGTCTTAATGAAGTAACAGACTTAGCAGAACAAACCAGATCAGTGTCATCAGCCTAAACTGCTCAAGCACAATCAGTCACCCATTTCAGTAGTATCTATTAGTTTTATTTCAATTAGTTTGCTTTTAAGGCACAACAGTTAAAAGTCACAGAAAAGACTAACCGTGGAGTTCTCCACAACCTGAAATTCTCCCTTGTTCTTACAGGGAAGCAATTAAGATCCAATCATTTTTAATGCATCATAAATAATCTTCACACTTGCTGTTAAGTTAATTAATATAATCAGTAATGCCAAACACATCAAAATGAAACTTATTTTGCAAACATGCAAAATGTTCTGCCTCATTGCCTCTCTATCAAAATTAAATGTCATTTTGCTAACAACTTTTGCAAAGTTTTAATTTCCATTCCTTTTGATCACAAATCTTACCAAAAAATTGATGCAACTAATCCAAAGTATAGTAGTTTGTTTCTAACAGAGTGCAAGTGTCATACGAGCACTACTTGTGCACTTAACAGCCTGACGCTGCAAAAAGTTCTGGGGTCAAGTTACTTAGGTCCTGAAGTGTTCCGTATGAAAGTATTGGATATTATTCACTGACCTTCACTGAATTGCTAGAAATTGCTTTTGTCTGCAACGAAAGTAGAGTGGATGGCTAAATTTTTCATTACTATAAATTCAAGTGGAAAAAAAAAAAGAAAATAATCATCTATAAGAACTACAAGGAAAAAAAACCCTATAACAGAGAAGTGAATTTTCACTTTTGGGAAAGTTCATAACTATTTTGATGACCATGGACCTGCACTCAGCTTTCTCATTCCATGCACAGAGTTCACACATTCATATGATAATTGCTCAAAACCAAAAGATACAGAGAATAATTGTAGGGTTTATTTTGTGGTCCTGTACACCCTGGGAAATCCAAGCGTGGAGAGGTTCACAGGCTTAGAGGCGCCGCTGGGATGCTGTCGACTAGACACAGGGGTACAGTGACCCTATATGTGCCTGACACATTGCCCACATTTTGGGGTCTGGTCTGGCCTCTTCCAAACCCTCCACAAAATGGGTTATGTTCCCTCTACCTGGAAAGCTGCCTGGAAGTTTGTCTGCAGAGTTTTATGCCTACCAGCAGAGAGCTGAATTTCTACAAATGCTGCATTATTCACTGGCAGTTTTTCTGCATTACATCAGTGTCTAACATGCATATGAAATGTCATTAAATGATATTCAGGATCCTGCCAAAGGGATAAAATAAGAATCACCTAACATTTTAGTGCTGTTGCCACTCATTAGGGGATGGAGAAATCATGGGGCAGATATTCTATGCACTGTTATTACAGTGAGCCTTGTAGGAAACTTCCTCTGGCCTGACCCTCATTTCATTGATAGAAAATTACTGGCAAATCAAGTATGATAGTGAAGTAAGAAAGTTACAAGAGAGTGGCAACCCATGTTTCTCCAGAGGCTACCAGCTAACACAGTTTGGGCTGTTCAAGTCATTAAAATAATTAGTAAAAGCATTATAAATAACATATTGAGCACTGTTTAAGTTTCCCTTTTTGTGGAATATCTGTGTACATATCACAAGTCTTAACAATTTACTCTAACTACAGATCTTCTAGTGAATTTGATACACATTTGTTGTTCCTCAAAGCATCCGTGGCAGGTACTGAGCAATAAACACTTTGTAGCTGAACTGAGATATTTATTCTTAAGTCGCAAGTCTTTGTTTCTGTGAACATGAACCTAAATCTCTCTCCTTCAAAGCAAATAAAGTTTCTTTTCGGAGCTTTTAACACTGTTGTCCACTCCCAGTGCATCTAATATAAAGCCAACAACAGTATTTCCAGTGGCCTTCATGAATTCAAGATTCTGTGTTTCAAAAGGAAATAAAGAGTCACTTCTTGTACAGTATTTTTAGATCTATTAATTCACTCTTGCCCACAAATAAAAATCCAGAGTGATACACAAAAGCAGAGCCCCAAGTGATTTGAATAGTTGTAAAGTTCTACATCATAAATTTATTCGTCATCAATGAATTCTGCATCTTTCTAAAAGGATTAAAAAATTTTTAAAAATTACTGCTCGTGGCCATTTCTTTGAACTCTACTTATGTAAATGTTCAAGAATCAGGACCAAAGGGAAATGAACAGATCTAATCAAAACCTCAATTGCTTCTAATTTACAAGCAAGTTTATCTCTATTTAAACAAGACCCATGTCTCAATTCTTCAGTGACCTCCCCAGAACGACAAAGAGATTCATCCAGGTTTGAGCTTTTAGAGAAATCAAGACTAAATAAGTGCTGAATTTAACAGCAATGTTGGACTTGAATTAATTATTTTTATTATTAAACATCACAAAATCCAAGTTATCTGAGCAAAACCACCCAATTAAAATAAACCCAAATTATAGTACTTCCTGGAAATAAATCATGCTTTTAAATTAAAGTTGCTTGCCCATTAACTACAAATCCTACAGTAGATGATCCTAATAGCAAGTTAGCTCAAACAGCAGGTAGCAGACATTACGTCACATTGATACCAGATCAGAACTGTTTCCAGCAGCCTTTTCATTATTAGATAGGGTTTTGTGTTTGGGGTTTTTTTTCTAAATTCACTTGTTTCGCATCAGAAACAATTTACCTCTAGCCAGGTTTTAAATCAGCGCTTTCCTGTCAGTGCACATTTGCTTTCAAGTAATTATTCTATTTTAAATATATGCAATTCAATGTAAGCAAGCTGAAGGATAACAAGATTTTAAAAGCAAACACAAATCATAGAACATCTCTTCAGAGAGCACCCCCCATGCTATGCACCTCTACTAAAACCTTTTATTTTTAACCTACCAACCATTCCAGAATCCAAGTCAGAGTCCTCCAATAGCACCTCCCCTCAAGAAAAAAACTGATTTCCACTTTTGTAGCTAAGAAAATACACATAGACCAGAACCACATAATGCTGTCCTACCTCTCTGTACAGGGAAGAAATACTTTCCTCCTGCTGCAGAAGTGCTCAGCTGAGCACAGGTTTAGGCTGATGAGTTTGGGCATTGCAAACACCTGCTGAAACCTGAGGTGCAAAGGTGCAGAACAAGTGCCTTCACTGCTTAACCTCTGCCACTTTGTTCTGAGGTCTGTGTTAAGCACAACACGGGGATTAGACAGCCTTTCAGGATAAGTAGGGTTGGAGTAACAGGAAGAAAGAGCAAAAAAAAGTTCAGGTAAACTACAGATGGTATGGACTCCTTTATCTTTCCTCAGAAAGCCAGTTTCTTGATATGAGCACAGATCCAGCTGGAAAGGCAACCCTGGCATTACTTTTCCTGTTGAGACTGTAATAGTCAGAGTCAGCATGGAGCTCACTGTCCTGGCTTAAGGGAAGTTGGTTGTAGCTTATCTGCTAATGCCTTCTCAGAGAGGTAAGCAGGCCTGACTGCAGACTGGAATAAGAACGATTCTACAGCATCAGATTTACTTTTCTGCCAGGGAATTAATTCACCCCAAATAGCATAAACCCTGGACACCTCATCACTCAGACTTGAAGAGACGCTCAGGAATTTTAGCCCTGGCAAATACTCCCTCATGCTCAGACTCTCTCGTGCTTCTTCAGTGAGTGCAAAAAAAGTTAACACTGCTTTAAATGCCAAATACACAGAGGCCAAGACACTCATTGACTTCTTGCAGGAGCAGAATCTGGCCCAGATACATGAAGCATTTCAAAAGAAGCCCTGACTTGCAGCAAGGATCAGTTGAGACAAAAGTATTTTAGTCAGGGCATTGCTAGACAATCTTGCTGGTTGTCAGATCTGCGGCGTAATGACATGTCAATTTGATTCCTTTTGTGCATGAGCTTGGAGCCTATCTTTGGGCCTGAATTCTTCTGTACTTTAGTTTTTCTTTTGTTCCAGTGGCACTTCTCCCAACGTTACTTGACAATGAGTGATGCTCCACAACCCTGATCTTTCACACCCTGTTGGTGACCTATAACTTTTCATGCATAACCTTTGACCTGGGGCCTGACAGTTTGATTTATTGTCCAGTGTTATGATTTATGAGTATCTTCTCAGAATAATTAACGGACAACAGGTGGCAGCATAATAATTTTGATTACCCAGCGGTTCATGAAACCACTACAAAGGTGACTTCATTTACTGAATAAGAAAAGGACAACAATTAAAAATTGCACAAAGCAATCCTTTTATGCCTTTTTGTTTTCACCCTTTGTTTGTTGAACAGAAGACTTTATTTAGGCTCATTCCTCCCTTCTCATATACCTGGAACGCAGATTCTGTGCAAAAGACAATGCTTCCCAAATCATGGTGCTGGTAGAATTATTTTGCTGTTAGAAAGCACTTCAATTCTGTGTTGTCAGTTTGTGTGAAACTAGTGAGTTATTTTAAAATCCGTTTGCAAGGCTGTACAATCTGGGCCAAAGTTCATTCCAAAGTGCAGGTTTTTGCTAGCTTACAATTTTACAGAACTGCCAAAGTGTTGTGTCTTGGATTCCACTTATCTGAAGTTGGATCCCTAGTAAAAATTATTTCCACAATTCACCTCTTATGTATGCCAAGCTTCTGTCTAAAGGCTTTCCCCATCTCTAGTGATCATACAACAAAAGGAAATTTTGCTCCTAAATATCTCAAATAATTGCTTAAATGTAGGTTAAAGGGCAAGGTGTGCACTACCCTTGCTTCGGGTCCATGCTCAAGCAAATTTAGTTTAGCTAAATCTACAGTATCTTCCCGTCACCTAACCTCACCATTTCATCACAAGCAACTCTCCTGCAGTCATTTGGGCTGCTTATAGCAGTTAGAATAAAGAATGTGTTCTCCGGGCTTGCAGACTGATATGAACGATGATGCATACATACAATACCACAAAAAAATAAAGTTACTCAGTGGCACAGAGTTGTCTATTTCTATTTTCGAAAAATAGGCTTAAGACAATCTGTACTTACATGTTCAACTTTCCTTGTATTCTATGTAATCCATGAAGTCCCAAATAGCTTTTTCTCCCAGAAACTTCATGCCACTATAATATATTCTTTTCTTGTCACTATTCTACATGCTGCCCTCCCCCTTATTTCAGTCGATCACAATTCCTTAACACTTTTGATAGACACATGTTGATATGGAAAAGGACACAATGGTATCATACATATGGACAGTGGGATCCATGGCCAGATTTTCAGAGTTAATCAATAAGACTTTCAGTGAAGTCAATTGGAGCTGCAAGTGTTTAGAACTCCCAAAAACTGAACTGATGGTGAACAAAGAATGGAGCTGCTGTGTGTTTGCTAGCAAAATATACATTATCTTGCAGAACAAAGGCATACTTTGACATGAAACATTCACTTTTTCTTCTATATGTTTTTAAATATTGATTAAAATAAGTGAGATAATGTGTGGTTTATTAATCTTTATTAAAATATGAAGAGTCTAACATCTAGTGGAATTCAGTGCATTAATGCCAACAGACCACTGCCAGCATGCACCAGCTTGGACACAGGAACAGAACACTTCCTTCTCATTCCCCCTAAAAATAAATTAAATGCATTCTAGTGAATTTCAACAGCAAAAATTGTTTGTCACAATTTGTCTGCATGCCCAAGATAGCATATGCAAAATGAATTTTTTGTACTATCACAACAACAATATTATAGACTTACCATTTGTAATGACTGACAAAAATATTCCTACAATTCTGCTTTACATCAATTTTGTAACAGTCCAACACACAGCTCTGAAAGGCACATTCCTGTTACATTGAAATTTTAAAATATCTGCTGAAAAGCCTGGCTAATAAATAAATGAGAGTTCCCAGAATATTAAAAGCACTCAGCTTGTGCAAGGATCCTTAGTGGAAAAATAAATAAATTACTCCTTTTGAGATCAGACTTGTTTTATTCCCCTTCTTCTTCTGAGAACTCAATGACACCCCTAGAACCAAATGCTACTATAATGAAGCCAATTTTGTCCTTAGTGGTTTTATCAAACTTTTAATACCACATTAGCTGCTTAATATACAGTGAAAGTAGCAACAGAAAAGCACTAGCACCCAACTGCATTCTCAGTGGAGATGAAGGAAAAATTTGCTACAAATCATTTATCAGATTAATGCAGCTGCTTTTGCTACTCATGAAATAGCCACAAGCTTTCTGCAAATGGAATAATAATAGTCAAAAAAAAATAGAATGTGTACGCCACAGTTTGTTATAATTAACGTTTTAATTTGGGACAGTGTCTCAATGGTGATGTGTCTGGTACATCACATGACACCATTTTCCTCTTTGATTGGGTGTCGCAAAGGTATTCATGTAGCAAGTTTCTCATGTAAATCTTTAAGGGACAATTGCAAATATAAATGAACACAACTGGCTTTCCCACTAAAACTTGGTTTTGTAAACACTGGGACACTTAGCCAGAGGAATTGCAATTCTTTTCAACATCAAAGTGTTTGAATATTTTCTAATTGTTTACAACAATTATTTCACATCAGCTATAAAAATAAATACTAAATAACATTTTAAGAAAACAAAATTTCACTAGATTTACACACAGATAAAGTAAGACACAAAGATTCTGCCCGTTCCATGTCATTGCTTCTGGCTTTTCTGGTTTGATTCTTACATGGGAAATGGCAAGCTTTAAAATGGTATATGTGCTCAAATCATAATGTGATTTCAGTACTTTGTTTCCCATCAATTTTTAAATTAATTATCTGGAAGCAAGCAGCGGTTCATTTTTGGTCATAGACTTTTTGATTAGAAGCTGTGACCCCTTATGCCTTTTTGGCATGCTCTATACAACACCAATGACATGCAGCACGACCTCTGACACCTGATTCAACAAAAAGTAACTCCCGGACAGATCTTTCATATTCAGCAATCTCTTTGTTACACTGGGACACTTACCCAATTCCATCCCTTAAAATCCACTATGTCTCCCCATTTTCTCCCCTACTCCCTCCTACTCAGAAACTTATTTGGTAGCAACATTTCTGTCCTTCCATTTGTGTCTCTCCTTCTGTTTTTACAAACTTTACACTATACCATCGTCCCATATGTTTGTGCTGCACACAAGGAGGTTTCTTTAGAAAGCGCTGATGCTAATTATAAATTTAATTTGCATTTTAATTAGAATGGTAGCAAATTAAAAGCGTGGCAGCTGGAGAATTTTGAACGCTTTGCAGAGATTTGGTGTCAGTATCTCCCTGCTTCTGACTTCGCTCTCTTTTCATTTTTCCCCTCACTATCTTTCATTCACACAAACATATTGGCAATTTTTCTCCTCTCTTGTTCCTTTTTTTGTCTATTTTTTATTTCTCCATTCCCCCCCCAAGGATCAAGTTATAAATTATTTCTTTTTTGTACTGATAAACAGTATACTCTTGTCTTGTGCCAGTACACCATGTACTGTAGTGATAGTGCAGCTTTTAAGTGAGCTTTTGTGAGGCTCTGTCAGTGCTGCCCTATTTTGCTATTTATATCTGCAGCTTATTTACAGGTAGGAATCTATTCTACACCCCCTCGACTAATTTCAAATTCCAGACCACAGCAGCAAACTCTAGCCTAGCCCTAGACATTTCATTTTTACATGCTACAAATTTGCAATAAGTCTGTAGAACCTTAACAAAAGCCATTCAGAATGCATTGGGGACCACTCAACTTTATTCTCTACTTAGCAAATGCAGCATTCAATATGCTTTTGGACAAAAGGCTGAAGTAATCTGTCAGTCTTTTGGTCCATATAATGGTATATATTCTGGCCCTAGTGTCTCCTGGTGCTGTCTTTCATTTGCTGTGTGAGCATGTCTGGTTTTAGTACTCACGTGAGCACATTTAGTCAGTTCTGTCATTTTCCCTATGTTGCATCTCCATGGTCATTTTCATTCCTTCTGTTCGCTTCCCCCACGGTGTCCTTGCTCAATAATTTTCATTAATTGATTGACAGCTCTGATAGACCCAACTAACCTCTATCTCACTCTCATGTCGGTTTTTAAATAAGTACTTGTACGTCCAATGACCTTGTCGCCTCATCAGATATCAGAAAATGAGCATGCAGATATGGAGGAAGCTGATTAGCAAAATAAGGAAGATCTCACTTCTGGCATAAGTCCATAATAAGCTCTGACAACTAACTTTAGAGTTAGGCATTTAAAACAAAAAGGACTTACAAATGTGAAATAAATGGACCTTAACCAATTTCCTAAGCATTGGCTATAGTAAAAGGAAGATTTAGAACATCACTAACATAACAGCTTTTCTAGAAAGCTGGAAAACGTTATATTTCCAGCATGGGAAATATATAGGTAAATACTCAGACTTGTGTTACTGTTTATAATTCTATTTTCAATCACTTGTACAGCATTGTTTAGCTCCCAAAATCCATACATTGAAAGGGAAGTGAATGTGTAAATAAAATTACCTTATATTTTGTTTTATTTAGTATACAGCTAAATTATTTACAGCATCCCAGTGATCCTTGCCTTGGTAAAATTAACTGAATCTCAAAAAACATCTGGGTTTTGTTATACACACACATCTAAATCACTAGAATAACATACACTGAGTATTCTAGGTTATTTCATTAGAAACTGTCGTGGTAGAAAATATCAGGCTTTAAACAAACAAAACCGTGGGGAGCTGAGGCATAGTGACACACGCAGGAGATCGCTTGCAGAT
The DNA here is from genome assembly GCA_033558185.1 of Dromococcyx pavoninus. Taxonomy (NCBI): domain Eukaryota; kingdom Metazoa; phylum Chordata; class Aves; order Cuculiformes; family Neomorphidae; genus Dromococcyx; species Dromococcyx pavoninus. The sequence goes on from JAUMJL010000491.1 coordinate 415,146, forward strand.
CAGAAATGAATCCAGCTCAACTGAGACCCAGTTTATTGCCTTTTTCCACAATGCCACCCTCTATCTATTGCAGATCACCGCAGCATTGTAAGTTTTCAGTTTTTTAAATATAGACAGAGCTTTATCTAGAGCGCTTTCAGGTTTCTGCTATAAACATGATGCCAAATGACATTCTTGCTCAATGTGCTTAAAGGAACAAGATTAACAGAACAATTTATCGTAAAACACTGTTTAGCAAATTGTAAAACCTAACCAAAATCTGGAGCAGCTGTTTGAGCTACAAATCTGCTAAGACCAGAGACAAGATAGAATATACTCCTTTGGCAGAGAAGGAATGAGTCCATAGAAATTTTATCTTCACTTTTTTTTCCATGCAGTAATCACTGATTTTGGATTAAATTTACCTGATTCTAGTGGCTGCAAAAGCTATTGAACACCAAATTCTTCAGATCAGAGGCCTTACCATATCATCCACACCACAAGCACCAATGCACCATGTTCAGAGCTGTATTCTACACCCACTCCTTAAATGAATGCAGCATTCATACTATGGCATAGGAGAGCCAGAACACTGATACCATGGTTCTATTGAACTAATTACCCCAAGTCATCTGGGGTAAACTAGTCTTTAAAGCTTTTATTTGTAACTATGGAGGCTGCATGTTGTTGGGGCACTTTATTTACTTCCTAATCTTGTTCGAGATCATAAATGAAATTCCCTTTTAAGAGGCAAAACTGACATACTTGAGCATTCAGAATAAAAGAGATCGACCATGTTTATTTAGCTGAAAGTATAACCGGAATTTCATAGTATAATTAGGGACTTATTCTGATCATATACCCCTTTTTTTCACATCAGCACAGCTCCATTTGTTTTCATAGAGTCCTTCCTTATTCAGCTAGCAGGAAAAACAACAGTATGAGGCCTTGAAATAGAAACAGAGTGAAACTGAGCCTAGCTACCTTATCCTCAAATACAAGAGTACCTTATTTCTCACATTACTTTGATTCTTGCACAGGTAAAAGACACCTGCTTTTCCATATGAGATGAAGTTATTCTGTTAGCACCCACTGGACTGAAGGGCAAGGCAGGTAGATGGAAAGGTAAACAAGACAAAAAGCTGTCTAAAAAGGCCTAACTGGAGATCAAGAACAAAGAACAATCAGGAAAATAAGACCATTTCTAGCATTAGCCTAAATTATGTAGGAATGTTCTAGTATTCATACTCCAATATTTTCTAGAATAATATATACTGGCTTGTTAAAATTACCAAGATTTTTGTTGTGGCAATATACCTTGATTTTCAGAAAGAGTGATGCCTGGGGTGGGTTGAGTCTGGATTTACATATAGGCAGACTGACAGAAATCAAACTCGCATTTTCCTGTAAGCATTCCACCTTGGCACATCACTAATAAGAACATCAAGAGCAAAAAGTGATAAACTGCCTCAAAAAAAAAAAAGTATGTGATAGAAACTACTGAAAATGATCTATGACTTGTAAGAGTATAAAACATAATGTGTTGCAATGAAGGTCCTGTCTTTCAAGAATTTCTGTGTTTTTACAGATACAATTTAGAAAAAAAAACTTCCCTCCAGTTTGCAATTTCTATTCAAATCTCAGTGCCAGGGAAGCTAAACTAGAAGCCTATTTCTGAAAGTTCCCTTACATAAAGAATTTTTCTTGGGTAAGCACTTCCATTAATTTCAAAACCTTCTGGGCTACCAACGAAAATTTAACAACCTCAATGAAAGTAATCATATGGGTTTAGGCTGACAATTTATATGAGTAAAGCTTTGCAGAATCTAAATCAACTAAATTATCTTTGAGATCTAACTTCCCTAAGTGGTAAGTAATATTAGGCAAAATGTTGATATTTTGTTGCCCTAATTAGCCCTGTATTTTAATCATATTGTTGTATAGTAAAGTTGTAATTTCTATTCCACTGTTGTGTGCCCTGGGATCCCCTTCTCCTCTGAAACATAAACAAACAGATCTAAACAAGTTCAACTGTTGGATAAGCTCTGCTCACTGAATTACTTTTAATAACTTTTTATTATTAAATTGTACAAGGAGTATACAGCATTCTCCAAATTACAAGTCTTCCACCTTGGCACTTTGGAAAGGCTTGGATTTCATTCCATGTAAGTTTTTGCAGCTGTACAAAATACTTTCATTAACCCAAGAATGGATTATTTGGAGTGCTAATTAATTGATTCTTCAAAATGCCAATTGACATACTCCTAGGGAAAACCTGATCTAAGCAACTATGTTAATCAAGCTATTGTACTTATGGTTCTGTCTGAATATCAGACCATCTGAAATGAGGAGAACTTTGCCATTACTATCCTGGACCTCTTGTGGGCAGCTAATTAATATGAGTAGACTATGACAGTTGCACTTGTACATTCACTGTACTGCCTGACAATAACTCTATAAAATTACATTTCAGCTAAAGAATGGAAACAGTGTTAAATACCATTATTTGCCTTCCTTTGATGTCTGAGAGTCATTATGAAAGCAATTACAGCAGTTTCTCTGTCTGTATGTCTACAGGGTATTTATCTGTATCTGTCTGAGTCCTTTGCCAGGTGGAGAATATATGGCATATTAAAGACATGGGAATTCAGCCTCAATTATCAGACTATGAACAGAAGAAGAAACAAAATCAGAGTTTTGCAGATGATCCTGCCAGAAAACAGTAATTTAATATTAAAGGCAGGCAATCTGGGAAAAACTTGCCCAGTGCAGAGTCTTTTTATTTTAGTATTATTGAATTCCCCCTCCTTCCATTGTCCTGTTTTGTTTTCTATTCTTTTAGCTTCCATATTTTCTAATACCTCTGCTCACTTTAAATAAGCTTATGCAAGGTTTGAGAATCTCACAAATGTGAGGCTGTTTTTGTAAACCCTAGGGTTTTTTCTTAATTACACGTGGATATTCTGCTGTCTAAGAACCTCTCGGAGGAAACAACAGATTCTGAGTGGGGTAAGGCCATATTAGGCAACATGTTAACAGTAGAGTTAGGAGCTTCGTACTACCCACAGAAGACTATATATCGTTCTGCCTCTGCCTAATTATTATTTCACTGACCCCTGTGGTACTGTAACTAGGTCTATAAGTTGCCAGATGGGTAAAGAGAGTACTCGCTCTACAAACAAAAGGGCCAACGCCAGTTTTATCCCTTAGATTCCTTCAGCTGTCTTCCCACAGCAGACTACTGGATAAATAAAAGACAATCCTCCAATTGTTTTTCTATGCCACTGAGTCAGAGCTAACAAAATACTGTTCTGCCAAAAACCTTTGAAAAAATACGATTTTTTTCAACCAAACACTTATACAGAAAGCATGAGCATCTTGCTCTAATGAAAAACATTAATTCTAATCCTGTTTTCTGTGTATTGAAGGTACACCCATTCATAAACAGCTTCACAATTTCTTCATAACTTGCTAATGTGGATATTTTACCATCTCGTCCTTCTAGACTTCTATAATAATTACAGTTCTGTAATAATGAGTCTCACCACAAATCTCAAAGCATCAGTTCCAACAAGAATTAAGTTGTACTTTTAGTACTATCAGTAAAGTCTTGTGATGAGATCTAGTAATTGTTGTCTGCACCTGAAAACATCAGAGTGCTATAATTTGGGCTCATGAAAGAAATGCCTTGGTATCTCCAAACACAGTTGTAGCATACACACAGAGGAAAGTAATACAGACCTGGATGAAAGCTAATTTGGCCTGGTATTCAGGGCTGACAGGATGCTAATTTATCTTAGCTGCCTGCTATCCATCATCATTTGACAGTCTAGTGAAAGTATCTATAAAAGGCAAAGATCCTCTTCTTTTGGTAACCTAAGTTTTCCGATGCTTTATGCTGTCTTTTGTTTTAAATAGAAAGGCAAGAACATTACCAAAATGTCACGCTGCTCATAAACATGATGCTTATTCAGAAAATTGGGTAATATTTCTAAGAACAGCCTTTAGCATGTTATTAAAAAAGACTCTTGATACCCCCCTCAAATTTTCTGGGAAAAGAATTATATATAATAATGTAATATTTTAAAAGATTCTAGAGGAATTTTAGAGAAAAGGTAGAGTAGTATTTGACTCTGTAAGTTACCATCAGACAAAGGCTGGCCTAATCTTGAAGAAATATCTAGGACTACATATCTCATTGCTGTGCTAATAATAAAGTCATCCATCTTGGGAAAAGGGCATGCAAAAAGGGGATGAAATGCAATAGGCACAAATATGCCACCATTTTCTTTATTTTTGCATAATCGTTTGGAGGCACCAGAAAAACAGAAAGCCAGGACGTTAGTTTGCCATAGGTGTGTTAAGAAACTCTGCAGTCCTTCCACCCATGTTGTGTTCTATTGAATTAGCACTGTCACTCTCAAGTGCCCAACACAACACTTACCCATGCAAAACAGAACTGTGCTTCATTTGCTTTAAGGCTTATGCTACCAAGGCTGTGGAGATGATACACCAAGTAACGAGTCCAAATTCTCCATTATACACCAACTGCCTATGCTTTTATTACATTTTGAGTACTAGATATCATTTGCATCCTCCTCAAAATGCCTAGAATATTTTCCAGCTGTACATCCTTTTTTAACTTTTAAGCAAAACAATTATTAGACTACAGACATTTCCTTATATCCTTCTCAGACTTTTTACTAGCAAGCTCATGTTACAGTATTATTTCTGTCCTATATATTCTGATCTTGGTCATTGGAAATCTTGCCATTTAAGTATTGCAAAATTAGAATGTTTGTAAGAAATGTGTTTGTGCATATATACACACATATACAAGCTACAAGAATTTTATTTAAAAATATTAATGAATTACATAACTCTCATTAAGACATGAAGACCTTAATACTTTCTGAGCAGAGATATTCTGTGGCAAAAAATGAAAGGATTTAATGATATCTTAGACACTTTACAGTATAAATATATTCTTGATTAATTAAATCAGTGTAGTCTATTACCTTACCCTGAGGAAACTATGAAATTCAACAATGCTTTTTTTAAATAAGACTAAAAATCCCAAAAAACTTGTGTTTGATATTTAACCTAAGAGAAAAGATGTAGAGAAAAATATTTTATGAACTTGTATAAACATAGAAATTTAATTCTTTCCTTTAATTAAAAAGAAACAATGCAACTTGTAAGAAACACTCTTACTTTCTTCAAAAAGGAAGATTAATATAGGTTAAAAAGCCTTTCTAGTTTTACAAAATTAATACTGTGTTTAATTATATGAGATTAAAATTTCATTATACATTATACTTTAATTGATATAGAAGAGGCCAGAGGTTAAAACCTTTGCATGAGTTACCTTTTGTGCTTTTCCAATATCTAATAACATTGCAGTTTTAAATTATAAACTCTGACAACACTTAACAAGTTTCTTACATGTTTTAATTTTATCCTAGTAATCTTTTACGTGGAGCAGTAGTGTTCCTGAGGTCATAATCCGGGATGATGAAACCAGCAGTGACAGAAACCATTACAAAACCAAAAAGGATGGACATTATTGGATTATGGTAGAGGTGCTGCCTGGACTCCAAGTTTCAGTTATAGATGTGGACATAGCTAGGTTACAACAATAACATGCCACGATAGCTAAAACATACTGTGTGGCATAGCTTTCTGCCTCCTAAACAAGCAGTTACACCTTCAAAAACAGTGGGAAATTCTTCTTAGGAAAAGATCAATGAGTTCTGGATGGTCCTTCTAATAAATGACTAAAGGGGCCTTGAACTGTTTAAACCACTGATGCTGTGTCCTACAAGTGGGATTTTCAGAGGAATTCAAGCGGTTTAGGCATACAAAGCCTATTGACCTCTAATGGAATTAGGATACCTATTCCAGAGGTGTTTGGAAAACCCAACACTACTTAGAACAATGTTTTTCGAACACAAACAAGAAGAGGCAACTGTTTCAAGGACAAACATGCCTTCATTTTAGAAATGAAGCAAGCCATTTTATTCATATGTACGAGGAATGGTTTGCTGGAAAGCGAATGCCATTCCCACTCCATCTTCCCCCTGTAATGAACCTCTAATGAACAGGGTTGGTGAATCTAGGAGGCTCTGGACACTTGCGTCTTGGTCTAAAACTGCAAGTACATGAATAGATAAGACTCTTAAAGTGACCACAAACAAGTAACTTATTCTTGCTAAAGCTGATGATTGAAACACCCCTCATTCCTGAAAAATTCAAGGAAAACAAAATAAATAAAAAACTCTGGTGGTATCAATCTGAGAAATTCTTGTCTGGATCACTAATTTCTCTTCCCCAGCAAGAACAGAGAAGAAAAAAGAGGCTTCTTTTAGGGAGTCAGTATTAACTTCTGCCAGTATGAGGACCCAAGAGACTACCTGTTATTATTGAATTCAGTGATTATTGGTCACTCTTTAGTATTGACGGATCCAGTGTGTATACGCATTACTCGCCATATGAATTCAATCATGTGAATCTAAGGTTTGGACCAGCAAGAAACTGCAAAACAACTTTCGAAAATATATTTTGTTCTTTGTTCCCATACTATACACCTGTATACATGCCTCCTCAAAATTAAAAAAAAATGCTGCTTTTTTCATAGAACTCCAGGCAGCTCAGCATCAACATCATACAAACTGCATGTGCAAATAACTGTGCTGTTTGGCGCTATCCCGAAGTGACCTGTGGAAAAGGGGTGTTCGCTCATGTTGGTGAACTGAGGTGAGAACAGTTATAATTACCTTCCTTTTTTTCCTGTGGTAGTTTACAGTTGAATGTCATTATTAGATAACTGTTTAATCAATTCTAAAAAAATACCATATAATTAGTATTAGAGCAATAGAGAGGCACTATAGGGCAAGAAGTTCCCAGAAAGGCAGAAGCTTATTCAATATTTTGTCAATATTTTATTTGAAACAAAATTCAGACACTGAAAATACGTTTATATTCTTTTAAAATATTTAACAATCTTATACTATATCTTTAGACGTTAAAGTAGTTGTTCAGAGTCCAATTTGAAGTAAATTAACATAACTTCATTTAAGTCAGAGATGTACCCAGTATGAAACTTTGACCTACAGTCTTTTTCAGTAGCGTGCCAACTCTGGGCCTGCTAATTTTTTCACTGAAAAAGAACACTTCAAAGGGATTGTTTTGTGTTTAATGAAATTCAAGATGAGGCCTTCTTCAAGTAACTATAGTGAGTAATTTTAAAACACCTTCTTCATTAAAAGGACAAACTTTCAGAACTAGTAAATGAAATTCTGTAATTAAAACAGGTTTGTTTAAAAAAGAATCTGGAGAGGTCTTGGACAGTGAAATAGTATCCTTTAGATTAGTGTTTAATTGAAAACAGTATTTACTGCTCTAGTGCATTTGATAGAGTTCTTTACTAAGTTTCTTTATGTATAATTGTATTTTGCAACCAATTTAAAATAACTAGATGTGTAGTCCTTATATAAGGTGAAGATGAGTCCTTGCAAGGATATCAACGTCTACAGGGGTTTCTTTCTAAAAGATATGAAAAAGTAATTTCCATTCTGCTACATTAGTGCGATTCTTTCTGCATATAAAATGCCTTTCACGTACAGATGCACACACAAAGTCTCTTCACCTGAGAAGAATATTTCCTAAAAGTCAAAATGCCCTACTCTAATATTCCCTGTACCTTTGATTTAAGGAAAAGTTAGGTCATAATAATAGCAACTTTTTCCTTTAGAAGCAATTCATTGCTTTTATACCTATAGTGTTATTAAAATGTGAGTACTACAATTATAACAATAAGAAAAAATAAATAGGTACAATCCTGACTTGACTGCAGTACATGTAAATTGAGTAAAGTATTTCCAAATTTCCAAATAACAATGGGGAAGTTTATCATTAGTGACCTTCTCTCAAAGCTATACCCTGCATTTTAGGTACTGCTAGCTTTAACAGATTTTAAACTGCAAAGCTGTTTGACCTGTCCTTGCAAAAAGCCTGGGAACTCAAAATTTGGCCGTATTACTAGAAATATTAGTGAGATTTGTGGTGGCTTATTATCCATCCTGCTTCCTCATCCTGCTGACAATTTGTCTTGTTGCATCTTTGACCAAGTTTAGTTTAGACACTGTGAGATCAATGACCCTGTCTGTCTTCATGCTCATAAAATAAGAGTTTACTACGATACTATTGAAACAGTAATAATAATGCCCTGACACACTGGAAGAATTTCTACTACAAATTTAAGCATTTCTTGTTATAAAAATTTTACAGGCATTTTTAAAATTGGAAATACCTCAATGTGACTTATTTGCATGTGAGTGGCAAAAGCTCTTCTCATACATACCCATAGCCTGATTGCATTTAGCGTATTGGCCTATTGTTATAGACAAGAGAATGTCCAACTCTCTCAAGGTTAATTGACTGCTGTTCTTTGAAATATACATGAGAAAGTTTATTGACTATCTCACATCCGACCCCACCTGTCATGCAGGAGAAGAACAGTAACAGGGGAAAGGACTCCACAAAAGGAAGAAAAAGACGAAGGTGAAAAACAGAGGGCAGGACTAAATTTTTGCCCAAATGCCTTCTCTGTTCTCATCCTATGTATTTTATAATTCAACTTTATGTGATTAGAAAGAATCTATAATTTTAAGAAGAGATTTCTCCTAAAATATTTACCAAATTAACTAGTTCTGCTAGTTTTACAGGGCCTCAAGTCAACTAAAATCGACAACGGGAATGTGCAGATAGCCCAGATTCACTCACAAAATTAACATTTGTAGACTTTACGTCTTTTCGAAGAACAGTAATTTCTTCACAAAGGGAAATACTTCCATAACATTTCAAAGTCTACACTGATACTGACTTTCATAAATAATTACTTTATCTCCAATATTACAATAGCAGGACCTGAATTACCTGAATTGTGTAAGGATAAAATGACAAACCAATCATGTTGTCGTGGAAGCTTTTCTGACAGAGTCCCATAAGGAGAGTAAATTAGACCATTTCATCATCCCTGAAGTGATACATATAACTTCCCCAGCTCTTTTACATTAAATTTTGTCCTTGTGATTTTAAACCAGAGTATACCACTACATCTGCAAAAAAAGTGTATAAATTACCTGCAAGATTTCTGTGAGAGAATTAGTGCTTCCTCCGTGACTGTTACATGAGATCTGCATACAAGGATCTCAGAAACATATCATTTCCAGGACATATCTCTTAGCAGAAATAAAATCACATGAAAACAGACATTCTAATTTGCAGTCTTTCCAGGTTCAGCTCTTCAAGAGGTAGAATAAAATTTGGCTTAAATATCATACCATTTCTTGTATCCTAAGTGTTCTGACACCAGGAGAACAGCCATAATTGTTAAACGACAACCCAGCTTGAAAGTAATTCCACATAAATTTGGAACAAAAGTTCTTTTCAGACTAAAGCAGGCATCATTTAGTACAACACACTTACATGTCACTTCACAAAACAGCAATTATGGTTATACTCAAATTGAAAAAAGGATTTACCTTAGATTGCTGACACAGCCCTGCCCACCCAGCACATCCCACTAAAGAGTGTATAAAAGCCAAACACACATCTAATTTTTAGCACATTCCATGACTTATGTCTCCACAATGACAAGCCTGCACACGACACACTTTTGATGACAACGAGATAACCCCTTGTAATGCCTCCACCATGACAACTGGATTTTTGTTAAGCTTTCCATGACCAAATTACAGCCATAATGATGACACACTGCACACCATTGCCAAGCAGCATAAAGTGACACCTGCTTACAACAGCTTGAAATGGAACTTGTCAATATGACCAGAAACATTACCAATAACTAAGGGACTTCTTTTCCTTCTTTACCCATATTGGAAAATACCTGCTCAGCTTGGCAATGTTATAGTACCAGAACCTAGCTTTATACCACCCAGAATCTCTGAGACTAAAGGATTATGTTTTATGTTGTTGATGGAATGAAAAAACACTATCCATATCATACAAAAGAGTATCAGTAAGACAGACCCAATTAATCTCTTTGGACTGCATTCAACCTCCATACTACTGAAAATCCACAAACTCAATCTATGCAAAAGCCAGAGGTAGAATATTTCCATTACTCATTTCAGCATTAGGAGGTTAAAAATGCCAGTGTCCTATTGCCTTTAAAAATCTCTCATCTCCTACCCCCTACCTGCCAGCAGTATAGAATATTTCCCTTGCCACTAATTCTGATAGCATGCCCTAATTAACTCATTTTATCTTTTGGTATAAATCAATTACAATTAAAATATAGTTTGTCAAACCTCAGTGGAGTATTGTTTCATGTTAAAAACATTTTTACTCATGAGAGAAAGTGTGATTAACTTCAATAGAAAGCTTAAAGTTCAACTTACTGTGAGCGGAGGGAATCAAGCACAATTCTTCTTTTTCAGAACACTTCAAGCTTCATCTAAGTGCAAGAAAATTAAACGAATGGAAGACTTTACACAGGTTATTCAGATCATTAGCATGTGGCAGGTTCTAAGAAAAAAATGTTTTGTTTTGGGTTTGTTTGTTTTTAGAAACACATGGTGAATAAAATCATGAAGGAATGTCCTACACTTGAAAGGACAAAAAACGCTTTTTAGGCATCATAATTTTTGAAACACGTTTGAAACATGAAATACTATATTTTAATTTCAGATGGTAGATAAAAATGAAACAAGTCCAGTGTTCCACCTCAGAGAAGGGATTTGGTTTCTTTGGCTATGAGTTAACAGCAGCAGCAAAGTCTGACAGAGCTACCTTGTTTTGACAGAACCAGAGATCCACTGAAGTTGTCCTGGCTCAATTCCTATCACCACAGAAACCACTTTAAATATTAAATATAAAGTACATAATCCTTCCACATATTATAACACATTTATATATAAAATATTATATTCCAAATAAACATGATAGAGCATTGAAACAGAAAACAAGTCCATACCTAGTGAAAAGCAATTGTAATCGAGTTTTTTGTTCGCTTGTATGTTTGTTTTCCCCCTTAGGCATTTTTGGTAACACATCCCTACTCCCATAGACTACATGGACGAGGTAAATTATAAACAGCTGGGGTTTGGCCCCAGGGGCTGCAGGGTGCTGTGGGGAGGATTCCACAGGCCGCCTTGTGCCAGTCCCAGGCAGCTCTCACCCACGGTGCTGCAGCAGTGGCCAATCAGGGAGTGCAGGGTTCGGCTGCTGTGACACTGCCGAGGGTGAGTGGGTGCAAAGGGACACACCTGAGGGCACACCGAAGGGAGGGACTGGGCAGGCATAAAAGGAGACAGAGGAAAAAGGCATGTTTTGAGGAAAACAAGGGGCGATCAGGCCAGGGGACATGGTTGGGGACAGAGATATGCCATGCCAGAGAGAGGACCTCTGGAAGATCCCCACGCTTTAGTACATCTGAGGGACTGCAGCATGTGAGCAACCCATGCGAGCGCAGGGACACCCCTGAGGAATGGAACATCAACAGCCACCCCAAAGTACTGATCTTCAAGAAAAATGAGAACAAGCATGTTTTATAAAGATTCTTCCACCTGGTTCAGACTATGAATAGAGGCCGTTATTATTTGCATCCCGTACATGTCCGTGAGGTTGCACAGTCTAGATTTACCTGTGTTGGAGTAACGTTCTGAGGACAAAAATCCATAACTGTGCCAGAAAATATTTCCTATGGTTTAAAAGTTTAATGCAGGTATGATACAAAATATAAGAGCATAATGCATTTTTCTAAGGGCTTCAAGAAAACATCCTTACTTTTCTTGATTTATGCCAAGATCCCAAATCTTTGTTCTTTGCTGAACAGGTCTAATTCTATACAACACACAACTTCCTAAAGTTTCTCCTACACACACACGCTTATTCTCTTGTACTAAACTGCTGTGTTCCTCTGCAGCTGTGGCAGAATATTGAAAATATTGCCACTCCTGTGGTGCAAAGTACTAAACTAGTACAAATCCCATCTGACCATTAAAGTGTGTTCACAAAAAGCTGGAGCTCAGCCTCATCTCGGCAGACTTTACACTAAATAGTGTATTGTCTGTTCATTCCGCTTCAACTTATGTGAGATTGAGCATCCACCTTTCTAAAGGTGGTATAAATCTTTTTTACATTTACAAAACATGGTTTTTGCTATGTAGAACATTGAAAATAAAACATGTGTATTCCATGTACACGTATGTATAGATGAACACATTCATACAACATTTTCCCCTGATAAGTAACACGTTTATTCCATATAGGTATCGGTTTACACAATAATTCTGGCACTGCTCCAACAGTCCTCTTCACAATGATCACAATGATCAGCTGATTTCAACATTCCTAGTTATCGCAAAACTTGAGAGTTCAAAATATAAGGTGACTTGGGGCATTGTCAGATACAAGGTATGTGAGCACAGAGTCTGCCCAGCCCACTCTGCCCCAAATTTTCTGTAAGGTACAATGATGTTCAGCATCCTCAAAACCAGCACCAGGTGGTTGTGCTACAAGTCAAAGTTTTTACCAATGAAACTGCCATGTAATAAAAACGGGCATCATTTGACAAATGGATTTCTGATGCACACTTACATTGCAATGAATAAGATCACTGTATTTACCATTAGCCGGGGTCGTTGTGATGATTGCTGCTATCAGAAGCTTGAAATATTTCCTTTATGTTCTCATCCTTTAAGATTCCATGGGTATTTTACTGCACATTTGTAACAAGTACAGCTCTAGATTAGCAAACCACAGTTTTGTTTGACCCCAGCTACCATGTAAGCTTCTAGTTTTCTCTAGTCTAAAGTACACTGAAGTATTTTTCTGCTTTCCTGCAGTTTTTAAGAAGATAATAAGTCCCAAACTTCACCAGTCTTTAGCTGAAAGAAGCTTGTCACGGTGGTTGGTAGCTAATGAAGATCCTTTTAGTTTATCTTCATCAATTGTCAAATATTTGAGTCCATGAAGTGGTGTGATGAGGTACAAAGACAGATATTTGAAGGGATTTTAACTCATTTGAGCAATTACATGCTTAACTGCCCTGCGATAATCTGTCAGTCTGAGTCTTTTCTACACAGCAGAAGTGGGGAGTATTAGAATAGCTGGATTTAGAACATAAAGGCCTGGCCTGAATGGAAGAAAGGCTCCAGAGAAATTAATTGCCAGTAACAAACAGCAGGACTGCTTGCAAGTTATATATCACATAGTTACCTACCAGCAGTGGTAGAAGCCAGCTGTAAAATAACATACTGAATTGTCTCAAATAGTCACTGCTATAAAATCAGTGAATACCATGAAGAATTTAAACTAATGTTGGCTGAACAAGTATGTTTTATTACACAAATTATATAGATATAGGGATAAAAATCTTGTGTTATATAAAGATTTGCTGAATGTCAATTTCAATAAAACAAACATGGTTTTAATTATAGCTTTAAGAGTTTTAGGAGGTGATCTTATAATTTATATGCTTATGTTTATTTATGCCTGTGTTTCTGCCATACTTCTTTACACACTATTCTTTAATTCTGAAATATTAAAATTAGAGTCAGATTATTAGGAAGATCTAACTGATAATGTATATAATTTGCAAAGGAATAGTTAGGACTTTCCTGGGTCCCATAAGTTCTAAGGCGAGCCAGGAGAGAGCTGCTATAGAGGAGCCAACTCACTTCAACCCAACCTCAGTGCTAGTCTGGGCCACAATTTCCAGAAACCTGACTTAATGTCCTTTTTCTTTTCCTTCCTCTCCCTATCAGGTCCCTGATGTCATCTCCTTGTTCCACCCATAGCCTCCCTATCCACTGCTGTATGGCATAAGAATACTTTAGATAGGAATCAGCGATCTTGAGTGTTGGTGAGTATAGCCTGACAAAATGGTAATATCACGAGGAATCCTGCTCTGCAGCACCTTTTTCCTACAATTAGAATCCTGTCTAACTCCTGACTTTTGCACATATTTGGGGTTTTTTTCCCCTTTGGACTTACACCGGGAAACCAGCGTAAGGAATATGGACTTAAGACCACAACTAATGCAAGAAATGTCAAAATGCACACAGTGAACTCTCTTATTGGCTTCCTGGTAACACTGACCACAAATGACAAAGTGAGTTTCTATATAGAGAGGGCTATTTCATCCACATTACTCATTTTAGTTATGGTGTTTATTTTAGATTTGTTGTCTCCCTAAGGTGCCAGCTCTGAGGGAGCTAGTTAGCATAGTAGTGTTAGGTACAAAGAAAAAGCCCTTCACCTCAGGGACTGTGCTTGAGTTCTGACCTTAGGTCAGAAAGGAAATAAGATAGGTAATCTCAGCTCTGTCCCTAATGACCAGTATTCCACATCACAACGCTACACATGGCTGTCAGCTTCTGCTCAGTAGAGGCCCAGGACACAGCCAGCATGGAGAACTAATTACCCTCCCATCCAGGGAACAAATGGGCAGTCCAGCTCAGCAGGCTGAGATCACTGGCGAGGTACAGCAGCAGGCTAATAAAGTGGAGGAGTGTCACATGCATGGCTGTGGCATACAGTTCATGAGGCGCTTTATTTTTCCTTCATTAATGAGGATTTTATTTTAGGCTCACTGTATGACATTAACATATTAAAAAAAAAGAAAAGAAAAAAGAACAGAGGTGATTTATTCAGTGAGCCTGGCGTAACAAACATCACCTGCCTTTTGTTTTTATAGGACTAATTCACATGGGCCAAATTAAGTCCTGTCTTTTATGAGTGGGGCATAAAGGGCACAAAGAGCTGCTTCCCCCATCAGTGGAAGAAGGAACCATAAATTGGCTGCTTACACTGGAGAATCCAGAGGTAAAAATTCATGCAGTGCCAGCAGCGTTAGTTGGGTCAGACAGGCCACATCTGAGCTGGGTGGACAAGGACATGTTCTCATTCCTTCCCAACAATAAGGAATGGGAACCAATAAGGAAGTAAAATTTTCAAAGAGCTGATGCTTAGCTCTCTCCCCTTGCACCCCTAGAGCCACCACCAGAGTGCACAGAAAGGTCTCTTCCTCCATGAGGCATCTGAGACTAATTAGCTCGCAACGTAATATTTATTGGGATGCAACAGCTTACTGTAATTACAGTGTTCACTAACAACCTAGACCAAGGGGTAGAAATACCTGGCACCAGAAACAGAGGTCACTGCCAGTACATGCACACACAGGTGCTCACAACTCCGTTATAACCAGCATCAACACTAGGAGAGCCAGCAGGACATCTCTTTTGTCTTGTTATAGCACAAAACACACATAAAGCTTACAGCAAAACATGGTGCGGTGAGCACAAAAGAAAGGAATAGCTTAAAAAGCTTATGCTCTTGTGGCTGTTATGATAGGAAAAGTGTTAATTAGAAGAAAAGTAGATACTGAAGGAAGCAATAAGACATTCGGAAAAACACGAGGAATAATTGCCAGAAAGTTACCCTCACACAGAAGTACTGGATCCACACATCTGGCCTATGCACTGAAAAAATCAGGAATCCATCACAACAAACACACTCCAACTCCCACCTCAGGTACCAATATGTGAGCATTTACACCTGCGAGTAGGTTGTGTCCTCTACTTTCACCCTGGGAAATGTAGTCTGTCAGGTGGCACTTGTTTTGCACAGGTTATTTTGACTACGTTAAATAATAGGATTTGAAAAGATTTTGAGTATTTATATGAGTACATGGGGATGCAGAGCTCTTTCTCAATTAAAAAGCAAACCTGACCTTTTTCAGATGATGGGAACTATGAATGCATCTTTAAAAAATATGTTCGTCTGAACAGAGAGGAAGCTAAGCCACCTTTCTCTTGACCTGACTCAGAATTAGCAGTGTAAACTTGAGATGTTTGTCTTTTTATTTAGAGCACTGAATTTTGGAACTGCTGTGTAGCACAGGTGAATGCCACAGTAGCTACCTGCCCTTGTTCTCAGAAGGAAATTTAACAGCAGAGGATGGACATATTAAAACAACACCCATCCAATGCAAATATATCAATTTACTGCATGTTCGCCGCCTTCCACAAGAAATGGGTTACTATATATGTTGTAGGATGTTGTTCTCCTCCTTTATATGGACCAATAACCTAATTTTCAAGAAACCCAGGCTGAGAGATAACTCCCTACACTCTCAAAGAGAAAGGATGCATTGGGTCAAAATATGGCTTCCTAATAGTGTTTTCCCTTGTGTCGCTATGACACCTGGAAGGAGCAGAGAGTAGGAAATGAACCACTTTTTGACAAGAGCAGGCTACCAACTTTGTCTCTAGATTTCATGTCTATCATATCCTAGCAGCAGCAACATAAGAAAAACACCTGTAAGCTTCAGTGGTAATCAAGGAAAATGAATCATACTGTTCCTAGTCTTTCTGAAGAAGACAAACAATTTGCAACTTGTGCAAACTTTTTCTTCAAACTATATGTCACATAAAAATGTCAAATCAAGTGGGAATTAGATCTAAAATCAGCCTGGAGTACGTTCCACTGAAAAACAATCAGCAGCAGCCTTCCTGTAGCTGTGAGGAAATCTGTACTACTAATCCAAAGAACATAGGCAATGCACCCTCATGTTTTTTTGGTTTTTGGTAAGAGCATGTTTGCCTCCACCAGAAATATTCTTCTAGTGTTTAGGTCCTGAATTAAGCCTAAATTCATTTTACATTCTTCAGTGTCATTAAGCCACAAATAAATTCAGTGAGTTCCAAAACTGAATCACTCCTGTTGAACCCAGTCCTGGCAGATGCTCGTGTTTTTCTGGATAAGACACAAAACTGGCAGAATGAGGCAAAGGCTGGACTTTGTGTCTCTATACCCAGTAGCTGAACTGAACTGGCATATTTAGAACTAAACAGTGATGAGACAAAGATCTAACAGAAGGATTCCCTGGTTCATAGTATCCCACTCTGGACCAGAGCAGTTATCATTAGGCAGGACACATATTAATTATATGTGTTACCACATCATGGTAATAATTTGATAGGGATATAGGATACTGAAAGTCATGGCAGTATAAACTGTTGAATTCCACAACTGTCATTTTAGGCAACTGTAAATAAGCTTTGTTTATAAAGTAGTGAATAGATTTTTGCCATTCAATTCAGCAAGTTCTATAAGCTAAATTTACTGATACGCTGCAGAAAGTAGGACTCAAGTAGCAGGTGTACAGTTATTGCTTTAATTCATCTAGTGAATCCAGGTATAATAGAGATTTTATATTACAGCCAAGCTTTTCTTACAGAGGCAAAACAGTCTTCCAGTAACACTAAAAATAATTATCACTTTCATTATCATAGCACATGGAAGCCTTAGCTTATGACTAGAACCTATCAGAGGCAAATACGAAAGACAGAGCAAGAAAGGAGTTTTCAGAATGAGCATATTCTATTTCAAAAGTGACAAAGATAGTCTTCCAGAAATTAAATCTGCAAGAAACGTGAGAGACAGAAGTTTCGCCTAAGATTTGTTTCGTATTCTTATTAACATCGTTCCCCAGGGGCAAGTAATTTTGAGAGCAATACAAAGTTGATAATGTGCTGAGTATAATTATAATGAGGATTGATTAAGTTGGTAGCCAAAGTACAGTAGCTTTATATCTGAGAGAACATCATAAAAGAAAACCACATTAAAAGTTTCAGAAAAAAACTGTATGCAGGGATTGACAACCAGCTCCCTAGTGAAATAACATCAAAGCCGATATATATTGTATGCAAAACAATCCACAAACATAGAAATTATTCTAATTCTATTAAGGTTTCTATGTCAAAAATTTAAAATCTGACTACATTAAATGATGCAAAAGAAAATAAAGTATTGACAGCTGTAGCTATTCCATGCAATTAAGCTCAACGTGCCCCCTTTTGCAGTGGCTGTTGAATAACTGTGTTTGCCTTTGGAATTTTCTTCTCAGTTTCACAGGAACATTTGGCAAAAGAAACAATTTTTGAAGAAATCATTTCAGGAAGTGATTCATCTCTGATTCTAGGGGAATTACAAGAGCTAACTGGTATAAGAATTCATTAAGCCAGTCCACTGTTCTAAAGTATTTCCTCCTTTTGTTTTCTGTTTATTTCACGTTTACCTGCAGTCCTGCTCTGGATCTGACATTTGAATGTGTTTTGAATTTTTAACAGTGAATCAGACTGGCTGAAGTTAGAGAAAACCTGAACATTTCACATGCCCAAGTCCAGCTTCTCTGACAGGTAGAACTTATGGATACAACTTTCTAATTATACTCAGCAAAACTACCAAACAAACAAAAGATTATCTGTGCTAAATGTTGTAAGGTGGAATAATCACAAAGACTTTTAGCCTTGTTCTCTGATGGGCTGAAATACTGGCCCCGAAGCAGAAGTGAACTTCTTAAGTTCCTCACTTTATAGGGAGTCATTCCAGAAAGTGCAAACATGGATGCCAAAATTAATGAAATTATTCAAATGCTGAATTTTAAGCATCTGCTTTGAAGAAACCAACATTGTCAGACCAGGATGCTGCAGGGCCAATATCATTCTAGTCTGAAGTATGAAATATATTTGTTTTCTTTACTTCTTAACTGTATAGCAGGTATGGTACATGACTGTGAAAATACAGCACTTTTTTTAGGAACCTAGGACCTTCTAGTTCAGCAAAGTCATGTCTCAGTTACTGTAGGAAACTACGTCATAAAAAAAAACCCAATTTAAAAGTTTTCAGTTCCCATCTTAACACTATCAAAGCGTTTTACCCCTATTGCTTTATTTTGCTACAGCAGTTGCTGTGCTGATTTTCAGCCTCAGTGTGTTTGTGATATCTTTCTCTGATCTAATGCTACGCTGAGTTGTGAAGAACTTGGGTAGTATCTGAATTATTTAAGAAATACGAAAGAATAAACATTTATGGTATTTACCCAAAAATACAGAGCCTTTAAAGAATAGGTAGCCTCATGAAAAAAACCCGTGGAGCAGAAGGAATGCTAAGTATCACTGAACTGGATATTACAGTGTTGATACACACATGCAGCATAAAAAATGCAGCAAAATGATATTGACACAATTAGTTTGATGCTGGTTTTAGAGTTTACAGAATATGACCTCTGTATTTTTCATCTTCAAAGGTTACTTCTAATTAGCATCCAGTGATAACATGTTAGAGATGCTTCTTTAAAAGATATCACAGCTCTAGCAATGAGTACTGACACGGTATCTATCAAAGTCTCATGGTGCCTGCAATTGTGACAAAAGGCACTCCAAAGGACTGGCACGTATCACCTTATTTGCATTTTTTGCATTTCATTACGCTCATAATTGCATACCACCACAGCAATTCTTCCCCACTATCTCAGAAAACATTATCAGCAACGTCTGAAATAAATGCTTAAATGTCAACAATTGAAGAGCAAGAAAAGCTGACCTTTGAAGGATCTCATTCTTTCGAGAATTGCCCTGGTATGACTCACTCCTTAACTCTCTGTTTATGTTTGATAACACCAAAAGAACATAGTTTCTGTACGGATTGTTTTCGTGTATTGGAAATAGAGAGGAAGTCAAAGAGCTGTAAAAATACAATCCATTTATACCAGCAGTCAGCTGGGACCGACTGAACATTTGCAATGACAATTCTTAAAGTCACTGAAACATTAAAGTAAGTGGACATTAACATTAAGCTACAATGGAATTTCTGTGGAATTATATGTTACATCCACATTAGAATTAAAGTGAATTTATCCATGACTAATGTTATGACAACGAACAAAACAACCTTTCTTCCACAAACATGCTATCTGTTTTACACATTGTAAGAAGTGTTTGACAACTACAAATCGGTAATCTAAACGCGAGGAAAACTATTCACAGCCATCTCACATATACTGCAATATCGACTGGCCTTCACTAGCCTGAGCTAACATTTTACTACAGTTTGTGTTTCTACCACCATTTCATGGCTCCATTTACCTTGATTTGCATAGCAATTTTGGTGCACGTTTTTCAAAAAAAAACCACTGATTAGTTTTAGCTTAAAATAAATTACACCACCACAGAAATTGCAGCCACCGTCCAAAAATGCTAATCGATTTTGAAATTCTACATCATGGCTTCCATCCCAGATTATTTCCATCCAATCCACATCAAAAAGAAATGATAGAAAATTATGTTAACATGTTCAACTGCTTGTTTGCTTGTTTTAGTTGAGGCATTCGTCATGCTTCAATGGCAAACTAATCGCCTGTTTGGAATCTCATCCAGTTTGTGTTACCTTTTTTAATGACAATATGGAGTTGCTGTAGAAGGTTTCAACATGGTCCATATTGAAAGTTTTAGGTCCTTTAACAGAAATATTTTTTTACATCATTTTCAGAGGTATTAGTAAAAAGAAAATTAAACTGCTTATTTTGACCAGTGTTATATTCTTCTCTGGAAGGACTTCTTTTCCCTGTATCAAAGTTTGTTCTAATGAGGCAAAGAATAAAACGGATCAGTCTAAAAAAACTCTCTGAGGACTGTCAATTTTCAAGGCCTAGAAAAGATCATTAGTGAGTTTTTTTAATGTTTCAAATGAAACAATTATTTCAAACCAATATTTTCATCTACTTCTACTCTTCAGTTCACTCATAGCTTTCAGTACAGAGCAGGTTCCTCTTCTCACAGCTTTCACACAGGTTCACACATATTCCTAATTATTATCTGTTATGGTAACAAGGCTACCTACACCTCATTCCCCAAATCGTTTGTCTTGTGGCTACACCTTTGGTGAATACATAGGGATCTTTTTTCCCTTACAATATAAGTATATATTTCAGTATCCTGTAGAAACAGCTGAGCTACCTGAAGATTAATTAACCTTAGTGAATACATGCTAACAGAACTATTCGGCTTTGGGTACTGCAGCTAATCTCCATTTCATGGGTGCATTGCTTCTATGTGAAACAGCGTACAGATAAAAGTAAGCACCAAAGGAAAGATGAGCCCAAAGGTAACTACAGATCTAGAAAGAAAAAAAATTCACCTCTTGTTCTCTGCAATTAAAAGCGTTTTATAGAGACTCATTTTCATGGTCAGTTCTGTGGTTCAGTCTATTAACTGGCCAATCCCTATTTTGAGATGCATTAAACAATGTTAATATCTCAGTGTGCTGACTTGGCTTTATGGACCAGGACATCATCCAAGGTGACAAAAACCCTGAAAGGATTAAACTTGCAGGTACTTTCTGAGGGTTTTCTGTATGTTACCTTGTTGGTAAAAGGCACAAAGGAGAAAATCCAAGATAGCTGACAAAATGTGCATTAAAAATTCACTTTAAAGTCCCATATTTCACATTTTACAACACTTCAAAGATAATTATTCTTCCAAAACAAATCCTTCTATTGCATCAAATCCTGAGGAGCTTCCTAATTCATTGATTCACCTTTTTGGAACCACACTTCTTTGCTATTGTTGCAATAAATTTCACGAAGTTCAGAAGTTTTTTAAGATGGCTCATGTGAAATATGGATGCACAAACACCTTATATTGCAGCACCCTTTCCCTGTTTAAATAGGCAAAATATAAGTGGGAGAGCAATAGCAGCAGACTTGAATCCACTAATTATATCCATCATCCTTACACAGTAAGAAATACTATAGAACCTGACAAATTTCAGTAGTATTGACCAGTGTTTTCTAAAAAAACCTGTATTATTTTCCCTAGTTTAGACATTTTAAACACCGCTTTTAGAAAGCACTTCAACATCATTTCCATTTTAAAATCTCCTAGACCTCATTAAGATTGCATTCTTTGTTTCTGGCTGTTGAGAGAACACGAATAAAACTGAGACTCCTCATTATAAAATATTCTGCAACATCACTTAAAACAAGGCATGAAAAACTATCTATGAAAACAACTTCTCACATGGATATGATTAACTACCAAGATGGAAACATTTCTTGTTGTCAATAACAACTTCCAGTAATGATTAAGATGGGCCATTATAAATGGAAAAAAAACCATAAAGCATTCTCCACATTTTAAAAAAAATCAATATTTTATATGAAAAATAGCACTGGAATTATTTAAAGCAATTCTTGGGTTTATGACCGTTTTGTCCAAAGTTGCAAAAGGAATCTCTTTTTTAGTTACAGTGTGTTTACTATAAAAACATTTGTCACTGTTCTTCATTGAGAGATAAAATGCTGGAAAAACACAGTGCACTTATTGGACAATTCAATGTGCTAGGGTCAGACACTCTGAGACTCCACAGCAGCACAACAAGAACAGATATTGAAGACGCTCAAAATCCAGATTATGGTTTTCAGAAGACATGGTGTATTGTTCACCCAAGTTGAAAGCAGATGTATGTTTATATACTTTAATCTTGGCTCAGATGTGAGGTACCATGTTAACAATTTTGTTGCCCAGGCTGCCCTGGCTTGGGATTTAAATAAAAACAAATTACAGGTCTTAACAGTGATAGATGGACTTCTCTTACATTTGTGTAGAGTATTTTTGCCTTAAGATTAAAGGCTTACGCATTTATCTGCATAAACTAACCCCTGGAGTAGGGTACTGCTGACATTTTCCAAGAAAAATGAATATCCTAACTTATTCCAAAGAGAAGACTTGGTATTTGTATGGCCAGAGTGACCTTTGCAAGTGCCCTTTCAGATTAGGTGCACTACATGGAAAATTGTGCTCTTACAGTACTCCATAAATCATACCTACCAATTTTCTTTAAAGGGGTATGTAAATATCAGTGTACCAGGTGGGTAAACAACACTAACCTCGTACAAATGGCTTGAAAATTGAAGAAAAGCACCTTATTTTGCTGCTGAAATTGCTTTTGAAGCCCAGCATCGTGGCTTGGGTTGTAGAATGCATGAAATGATTTGTGCACTGGGAATAGAAAATGGGTTGATGATAACCACACTCGACACAGTTCCTATGTTTCTGAGTTCTTTCAATGATCAAAGATATCATTGCTGTATATTACTTTTCTTTGCAGATCCCAAATGCATGTGAATTTCAAGTGACATACACATTATCTGCATGTTTCCAAAACGGACAGACAGCTTTTTAGTTTGCATTTCTCATTTGAGCTAGTTAATATTTCTGGCCCACTTTCAGTCTGAGTCTCCTTCCAATAGTTATGTAGCATTTCCATTTAATAAAAACAAGGCAGAGAAGTTCATGGGCTAAAGAAGAAAAAAAATATGAAGTTACAGCCTCTGAAACTGTTTGAATAAGCACTGACTACGAAAGTGGGAAGTTGTGTTAATTGTTGCTAAGCTGCAACAGATAATAGAAAAAACTCAGAACCAAGAAAAAAGCCCTGGTTTTAGAGACATCAGCAGGGTATAAAAGACATGCCATGAATATCAAAGTACCTTGATGAAACTCTGACATTTCAGATGTAATCCACACAGGACAATTCCAGTTTGGCCTTTAACACTTGTAAATTCTATTAATTATGAAAGTCTCATTTTTACAAACGTGGTGTTGTCATTGTATCGCTCATCTCATGATTTTCCAGAGAGTTTAGCCTAAGTATCTATCAAGAACATTGCTAACTCATTTTTTAATTGATATTGTAAAAGCAGAATTTACAGCATTCTTAGCCGTGTTCTATAGTCTCGACCTCACCTTTAAGCACCTGAAGAGACCAAATGCATCTATCAGAGTACTGAAGGATTGCCTTCACAACTAGGAACCAGAGTTTATACAAAACTAAACATGACTTACATCCAAAAATTTCTATGTCCTAGGATCCAAGAATGTAGTAAGACAAAGTATCAGCCTGCTATCAGTCATTCAGTTCACCTGTGTCAGTAAAATCATTTGGGATCGTTCATTGGCATGGGAAATGTATAAACAACATTTCTATAACTTTCCAATAGTTTTGGCTTTATTTTTACTGTAGAATGTTGAGATTTTAGAAGTCCTGGGCTCACGCAGTTTTAGCTGCATTTATTGATGCTTGAACCCTCTGAAGGCCAGACTGAATGCACCAACTTGGGTACCAAAACCCAGACCAACTCCTGGATAGTTCTGTGTGGATCTTAATGCTGTGCTCACCATAAGTAGTAGTAGCTGGGAGCAGAAACAAGATGTACATTTCTTCCTCTTGCCCACTACACGATGTTGAAATAAACATGAAAATTGTAATCAGCCATTTTGAAAGATGAAGTGTGAGTAAGAAATAAAAGCTATAATCCATTTTTATCATACACTTAAGAAGGTGCCTTGGAATTATATTGTATATCACCATTTCCAGCGTCCTCCTTCAAAATCCTTAAATCAGCTCAGCTCAGAGTGCCTTTGGGGCATAAGACAGAAGACAGAATTGCTCACAGGGAAGTATCTGAAGCATTTCTGAAAACAGATTTATTTTTCACAAGGGGAAATAAAACCAACTGAGGGATATCATCTACCTCCCAAAGAAAAACAACACTGGAGGGAGAAAAGAGCTGCAAATGCTATAAAAGCAAGTTTGAAGCATTTCTAGGAAATTTGTTCTCACTGAGAAGGGAAAAGGAATCATAAAAGGGATAAGGGTTGTGTCTAAGGACATTGTCAGCCTACAGACTCTGAAAAAATCAGTATCTACCTCCCAGAGATGCCTCTCTGCCAGCAGCACATCAGTCACTTTGCCACTGGTCCACCCAACAACTTCTTCAGTGGAACAAGTTTAGAGAGGAAATCCAACAGCAAATCCAACATATTTAAGGCAAGATGTAGAAGTAGCTTGAAACACGTTTCAAGCCACAAAAGGTCACACAAACACTACAGAGATATGAACTGCCTTGTTGGGAATGTGCCACGTGTTTATCTGATGTTCTCATCTCCTCACAGCCTCTTACTTGATATGCTCAGCAGCACTCTGAACTTCCAAGAGCTTGCAGTTAGTTCAGAGAAACAGTGATGCTGAATTTCTATTCTCTACAACCAATATCTAAAAGGCATTTGGTTCCTGCTGCTGTTCTAGTTCTTTCTTTTCCCGTGGCTCTTTATACTTTGCATTAGACAGGGTTAAAAACACTCAGAAGAAGCTGTAGTGTCACTAATGGACTGCATGGGAAAACTTTGGAAACAATTTCATTGTTTCAAGGTTAACAGACAGAGGAATTGCCTTAAGTCAGGTCCATTGCTCCATCTAGTACATAAGTACATAGAATTTCTTTCATGTAAGATTAAATCAGAAACAAGCATATTTCAAGAACGGACATCATAACTCTATTTTCTTGTATGATACATTTAAAGAAACTATTTAATCCTCAGAATCTTTTGTTAATGGAAGTCTCAGTTCTCATCTATGTTTTGCACTGATACTGATTTGAGACAAGAGCAGGAATAATTAAATTCTATATACAAAGACTCCTATTAGTATCTGGAAACTTGCACCACTTCATCTAGGTCTAAAAGGCCTCATTATAGCAGAGAAGTGAATTACCCTTGACTTTAGGAGTAGTGAGGAAATGCCTGAGAAAAGCTCCATAATTTAGGAAAATGTATAGCTTGTGTTTTTTTCCAGAAGGGCCTATGTGAGGCACGTAGTATAGGGACTTATTAAAAGCCACTGATGTTTGTATGCCTGAGCAACTGAGATATTTTTGAAAATTCCCACTTCTTAGAAGCATTTTAAGGCAGTAATTTTCAAAGGAGCTTGTGGATTTTACAGAGATATGTTCAGTTATTGGTAGATTTAGATTTATTCACAAGTTGTTGGGAGTTCAATTGGATTATCACGAGGTATAAAAGTAAGCAAGTACACACACAGTTATAGGCTCAAGGCTGAAAACAACCCAGGACTCGGAAGTGGGCAGAATATGAATACTTTCAAGGTGACTTTTTCATGTTAGAAGCATTTTTTGAGGGAGGAACAATGTTGCATGCAGCATAATGGTGGAGAGGCTATGGAAAACATGGGGACTGGAAATATTATTATTAGTTATCCATTTAAAGCATCTTTGAGCTTAGGAGGAGCTGCATCATGCCAAATTTTCAGACATACCCTATTTCCAGTATCCCCAGCTCCCAATATTTAAGGTCTTATTATTTATCCTAAAGACTAATCCAGCTGCCATAGAAGTCATTGATTTCACCACACCATAAGAATGTAACTGAAGCCTGAATCTAGCTTTCACAAACTTACCAATTAAAAAAAATCTGATGGCAAAAATACCATCTTAAAACATTTATTCTGCAAATACCTTGATAAGATATAACTTATTTTCTGTTTACTGAAGCCTCAAAACATCACATGACCTCGTATCTACTTGCACAACAGGAAAAAAAAAAAGGAATTGTGTTTGACAGGCACTGCTAATAATGAAAATGTTTTAAATGTAAGCTCTAGCTGTGTACCGATCACTGTCTAATCAGGGTTATGCTTTTCAAATTATATTGTGTCTTCTTTCACCTCCTGCTTATTATGTGAAATAAAAAGAAAAGTGCTTAGGCAAATCCTTGATCTGTTCACATATATTTTTAATATTAATATGTCAGAGCAGTGGCAATAATGATATTAGGCAAATGACGGAATTCTCCCCCCAGCTGGACATGTTAATTGAGAAGCCAAATTTGAGAGGCAAAGTTCACGTCTGTGCAGATGGCAGGACAATGCCGGATGGCAGGCCTAGGTCAGTGTCAATCCCAAACCGTACTTTAATGGCTCACTTCTCTGCTTTTTCAACGTCAGCTGGTCCCTGTGGGGTGTATAAGTTGGGGAAGTCTGTCTCTGCGTTTTTTTCTGCCCTTGACTCTGGTGCACTAATTTCATGCAGAGAAGATGCCCCTATGTGTGATAATAAAAAAAAAGGGGGGAATTTGCACTTAGAAGCTCGCATGGAAGAGAAGTTCCAATGTTGCCTTTACAGCTGATGTAGCTGCATTTAAACAAAAACCATACTTTCATTCTGGCAAGGTTTCATCCAAAATTTGTTAACACCAAATCAAAATCCCCATCAAAATCCACTCACCCAGTATTTCCTTATTTTAATAGTGTTTGGGGGGGTTAAGGGGGATGTTATCATTTTTATTTGCATTTATACTGAGACCACTTAATATTTTAGTCAGGTTGGTCAAATTTTAAGATGCTTTATTCTGCTGTAAGAATATAAATTTATTTTGCCCTTTGTCAAAAGACCCTGAATATTGTTCATATTTATATAAGCATTATATTATCTCCTTTAATGCAATCTGTGAATCAAAAGCTGAAGGTGTATACCTATATATTAGTATATATATCTCTACAGAGCACCACAAAAAGACTTTAATAGTTTCAATTTCCTAAGTGATATAATTATTTATTATCTGTAATTAAAATGCAGAGCTTGGCTTTCTGCATGAGACAAGATGAAAAGCCTTTTTAATGAAAAGAGCAACTATGAGTTCTAAATTTCGTTATGGAAGAGATAACTTATGTAATCACTGGTAACCTTTTTCAAGAATATTATCTCACTATTTATAAAACAATACCTTCTTTACCTTAGAAATTCCCATTTACATATGAAAAAGAGCTTTATTTATTGATGCCGTTGACTGATGTGCATTCCTTTTTCAGGAATACCCTCTTTCCAGTGTTACGTATACCAGAGAATCTACTTTGCTTTTGACTCTACCTGCAGTGATATTTTAAAATAATTCTCTCCTTGAACTATCAATAAACACAAACTTAATTTATTCTTCAAATAAATCACATTCTGTTTCCTGGCTTTATAATGTTACATTTAAAATATTTTCCACTCTTATAGTTAAAATAATGCAACTTTTAACCACTAGGAGCAGGTATAAACAAAGGTAAAAAAAATCTTATTTTCATTTTTTATTGTAGGAAAGCCTTTCTTTACCACGTCTTCCAAGACACACACACACAAATTTTCTGGTTTTATAAATTTAACAAGTTTATACTTTAGCAGGATACAAGCCACAAAGCATTGAAAGTACATGCCGGTAAAACTTGCTCAAATTTACATTAAAAAAGAGCAATAAATTCTTATGTTAATGTGAATCCTTTAGGTTTAATATTAATAAATTCTCCCATTTATTTCTAAAAAAAAAGGGGGGTTCTATCATTTATGGAAAAAATATCAAAATATTTGAAATCTTTATGGACTAGTCCTTTTCTCATATTTGTGTAACTTCCAGCATACGTACAATCCAAATTGTCCCATCTTAAGCACTACTAATATCAATTATCAATTTTTGCTGAACATACAGCAAAAATAGGAAGAAAACTAGTTTCATATTAATAAAATATGAATACATAGTATATCATAGTACAGATTGATGCATGGTCAAATATCTTATGGCTATTTCACAACCATATAAGGTTTGATGCAGAGCTCAATGTAGTCAAAGGAAAGACTTGCACTGATTCCAATGGGCTTTCAGTCAAGCTCTCGACTGTGTGTGATTTTTCATGAAATGCGAAAACTCATCATCTGTGGAATTGCCTGGTATGACTGAGGGCAGCAAATCAGTTCAGTGATGCTGCATTTCTGTAACTCTGGGCAAAATGTGACCTTGTTTACTGACAGATACGTTTTCCTATAGGAAAAGAAGTAAGCAACATGTTTAACTAAGCATGTCTGTTGTGCTGTAATCATCTGGTCTTGTGTTTTCACTAATTAATGGCTGCGTAAAGTGAAAACTTTCAAATAAACTTCGTTTTAGAATCAACTTAGTTTTTACAATCCTTGCTTTGTAACTTTTTACTGAATATTGATTACCTTTTAACTTACCTCCTCTCTCAAACCAATACCTCACTATAAGTAATTCCATTTCTTTTCTTCAGAAAAGAAGCTACCAATTTTCCTTAAGGACATAGTACCAGCCAGTGCAGATTTTATGCAACAGACTCCTAGTTAACAAAATATTTTTCTGGTCTTCTTTAGGCCTCTCTGGGCTTAAATACCTATATATAAGCAAAGTACATATGTTTTCAAGTATATATGTGCATGTACTCCATTACATTATCTAGCCAATTGTATGAGGTTTAATCTTGCAACTAATCTAGTCAGGGAATGAAAAATAATAATCTATGTAAATCAATTTAAACTTGAGCAGTCAATCTGAATAACACTAGGTTACACAGGAAACAATAAGTATTGATCAAACAAACATTTAATACTGTTTTGCAGGCAGCAGATGGGTTTATATTAAGTTGCCTTTAATTTCATTCACAATATTGTTAGCTAGATTTTATTCTACTAATGAAAATATAACCATATACCTTCAGGAAGGACAACCAATATTCTGGAAAACAGATCACAAGAGCACAGAGTAATGTAGAAAACGAGTCATTCAAGGGAACAGAAAATAATTACAGTTACTATTTAATTTTGAAAGTATTATTTAGATCAGTAATACTTTTATTTCTTCTTTGCATGGTTAAAAAAAAGGTACACGCCCATTCAAATTTAGCAGGGGTTAGGATTTTTCAGGAGTCATTCTGCATTCTTGGGGAAAGATAGACCTGATACAACATCCAAGCAGTCAATAAAAATCCTTTAATTCTCGTGGGCTTTAGACTGGCACTGAAACTGCTTGACTTTCAAGGTGGGTAACACATAACTGCTTCCTATATTTGGAGTTGTACATCTTTCAAAGGCTTTTATCAGATAGAATCCACTGACTCCAAGCAGCCTTGCTTCAATTGTTCTTAGTATTATAACCAAACCTCATCCTATTCACCTCATTTTTCTCTCCTATTAGCAGCACTAAAGGGTAAACCCGTGCCCTACAATAATAAACTATCTTCATAATTCTCTTTAAAGATGAGAAGTAAAAGATGAACTTTGCATAGGACCCTACGCTTACGTTTAGAAATGCTTAGCTTACCCACGCAGATTGCCTCCATGAGCAGATATGAGGTTATTGTATGTGCACGTTGTTAGCTAGCACATAACATCAGCTATGAGTAAGCATGTGTTCGTAATTGTGTTTGCTTAAACTGAAAAATCTCTATTTAGTAAATTATGCTGGTCTGCTACTGGTCTGTTATTATTGTATAATAATTCAGATTCCACTAATTTTTGTGATTAAAGTCTTAAAAAATCATAGACAATTTAGTTCAGAAGAATGCTATAACTACTCAGGTTTGAGTTAATCTCAGATGGTGCAGATTTATAAAATCACCCTATAAGAGCTGAAAAAGGAACAGGCAATGCAAAGAAATCTGGGGAAATTCAGATCATTCTTTCCATTTGCAATTCAGATAACATCACACAGGTTTAGTATTATCGTCACATATTTTTCAGCCTTTTTTTTCTGTTCCTGTTACTCTTAGCAACTATGTTGAACACTAATACAGTTTGTGCATTATTACCAATGGGAAATCCCTGGCATCAAAGGATTAATTTTACTCTTTGTCTTGCTTTAGTAATAGGAAATAAATTTTACCTAGTCATTGTCCTAGTCAAGTCAAATAAAGAAACTATATCTGCTGACGAGCTGTTATTATCACAGTCAAATAGATTAACATTGATTTACTGTAGGTAAGAGCTGCTGAAGGGTCCGTTCAGTATGTGCTCTGTACCAACACGATTATTTACTGTAAACCTACCCTCTGATTTTCTCCTTAGGCTAGTATTGTTATTATTAAAGCTAATTCACATGAAATGATGGTAGCTCTCCTGTTCTACAGTCCTTGGTCAGAGACCTAAGCAGGTGTTTCCTTAATAATTTGGTCAAAGATCAGCAAGTTAAAGGTTAGGCCATAGAGGGGAAGAATGGAGAGGTCAGAGCACTTGCAGGAGGGGTCTGAGACTTGATCTTCCTGAGTCTGGAACGGTCGAACCTCAAGGTCACCCATTAGTGATCTTGCTTTAACGGACTATGAGATGTCGACCATAAATTCACCATGCCAGCACCTTTAACCCTATTAATACTTTGAATACTGGAAATAAAAGCAAGGACCCAGAAGGAACCAGCCCAGGAGAATTATTCACAAAATGTCTGTGAGATTAAATATACCTAATAAAGCTTATAGTTCTCAATACAGCTCTCCCAGGGAAAAACATTTCCTTCATTTTACCCTTTTATAGAGATTCATTACATTCTGTATCAAGATGGTAGAAAAATAAAGTCCCTTCACACACAATATGATGTACCTATGATAGTGTCTAAATAAATATAAATGTATATTTTACAAAATAGGATTGTCTTAGATAATAGAAGTAGAAATTAATGAAAGTAGAAACAAAACTGAGCCACCTCCTGTTCCCAAAAACTGTACCTGTCCATGTTTGTGTAGTCAGAATTTTATAATGACCATTCAGAATTAGAGGCTAACATATAACAAGTAGTGATCTGCCTATCACAAGCAGACATGTTTTCTCCTTCTTTGAGTCAACAACTATGTTTTGACAGTCAAGTATTTTTGCAGGTAGAAGTACGGGATCACCAAACTCTAACTGTCAATTAAGAAAAATGATACTGTCTTCTTAGGAGTTTCACCATGGAAAGCACTTATGTCCTTCCACTCTCCAACTCCACTTCAAGGTGGAGGAGTTTGTACTTGATGTATCAGTACTCAGTTGCATGGATTCAAATATTTTTAACATCAATTCAATTGTTCAAATATTTTGAACAAAGCAATTCAGCCTAGATCAGAGTTTCAAGCAATTTCATATCAAAAAAAAATTGTGAAGCTGCTTAGTATCAACCACATACCACGGCTCTTTTTTGGGGCATTCTACATCTCCAGGCCCTGGGACAGTTATCTTTTGCTGTGTCCATGATCTTCTGGGCTTCATGTGATCAGAATGAATCTATACTACTAAGAGAAATTGTGCTACAGACGTGTATAGTTCTCTTCAGAACAAAAAAGCTCCTGGTTTATCTAGAAGAGATTACAATCCAGATTAGAGCCAGAACTGCATGCAGTGACTGTTCATATAGAGAAGTTATAAAGGGATAGCAGATGGAGGGGTTTCTCAGTCATTTAAGAAGTCAAGGTATCTGGTCAGTAGTAGAAGTAACGTCACAGGCCAGATTAGGAAAATGTTTACTGCTATTGTGATGAGGATATCTGTGGGGCAATAAGACAAAGACAATGAAATCCTTCCCTAGAGAGTTCCCAGGGACTCTTGGCAAGCAGGATGGGGACACAAGAACTTACAGGCATCAAAGTACCATGAAAAAGAGGAGAAGGGTAGGAAGGGTGAGGCATAAAGGAACCATCCACTTGAGATAAATGAAGACATCACAGCAGAGTAAAAAGAGATAACAACAGACAGTTAGGTGCAGAGTGCTAATTGGGAGTCTGAACTGAATCAGTGGCCCCAGCCCAGCAGTAATGAAATATTCATAGACGGCCACACAACACACTGTCAGCAAAGGACAGGTTGCTTTGCCTTTTAGTGAGGAGAATTTTACTGTATCGCTGTCCCCTTGTTTTCCCTACCCTTACAACTCTGAGACTGTAGGAAGGAAATGCATGCAATTGCTATAAAGTGTGTTTTCTCCATGAAAATTTTGCACTGGGTACCACTGTTGTCCAGGAATGAAAAGATTAATTCTATCATCCATAAAGGCCAACCGCATAGGAAAGTGAGACATCCTGAAACTTCACAGATATCTTTATTTGACTTGTAGTCATCTTTTCTTTGACTTTTAGCAGACTTCAGTTTCCATGTCTTCCATTCCGATGAAACCTCTGAAAACATCTGAACAGAAAGTTTTTCACATGTGGGCAGGAGGCAGCATGGTGTTTCAATAGAAAAGTAGCTCTCCTATTGATAAAAATTCATAGGTATTCCAAACTGAGAACCTAATCCTGACACAGGCTGTCACCTCTTATATGCTATAAAGTGCCCACAATTCCCACAAAGATCAACAGGTTCTGGGCTCTGTCTAAACCCTCTCAGAACTGAGCCCTTCATCAAAAATCCTTGGCTTCACTGCATATCACTTGAACTCACACTGCTTAGATGAGCTTAGATCTTTACGTAAACTGTTTGCTCAATTGCACTGCATACCGTGTCTGCTGCTGTGTGCACCTGTTTGTTTTGATAGCAAGCACTATAGGATATTTTCTGGGTTGAAATCATCCATTGTAACAAAAACAGTCCTTTTTTAATTAAAAACAATTCTTGAAATGAAGACACAATAAGAAAATGTACAAAAAATCTACTTATATCGATTGAAATGTAAAATGTGTCACAATATTTTTAGAACCTTGCAAGAATTTTAGTGACACAAAGTCAGTTTACAGAGAGGAGTTCTGGTTTTTATGGGCATAAGCTTCTGTCTTTTAAATTATTTCTAAATGATATTCTAAGTAAATCATTAAAGTATTCTGGTTTTAAAATAAAGATAAAATAATTATTAAAGGGAACTATATACTTACTGTGTTACATGTTCTGCTTCCTAATTAGGAAGGAAATGCTCTTTTAAAAAATCTGATCAGGAAATAAGATTTCCAGTCTACTTAATCAGTATGGGTTAGCATCCATTCACAGAAAGCCGTATCTCATAATACTTCTGCACGTTGAGCTTTTATTAATTAAAAGAGGAATAACATACACAAAGCCTAAGATGTAACACAGACTGATCATGTTTTTTAACATGAATTCTTGTGCTTTGAGGTTGTGTTTATAACTGGCCTGCAAGTAAATAGTATCTTTAGCCCTCAGTCTTTCAGAGAACGCTATAAAATATGAGATCAAAATACAAAGTGCAGTAAGATAAAGATAATCATGAATAATTATTTTCTGGGAATAATTTAATGCGCTTTGTTATGCTGTATATTTAAACATGAATTAGCATGGAAAACATAAAATAATTCATGTAGCACGTTGTTGCAATTGGTCGTCTTATCCTGTTCAGTGACAGTAGGAGAGCTTTTGGGCACTGTTGTGTATAGAGAACTCTTTGAGTGGAAAACATTTTTAGAGGCATGGAGTTATGAGAAAGCATTACCCTCTAGATTATAAGCCAGACAAGCATAGTGATTTCAGAAATCTTTGAAATGACAGAGATAAAATTTTCTAATTTTCTTAATGGTCACTGCAGAGGTAAAATTAATCCAAGCTTGCAAATAGACATCTGAAGATCTTTAACACTGCAGGATGGCCACAGACAAACATTTCAATATCAGCTATGTGTCAATTCTTTGGTAGAACCCAGATCTCTGGGACAGAACTATTGGCCCAACGTAACCTCTCGCTATGTCAGGGAAGGTGGATTAGCCATAAATCACGATAGATGTTGTTCTATGGATTTGTTGCTGTCTTTAGAGTAGAGGAGACCAGTGCTGCCTTCCAGAAATCAGTTCACTGCCCAGCACAAAAGCTTTGTCCCTTTGCCCTCTTTGCATGCAGAGAGTGGGAATGCTAACATGGTAAAATTCAGTCCTGGGCAAGAGGCCAGAACATGGCCTATGTACTATTAAGCCTTCAAAATAGGGTTTAAGTGGGACTTAAGTGGTGCATGAGCGTTTTGTTGGCTTTCTGCCCAGAAGTGAATATTACATGTTATCCATGCCTTGTCTACCATATACAGGTGCAATATAACTCCCCTTTTTCACCCTGACAAAATGCCCAGCGTTACTTAAACTGAATTGTTCTAAATGGTCCAGAGCAAATCATGCCTGCTGCATGTAATACAACCAAGCAAAGTACTACTAACACAGGAAGAAAGTATGTCTTTACGGTGAAGGAAATTTAATTTTCTCAGGACTACCGTGCCAACACAGGAAAAAGTATGGACCCTTACTATAGGCAGATGTGGTTTCTGGCATTTAATTGTACAACACAGCATATAGATTTTCTGCAGGTCTTTATTTTTAACTTACAGACTAAGAAGTATCTCATTATGCATATGTTATTATGCCTCTTATTAAAATGTGGCTTGAAGTGTTCCCCCATTCTTCAGTGTGCTTAATTTTATGCACATCAGTAGACTTCCAGATTCAATAGAATTGCACAGGCAGTAGAAACAAATTAAAACACAGTGTGTGTCTTTACAGGAGCAAGGCCCAAAGTCATACTTGCATTCCTGCAATGAAAGCTTTTCTCTTCTTTAATTTGTTTCTACTTCTATGGCTTTTTGCTTTAGCACCAGGGCTGTCTCTTTCCTGATTGACTCATTGTCCTTTGAGACTTGTTTAGATAGATTACTAAGAAGGTTAGGAAAGACAAGAAACAAAGGTTTAATGACTTGCAAAACTATGCACAATACAAGAGAAATACACACATCCTGGACATTTCGCAGCCTGATACAGTCTTAGCTGGAAAGAAAGATGACGGGGAGGGAAGCAGATTTGGGAACAGAAACATCAGATGTCCTGGAAGAAATAATAAATCATAATCTGCTATCGTAAATTCTACTGGCAGCTCTTAAAAGTGACCACAAGTAGTCTCTCCAATACACAGAGAAGGGATCCAGAACTACTGACAGGTTGTATACTGAACTGATTAACTCTTTATATTACATAGACGATTATTAGAGGCTTTGAATTTGAGTTCCTACATTGCTCTTACTTCAAAGCAAGCAGATGTATTTTTTTCTGAAGATACTTTCTGTAAACGGCATGTGGAACCTGATGATCATCATTCATTTTTGTTTAGTTAGCAGATGGCTTCCAGCAGCAATTCCTTAAAATTTCCTCATTTATAAAATATGAAGTGGCTGACCTAAGTTAAACCAATTAGTAACTTTCCTTTATCATTTTTCCAGGTGCTTTCTTCATTAGGAGATATCAATCAACTGCAGGGCAGTAAACATGCTAGTTCTGGTATTTGCGGAATGCTCAGATCATCAATTGAAGTACACACAGTTCAAATCTGAAATATTAGCAGTTCAAAAATCCATTAAGATCAGTATCAGATGAGTTGTTACAATACCCATATTGAAATGTGTTGCACAGAATCAGCTTGTGACACCTTGGAACTGAAAGAAAATATTTCCTCTTACTACAATGTTCATACAAAAACTCTAGATTGCATTCAGTGGGCAAGATAAAATGTTTTTCAAATGGAAAAGGTTCCCTTTCCATCTTCATTAAAAATGTTCAGATTAGTTTCTTTGGCTGTTCTGTATTGCCAGAAGGTAGAGGAAAATGCTGCAGGATGAATGTATTCTTACGCAATACAACTGAAATTCATCTATTTGTTAAAAACAGGCACATGTTTTACCTCGTTTCTACAACCAGGATCTTTAAAAAAGGTACCAGTTTTAGTTTCAAAAAAATAAAGCCACATTATTTGGAATAATATATATGACTCAGACTTTTACCCACTCTAAATTAGTAACATAAGATGTGGTTCTGTCAGTAGTTCTGCATGACTGTATCTCATCCCTTTATAGTCTGAAAATTTCAAGTATCTTTCCAATTAAACCAATGAGGAATGCTGTTGCTAGATTTTATACCAAGTAAAAAAGAAAATAATCTGTATACTTTCTGAACTGAGGAATATTAGAAACCAACAAAATCCAGGTTCTGAAAATCTACGTGATCAGGTAAAGCTTCAACTCATATGAGTAGGATCCTGGCAGAATCAGGCCAATCATTCACCGGAAATGTTGATGTAATAAATTTGTGTTTTGAAAAAAAGGCAGGTTAAAATGATAAATGTCAAATATTAGTAGTTCTTTTTAAAAAGGCGTCTCCCCTGACACTTCGCCCTCATCCCTTGCTCTCCCCTCCACAAATAGCGATGAGGTGCACAGTAAAAGAAATTAAGATGATAGTGTGTTGACAGGAGCAAGGACACTCCAGTTTTCATCCCTGCAGACAACAGAAATGACATCACGTCTCCTCAAACTGACACATTAATAAATTTAGTATCACCTGAACTTTTCTGGAAACGAGAACCTTTTACACCAGCAAGTTATCTGGTGTCAGTAATAATAGGATTCTGTATCATATTCTGCTCCATATATGATGGCAGAATTACCTTTTGGGCCCTAACAAGTTGACAGGGGTTCATTTTGCTTCCTCTTTTAATGACATCTTCTTTGCAGGTGAACTGCAGATGTAATGACTTCCTCTTTTGCTTCTGAATACTCCCGAAATGTCATCATGACCCAAGACATCTCAATCTGGCTTAATGCAAACGGGAAGCAAAGGGTTTTTAAAGGTGAAACTGATCTTGCTAATGAAGAAGTATCACTCTTCATCTGGACAGGGAGCACAAAGTCTGTTAGATCAAGTCAGGTGAATGTCACAGGTTGGAGTTCAAGCATAACACAGAATTGTGACTAAAGATGTTGTCTTCTATTTGTGTAGAGATACACAATCAAAACAAAGTAATATAACTCTAAATTTAAGTATTTTGGAATGACCCAGCAAGATATGAAATAAATCTTTTCTGGAGAGGTAAGCATTTTGAGGACATTAATCATGATTTCATTTGATTTTCAAATTATTTCATTTTTTTAAAAGAAGAAAATAAACATGTAAGAATAGGGAATTTTTTTTTTAAAAAAAAAAAAAGAGAAAGAATAAACAGCAAAGGGAAGATATTGAATCCTGGTGTAGCCCATTAATTATCCAAGCTGGAGAATTAATGCAAACTTATCTGATTTGTATGTTTATCTACAGCATTTTGGATGGTAAAAATACTTCATATTTGCCATTATTCAGATTACTCACAGAGCATATACACATATATTTTTAGTGCACAGGAGAGCCAGTTAGAAGGCTCAAGTAATGTGAAGGTGTTTTTTCAGTGCAAGTCGAAAGCAGCTTGCGCTTCAGACGTACAGAAAGTTCCCTGAAGCTATTGGAAGCTTCTGGGGAATAAAGCCAAAAACCTACAGGTACCAAACACGTTCAGATTACCCTTGCTGACTGAAAGCAGGCCTGCCTGTACTGCCTGAGCATCATACCTTTGGTAGGAGAGGGCAGTCCTCTCATTGACAAGCATGACTGGCTGTGGAAATCATTGCCTCTCAAAGTCATTCTTGACCATGTAGAAGTAGCACCGGTAACAAAATTTAGCTCACCTCTTTGCAGATGTTTCTTACATGTTTAATTCATTTAATAATGTTTTGTTTACAGTCCAGATGCTGGTGATACTTTTCTATTTAAAGCGGCCCGCTGTTTGCAGGATGTCTCAGATGGACACATTGTGTGAATGGGCCCAGATTGAAGCTAATGCAGAAATTGTTCAGTGATTCACCAGGAGAAAATAAAAACCAAAAGCCTACTGGATTAAACGCTTGTCTGATTCAGGGAACATTTTAAAAACACCACATGAATATTTCAAGTGCCAAAACTAAAATGGAGATTTGAAAATAAAGGCTCAGATTTTTGAAGGAATATTGGCACCATTCATTCAATCTTCCTGCCTGCCTGTAAAAAAACTATTATTTTTAATAAACAGGTATATTTGAGATGGTCTGATTTAAGTTTTGAGCAGTTTCTTCACAGAAAAAGAAGAATGCATTTGCAATGTATTTTGTTTTAGACTGATAAGAACTTTTCCTTATTTATTCTTGCTTTCCCAAAGATGTTTAGTGGAATTTGCTAATATGGAATATAAAGTCAAATAGGAAGCATCTAAAGAGAAGATTGAGTTTTTTTAAAAACAATATCTATAACAAAATGTGATAAGCCCTACCCCTGACTGAAATCCGCAAAGATCCTTAGACAGAAGATATTACATAAATTAAACTACTTCACAGTGAATTTTACCCAAAACAAAGAAGTCAGTGTTTACACTAAAAATAAAAAATTCATCGTGTATCAAATCTTAATACCAAAGAACTGAGATGAACAAAATGGAACAACCATCCTCCACAGCAGTGGGTCAACTGTTCAAAAACTATTCAACAGAGTTCCCTAGAGGTCACCACAAAAAAAGTTACAAAGGTGAAAGTATAGTGGGTTCAAGAATCAAAACTCAATTATAGAGCTCAGAAATCTTATGGTTGGCTTCTTCATGCCATCTAGATAAGAACTGGCTTAAAACATATCAGAACTTCCATGCAAGCACTGTAGTTCCCTATTATGCAACTGCAGACAAAGAACGGCTTTTATGCAACAGTGAAAACTTCCAGGCCATACAACAGGGAGTGGATGGATGCTAAGATCGTTTGCTGGAGAACAGCCTTTATTCATTCTAAATCAATGACTGCTATGGAATGGATGATAAACTTGCATGTCGCGCTCTAAAGTTGCTATTCAAATTGCTTTACAAAAAAGAAAAGGTAGTTGAATACAAGATTTGATTAACTAATATCCGATACAACACTGAAAATGCAGTACCTTCTTTCTTGCATGTCTGAGGTAGAGAAATTGGCTAATGAGTTTAATCCACTTACTTTGAAAGAAAAAGTAAAGTATTTGTAAATAAGTTTAAATGAATTTTCAATTAAAAAATTTATGAGTCACGGCCTTTGTGTTATTTTAGGAAAAACAAGCAATTACACTTAGTTCTAACAGGTGGAATAATGACTTTTTCACCTGTCAACTGACAGCTTAAAATTCCCACACATGTAGACCATTTCTGTTTCATCTTTTCTTTGAATTTCAGCTGCTTTGCTTTTCAATGCCTGTGCTTTGCTGGTGTCTCCTTTGTGTCTGAAACTCTCACACTGAGTTCCGCCTCTTTGGTGCTGGGCTTTCTTTTCACAGTGACATTTCAACATAAACAGTCAATATTCATTACCTCAAAGGAGACT
The DNA here is from genome assembly GCA_033558185.1 of Dromococcyx pavoninus. Lineage (NCBI taxonomy): Eukaryota > Metazoa > Chordata > Aves > Cuculiformes > Neomorphidae > Dromococcyx > Dromococcyx pavoninus. The sequence goes on from JAUMJL010000491.1 coordinate 454,733, forward strand.
TCCCTCCTATTGCTGACCAATTAAATACCAGCTGAGTGAGGCAGACAAAGGTAAAGAAGCTGTAACACAAGACTGGCTTGGAGTATATTTCTTCTTCCTTTAACAGAAAAAAACTATATTCAAAACAAAGAATTGATGATATTGGGAAAATCCAAGGCAGAGTAAAACAGTTTCTTCAGAAGTTATGTTCCTCCTTTTTATCTTGCATGGTCCTTTCTGGTGTTATGTGGTCTGTAGAGGGGAATAGAGAAGATGGATATGTATCACAGGGACAAAGACAGATCACAGGTGTTCCTCTACAATCCTAACTTTGATGAAATAAAAAATATCATCTAATGTTTGATGCCAAGAGAAAGGTCTTTCCCTTTTCATTTCTGAGATGTAAGATTCAGATGTGTTTTGAATGTTATTGTATTACATACACTTCAACAAAGACCGCTTCATTTTTTTGTCATGTAAGGTTCAACTCTGAGCAGGAATATGCCCACCTAAATAGACCATGAGCAGGGGTGAAGAAGCACACTAGACTTACGGTTGATGAGAACAGCCTGCTGGCAGACCACCTGCAGGTTGATAAACCTCCTTCTCTTTCACAGAGTGGGTGCGGATGGGCATCAGTATCATTCACTGTCTCTAAGACATAGGCATAGCCTTTAGGGGAAGGAACAGTTCTACCCATAGCAATGCAATTCAAGAATTTATATCGTTTTACCTGCAAAGTGCAGGAGCACTGAATCATAAATATACCTGGCTGAAAAGGACTCAGAGAGATCATCTATACTGCATACCCGCCTCAAGGCAGGATCAGATACCTGAACCATTCCTGACACGTTTGTCAGACCTCTTGTTGAAAACCTCCAGCAGTAGAGACTCTACATCTCCCTTGGCAATCCATGGCAGTGTTTAACTCTGCCTACAACTTATTAAGTTCTTCTTATTATCTAAACTAGATCCTTTTTGGTATGAATTAAGCATAAACCCAAATTTGCATATATACAATGGAACCCAGAGATAAGACCAGTCGTGTTTTAGCCCATAATATTTTTTAAAGGCTCTAAGCATATGCAATAGATGTTGGGTGATGAGGATGTTCAGAGAAAAAATTAAAAAAAATAATTATTTATAATCTGAAATAGTACAAAAACTTAAGTATTTGTCTTAAGAAATATTTTAGAAGAATAACCTAGCAAAGAGAATGAAACAGTTTGGAATATGAGGGAAAAAAGATCAGCAAATGTGATGCTAACAAAAATGAATCTGAAATCAAAGGACTTAATGATTGCTTAGTACAAGATCAGGCTGAACTGTCAGTCTTAAATATCATACTTAACAATATGAAATAGTTCTTGCATTTTTACATGAAAGTATAAGGATTTTTTTTTCTTTTTTTTGTGAAAAAAACCCCCAGATTTCTATACCACAAAGGGGCCCAATCCCACAGCCTACCCTCAGTGGGAGGTTTGCTTAACCAAGAAATGCAATGTCAGGCTTTCTCAGAGGATAAAAACAATACAAAGAATTGGTGTAGATGCTTTATGTAAAGGTAATAGCTTGAATATCTGAAAGCATCCAAACGATTTTTACTTAAATGGATGTGACATTGCCAAGAAAGAAACTTTATGCTCATGAGAGATCTTTATTAGCCAGGGTACTTAACCCTAAAGATGAGGAGAATTTAATAATCACAGGGTTGTTTTCTCCCTCTTTCTTTCATTTGTGCAACCAGCAGCTAGAGGGCACAAAAGAATGCTTTTACCTTATGATCTATCTTATAAAAGAGCTCTATACACTGAATAAACAAAAAAGAAATCTGTGCTAATATCATAGTATATTACATATCTTTTTTAGAATCTTAATCTATGTTCTCTTTCACAAGAAGCGGTAGCAATTCAGAGACACAATGGCATGATAATGCAGGAGACTAATCAAAGACCTTTATCCCTCTACGAATATGTATTTAAACCACAGAGCATTGCAGGTATTTCACATCACATAAATTCTCTGTGAATATGGCCATCATTATTTCCCTTAACTGTTTTGCAAAGCTCTTTGTTTAAAACTAATATAAACACGTATTTAACCTCCTTCATTCTTACATCTTAAATATTAATGCTGGCTGTGATTCTGCATTAATAACAGCTATTATTTTTGCATTAATAAGGAGCTTACAAGAATAAACATGGAAGTCATAGTGCAGTCTTCCTGTCAATTAAAAAGAGAGTCAGTTGTACTTGCAGAGTGCTTTATCTTATCACTTCACTCAAGACAATCCCAGGTTCATGGATCTGATCTGAACAGCTCCAGTGATAATAAACACGTAAGTACACAGAAAACCATCATGGCAAGAAAGCCACAAAGGAGGTTATCAGTGAGTTGCCAGTTTTGGAATCCCTCACTTTGGAAGGAGCATTATCACCATAAATGAGGTCATTTATGTGGACAGTGTGAGCACAGAGCTTGACATTTTCCACCAGAAATCCTAATAACCCCAGGAAGGGTCACATCTGTTGCTGTACTATAAAATGGGATGGAACTTAATAGCAACGTGTGTATTTGTATGTGTGTATATATATATACATATAGTTAAAAAGCAAAGCAAAACAAAGACCCTTTCCCTTCACCCCTAATGAACTACACCAGCCCCTTAGGCTGAAATGACTTGGATCCGGATAGAGCGCCGTTTGCCAAATTGTAAATTGCCTACATTTATTTTGGGAGTGCACTAAACAGAGTGCTAATTGCCTTGTTTAGCACTTTCCCTTCTTTCATTTGCACTGGTGTAAAATCTTAGTAAATTAACTCAGGATTTTATTATGTAGGTAGCATTTGAACAACTGAATCAGTGAGAAAGCAGCATCAAAGGACTGATAAAAGAAGAGTTGACTCTACCCAGAATGCCATTTATATGTCCCTTGAATTAAAAAGAATGAAATTAACTTTTAATCCTTTTTCTTTTCATATAGCTGATCTTAACATAACATGTATTACTCAGTCATTTTATTTGCATTTACTCACTTTAAAATGTTAATAAGTGTGGTTGCAAGCTTACTGTATTGGAATGTGCAGTTGCCAGTATTCATACACATAAGTGTGTAGGATTCCTTAGTAATTTTTTTGAACAGCAGCCAAACACAGACTTGAGGCTTCTGTTTATTGTCAAAGAGAACACCCTGAAGAGCAATTCCCATCTAACTGTTCAGTGGGCTATGCAAAATTAGCTGGTGGTCTCACACTTGTCCACAGCACCAACAGTACCTTATTTTTACATCAAGTCCAAAGAAAAAATGGGGGGGAGGGGGATGATCCCCATATTCTCACGTCTGCAATAATCATCTTTCCCAGAAATCAGAAATATATCATTTTTTTCTAGGAACAAATTCAATGGCATTATATATAAACAGAGTGGTTTAGTTTATAAACTTGCACTACCGAAATTTCCCTTTAAAAGCTGTAGGCTGAGGATTACAACCTGGTAGCACTATTGCTTGTGAACACAACTTCATCACAAGAAAATGCAGGCTGAAGACCACACAGTCGACACTTAGTAGGCCTGGGTTCTGTTCTGAACACACCTGCTGGACAATTGCTAACTTTAGGTGACGGATTTCAGAAGTGAGGAAGTATTTGGAGTGTTCTACTGACAGAACTTTAGTTTTTGTAAGTTCAGAAAAGCCAGAAGTTTGGTCTTCAAATGTAGCCAAAAGATTCCTGGGTACAGAAATGATAGATAAAACCTGTTTATTGCTGTCTGTAAAACACTAACCTTGCCAAAATTTTATTTACTCTCTTCTCCTTTCAGTTTACTGTCCTTTCAAATCATGTATTTTCATACACAAGAAGTACAGAATCAAAAAAAATGTATTTCTTTTACTAAAGTTAGAATGAATTTAAGAAATTATTAAAAATGAATAAGGTATGTTTTCTTAGTTTCTGATAGATTTTTGAAGGCTACTTTGCTGATTATTTTCCTCTCAGTACTTCTGATTGTAACAGTAATAGGAAACACAAACCGATTTAGTATCTAAAGCCGGCGAGTCCCGAATCCTTAGTTTCCGGCATTTTTTTCATTTGAGTAAGTAACACATTATATAATTATTTGCAAATCTCTATACCTTAAGGTACTTTATAAATCAGAAAAAAAAGGATTGCTCAACAAAGTAGCTTTTTCTATTGGTATTTTTTGGTATTTTTTTGTTCCATTTCCAGACCAGCATGGTTTGGGAGCATTCCAAACAAGTATCTGAACTTTTGGATGCTTCTCCCAACTGAACCACCAAGCCATTTGATGTAACTCTATTATTATTTAACACCTGGCTGCACTGCTGTTAAGTGCTGTGAGAATTAACTAAGGTATAATTTAGAGTGTGCTAACAACAATTTGCTAACAAAACAAATATTTTCTAATGTTTCTCTGTGCATAAATTTATAATAAAATTCCAGAACCTGCTCCTTACATTTCAAAGGTAAAGGAAGCCATGCCCTTCATTTCCATGACACCATGTGCAGGCACACTATTTGGGACCACATCTTCTTGCTACAAGAGTTAGTGAGTAGGAAAGAAGTAGGTTATGGATTTATTTTTATCTGTGTAAGAATATCATGGTTAATTAGGATGTGATACCCCTGTTACTGCTATTTTTTTATTTTACAGATAATGCATAGCATTCATTCAAACACCAGAATTCAATAATATTCCCTGCTGATAACATATGTGGTAAAAATTTAGACTCTACATCTAGAAATTTTCATTGTAATCTAAAAGTGTTGAATCTAAAGTATTGAAGAACAAACAAAATAGGCACCAGAGGGCAAGTGGCCACAGACCACATACAGCTCAATGGATCAAGGACAGTATTCCCACAGGGTGCTGCTTAAATCCGGTAAAGATTAAGTTGGTTCTGTCAATTCAGTGAAGAAGTGAGCTACTGAGCCCATAGAGAAGGTAAGTACACTTACTAGAGAAAGAAGATCTAGTACATAGGATGAATAGTTCTGAAAATCGAGTACTCAGGAACCTAAGGAGGGGATTTCGTTTTTAACCAGTCTCCAATATTTGACCACTTTGACCTTACAGTTTCAGGAATATGTTTTTAATGAATTAATCTAATACTGGAAAGCAAATGGAACCAAAGAGCTGCTTTCAAGTTCTTTGTGCTTTGATATTTAATAAATAAAATTAATACAGCAGAAAATATACACAAATGATAAATTGTCTATGAATATAGTACAAAGATTTTTAGGTTTTAATACAGACCCATATTTAAGGTAAAATGAATATGCTAAAGAATCTCCACCAAAACACTTCATGCATAAGAGTTGACCACCATCAATGGTTCAAGAAAATGCTGCCCATATCCACTTTGTAGCAGAAGGCCATTAATAAAAAATACATATTATTAGAATTAGAAAATGCAAAGAACTTTACAAGTCTAACAATATTATGCCTTCTCTGCAATAACTTTTACTTCATATTACCAATAGGATTTTCTCAAAATACATACTTACACTAATACAAAACTAACCCTGCCCACATGTCCTACAGAAACTAGTTTTGTTATTCCTTCCTTATTCAACAAGCATGTTTGTGTCAATAAGTTAATTTTCAGAATAAATTCTAAGATTAGTACTTCCTCCATTGCCATGCCAAAGCAAATGCTCTGCTGGAGTACAAGGTATTTCCTTTCATAAATTAATTTCAGAAGTTGATTTGAAGAACAGAAAATAAATAGGTATGAACTTGAGGATTTTCTTTGGAGCTCTTATTAGTTGCCTTTTATATTTACATTTTCCTTCCAAGCACCTCTAGTAACTATCACAACACATCCCTTTTAGTGTGTATGTATCTATATGTACACACACATGTGCACACACGTATATGAAAAAAAATAATGGAGTAGGATTTACACAGTGTCAGAATTGTGGGTGGCATTTCCCTTTGGCTGTGAAGGTTCCACACTAGTTTTTAAGCATCAATCATGTAGTACATTCTGCATAAGATCTCTCTCTCAGTGATGGTAAATTCTTCCACCATAATACGGCTAAAGGAGGTTCTAAGTGTCAATAAAATTTTGTCTTAATATTATTCTCTAAACACCATTTTATTTAAACTTTTCAACAAAAATTAATGTAATTTGAAAGTAAAGGGAAAACATTATTTTAATAGTTGAAAGTCTGAATGAGTCATGAAGAAAAAATGAAAAATTATAACATAAAGTCTTAAAAACCTGATGCATGAGCACAGCTGAAAGCAAAGCCTACAGTGAGAACAAAATAATAACTATACTTACTACTGCTGCACCATAACTACACTTACTACTGCTGGACCAACCTTTTGACAATGGTAAAGGATACTTGAGTAACTCAGAAAAAAGTGGTTGTATAGTGGCTGATTTTATAGTGGTTGGCTAGATTTTTAGGGACGTTGATTTCTGTCTTGTCACAGGTTTCTTATTTGCCTGCTGGTTCAGCTTGATACAGGTATTTTTACTCATTCAAAAAACCCACACAATTTCTCAATCGGTCTTAGTCCTTGTAATGCTGAGTCAGCAGAGCTTTAAGGTGTGTCTGCCTGCAACTTTTTTTTTAAAGGGACCACATGATGAACATAGTTCTATTTCTGCAGACTCCAGAGATAGTTTTTCTTAAACTAGACACAAGGACAATAAACTTTTCCAAGTGAAAGAAACATCAGAAGAATTAAGGAACACAGAAAAGAGAATGAAAAACTCGGCAAAATTCTCTCCATGCCTTTTCTGTCCTTACAAGGTGGGTCTTTTCCCTCAGGCTTGTTCTCAGATCAGCAGCTCAGTGACTTTCCAAATTTTGACAAGTTGCATGCAGTCCCCTGGCTCCCTATGAAGCACAGTGCTTTCACCGTCTCTGAGTCCTGTCTATTCCCTGTCTCCAACAGTATCTTGGCCTTAGCCCTTGCTGCAGGGTCCCTTTTCCCCTACCTCGTCTTCTGTGATCATGCTCAGATGCTCTTGGGGAAGGAGTGATCTCCCCTTACTGCAGAGGGCTGATGCAGAGGACAGCAATCAGGAGAAGTTAAACATCTCCCTCAGGGCACGTAGCCTGTGCATACATACTGGCTTACACATAATAAACTACCAATAAAACAGGTGCAATACAATACGCTACCTGTGGACTATTATTTCATAAATTATACCCTTTAAGATATATTATTTCAGTTTTCCAAGTCTACAGGATAGCAGCTTTCCACAACAGACCTGTTAGAAATCCTGCCTCGACCTGGACCTCCCTCGCTGCTCTCATCAGTATGAACTCTTACGCATCAAAACTATCTATGAGACCAAGTCACCACATTGCCTCCTCACAGTAGTTACACAAAATAGGATTATTTTTCACCTGCAAAGTGCCTTACTTGGGAAATGCAATATATTAATTGAGAGTATTGGTGAAAGTCCTTGGTATTACTTGCCATATGTCATGCCTGTAAATGATGGCACAAATTTTAAATGATTTACCCAGTGCTAGAAACAGATTAGAGACAGAAAACCAGTGGTGTCCACAGCCATTTCTGATCGCCAGCAGCAGCCAGCAGTCCCTCCTGGGTAAACGTCGGCAGCATTTGATGTCAGCCTCAAACGATGGCAGCACCAATAAGAAACAGTTAACAGAGGTTTGATATTTCATTTCAGTGGGGAGGGAAATTAAATCTGCGGTTTGTGACTCTTAGGAAATTAAGTCTCTATTAGGAAAGGGTTAAAGACAGATTATGTAAATAGGCATATTGTTATTTGTCCCATATGTAGCACTATGGAGCGAAGACTGCTTTCTCTCCCTGCCTATTTTTTTTTTTTTAGTTTTTCTTTTCCACAAATTGAGAGATTAACCTGGTCTCAATTGAAATGGCAGCCCATATCATACCTTCCCTTGATCTCACAGCATGGCTAATAACAGCTGGGGCCTACCAAGCAGGCTTCTTTATTTTTCCTTTATTGTTCCAGGCCACACAACCGTGAACCTTCAGCATGTTATGTACTTAAGCATGGTCAGGTTGATGTCATTATTTTCTTATTGTTGTGGAGCTCCCTGGGTGTTTGCCCATATTCATAGAGAGGGGCTTGTGTGCTCTTTGTAGGTTAACCTTTTAAAAAGGAGATGCTCGACCACTTGCAAATGTAGCCCAGGGCTGTGACATTGCACTAGGCCGATTGGTACGCTTCAAAACACATATTAGCACCACTTGTGCTATTTCATCTTTCTTTTTAATTTTAGCACAGTCTTGTTAGATAAATCTTATCTGCGCCACAAGTAAATGCTTGATAGAGCACATTTTAAAGCCTATAGAAGGACAGGGAAAAAAAAGTGTGGTTTGTCTGGGTCACTGTGTGCTTTGTCTAAGTATAGGCATAGCTATTTGTCAGTTTATCTGTCTGCTGTCCCTCCATCTATCTCTCCAGCTACCTTGCAGCAAAGAAGCCAAGAGCATTAGTGCTGAATTGTGTGAGCTACAGGGAAAAGTGCTTCTCTGCATGAACCATAGCTACATTTAGCTTTTACAATCCTATAAAAATTGGTCTACTCGATATCAGTTCAGCCTAGAAAGCAAGCAGCGGTTCTCAGTTGCCTCCAGCTTTGATGTAAGCACCCCACAATATTTCCGTTTAAACTACAGTGGATAGAAGACACCTATAAAAATATTAATTAGCTCTAGTTGACACCAGATGCAGTTAACATACTGTGCACCAGTTCTGAAATACTCAAGCTTTTATTAGGTAAGCTAATGTTTATTGCAACCATTAAAGTCTGAGTCGTAAAACGCTGAACGTAAGAAAGATATTTCAGGTATCATTCCTTTCACATATCAAACTTCAGTTTGTCAAATCCTAATTCCAGGGTTAATTATTTTGGAAGTCATATTGCAAATAAAAGCATTCAAACAATTTGGCAAGAATTTTCCCACACACTCAGCAGACCAAATATAAATGAGTAAGAGGGAGAATCTCCACTGATTTCAATGAATTTTGGCCTTGTAACTTTTAAACGAAGCAGATACAAACAGCAGCACAGATTTCAGGCTTAATGCCTGGATTACTTCAGTCGTGTCAATTATGATGATAATAGTCCTGACACCAATGTATCCTTGCTACAGTTTCTTTTGTAGACTGGCTGATCCTTTGCTTTTTTAAACTAAGAGGTCAGGAAGGTGAGCTGTACAGCTGGGCAGCAAACAGCCTTGTGTATCTGGGTCACTGTCAGTGCCCCAAAGGTGTATCTTAAGTTACTCATCTAGCGGGAGGCGGGAGGCTGCCTGTGCTCCTGTGCACAAGGATTAGGTTTATGCTTACCACCACAAACCTAATGTCTCGATGCACAACTTGCCTTTTCTGTAAAACCTCTGCCACGCAGGCAGGAGGTTAAATAAAATGATGCAGAGATTTTATAGGATAGAGATGGACTACACTGGTTTTCATATACATAATGACACCTTCGGAGCCTCCTTGCATCTTTACTAGATACAATCAAGATTGTCCCCTTCATGTTTCTTTCAGTTACTGTAGAAAAGATGACCAACAATTAGATTAAATTTATATAATTCTTTTGATCTTTTTTGTTTATAACAGAATTCTGAATTTACAAGATACCTCAGTACATATGTGCATATATCCAAGCATAAGAATAGGATTATCTGAATTTTTGCACACTGCTATACAGTGTATTTTGTTGCATGGGCCATACAGTGTTGCCTTACTTTTGAGTTGTACTCTTGACTTAAGTTTATTGACCCAAAGCCATATAGTTGTCTCAATTTTGCCTGTATGGAAAGCGCCTGAATACAAACTACTCTTTATCACATGTCTGAATTTCCCTGAACAATCTGCATTACTCCAGGGCAGAGCTAGAAGGACAGCAAACATTAAGAAAAGTGTGAATGGCCAGGGAGTTTGAGCCTGATGGCAGTCTCAAGTCTCAGGTCAACACGGAGGCATATGTGTAAGGCATATCCTTACTTGAACTTTGTTTAAGCAAATTTATAACCAGAATCGCAAGTGAATACAAGTAAAATAAAATTAAGTTCCTCCCCATGTGTATTTTAGTGGTGGAGTGGTAGAGAATGACACACTGGTTTTGGAGTACAATAATGAACCATGAATTCTTTAAAAACTCATCTGTGCAATCTTTTACTACCTTAAGCAAAGTAGTATCCCCTGAATTGTTCTCAGGACACTTAAAATACTCCAAATATTCTTATTTATTTAAATTTTTGCAGGTCAAAAAGTATTTCCAATTTTACTGACAAATTTATGATGTCTCTTTTAAAACCTTTTGGTTCTACCAAATACCAAGAAACACAACAATATCCCCAGAACACATTATTTACCTTGAGTCATGGGCTACCATTTGGAAAATATGACTTGAATATGACTTTCAGACAGTAATGTGCTCTGTTTATGATTCCATAAGATCTTTACATATTTTAAATGATATTCAGAAATATGCTTATACTTTTTTTTTTAAGATCTTATTTTCCTATCTGTACTCTTTTAACAAAGGTATTACACTAAGTATAAAAGCTGTCCAATTTTTTTCCAACCTTTTGCTTCTCTCTAAACCACAGTCATTTTGTTAGACATTGAAAATGTCTTGATTTAGTTGTCTTGCTATTTTGGGCCTGTCCTGCCCCCTGCAGTGGTAATAAGGATGGGGCTTCCTGCTGGGTCCTGAAGAATACCATTTCACGGCCGCCACATAGCTGGCGGCTTTTATTTATGGAGCCAAGAAAATGAATGGGTATTAGTGTCCAAACATTTCAACATGCTCCTGTGGCCATGCACAAAAGGGACTGATTTGCAGCAAATTTCCACTTATTTTCCAAAAGTATTTACCTTGCAGAGGCTTGGCTGATCGCAATAATGGCATAGCAGAGGGGAAAAATGACCATTTCAGAACCCAATTTTTATATATGTTTCAGAGCCTTAAAGTGCTATACTTCTTCTGAATAAAGATAATACTCTTGGTTGCTAGGCTTTTATGGATATGTGGCTAATGCCAGTCCTTTTTGTGTGTGTGCCTTTGCAACAGAAGAAACAGGTATTGCCTAAAAGCTGAAAGCTTACTCTGCAATGGGGACTGCCTGGGTGAAGGTTCTTTTAAGTACCTTGAATGGCAGACAGCAAGGCACATCCAAGAGGTGTTTTCAACACCTGTACTTTCACCTGCCTGCTGGGGGCAGTCCAGGGTGCCTTTTCCACCTTTCTTAAACTGCCCCAGGAAATATGGGGAAGACTTTCAATCAGTGCTCCACTGTGCAACTGCAGAAAACCTGCAGAACAATAACTATTCCGACAAAAACTGGTGAGACTCATGCCATGATACTGTACCAACAAACACTGGTGAGATTCACACATAACCTTTACATCACTGAAATTTGATAATCATGGAAAGTTATTATGATACAGTTGCTGAAAGTTCTGTCCAGACTCTGCAACGTTTAAGAATGCAACTCAAAGTCTTCTATTCATGTCTTCTTAAATAGTTCTGGATGAGCTTTTTGGGCAGCAAACTTTAACTGCTGTCAGCATGTGGGTGTTAGTTGGTATAAAGGCTCAGTCAGATAAAATGAAGACTATTCTTAGTTCTGCAGGTGTTTGCAGATACTATATTTCAGGTGCGACTCTATGTATACACACGCACAGGTGGAGATTTTATGCCTGAAGATCCTTACCACAATATTTATAGGAAAACCACAACAAAAAGAAAAACTGGATTACTTGTACTATAACATCATTTCTTGGAAGTTCCCAGCAGGTAAGATGTGAAGTCTAGATAATAGAATCACATCACTACACCAACTGCTATACAAGTTTATGCAGGTCACCAGATATTGCAGTCTGCAACCCTTGAGTGTAAGCTTCAAAAGAAACAATACAGGAAAGGAAGACTTGTCAGTGACAATATCCTTGCAATATTTTTTCTAGTTTGTGATTTTTTTATATATTATTCTAGACATAAAACACATCACTGCTGTTTACAATTGCCTCATCATTGTGTTGCACTGAAATGAAAATCTATCACAAATTATTTCCAAGTTGATTAGTTGCATGCTCTAATCTGTGTTTGTTGCCTTTTATCCTGGAACATTATCTGGAAATTTAACAACACTCCTGATTTATCTCCTGGTCTTAAAGTGTACCTCTTTTTCCCCTAAAATCAGTTTATATAAATAACAAATGTAAAATAAGTGTTCTATTTCACCATAGTGTTTAAATACTTTACAGAGTAAATAAACTCAAAAGGAAATAAATCAAAAATCTTAGACATACCGAAGCACATCTGGAGCTGTTTCATAGTTACAGCAATTGCCTTCCTTTGCTTCCAATTCAAATTCATTCTACTCAGAGGCTCCATCTCCTAAATCTATTCTCATTCAGACAAGACCCTTGAAACTGTACAGGACATGGGTAAATCCTCTGCAATGAACAATTCTGCCTCCTCCTGCTATCCCATCATCAATTGCTGGTATCAGTTACACTTTATATACGCAAAAGAGATGAAGGAATGAAGTAGTGGAATAGAGAGCAGATAAATAACATTTTATCTGTTTCAACATCCTTAAAACTATACATGAGACCTACCAAGAGGAAGAGAGATGGATTTGTGAGATGCTCTTTCCTTTTCTTGCTCCTTAGCATTTTACAAGATTTTGTTCCTCTTCACATTGCATGGCAGAATACACCACACACCAGAACAATGTATTGGAAGGAATAAATGAGGTGCAGCTGGAAGAATATCTGCAAGTCTCTAGGAAAGGAAAGATCCTTTCTATCCCCCTCAGATTTTTCCACTGAGGAATGAACAGAATAAGGCTCACGAGAAATGTTCTGGAGGTCTGCTGTGAATTCTGGACTCAGTGGATATTTTTTAAGTCTCCACTCAGTTTCTGGTCCCTCCTGAAGGCATGTATGGTGCTTAATGAAAACCTTAGAACACCTTTAGAAACTACAAATTACTTCACAGCTAATGTAATAATTTAATTTTCAGAAGCAATCAAGGCCAATCAAATACAGACAATAAGCAACCCTTTTTTATAACAAACTATAATTTTATACATTTTAAAAATAAGAATACGCCATTAGTCTCCCTAGCTCATAGCCATGCAATTAAGACTGTGAATTGATGAATTATTGTATTTTAATCTGGTTAAGAATAAACTGTCCTGAAAACTCTCATAGCAAGTAGAGTATATCACAGTTTGTTCTTCCCACTAAGACCTGATTTCAGTCTGTTGTAATGAAACAGGGAAACTTTACCAAAAATGAGTGCCTTGTACTCTCTTTAGTTCCCTTTTCTAATATATCTTGGTTTAGTCAATGATTGAGAAAGTCTATCAAACCCTGCTCAAGGTCCTTTTTTCAATCATTAGAAGTGAATCATCCTTAACTCCCCACCTATTAAAAGTGTTTAATCTTGTCAGGTTAGCAAAAAAAAAAAGACAGAGAGAGAAAGAAAGAAAGAAATTGTGAAATTTTTCCTGGGGTTAAGAATTACTTTTATCTGACAATGTCTTTGCATATAATGGCATTAATTTTGCAATAAATTATAGTGCAGATATGTGGAATTACTCACATTTCTTGACCAAAGTGTCTGACCTAGCCAGACCTCTGATTGATGAATAGTTTTTCATTTTGTTCTACTAGTCCTATCAGACAAAATCGAAAAACTAGGCGGAAAAGATCCTGTTTCATGTAATAGCATTTTGTTATATATCATTAGCACTTAATTCTGTCACGAGTGACATGTCTGTGTTAACTAGGCCTTTCAACTTAATCCTTTCACACCTCAATGTGACATTCATCTTGGACAATCAATGCACCAAAACTCTTCGTCCAAGGAATGAAATAATTCATAGATTGCTGCTATGCGGTGACTAAGCTCACACCTTCCAAAGGGAGGTCTCTAACAAATTTTAAATTGTAATCACAGCATGATTAGAGCTCCCTTTGATCTCAGTTCCTTAAGTGGCATTACCATTCTCTCTCTATATATATATAATGTCTCTACCATTCGCAATATACACTTTAGGAAAGACTGAGTACAAGACTACACAACCTTAGATAATCACTTGAGTATCTATTCCATACTGAAGTTCACATAGCTGTTACTTCACTGCTATCATTATCCAAGGTACTCAGATTTACTTTAGTTCTGATATATCTACCTCAGTTATCACATCTCTTATGGCTGTAGAAAGGGTCAGGAGTTTAGGCTTGTTCAAGGCCTCTTTTTAGTGTGGCTACTAGTTTTTGGTGAACTTCATGGTTACACATTCGTTGTTTCTCCTATTTTGGCTAGAACGAAGGCAGGTCAAAGCTTGCCTTACAACCACAATGGTTAAGCTGAAATCTGAAATCAGGTGTGGGCCTGGAAGAAGGTCTAGACCACTATGAGTAAGCTCAAACTCACCCTATCACCAACATGTTGTCAATTCTGCCATGCTGCTCCAACTAACGTTGTGGATAAGACAATCATACACATGGCTGTGGATGGTAGGCTTGAAAGTTTCAAATTCTACCCCATAAAACTTTGTGGTATCATCACAAGATGTGCAAAGTCTAGTTTACAAACTAAGAAACCATGAGTTCAAAATTCACTCTAACGCAAGTAGGCTTCATGGTAAAGGCTTACCAGTGACTTACGTGAAATCTTGTTCCTTCTGTGGACTTCTATAACCAGGTTGATTTTGAGTCAAGATATATGACAGGCAAAATATTCAATGAGCTGGCTTTGCTTTGCCGCTGCAGTTTTGCTCTTGCTAATCTTACTGCTTGCAAGGGGACAATGAGGCAGTAACTGATAAACAGATAAGAGTACACAGTTTCAATGGATGACAAAGCTGAAAAAAGATATAAAATAGGTTTGTGAAACTTTAAATGCTCTATGTTAAAGGGCTCAAAACCTACCAGTTTTTCATCTTTGTCAATATTTCCATGACTTTTAATCAGACTTACAAAGTACATGTAAGAAATAATTATGATCTGCAGAAAAATACATATCTTGCATTGTAGTTTTACATACACATAATACCTAAGAATTTCATATGAACTGCTAGATCATGCTTGTATTGTGGCACTACTTGTTCAGATTATATTTGGTGCATGGTATACCCTCTCACAGTTAATTTGTCAAATCATCCCACAGACTCCTCTCATTTTAATTTCCCTACCAAAGCCACTCCCTCAGGAAGAGAATTAAAACTATTTTCTTCTTTGGAAGAAGTTTGGTTCTTCTCAAAACCAGTCAGAGTTCATTGAAGAGTCAAGGATCAACTCAAATAACCTAATTACAGGATTGGGACCCTAATTGCAAGAAGTTATTATTTTTACACTTCATGCTACAACAGAGTTTAACCATGTTTTGCATAAGCTTTTCCTTTTCAACCGAGAACTACAGTTACAGCGTCCCTATCTTTGTCCCCTTCCTCACTGTTTTGAAGCCAACACACTGGGTCATGTCCTATGTGGACTGCAAGTTCTTTAAAGCATGAGACAGATATTTCTTAACTAAACAATGATGTATTTAGTGAAAATAGGAGGTGAGTAGCAGGCAAAAACTAATGTCATAAGGACACAATTCTTTTATCCTTCTGTCTACATATGTAGCTTTAATTTTATTTCTGACTTTCATCCTAAATATTAATTCCTGTTCGGCTGGGTTCTCCTCTGTTATTGGGTTGCTTTTGTTGTTACTGGGGTCTTTTTTACACCTGGCATCTGTCTGGAATCTTTAGTCAGAATTAAAGTTACATTGCAAGTGCCTAACCTCGGTCACAGTTAATGTATATCCAGAGGCATTCCATTGGTTCCATTGGCACCAGTCCATATGTGCACAACTGTAAATGACATGAAAAAAATCTGGTCTCTGATATGAAAAAGGCTATTTATGCACTTTCACAAAGGACAAAAGTCTTATAACTTTGGGTCTACACAGAAATGAGACACAAATATGTTAGTGAAAAGCCCCAAGTTTTCTAAATGTAGATGAGCACAGATTAAGAAAGCAGTAATTAATTTCCTTTGACCTCAAGCTGAAATTCCTTTCTAAAGCTGTCATAAAGAGAAAGAGGCCAGAGAGAAGAAGTGAAACTGTGTAACAATGCAATTAAACCCTTGTAATGAGGTCAGCCATTGGACTTGTTGCAACTGATATCATTATAGCAATGAGGAGGCATTATACGATGGCCTGATTTTTTACAGGATTCATTTTTTTTAACTCTTTAACAGTCAGATACGTATTCGATAGCATTATAAAATAATTGTTGTTAGCAACCAGAGGAGCTTTACTGTCTTTACACTATTTCTTAAGTTCTGGTGATGAAAGCATGGAAAACTCAGTGACAGTGGAATACAGGACAACTTTGATACAGACAACCCTTCACTCAGACTCTATGTTGTATTTGCTTTCTCCCGGAATGTAACTCCACTCCTTCCAACAATGGGAAAGAGTAAATTTTAGCAATTTGCTGACAATTTGTTATGTATAATACTTCATTCGTGGGAGTTGTGGTACTCAAGGAAAACATAAGCAGACCCATAGGACTAACCTGAATCAAAATGTATCCTAAGTAGTCTCAATCTCACTTGAAAATTGTTTATCTATTGAGGATACAGAGAAAATAACTTGTTCTGATGGAAGAGCAGTTTTGGGTTTGTGTGGTCTGCAAACATCAGTTTTGATTGTCTCACCGGGCATTAATAAGAAATAAACTTGTGAAACTCATATTTGGGCTCAAATTCAATGAGATTTAGGTAGAATAAATATTAAATAAAACTTTCATTAGATAAACAATCAGTTGCTGGAGTGGAAATCTAAGCTTGAGACATTTTCCTTTTCTGGAGGGGAAGTACTGGGCCTGCAGATGAAAACCATCTGTGTTGCTACCCCTCTTACTCACTTGGATCCCCTTGAACTCACCTTACCCATTTTCTCAGCAAGTACTTGTAGATTGGCAGTTCCTCCTTCAGCATGTTTAAATGAGTGATTCTTTCTAAGTGCTTGTAAGATAGGGCTTGGGTATTTAGGTTTAAGAGATTGTTCAGGGTTATGAATGCAAAGTGGCTGTAGGCTTTTCCTTCTTCTCAGAACATTTCAATCATACACATTTCTGTATTTCCATGCTTATTAGGTTAGGTGTCCCCTTACTCAGTGTGCTGATTCCTAGTTTGAAATGCCTTGCAATAGAATGAAAATTCATGCTGAACTCAGGGATGTATATTCAACTATGGAAACAGGGGGAACTTACATCTTGCAACAACTAAATCCATCCATTTATCTCAGAATCACTTATTCCAGTTCATGTACCAAGGAAATCTTTGAATTAGTCCAAATTTTATCCCAGTGTTCTGCCTTTTCCCCATGAAGGTTTTATGGGATCAACAAGCTGCATACAGTGCTGAAAGAAGGTGCACATTTCAGAAGCAAGTGCTACTTTAGCCTATTGCAGACCTGCAGCCTGCTAGGCAGAATTAAAATACCTTACATGTCAGAAAGGCTCTTAAGTAAAGCAAGAGATAGCTCACTTTAATTGCTGTTCTAGCTGGAGGAATACATTTGCAAGGTAAGGAGAGAAAAAGTTAATGGAGAAAAATTCTAGCTTATTAGGACCTTAATTAGTCATACTCCATTTATTTTTTAAAAAAACAATTGGAGTAAACCCGAAAAGGACTAAACTGGGGCATTTATATAATGCCTCAGTGAGAAGACGATTTCTTGATGAAAAGTCTCTGGTCACTGACTTCAATGGGGCAAGGAGATTTCAGATTTGAGCTGTGTCTTCTTTGAAGCTTCAGTTCTTCTGGTCCTTGAAAATGTCAATGCATATATGAAAGCCTAATAAAGATATTCAAAATGATATCAAGTATCTCTAACTCTTCCCTCCACATTCCTCAAATTGTTCAGCTTAAATCAGCTTGAAACAAAAGTTTCAAGTACCTTTACCTTTTCTGAATAAGTTCACCATCCCTTGTGTGCGTATTATACTTTTAAAAGAACTATTAGAAGACAGCTGACTAGTTGGAAATAAAGCAAAGACCTCATTTTCTTGCACTTAGAGGACTTTTAATGGCCCACTGATTCATCATGTGCCTCAGTTTACCCTCAGTGAGAATAAAACTCAATGACCTCTGCAGAGAGCTGCAAGCTTTCTGTTAAGATCTGTATTAAGCGCAAACCCATAGCATTATTAAAGATATTTTAAAGAGACAGCTGAGTGATGTCCTATAAATTGTCATTTCTCTCCAAATGGACCACAATATAATATTTCCTCCAGAAATGCATTTATTATTTAACACTTTTCTGTGAAAGGTTTCTTTTACATTGCAAATGTTCAGAGTTCTTTTATAGGTCTTAGACTATTGACCCTTTACCTTAAAACATGCTATTAATGCTTAACGCTGTTATTAGTATTCAGGGAAGCAATGATTGGTACTAAAATGGAAATGTGCAGTAAAAACATCTTCTATTTTGTAAAATAATTATGTAGCCTAATAATTATTTCATATGATTTTTTTTTTTGATTGATAGGGAAAGGGCACCAAGAAGTTTGGAATCAGGATTCTTTAAGGTCTACATTCAAATCGCAGCCACCAACACATTGTTTCCAACAGTTATATTTTATAAGAATAGCAACAGGATGATCTCTGATTCTGTTTGGATGAGGGTTACATGAGATAAAGTATACTTAATTCGCTTTTTTTTTTAATGGCAAGGAATTATAATTCTATAAAGGGCAGTACAGCATTCTTGCAATTTCCTGGTAAGTCACTGGTACCTTGGAGGTCAAATATAGTTCAAATCTACAGTGAAGTGAGACTACCTCCTTCCACTCTGCTGTCATTGCACCTGACCCTAACCTGGTAAAAGCATCCCTAGTGGTGCCAAAGAGGCCTTTCCATCCTCTGTGTACTAGATACACTGGTCTTTCACATTTAAGGCTGCCAGATAAATGTCAAATCGCAATGTTCTTATGATGTTTAATGGGAACCAGGCTGAGAGTGCTTGAACTTGTTTCACTTTGGAGAAGTTTTTGTCACTTTGGTTTAGATGGAAAAACAAGTTTTAGATCAATAATGTACATAAATGAAGTAAATTCACTGAGCTGGGCTTTCTTAGGTGAGTTGCTGTTTGCTAAAGCACTGGAAAACCTATCTAGCTGCATGTGTCTGTGTAGTACAGAAATAGCTACAAGATTACTATTCCATGTTTTACAAAGATGGCTAGTTTTAGCTCTATTCTTCTTTGCATTCATAATATTAGAATCTTTTATAGTTGTTTTCATCACAGATTTTCAGATTATGAGACAGCTATAGCTGGGTGTCTGTATACATGTAGGACTATTTTAACTATTATCGCTGGGCCTGTTTTGTTGCCAATTTTTTTCAAACACGGTATTAAAATCAAAAATAAAAAATTTCAGCCAGTTTTACCATTCATGATACTACATCAATGGATTGGAAAAGAAAGGAATATTACAGCTGCAAAGAAGTAGTATACATGTACACAGATAAATTGTTTAAAAATGTTTCAAAACAAACATTAACATGAATGTGGAAGAAGTATTGAGACGTCATTTGCACCATAATGCTGGTGAAGACACCAGCTGTTGATCCCTTCCCCTCTACTTTTACCAGAAAATATTCCTAAGCAAGGAGAGAAAGAGCCAATATCCACCATAATTAAGAATTGTGCTCACCCGTCAGTTTACCTGGGAGCTGTTCAGATGTCAAAGTGGTAACTGTCACAATAACCCATCCAGGTCTATTTAATAGTTGTGGAGAAAAAGAAAGGAGATGGTCCTGCCAATACCACCTCAGCTACTCAGCCACAAAGGCTCTGGGTGGAGCACAACTACTCTTCTGGATCCCTACTTCTGTTCCTACATAACTACCAAAAAACATCAGCAAGGGCCATAAAAGCAGTAAAACACCAGCAGAATCAGCAGTAGGAGAAAGGGCTGGTCAGAGACAAGAAAGGAAATAAAATGTACCATCTGAGGGTAATCAAGGGATTAGCTGTAACTCACGAGGCACAACACCTTTCTGGGCAGACTCCTGCTTTGATCTAGCTACATATGGTTCTTTGCTCTGGTTCTGTGCTAGAAAGAGCAAAAAGAGAAACACAGGAAGTAAGCTTTAAATTGAAGCAGTACGTGTGAGATATTCAGAGCTATTTATATATTAACTACTTTGGGACAATTAGCTGGATTCAGAATTACATAATTAAAATTCAGGTAAGTATTTACTTTCGTAGAAGAGGTTATGAAATTAATAAAGAAGAACGTCAGTCATTTACCTAAGACATTACCAATGACATTAGTATGAGAGATGGGAGGCAGAGATAAAAGAAATTTCAAATGCTTTGTGAATATTTTGTCACAATTTTCCTAATAATGTTGCAATAAATAATGAGAAAATGAAGAACAACTTTATTTCAACAGTGAATTCTATTAGCTCAGTCATGTTGCCTTTTAAGCTACGGGAGAAGCTCTTTATTAGCTGTTAGAAATGTCTTGCAGAACATGAGTGAGTAAGCTCCTAGGTTTCTATCAGACAAGCTAAGTTAACTCTCCAAGTTTCTCAGTAGGAAGAGTATTTTCTCTAAGAATCCTCTTAAATGGATTTTGTTGTGGGTTTTTTAAGTGACTTTGCTCTTTTTCAGTGTTCTCTTGCTTGTGCATACAAGAATTTCACTTCCCCTCTTGTATTAACTGGTATGTTCAACTATGACTACCATGACTATTAGTCCTTTTCAGAGGATCTCCTTTCTACCAGCTTATAATTGTAATTTACATTGTTGTTCCAAGATGCATGACTCTACATTTACATTTATCTGTGATAATACAATGTAATCTCTATAAAACTATATGAGCAACCCATTCCTATTGTTATTTAAAAATTAGCATCTGCAAATTCTATTCAGATATTTATATTTGCTCCAAAATATTAACTTTGGGCTATATGTAGATGTGTGTGGAACAATATTAAAAATAGCCCAGTGAATGATGATCTCATTTAGGAACAGATTTTGAGATCAACTAATCAATTTTAAATCTGCTTGGTAAGGTCTACACTGATTTTTGTATTACACTAATTTTTGTAAGGAAGCCATGCAGTGTCAAATGAGTCACAAAATTTTCATTCTTTCAGAGCAATTACTTTTACCTGTTGGAGTTGATATCAATTCTAAAAAGTTTAATGACATTATTAGTCTGCCCTGACAGTGTTATTGTTTCAATTGGACCTAAAACTAGTTCACAAATATGTAGGAGGGTTTTTTCCAGTGCTATCACACACATTACAACTCCTCCTACAGATTATACAATGATGCAAATGTACATTCCAATAATAACTGTATAGATGTGGGGTTTTGTATGCTGAATATATAGAGAGCCTATATATAGAGGGTATATATTTAGCCTCTATTTCCATCATCCTGTGAATGTAATGCTAGAGGGAATAATTAAGGGGCAAGACTGATTGACCTACACATTGGTTGACCCACCCGACAGGCTTTTAGGCTGAATTCTCTGGTCTGCTAAAGAAGAAAGCCTCACAAAGTGTCTTTAAAGCAGCCATGGAAGACAAGAAGAGGGTTCCCTGGTGACTCTGTGATGATGTAAGTCTGTCAGAGATGGCTCAGCTATTTGCCATCACAAAGCATTTCCTGTCCCCAACATAAGAGGAGACAGTCACAAAGTCATATATGGAAGATAGAATGGAAACTGAATGCAGTGAACTTCACTACCTTAGGTCCTTTTACAGCAAAAGTAGACTTTCTCCTTTGTAATCAGAACCATGCGAATCTGAATCTGCAGGCCCTTGTGGTTTCTCATTTTGTTCAGTGGCTTTGACATACTAGGAAAATGTGGCTTGCTGGTCTTACTACCCAAAATAACTCCACCAAAAAGCAACAATCTGTCAGACATCTATTAAATATTATTTATATAACACTGACCTGTTTTCATTATGGTTATCTGCCACAACCCAGTCCATACAAGAGGACTGCCACCAGTAAAAATTGTTTAGTCTCACTGATTCATTTGTTCCTGAGAATCAATGCTGAATCTGCACCAAAAATACTGTGCAGAAATTGCACTAAGGTTTTACCATAGGGCTTGTGGGGAGTCTATTTGTTTCACACAGCTTCTGACAAGTCATCAGATACTAAAAACTTCAGTTTGTTGATTGATACATTCTGAATGGAATCTCCTGCAGACCTGAAAGTCCCTGTGTCAACTCATTAGTCACCTTCTCTTTATCATTAGGAAATGTAAAACAGTAAGTTTGCAGGAAAAAAAATTCATTACAAGAGCCCAGCTTAGAGCCTTTCAAGATCAGGGATTAAAAAGCCCATAAATGCACAGTTTCCAATTAGGCACAAATGTCTTTCTCTTCTCTCTTCCTTGGCAATCATGAGACTTGCTCTGGATGTTAAAATGACATATTTTTGTAAGATACTTGACAACTTTTTTGACCAGATAACTAATGGATTCATCTAATTTAGCAATTTCTATCATGAGTTAACTGTAATTATCATGTCCTTACAAAAAGGCTGTTACAATACCCTTTTTCCAGAGCATTCCATACCCTTTAGAGTTTAATCTTTCCTTGTCTCCCCAGCAGTTCCCAGCTCAGGAACAGAATGTGGGACCTGGAGCAGAAGACAGTCAGAACTGAAAAACAAAAGTAAAAATAGAATCCCCACAAACACGGTTGCCTTGCAATGAAAATTCAGAAAGAATTCCACAATAGGCAAATTGACATGCAAGATAATCTGCCAAATCTCAGGCATGGTAGTTAAAGATCTTTTTCCCATTCTCACCACATTTTCATGACTTATTTTACTGTATCTTAATTGTTCAGGTTTTTTCCCAGTTCAAGTGCATGTGGTTTATACATCCAACTTTCTGTAGAGAAGGTCACTGTATTTCAAAGGCACAGTTTTTACAGCTGCTTAAGGAAACTGTCTTCCAAATTCTGTCTTATGACTGAAGATGAATTCCAATAGATACTCCGTCATGATCCCAGTAGAGTCAATGAGATTTCTGGAACTGATCATCAAGTTTCAGACCTTTGTTCAATGCAATTATTTTTTCCAGTAGATTTGTTTAAAGCCTGTTTTCAAACAGAGGATAAGATTCAAAACTAAATGTTAATGCTTTTCTTTTTTGAACATCTGATCAGACTGGCTGGGAAGAAGGAATTGGAGTATAATTTTGTTTCTGTTAATTTTGTTAATAGTCTTTTACTGTAACTTGTCTAGATGCTTTGTGACTAGTGCTGGTCTTTTCTCTTTTTTTCCCACTGACATGTTCTTGCCAAAGATATCATTATGACATTCTGTAGTAACAAGCATTCTTCTGTTCAAATTTATATCAATTAGTTTGGGACAGTAATTCAATCGGACGGCCCACTAGATTTTGAAAGACTTGCAACGATGTCAAAGTGGCGACCTTTTTCCTCCACTCTCAGCCAAAAGCCATTTTTTAACAAGGAGCTCTTGAAAAGAAATGCCACTTTGATAATTAGTTATTGATCACGGACAATGCGGCGACGAATACCATCGGATTAGTCAGACGCCAGTGGGTCGCGACACGAGGGTTTCCTTATCGCAATAATCTATGAGAAGAAATATAGAATAAAGGTCATTAAGGCTTCTGTTTTGGCAGCATAACCCAGATAATTTAACTTCCTTATTAAAAATAAAAATACGAAAGTATTCTGGGTGCACTTAGTTTTGTAATGAACTTGTTAAAAAGACTTCTGACTAAATAAAATTTGGGAAGTTACACTCCTTAGGCAACTACATTTAAAATTATTTCGATAAATTAACTCTGCTTTGGACAGTAGTTGTACCTCACTAAAACACCAGTATTTTCCTACTCTCAAATATCCATTAGAAGATAGATCTGTGCATAAAAACACCATAACAATTATAGAATTTTTTTCATCTAATTTAGGAAATACTTCAAGACCTGCCTGAAATTGCTTCATAGAAGTTATTTAACGGAGAAAAAATGGCAAAGAAGAATTTTTATTGCACTTAAAAGAGAAGAAAAGAGGAAGGAATCCATTAGTTTTAGGATTTCTTCCCAGAATAATAATGAAACATAGCTTTGCTGAAATGCGCAAGAATATATGGTTGCCTGTGCTGTATAATTTTGGCTGACTTCAGAGACTATTAGGTAAGTACCGAAGTAATACAACTATTTTTGAGGTATGGGCGATAATATTAGATTCCCATTGATATTGAACTGTCATAACACCATACCTAATACACATAGGCTTGCCTAGAACAATTGCACTTTCAGCATGCCAATGAAATAAAGCAAAAAACATTATGGTCAGAGAAATACAAGTCCAGAACAACTTATATAATGTCACATAGAATATCACAAGTCTGCAAGCCTGAAAATCAAACCCAGACTACTTTGTTTCTCATCAGACAAAAAGGTTTTCTTATAAACTGATGACTAATGGCACTTAAAGGAGTGTGAGTAGTCCGATGCTAGTAAACTTTCCCCAAACTAAATTGGTATTATATCCATTTACTATTGCATAATTCCTATCTGTTTCAGCACACAAAATAATGATAAAATGGACACCAAAACAAGATTAATTTCTCAGTCCTCTAAGTTTTTTCACATAGGTTTGTAGTCTTATTTATAGAGAAGTGTGATATACCTATTTCATGGGTAATAAGCATCCCCTCATTCCAGGAAAAAAGAACCTCCCATTATTAGACTGATGAACCTGTCATGAACACAATATTAATTTTTTTCTTGCATTCAATATTATTCTGTAAAGTTCATTATTAATTCAGTGCCATTTTATTGTTATTATTAAATTACTATTTTTTTAATTTCTGTCAAATTAGCTTTTTGAAGAGCTTCCAGAGATTAATTTGTGCACTGCAATGTGTATGAAAGCATTCTAAAAATGTATGCAAGGTAACAATTAGAACAGTTAATCATTAGCTTCATAAAGGTAATCTGCTCTAACTTCTGTGATCTGAAGGTTATTTCATAGTCCTATAGAAATAGTCCTAAGGAGGAGGTGTGTCCGCAACAAAGGTAATGTGATACAAAAGTTTTGCTGTCGGCCAAGAAGGATAATTTTGCAAGGGAGATGTTTCATGACCCTTTTCTGCCCTTATCTTGTCATGGAGACTTTGGCAACATAGCTCACTCTTAGCTGGGTTGGTTTTATGCTGGTCTATTAGAAAACTGTTATTTTATGTTTAATTGTAACACTGTTTTGAGCCGCTAAGAAAAAAAAACGAAATATTCGAGCTGACAGCATGTAGATGGTTTCTAGTCTTCCCAGGTCTCCTTTTGTAAGCAAGAAAGACCTCCTGTCACCTTGTTCAGGAAACCAGTAGCACCCCTTTTTCAGTGTACAGATGAACACATCAGTACCTCTTACTTAACCACTATAACTTAGGCCTGAAAGCTTTCACTTCATCCTATAAGAAGATCAGCAGAGTACATAGCACGTGAGGAACCTTTTCTTGTGAGTGCAGGATAAGAAGGACAAACTATTCCAGTGCCGTGTGCCTATCCATTAAACAATGCAGTTTATAAGTTCTTTTCTGCTTTTTAATAGCCAGACCCTGAACATTTCAGAAACCTCTCCCTTTCCTGACAGGCAGACAGGCGATTCAGGGACAGTGGAGCTGACCTTTTCTGTGAAGAAAGTTCAGGAATGCAATGGTACATCTCTTCTTCCTGACCACTGGTCTCTAGGATAATAGTATTTCTATAGATAGATGATATTGATAGATATAGATATAGATACAGATATATAGATATAGATATAGATAGATATAGATAGATATAGATAGATATAGATGATATAGATATAGATAGATAGATATAGATATACACATAGATATAGATAGATGCAGATATGATCGTCATCAAAATAAAGCATAAGGTACATCTCTTCAGCTGAGCTTATGCCTTGCAATCTCACCTCAGTGCATAAGAATACTGTCTGTCAGACCAGTTGTTTGTGTAGACACCATGGTGATGGGTGTGAAGATAAGGTTTATTTTTACAACAAGGCAATAATTCTTACTTACCTATTTCCCCAAGGGTGTTCTGAGGGCAAATCAGTTAATGTTTGCTCAAATCTGTAAAAGGCCATATAAGTACTAAGTATTATTATTATTACCTTATTATGATATTGACTTTACCACATTGAACTGCAGTACTTTTCTCTACTTAGGTGTAATATTACCATGAAGTGTTTATATTCCCGTAATGTAAATGTTTCCTTTTGAAGGTGAGTTGAATAGCTTATTGTTACACGTGACCCACGATTTAATTTATTTACATGAGCCAGGAGACTCTAAAAATGTATTCTAGGGACCTTTCCAGTTAGACTTACGCTTTTACATTCTCAGTTTGTCCTGAACAGTGTTTGTTGACATGCATTTCCGAAAACCTGCTTGGCCAATCCATACAGCCCTCTAGGGCCCTCTGTTTTGCTGCTCCAGTAGGCATGCTGTCATTACTTTGGCTCTGAAATATAGCTGACTGTAAAAGCTGGGCTGCTGTTCGGTTGCTGAATTCACCTGATTTGGAAGTGCCTAGCCTTGTCCTGAGAGCAACGATTTAACAGCTGTACACAGTCAAACCTGCAGTCCTGTGCACTGTTTAGCACTTAAGTCAACTGCCAACCTGCCCCCCACTCCCCTGAAAAAACCCACAAAGCCACCTCGTCTGTCAAGTTTGCTTTTAGTATCCGTATTCCAAGCTGACAGATATTTACTCTCCTCCCCCCCCTTCAACCAGCCCTTACATCTGGATCAATGGGGACAGGCTTTCCACCCCTCAGAAGATTCACTTACATTAAGTGGTGAGGTGGAAGCACTGAATGAACAATAGATGGCTGTCAGGCTCGACAGCAGGGCATGGATGTATGAGTGTGGAGCTGACAGCCAGGGCCTCAGAGGGTAAACTGCTTTGCTGGAACTAATTAAACAGATGAAATTATTACATGAATATGCAGATGTTGTTTACATTTTACCATATGGTATTATTTCAGGTAATAACTCGCAGGAGGATCCCTTCCTCTCATCAAGAGGAAATGAGTTGAAAAGGAGGCTCCACGTGTCACCTTTCAGTTGCTAGGCAGACATTGATATGGCAGGCTCCTCTCCGAGACGTCGGGAAACTCTTCTCCTTATAGCTATACAACACCAGAGAGGATTTGCATTCTTCCTACTATGCAATGTTGGAAGAGATTATATTTTTATTAAGCATAAATGTTAGGGTTGCAAAATTCTTCCCATTATGCACAGAAGGCATGCACTTTTCGAAATGTTGATTCCCAACGTGTGCTTTACGACCGAGATGCTGTCAATCCGCAGTCCAAAGGTAAGAACTGACAGATCTGTCCAAATATGTAGAGGCTGGGAGTATGACATTTCTGCAAAGTCTGACATGTGGCTGTGCTGGTTAGCATTTACTGCTTTGCTAACCTGAAGTGTTGATAACAGAGGCATTCCTTTTCAATAAGTTTCCATTCATCATACTGAAAAGGTTACTCTCTAGAATTCCAGAGGCACAGTACTACTGTACCCAACAGTACGAAAAATCACTATTTATATGTGTTTAGGATGAGGAGTCAGCTAGGATCTAACACAATGATATTGCTGCACAACCCAGGCAAAGTTACATATTGAGAACAGGCAACACTGCAAACATTTCTAAAAATTGTTAACTATGGAAACACAACAGTGACAGACCACAGGCAACACAGTGCTGGAACTGCCTGGCTTGGGAGCTACTTATTACCAGACAAATTCAGGAAGGTTAACTGCAGAAATACAGCCATACTTATGCTGTCTGCATCCAGTCTCTGATGAAAAAATGTCACAAACCTTGAACAAATAAATACAGATGTAATTGCTAGACAAGACTAATAACTCTAGTCCTGGAGAGATCATTTTGCACCAATGTCTGCTTCTTAAAGACAAACATACAACTTTACAGTCATTTTGCTACTAGATTATTCAAAACTCCCTGCCTAAAACAATTCAATATTAATGCATTCAATACTTCTTTCAGGCTGATTCAGCATCTCATTTCTACAATGACCATTTTCATACTCTCTCAGGGATCAACGGCACCACCTTTTTGATTAGATGCAAAAAATATCTTCATATTACTCTCTCTATTTCTTCTTCTGAATGTT
Organism: Dromococcyx pavoninus; assembly: GCA_033558185.1. NCBI lineage: Eukaryota > Metazoa > Chordata > Aves > Cuculiformes > Neomorphidae > Dromococcyx > Dromococcyx pavoninus. The sequence continues at coordinate 482,956 of JAUMJL010000491.1, forward strand.
CCTACCTGATATGTGAACTGACCATATTGCTCTTTCCCCAAAGGCTCAAGTACCGGATACATTCCTGTAGCTCATTGATAGGGGATAATGCCAAGTTACATCACCACTGCACTGACAAATTGGTTGCACGTTGCCACTGATACATTTGGCTTCCAAATATCTTTCTTAGATACATCATTTTAATAGGTCATTGGGGTCACTGATGACCTATATAATTTAAGACGCAAAGACATGATGTCAGTGGTGCAAAATGTGGTCTTGAGTCAAGCTATCATACTGTATTTCTGAAATAATAAAAATGTTTTCTCTTTACCATTATTTCCCCTGTAAAAATCCAACTGAATAGCCAATATAACTGCCTCTGGCCATTCTGAGCACATGAACAAGAAAAAAAAAACAAGGTCTCCTTGACTTACAGAGACATAGCTTTACACAGAGCCAGTGCTATAAGTTCAGAAAGGATTTCTTTGACTTTGTCTTCTGACACAAACATTTAGCAGTATAACATATATATCAAAACAAACCAGAATGGTTCACTTTATATACATTCCCTTTGGAGAGGAGGTGAGAAAACAAACACAGAACAGATGTTAGTCATGCTTAATGTACTACGGGTGGGTGCTCGGATACGAAGGTGATGAATATGGTAAAAGAAATGAGTATTTTCCTCTGCAACTGCTATTCCTAACTGACAAAAAAGCAATGAGAAGTGCTTCTTTCCTCTGCTCATCAATGCACCACCTAAAAACCAAACACTGAAGATAAACCCTCTGGATTTTCCTCAGGAAACCAGCACACACAACAAATGTTGCTAGTAATTACTGACTGATATCCACCTTTCCCTCCTCATTTGGTACTGTTGAAAATTGGCTTTGATCACTCAAAAAAACCACATTCATCTACAATGAATTAAATCACTGCAGCAGTTAGAAAGTTTCAGTAAATTCCTACAGATTATATTGTCAAAACCTTTGTCTTTCTTGTTTTATTCGTAACATTATATATTATATTATACAAAGAAATCTCGTTTTAGAAAACTATTAATTTTTCACTGGAAACTAGTCCTCTGGGTTGCAGGGCAAGCCACAGGTTTTGTTTGGCACATAGCCGGTCTATTTATCTTGTCGCTGTCTGAGATCTGCCATGGCACATTTTTGTACAACCACAGCCACCTCTTTCCTGCTAACAAAGACATCGGGTTGTGGAGCACTTCTGATCTCTGATTATGAAGCTTATTTTCTGCCCAGAATGTGTACTATGTTTCCTGGTCCTACTGAAAAAGAGCCTGAGGGGAGAAAGGCAACAGCATGGAAATAAATTCAAGAATTTCAGTATCAGGATAAGAGAAGAACTTGCTGCGAGTGATCAGAGGTGTAGACGAGGGAACAAATGAATCAAGAAGTGCTACAACAGAAGCTGAGAACGTCCTGTTGTTGGCATCATGGGAGGTGGAGAGCAACTGCACACAGATCACTGAGCAGGCACTGCCTAAGGCTGTTACTGCTGAGCAGAAATCATGATATAGCTATTATTAATAATACTATAATGTTGCTCAGTGGTCTCTCAATAGTGTTAGAAGCAGCAAATGAGGCACCAGATGAGTCCTGGAGAATAAGGTCTTGCCTTATGTCTTTCCATCTTTTCCCGTTTACCTCTCACTGGCAGGCTTTCTACAAGCCCAATATTTTGTATAATCTCGACATAGACTGTGTAAGTAATGTGTAAATGTGAGAACATACGTATGTGTGTGTTTATATACTTTCTTTTATTTACTACAATAATGATTCACTACAAGTCATTCACTGGACTTCTTTTCCCATTTGCTAATATGCCTAAAATTTCGCATCTAAATCTTCTGGCTGTCATGCTGTTCCTTTACTATTATTGTACTGCTCTTCTCAGTGCACTGTTTGGGTGTTGTGAACTCATGTGGACACAACTGCTCTTTCTTTATGATTGGTAATTGTCCAGCACATTAGTGTTACTGAAAAAAATTAAAAGTAGATAATTTTTCATTTGTTCTTACTCATCTTTTGTTTTTCTTCCAAGAAATCAACTCCACTTGGCCAGCACTAACTGTGTAAGATAACTAACACTGTGAGACATACAATTAAAAGTAACACATTCATCAAACACATATGTGATTTATCATGCAAGTTTGAGCTCAAGTGCAGCTTCTTCCTTCTGCTAGAAAGTCCCAGTAAGCAAAGGGCAGCAGAATGACCATTTCTTTTCTTCATACCAGATCCTGTTTCAAAGTTTCATATTTTAGTATTTTGCCATTTGAGGTTTCCCTCAGTGCATGCAGAATGAAGTAAACGGAGTCAGAACAAAGACAGATTTGGCCTGAAGTCTCTTGGATGGCGGCCCAAATCTAAGAGAAGAAATAATTCAGAAAACCTTACATTAAAAATAAAGAAATATAAAGGAACTAATGTATGTTCCTGACACGGAAAAGCCACAACTGTGTGGCTTGTCCAAACTTCATGATAATCTGTATTAAAGAGGAAAAACTAGTGCCAAACCCGGAGCTGTGTTGATTTCCATTGCAATACTTCACTTTAATAGACATGTTATATTAACTAGAGTTTTGTCTTTTTTTTTCTGCAAGTGTTGATGTCTGGTGGTGAGGGCAGATACTTTGAGTTTTATGTATTACAGAGAATTGTTTGCTGGTTGTGCTAAGGTCACGAAGCAAAAGAGAAATCTGCAAACATTCCCATTGCCTTAAATACCATTCCCAAAATTTCAAAATCTTTTCACAGTTGCATTTTTTCTTTCCATCCAGTGGAAGTATCTCAGATTCCTGGAAAAGAGCAAAGAGATAGTTCTTAGACTATATGGTGAGAAGAAAGGGTTTCAGATATGAAGCAACAAATAGTCCATAAACTGCAGACAATTACAAGGAAAAAATTGTTTAGAAGTATTTTGGTTTAGAGAGACATTTGAGGGCCAGCTTCTGAAAGCCCATCAGTTATGGCCCTTTGTATTTCAGCATCTCCATCCTGCAAAGAATTCAGGCACATGTAGTCCTGCTGAAGTTCACCAAGGAACCTGCCCACACACACCTCATAGCAAGACCAGGGCTCTTGTTTCACAGTCTTCAGTCCTGGAAGGAGCTAGGAGCCAGATGTCTACGAAAATAAGCCAGAGCTGTAGGCACCACCTGCTTATCTGCTTGTGGACATGGTCAGCTACTCTATGAAAACCGCTTCCCAAGGTTGCATCAGTGATATGGACTTGGAGAAATGCATCACAACTGCGCAATGTTTTGTGTTTCCAAATAGCACGAATTAACAGCTCTGCCCTATGTTTCCTTTCGGGGTAGAATTTTGTTGAATGGTGACATAAATATGTAGGAGGGGAAGGGATCCCTTGTAGTGTCTGTTTTACTGGCCTCTGGCATCCTTCTTGTTGCTCGTGTTCTAAACTGAAACTCTACTTGTAGAGGTTGCCAAGAGCTCTCTGTTACTGAGAGGGCAATCCATATACAAACTTATAAGTCTGAGTAGTTGGTACGTTTGACTCTGATAAATTTTTCTTTACATTATTTTAGGAACTGTCTAGAGGGAACAGCAGACACAGTCCTAATCTGAACAAGGTAGGAGGGAAGAGGCATAAGTATGTCCAGCAATTATAACCCTACAATATGCTTGAGGGGACGATGCCATGCAGGCCAGCTATAATTCAGGAAATAAGCACTAAAATTCTCTTCCTCCCATTCCCAATCTTCATGGTTCACATCAAAAGGTTTTTCATCTAAGGTTTAGCTGTCTAAAAAAAAAAAAGGATCACATACATACAAATACGTGATTAATGATTTCCTACATGCTAATCCTTTCTCCCTTCATCTTAGAAGATTTCCTATCAGTGGCCTATACAAGGTTCAGTTTCCAAGACCTGCAGACTACCAAACTTTGGATTTAATCTTCCAGTCAATTTACTGATGGTGCATAATCTCATTTGAGATAATCATTCAACCAAGGTTAGACTTTATACCTGTGCATTTCCTATTTTTTCAATGTACAACAATATAAACAAAACCAGAACATGACCTATGGGGTTTTGAAGACTGCGGCATACATGTGTGGCATCTACTTTAAGACCGAATGACAAGTTCTTTAGACACAGGCACTCTTCAGCAGCAGAAGTGCTACCACAAGAGCCCTGACATCTCACTGACCTGCTCTGGCATTTGGCATTGCGGAGTTGCTATTGTGTTGACGTCTCATGGCAGATAACTAACTCTCAGCCCCTTTGGTGCTCAAAACTATGACAAACACAAGCCTTTGGAAATGCCATCACAAACACTTCCAGCTCTTACCTGTGAAGAAAATCTTCGTGCTACTGCAAGATGAAAATTTGTAGAAAGACTTCTCTGCGTAAGGGACTTGAAACTGCAAAACTCTTCAGGGGTAAATATATTCCACTGAAAACAACTACATTTGTTTTTCACTGGATACCCCTCTCTGCCCTAGTCAGTCTGAACACATCTTTGAAACTACCTGAGTACTAATTATATATAGATACTGCAACTATGGGATTGTTGCATAGGTCATCTGTCACTTGCACTGAAACCGGCCTCCTTAACAGTATTTTTCAAACAACCTTCCAAAAGGAAAACTAAAACTTTCTAATGGAATGAAATAAGTCATAGAAATACTGTTACCTTTGTTAAGTTTCTATTCAAGTACAGTCACAAATATCAAAAGAATATTTCTGGAAGCATTTTACACCGTGAGTAATGCAAAATATTTCAGCTGTGTCAGCATCCACCCAATTCTATATTACATTTTGGCATTTCAGACGAAAGACGTCCTGGCAAAAATTAAACTGAGGAACAAATAATATGATTATGACAATTTATATTCGTAACAGTTTGAAAAGTAACATCAGTGCTTGCTAATCCTTTGATAAATACTTTACCTTTCAGTTCCCAAAAGTACCTATGCTAGTATACGGCATATTGGAGGCAGATGCTGCAGCAGATGAATCTGCTTGCCAAGTGGTATTTTGTTTGTTGGGTTTTTTTCACCTAGGAATTCTTAACTGTCATTTTACACACACCAAATAGTTCTTGCTTCTGGCACACTTCAAGCAGTGTTCTGGGAAACTGATTAATACAGCTAGGTTTTTTTCTCCATTCTTCTCCCTATTATTTTTCCCACTTCTTCATGTTAAGCCTCATCTCACAGCCTTTACTCAGATGAGTAATATCATTTACCCCAGCAGAACTCGCACCAGTTAAAGAAATAGCTATAAGCCTGAATGAACTGCACAGTCGCTCATACTTAAATCAATCAGTAAACTGGTTTTTTCCCTTTCTTAACCTTGAAACATCATAATGGAGTATAACAGAACAGAAGATAAACTGTTTTCAGAACAATCAAATTTAAAATTGGGTTTCTTTTACAACAACTCACATTAGCAGGAACACAGCATCTGCTTGGTTCTTTTAAGTCTTATAGGCAAAAGCTAAAAAAGGACCCTGGAAGTCTTTCACTTATTATCTGAATCAAGAAAAACTTTAGATATCAATGATGTAGTGTCTTTTTTTAGTTTTACACTGTCTCCCATCATTAAAATTCAGCATAGTTTTACTGCAGTTTAATTGGAGGTGGGCTTCATGTCATCTCTGGTATTCACCTGGTTTGTTCTTTGTATGCCTGTAGGGGCTTGAGTTTAGTTTATTACAAGTTTTACAATTCATTCATTTTTTTTTATTATCATCTGAAATTAAAGAAGGGTTGGTTGGTTGCATAATGAACATAGAAGAGGGCATCAACCTCATGAATTATTTTCCAGACTGTTCCTATATTTTAAAGGAAAGAGTGCACACACATGCATGCAGGTATGCGTCTTTATGTGAGCATGCATGTATGCAAACAATACTGTCATATAAAAAGACTGGAAAGGTTTGGGAAGACCAAAGCAATATCTTTCCCTTCTAAACTGCTTTATTACTGGCATTCCCTCCCTCTTGGGCATGTGTTCAGCTGAGCCTAGGCCAAATTGGCAGTCATTTTCAAAGTGCTTGGCAGGCCCATGATCCCTGGGAGTTTTCAGCTGACATCTCTCTCTCAACCAGTCTATGCAAGGGTCAGTGGGAGACCTGACTCCCAGGCCCTGGCTTGCTCTGGCTGTGTCATGAGTCAGGACCAATATAAATTAAAACCTTAAAGCCATACTGTGAAGGCATTCTTTACCCCCTGAGGCTTGTTGGTTTGGTTTTTTTTCCCTGTGACAGACTGCCTTTCTACTGGTTTCCTATTTTTTTATCCTTGGATAATACAGTAGCAAGTACTCTCCTTTGAGTTGAAGAAAGGGGGAACATCTGGCTAAGAGAGAGTTAAATTTCCACCAATTTTTTAATATTTTTTGTAGATTTGTTGATGTTCAACAAGCAAGAGTGAAATAATAATAGTAATACTAGGGGCTGCTTATCACTTACAAACAATAGTCCAATGACAATGTTCACACTGATGGAAAAAATGGGAGTAGAAATTAATAGTGACAGTCCTGCAGGAAACAAGGGAGAAATTGGATACCAAGTTATAAAATACAGACTAACCCAATAGGCACATGCTACTGTTATTATATTAATATTGTTAAAAATATCAAAGCACTTTAAAAATGGAATTGTACTGTAGGTAGATGGACAGTATTATTTCCACATTCTTTTAAATAGAAATTTTCACTCCTTGTTTGGCTTGGAGGCATGGATGTAATTTGTTGCTCAAAAACCCATAGCTGAGTGCTGTGAAAAATAAGTCTCAGGATTAAAGTCTCCCACCTGAAGGACAGAATCAGGCCACAGCGAGAGCTCTTTCTGTTATTAACAAAACCATCTGAGTCACCGCAGATATGGATTTCACTGACGTTGTTCAGAAGTGGGGTGAGCTGTGTTTATTTAGTTAGTTACGAGAATGGGGAAAGATTGGCTTTCCTCCTTGCAAAAAACAAAAAAAGAAAAAAAACGACCAAATTCATGTAGACAAAGACTTAAATGTGAACCTCGACAAATCTCACTGACAAACTTAATCCCATAGTCTAGGCTCAGCCAGGTACAATCCCTCTAAAAAAAAACACCGGACTTCTCCTCATAGATAATTTGTGTAATTTGAGCCACGCATCCTGAAGAAAAAGACCACAGCATCAGTATTGGCAATCCAAGGTGCTAGTGAAGCTAGCACGGTGGAGATCAATTCCTACCACATGCATCAGGGCCCGGATATAATGACGTCTTACAGTAGTGCAATTTCAACTGAAATCTGGGGATTAGGGAACAAATGTGTCTTCAGATAATGCCTTGAGAGGAAAGAGGGTGCCTGGGAGGGTGCAAGATAACTTCAAGAAGCTTCTCCTCCATGCAGTCTCCAGGTAGAGAAAAAGGATGGTTGTTTCCTTTGCTTTCCCCCCAATTTGGAATGCCAAAAGGAGCTGTGAGAAGCAGTGCTGGTACCCAAGGCCAATGGAGGCAGCACAAACATCAGCTCCAGCACCCAGCTCTGCTAACGACACGTCCTAGCTGGGCACACAGCTCTGTGCTGCCCCGACCCTTGACACTGATTGAAAGACCCAGTCAAAACCCAGAAAGCAAAAAACACAATACATTGCCCCAAAGCTTCTTCTCTTTTTCAACTGATTGCAAACAAAAATATCAGTTCTCTCACAGCAACTTCGATCCATGTCTATGACCCATTTTCTTACAAGGAGACTTCTCCATGCAAATAATTTCACTCCTTGTTTTCAGTAAGGACATGTTTCCTCCCCTCTCAGCGCTCCATGAGACAGACCTTCATTTTCCACCTTGCACCAAGACTTGACTTAATAAGCAACAAGGGTAAAATATCCACTCTTTACACGCAGGGTATCCTGAGGTACATACAAGCATCGCTCTAAGATGTGATAAAGTAATCTAAAGCCGGGCCCAGCCTGCCAGTTCAGGCCTAAAGGGATTTGATTCGGTGTCAAAACCTTTGGCTCAGGAGGTCACACTCTCTTCTTGCTTTTCTTATAACAAAGGCAGAGGGTTCGGGGGAGAGGGTTTCCTTTTTTTTTTTTTTCCCCTTTATTTTTCTGTCTTGTGAATTCATCAACTGTTGTTTGTTGAGCAGCGGGCCTTTATTCAGCCTACTGAAACATTTTCATTAGACGGAGGCCTCTGAAGTACACTGGCGGCTGGGACCGCGTGAGGACAAAATCTTAGGCCTCTCCAGAAGCTGGCTGATTGAAATCAGCACTGTGTCAGGGGCTGTCATATCTCAGAAAAGACATAAAACACACGGAAACATCAATAAGCAACAAGCCTCTGACAGCTCTGAGACATTCCAGCTGACAAGAAGAGAAAAGGGGTAAGGTTAGGGCTCATGGGGGATATTTAAAATGCCTAACAGCCAGCCGAAGTGTTGGCAGGCTTCAGGGAGGCCCAGAAAAGACAAGATAAAGTCTATCAGGTTATCACCTGGTTCGAGACGGATCCCTCACAGCAAGGCCACAGGGATGAGACAATGACACGATGGCTTTTTTTTTTACTATTATTATTATTATTATTCTTTTACTATTTATTTTTAAATGTATCAGAGAAACAGACTACATTTACACCCAGGTTACCCAGACAACGTTTGTGCTGGAAAAGATTAAAAAAAAAAAGGAGAAGAAATGTAAAAGAGGGAGGACAAAAAGAGAATCCTGCGAGTTAAAGAATTCTGCTTCCAGCTACCATGTACAGAAATCAAAAAGGATTAACAAGTTTTTTTTTCATTTAATTTCCTGTACACCAGACGCTTTTGTTAAGAGATCAGAGATATTGCTATTTATTGAATTTTTAATATGATCTTTATTAAAAGGCAGCACACATGTTTGGTTTTCTATTTTATTTTTTTTTAAACATGCATGGGTATAAAAATCAAAGCACAGGAATGAACCATGGTTGTTTGATTTTTGTCCCTTTATATTATGGTGATTCAGACTCTTATTTAAATTTTAAAATAATAAAAACCCAACCCATATAGAAATGGCCCCTCATCCTCTTTTTAACTCGTGTCTATTCTGCTAAGTAAGCAATGGGCCCAGAGAAGCACTTTGACCAGTCAGATAATGAATTCTGCCTTTGGAATCAGCATAAGACCAAGAAATTAGATGCATAGCTGAATAAAAGGGGCTATATGTAATTATTTTACATTTTTAGATGACCAGTCACACATTCAGAATTTCACCATGAGCCTGCAAATTTGTAATGGCTGTTGCATTTTATTTTGTTACACACAATAGTCTCAGGTTGGTCTTCAGTATGGATTATACTACTAACAAAAGGAGTAAAAAACAAACTATATGACCCACTCCCACCCACTTGTCTGGGTGCTAAGGAACAGGACCAGTTTTGCCCTGGAAGAACCAAGATTGCTGGAGCTGAACCTGTTTTGTCCAGTCATTTACAAAACACAAACCTTTCTGTCCAGTGACAGTCAACTGCAACAGCAATTCCAGCCTCTCTTTGCTTAAATGCTTGGCATGACAAAAGTACAATAATTTCTTGAGGTTAGTCTTGTGCTAAATCTAAGCAAACTCAAGAAGGAACAAAAACATATCCTGACCAAAAGATTACACACTTTCTTTTCTAACTGTAGCTCTATAGTTTTTCCTTAGAACTTGTAACTGTATTCTGCAAACATTTAGAAGTGGATTAGACTCAGACCTCATGAAATATCCTACTTGTTTCTTTGTTACCCCGCTCGTATTGGTGTAAATCCATAGGGTTCAATCACGTTTTACTGGGAATAAATATTGTGTTAGTCTGAAGCTTGGGAAACTGAGGTTCAAATGCTTTCTTCTATCACATTTCAGTTCTGTATGACCTGTGATTTACTTGGTTTCCTTAGCAAAAACTGTAATCTGATCTGACAGACGTCAAGAGTGAAAGTGGACGAGAGCTCTACCACCTCATGTTTAGTTTCTTTTTGTGGCATCATTTTCCCTTTCTGACATGTCAACTGGGTTCCATAGTGCCCATAAACCCATATATCTTTGTGTGAGGAGACTTCATGATAGCAGGCCTGTGGGGTCTCTTGACCATAATAGAGTAGGCAAAATAGATGGAAACTGCTGCAGTAGCCACAAAGAGCCAGAAACTGTCCCACAGAGAGCTCTGAGGAAACTCCCAAGACTAGCCAATATGGACAGACTTCTCGTCACCTTAACTGCATGTTGCTACTGCACAGCGGTGTAAATACAGCCTCTGGGCTTCACCTTCCAAAATGCGAACTGGGAGTAACAGTTATCCCCTGCGGCACTTGCTTGTTGTGAAAACAAATTCATTGTAAAGTTTGAAATCTCTGGACAGCACAGGTCATGTACTTTAGATGGATATAAGGCCTAGAGTCCTCTGCAGTGTCTCATGCAATAAAGCAAGAGTTCAGCATTGGCATAAAGACCTACTCCACTATACAACAAAAGGCATACTCAGCATTATACATAATTAAGGGAAAACAGTAAAATGTGTTTATATAAAACATTTATACACAACCATCAGATTTATGAAAGAAAATTAATAAGAAATCGGCAATTTCTTCTTAGGAAAGACAAAGATACGATATTTCCTAGTTTGTTGGAGGGGCATATTCTGCACAAGTTACGAACACCAAAGGATGTGTATAACTCAGGTTTTCTTCAGCCTTTTAGATCAAAAACACTCTTAACAAAAGGTGTCCTAAGCCTGAAGTGAGGACAAGTCTCTGGACTGAATGCAGCCTGTGTCAACCTGGACACCCTTTGACCCACCAGGTTATTTCTGCTTCTGGCACTAAGAGTTCCAGAGAGGATAACTCATTCGTGTCTTTTCTTTTTAATGGAAAGTTGGAGCTATATCTAACATCAGAAGTAATTACTCCCTTTATCAATAATTGTGAAGGGTGGTATACAGATCACAGATGGCCTGTGGGGAACAGCAGGCATAGACAGAATGGTCCAGGTGCTATTTGATGTTGATAGAAGTCAGAGCCATCTTCCAGCCTGGCACAAGAGACTTTTTAAGATTACAGGAGTGTAAAGGTGAGCTTTCATATGCTCCCACATTTGACCTGTGCTTTCTAAAAACCACCTGTATCTCAGGATCTAGCCAAAAATCTGAAGTGATATGGCTGTTACATTTCCCCCCCCATACTTTTCTGAATATTTTTCCAAAGGTAAATGCATTTAACTTTCCAGTGGAAACTAGTTTTTCTATATGTCAAAATAAAAGTAAATGGCAATTTTTTCCACTGTTTTGAGCAGGAACTTTGTTTCAGGGACAGTGGTCAAAACAACTTTCTCTTCTTTCGCTGAAGAAAAAATGCCAGATTTTTTTTTTTCCTCTTTTGTCCTTCCCTATTTTTCTTTTGAAGACATTTTTGAAGGGAAAAAAAAGATCAAACAAAAGACTTTTTTCACTCCTGAAATAAAAAAGATGATACCAGAAGTACTTACTTCTTAAAAGAAGTCCACAAGATGAACTTAAATACGTGAGTTTTTTGTTCCTCGGTGTAAAGACTCAGTCTGTGGAAGTTGCACTGAAAACCTGCCAAAGAACACTTTAAGAATGAAAAAATCAAGTTCACTGATCACTTCCTTTTAAGTGTGTCTGGCAACCAGTACTATTTTTATGACTCAGACAGAAAACTGATTTCTGTGTAGTCTATAGCTATTAGGCTCTTAAAATCCTCTAGTATGAGTCTGCCTGCTCTGAGATACAGAGTTGCTTTTGACTGTAGTAATGAAAATCTCTTTTGAGCCACTGGATTCTTAGAACCTCGAGTAGCTCAACTAGAAACCGCAGCGTCAATGATCTCCAGCTTGTTTCAACTCAGGAATTTTACACAGAAGTTAAAAAAAAAGAGATGTACTGAAAACTTAAGTGGGTAATTAACAAGCTTACATATAATAACAACTATAGGCTAATAGCTTACTTGCACATTATGGGGATTTAAACACAACAAAGAACTGTGCTGAAATTTTAAACTCTCATGGGAAGCCAGGTTGAAATATGACTCCAGGTACCACAAATAGGGCACATAGCAGAGTGGAAGTGGCCTTTTTTCAGTAATGAAGAAATGATTTCATTAGAGGTCAACATGATTATATTAATATAGGATAATACAGTCAGGTTTTTTTCTCTCTGTCCTTCAAGGCACAGAAGAGCATGGTCTGAACTGTGGTGACCAAGCATTGAGTGCTTGGTCTCAATGCCAACGTATAGTCAATCCCCGTTGCGGACATACCTGAATGCCTGCCTCTGTCTTTGCATTGACTTCTTATGCATATCAGCAGAACTTCGAGGGCATCTCTACTGCTTCTTACAGGTATAATAATAAGTCTCTAGGATCTTTCTTCCCAGAAATCTGTAGAAGACCATTGCCTTTCTAGGCACTGGGAGAATCATGGAAAAGTAATGGAAGACCATTCATAATTCCAACAATATGACCTGTTTTTCCATCACTCAAAGAACTGAATTTCTTACTTATAGCCAGTCCAGCTTGTCAAGCTCCCTAGACTAGGAAAACAAATCCCACAAATTGAGGTAAGAATAAGGAATAAGTAGTGAGTAATTTCTAGATTATTAGTGACTCCAGTGAAGAAGAATACCTATGCTGCTGCAGCAAGAATGCATAGGCAGGGATTAGGAAAGAGTTAACACAGTTGCCTTGCGTGAGTTCAGGAGGGTTTCTGTGGCCATCCATTCTACACCATCTAGTGAACACTCAAACTGGAATTGGTCTGAGTATCTGCTTCTGGAAAAATACCTTTCCCAGGATGTTTTGCGGCTCATTTCAATGTTCTCTTGGCTTACACTGCGAACACTGTAGCCTTGGAGTGCCATTACTAGTAAGGTGAGCGGGATTTACTATGCCTTAAAGTAATTATATGCAGCTTCAAATTCAGTGAGTACAGTGGCAATGAAAGTCCAACAATATATCATGTTTACAGGAACACCTGTTCATGCAGTGCAATGCTGCAGTCAGAACTGTGAAAATACATTTTCTAATGTGTGCTGGGAATTAAATTTTCATGAAATGAGAGTGTAGTCCCACTGAATTTCCCCACACAATCTGGGTATATGCCATCAAGTACCACTTCTTGAAGAAACCTTTTAGGTTAGTGAGTACCAAAAAAAAGCACTCATCAAGTAGTGTGGCTGTTGCAATTTGTGAGCTGTGCTCACTATCCTCTAGACTTAAGAGCATTATGAAACTATGTAATATTGGTGTAGTCTTTTTATTCCCGTTGCAATTTATGTCTGTGGGTAAGCATTCTACATTATCTGATCTGTGGTGCCAGAGTTATTTTCTGAAGCTCTTGAGTTTCTCTTTGATGCCATTGAAATTAAAACCAGAGCTGCAGATAGTACCCATGCTGTTTGTCACAGAGTCAGAGGTTAGAATGCATTTGCTGCTATTTATTGTGGCTCATCAACTGCAATAGTTACTGGTGCTCTTTTCATCACTGATACAAAAATATTAATAACAGACAACTCAAAAGTGGCATATAACTGACTTTGTCACTCACCATCAGCATTATAAAAAACACATTATACAACTATCAGCAAATCTTTTGATGCTGCAGTAATCTTACTTGCCTTGGGAAAATTTTAATTAAAAATATTAATTCCAACCTTAAATATTTTATTATTTAGACAAACAATTTGCATCTTTAGTAACTAAACACTAAAGGACGTCTCTGCATTTGGTATGCGCAGATGGTGTAAAGTGCTAAAAAGTACATCATCCAGAATCAATTTGTTTCCTATCTGTGCATAATGAGCCAATCATGTAAAGAACTAGATTACATATTCTTAACTAGAACTTAAAAATTATATCTAACTTTTCCTCCTGTCTACTTGACATATCCTTATCCTAACCTAGGCCTGAAATGGGCATAAGTGATTCTGAGAGTTTCTTATCAGAAAAACATTTGGCAATCTTTACATTAACAGATCAATAATGGCCACTCACACGAACTCCTCAAAGGTTAGGTGTGTAACAGAGTTCAAGGTGGAGTAGTTGTGAGTGATAGTTACCAACAAGTGTATAATATCACGGCCTTCATCACTCACACTGCATGCGAAACTCACACAGACCTCTATGAATCATCTTAGTTTATACCAGCTTGAGTGTAGAGCAGACTAAAACTGCTCTTCAGCACTCCACTAATGCTCCTTATGACACAGGAGACTTTGCAGTCATCATTAGGTGCAGGAGACCCTGACGAATTTTAGTTACAGATTTTAGTTCACTGTCACTGTTTTATTTTAAAGCAAACAGAACACCATCACGTTTCTGGGTCTATACTGTGTTTCCATGTTTTCTCAACTTCCAGTCCTCAACATTTCTTAGAGAATTCCATGTGGGTTTTGGCAAAAGAAGGGCTTTTCCTGTTCTAGAGGATGTCTTTCATGCTCTGGCCCTTTAACCTGTAGAAAGGCACCAGTGCTTTCACTCACTAAGATCACATTAAGCCTGGGGACCAACTGTATCGCATGGCCCCACAGATCAATAAAGGTCCACAAAACACAGCTAGGAAACATTGCCCTGGGATGTAGCTATGAACAGCTGCCAAAAAAGGAAATAAAATGTGGATAGACAGGCAAGTCAAAAATTTATGGAAGTGGTTTTTATAATCCCAGTTTCTCAGATGCCTCCATCACCTAACCCAGTCTTTTACCTCTCAAAGCTCAGAGCAGAGAATTTATGCAATAAACTGCAGACAGAAAAAAAAATAGAGCATGCACATTAGAAAATTAATTTAAAAATTAAGAACAAATGTACACTTTAAAATAATATATAGACAGTCCTTTTTAATTACCACTTCACTACTGTTTAGAAAAAGGTGACAAGTTCAATAAAGAAATGCTTTTATTGAACACTAGTCAAATTAATTTACATACTTAAAATTTCTTTAATAATCCGCGGTACTGTAGGTATCTTTTATCCAAATTTTGGAATGTATCTATGCAATAGCTATCTCAGACTGCAAGTACTGTTGCAAAATTCTGATAAATTCTGGAACAGAATATTATTAGAGGAAGAAAAGTCATTTCATTACTTGCCATGAGTCTGATTACGCATCCTACAACACAGTTAGATAGAAGCTCTCTTTCCTTTTAAAAAAGAAAATGCCAGACTATACTAGATATTGCATTTCTCAAGCAAGAATGTACTATCTATTCGCAGCAAATCTACTTGCACCATAATCTTTTGTTGCTCTCAGTTATCTAAAATATCCAAGTCAAAAGCTTCTGCCTTCTCTCCATCATTGCAGAAGAATAAATATTTTCAATATCTCATATGCTTTAACTCTGCTAACATGCAATATCAGACCTGCTTGTTCCATCTGAGAGTACCTATTCTGTATCCTGTTGTCTTTACACCTAATCTTGACTTAGGTTTCAATAGTGGGATCCTGTAATAAATCCCTCTTCCTGAAGGAAAAATAAGCTTCACCTACAAGCATTCTAGTGAATGACTCGATACCAGTCATGAACTTAGAACTGCTGCAACATGAAGAGCTGCTTCTAAAACTAATAATTTGCCTGTGGTCAGCGTTAATGAAAATTTCACTTTGCCTCAATGTGCATATGCATATGTACCATACAGCTATCTATGCATAATAATATAATATTAATGCACCCAGTCGGAGCACAAAATAAATGTGTCATCTGAAACAAGTCATATAGGATTTTTCTTTCACTTTTTCTAGGATGCTCAGTCTTTATTACTTCTAAGTAAATATTCTGGGAAAGGGAAAAGTCAGTTCTTTGCACTGACTGCTACTTATCAACTGCTCATTAGTGCCATCTACTACATTAAAATTGGGAGTAGATGTCAGTAAACCACCACGACTACAACAAAATTCTTTTTTTTTCCAGGAACTCCTAAGTTTCGCATCTTTCTGATCCATCTTAATAGTTCCTGTTTTGCTGATGACTCACATATAGCTGTGATTTAAATGGAGCTAAAATGGAAAATATCTTTAAAAGCTTTGTATTTTTTTAATTTGCATTTAGTTTCTGCACTGTTTCTGACCTATGATATTTTCATAAACAGACGGTGACTTATAACTGTAACAATTTGCACGTTCCTAAGGACAGATCACAAAGAATTTCTTCATTTGGAAAATGCCTAAAACCGATTAGACTACCTTTGCCTGTATTCTCTCCAATAGCATATGCCCCAACCTGTGCCATTATACTAGCATAGTTTCATTATGCTGCCAAATTTGCCACAAACACTAATATCCAACTTTTCGAAGCTTCTTATAAAGACAATTTAATATTTCCACATGCACAATGTATATGGTTACCAACTGATAACAAAACTAGTAGCATTCATTAAGTATTGCTATAAATCTCTCCACTGAAACAGCAATAATATTGCCTTCCAGCAACCACAATAAATGTAATGCTTAATCTCTCTCTGTGATATTGTATAACTCTAGCCTGCAGCTAAACTTTCACTGTAGGTGGTACTGGAGAGGATAAGTCTGCAGTGACAGCACACGATGTGTTCCTCTTTTCCATCATACGGAAGTTTGTGAGTTTGAAGGACTAGACTATTTTTTTTCCTTTCCGGAGAAAAGCCAGGATTTAGAGGGGGATAAGAAAGAGAATGAGAATGTTTTAAGTGGTACAATATCATGCTTAGTAGGAACCCTATGCATTTTTTTTAAATTTTTTCTCCCCTCTAAGGATGCACATTTAAACTATGTCCCCTGAACTTCACCTTATTCTCATCATTGTGATCCTTTATAGCTCACTCTGCCTTATTTTCTCTAGTGAATGATGTAACCACCAAAGCAGGTTTGGTGGGAACTCACGTCTCTGCAGTGGCTGGTTTTGACCAAAGAAATAACAAATACATTAAAAAAAAATAAACAATCTTCTTTTTCATGGAAGTTTTCAGCACCAGCTTCCAGATCACAGAAATCTAGTCAGCATCAGAACACCATCCAATACTTCTGGGAACACTCAATCACAGGAAACACTTTTTTTAAAAAGCCTGTTCTTTGTCCATCACTACAATTCCCATTTCCCGATTTCAATTCCTATTTCTCACCATTTGTCAGCTAAGCCCAACCTTTGCTGCAAGCAGATGTGAAAGCAGCTCAGTTTGGTGCATCCCTGTGACAGGTAGCACTGTCCCATTAGTAGGACTCCACATAGAGGAGCTTCCAGCACCAACGTCCAAACTGAGCACCCAAATTCTGCAAGAGGCTATGCGAGGTGTTCTCAGTGCTTATACCTAAAGGAAAGGCCGACTTCTGAAGCGTTTCCCTCCAAGGGTGTAAGGTGAGGAGAAAAATGGAGGGAGAGAAGAACAAAGCTAAGCATCCTTGCAGGACAAGGGCCATCCTGTCCGGGTAGGCCATGCCGCACCACCAAGCACCCGTATAAATTCTGCTCTTTGAAAAGCAGCAGTGTTCGCCGCAGGCACCTGCTGACTGCAGACTGAAGCGTGTGTGACAGCCAGCTGAGGACCTGGCCGAGGCCTCTGGCTGGCAGACCGTGCCCTCCCAGAGCAGGGGCTGTCACAGTCGCTTGCTCCCCCTCCCCAGTGCTGTCACGCAGTAATAATCCTGCCCTGCTGTTTCAAACCTCTGAAAGCAAAGCTTCCTACCTTCTGCTTTGCTGTTACCATAGGTGTGTAGCACAGGGCTGGATTTGACCTAAATTTGATTTATTCATTTTTCCAATGCTTAACAGGGTACTTAAGCCCTAGGTCAGCAAAGCACTTAATCACATGCTTAACCTTAAGCACATGCTTAAGTGCTTAATCAGGGCCTTGTTGCTATATAAAGCACAAAGCTATGACTCAATTTGAGGCAATTGAGTTGAAAAATTGAGACACACATCCACCCATTCTCATTTGCTTACCTTGATACACATGTATAAGCCAAATTATTCACATTAAACCATTTTAAATATATTCTGGTTTGAAGCCTGATTTAGGAATTTATGGTACAATCTAGACCAATCTGAATATTGGGGTTCCTGTAGGATTTGTGGCTATTAGAAGAATTACACTCCTAGATGAAAAAAAATGATAGAATTTCATAATGTAACTGTTGCTATATGCCCTTAATTCTGATGATTGCTCTAATAAGAAAATAGTCTTATCTTTAAAGCTAAATTCAAAATGAGCAATTCACATGTAGTACAAAGATACTACTTATAGTAAGATGTACCACCCAGCATACTCGAAAACTACATATGCAGTTTCAAGATTACTATTTTAAAATGTGTACAGCATCCTTATCTAACTTGTCCAGTAGGTGCAATTATTTGTAGAATTTGTTCTACAGTTCTGCAGGAAATTTTCCTTTTGCTCAAATGGCTCAGATTTGCCTCTGCTGTGATTTACTTCTGACTAAACATCCTCTTAAACAATTTTTGATGTTTCCCAGAATTACTGGCACTCTGATTACAATATCCTACTGGATGGATACCATGAAAGCTCTCAGCTTTGGTATCTATAGCTAAAATGTACATAATGTCATATAAAGCAGTTTATTGAGGGTAAGGGGCCTGGACTTTAAACCAATAACAACTTTATGTGAACCGGGAATGCTTATCAACATATTTGCTTTTTCATATTACCTTATGTTTAACAGGAACATTATACCATACACATTTTATGCCATTATTAATCAGTAACTACTGTATTCCAAAATTTTTAGATAGTACTGGTAGGAAACTTTCAAATTTATTTTTCTTTATAAAATACATAAGACAGAGTTAATGTAACTACATCTCAGCTTCTCTGATGAAATAATCAATGCCACATGAATATGATAAACCACTTATATTTTCCACTACTCCATCAAAAGAATGTATCCTCAGCATCCTCTAGAAAACGTGCAGTACCTTTCTCTATCCTATTTCTACATGACATAGCTATACTTGCTGCTCTTTCCCTGGAAAGAAATGAAATAGCAGTATCCTGAACAGATATTCACACTAGAGAAGTTGTCCCTCCTGACCTCCTTCCACCAGTTTAACTTGTTGCTCCAGGCTTCAATTAGCCCCTCCTCCTAAATTTCTGTAAAATCCATTCCATTGCAATAGGATGATTACATTGTCTCCCTTATCACACTTTGGGGAACTATACAAAAAATGGGCATGAAAATGGCCATGTCCTACCTGTTACAGAGAGAAAATTGCATGGTCACCACCCAGCCCATTTACTCTCTTCAGCCACTTGCTACTCCCATTAACTGAAGCTTCCCCTCTTCGCTGTCCTTGGATCAGTACAGCGCAGCAACTTTGGGGCTTCACAAGACAAATGGTTTATTATATGGCCATGGTCAGAAGAACCATATCCAAATGGAGCAGAAACATGAAGACTGACACCACAGCACTATCTTCTGACATAAACCACTGCTGGGAAGTGGCCAAGGGATAGCCACAAGGCCCCTCTTCAAGATCTAGCCCAGAGTCATGCCCTCAGGTTTCCAGCAGAGGATGAAGTCAGAGGATTTTTGTTGTCTGCCCTAACATTTTCAATACACATATTTTTATTTTAAAAACAACCCTGAAAAAAGATTTCAAGCAAATTTGCAGTAGTTTCACTCTTACTTTGCCACATCCAGCACTGTGGAGTTACTTCTAGTGTATAATAGTGTTAAATAAAATCATAGTCTATTCGGGGGCTGGGGAAATCAATGTTTTCTATTACAGGATTGGTGCACAGTTTATTTCTATCCATTATGTTCTCTGCACAGCAATAGTAGGCTCTCAGTTAGGAGATGAACCCCAACCACTTATTAGTTCATGGCTGGAAGCCATCGGCTCCACATTATACAAAATCCCTGATTCATCACTTCCTCACTCCATCCTCACACTTTTCAACTCACGCATCTGAGGTAAATACAAAGTAAAGCAGTGGGAAATCAGAAGCAAATTTTCTACAGTGAGTTTTACTGCATTTTGCTGCCTTCTTTTCATTCTTTCAAATCCTTAAAAAAGATCTATTTTCTTGTGAGGTTTTTTCCTTCAAAGATAACAGTACAGACTTCAACAATATCTCTGCCAAAAAGGATAACTCCTTGAACCTTGACTTTCCGTCCTACTACACATAATGAGACAACTACTTAAACTGCATTTAAAAAGTGCTGAGTAGATGAACTCAATGCCTAATGATGTTACTCAGCTTGTCAGCAGCTGATTGACACTAAAAGTAATAAATTAGAACAGAAAATGATTTTACAAGATCCCTGGGATGACAGACAGGCTAAGTGTAATATCCTCCATTACAGTTGTCACCAGATTTTATACAGTTCAGATCTGAACAGCCTCGGCAGAAAAGTGGAACAATTTCACGAGATACATCTTCAGATGATGTGGAATAGCATGAAACCACCGAAGTTAAAGAATCTACGCTGATCTATGCAGACAGAGATGAGGGTTTCTATTTTTTTATACATGTTTCTACTCAAGTATTGGAATTAAATCATTTGCTTTCCCATGCAAATGTGGGCAGAAAAAATCAAACCCTGTAAGAGAGGAATGCTGAAGGCTGATGTCTTGGCTGTGTTTGTTTCTATCTCCTCCCGCCCCCCCCCCCCCCCCCCCTTCCCCGAAAAAGGATAGAAAACAGCATTTAGAGCAGGGCATCACTGATTTTGTTGGCTGCCTTCATTTCATGGAATCCCTCTGCAAATCCACAGCTCTGCAGAAACACCTTTTGAATCATTAGCATTCATTGTCAGAATCCCTTGTAACGCGTTAGGATGTGAAAAAAGAAGACAAAAGGCAAGCATGTGGCTACTCCACCAAGCTTAAAAAAAATCATTATGCCATTATTGTTTGGGTCTAATGAAAAGAAAGAATAAAAATGTGTATTTGAGTCCTAGCTATCTGTAAAGTCTAAATGATTGATCTGATTTGAGGGGGAAGTTGCTGCTGTTTTTCTAAACTTTCATAAAACTTTTCTTTAGTACAGTTTATTCCAAACTCAAGGATGACTGTAGATTATTTTAATCCTGCTTCATTCAATGATCTCTTCTAATGCAATGATTTTCTCCATGGAAGACCTTAACCACAGTGGCCATTTGCAGCTGATGAGTTGGGGTTTTTTTTGTATAAATAATTTATAAAGCCAGTGTGGACTTACACTTTTACACTGAGAGAAAGAAAAAAGGCTGGGGGGGCAGGATTGCATCTTAAACTCTATTTACAAATTTACCTTGGCAGGCCCTCTTGCTGCCAATAGGAAGCCATGTTGCATATTTAATTTGCTCTTTTGTTATGACGGGGCTTAGGTTAGTTAATTTCAATTTTCGATTTCAAAAGCTATCAAATATGGCTCAGATGAGAAATCAATTTTTCTCAGCTGCCTCTGTTTTTGTGATGGGGAGGTTTCCCATTGGCGAGAGGACAGTCATGTGACACAGCAAGAGATTAGTTCACTAGACCCCATGTTTCAGCCACCTCAATTACTGGCTGCCTCTTGTAATTTAGCCTTATAACACCTAATTTCAAGATAGAACTCATATTTAATTCATGAAAGCTTCCACAAGAGTAATTGTGAAATAAATTGCCATAGAAAATATCCATTTGTGACTCGTTTTAATTTTGTATGCTACTAGCACGCTATTTGTTCTACTTGTTTAACACTTTAGCACAAACATATTTTATATTGAACTTTATGGACTGCTAATAGGTTATTATTTTTCACTGTTTCCCCTTCACGGACACACCACCGAATGTCCCTCTCCTTCATGCAGCTCTGGGTCTAGTAACATTGGGATAGATGTGCTAAAAGAGAGAAACTTGTATTGAATGGATTGTTATGCTCTATTCATAACTTTAAAAGTAGCAGATAAAATCACAAGGGATGGTTTGTAAACGGTAGTTAGATGACAAGGATCATTTAAAGGGCCAAGGAATAAATACAGTTTAATTTCTGTAATGTTTTAAACAAACCCATTCATTACAGATATTGATGTTTCATGATAACAGCAGTATATGTATTTTTAATTCTTTAACCAAAATAAATGTTTCCACTGTATACACACCATTTTGTCCTTTTCCTCCCTGTTGCTATGACAACAAGGTGGGTGAGGCCTCCTCAACTGCCAAACTCAGCTGTCATCCCTTCACCCTAAAAGCCTTATAATTGCTTTTATTTGCATACGACAATTAGGCAGGATGGCTCACAGCAAGAAAACCAACCTTTCTCTCCCCCAGTGCACACAACGCCAGCCTGTAATTTATAAAAGATACACGCCATGTGGTGGAGCACTAAAATAGAGTGATGAGTCCTTTCATCTGATTGTAAGCTATTAACAAAAGAAAACATCCCCTTTCAGGCTGTAAAAAATGCCTATCTGGTGTGAACCTGGAGGAAAAAAAAGGGGGGAAAAAAGAAAAAAGTTTTGCCTCCTCTATGCAAACCCTTCACATTCATTATCGCGTTGAACTCAGCAAAAGGGTTTGAAAGCAAGAGTTACATTTTGGTGCTTTATGAACAATGGAGTGCCATCAAAATTGATGACATGGTAAAACTGGATCTAGATTTTTTGTTCTTTGATTACGTCACAGCCAAAGATGCCAACATGAGATGATAGCTCCCAGCCAGCTTGCTGAAAGTGCTGCAAGAAAAACATGAGCTGGGTCAGGACGTCAGACGAGGACAGTTCCAGGAGAACCTAGAAGTACAATACTTTTAATAGCTCTATTTCAGGAAAATATCTGTACTCAAGAAAGTGCTTAAGCCCACACTTAAAGTAAACGGTGCCTGTTTAAACGCTGAGCTGGTGTTGGGACCTAAATGGCTGCGTAGCTTATTTATATGAAGCAGCATCTAGGTAAATGTTTCTATGCAAGTTGCTTAACAACATGTTGCTGTTTTTAACTTTCATAATTACAAAGGTCTCTTTCTTTGAGGAAACCAGTTAAGCAACTCCTCTACAACAGCCTCTCTTTCTTCTGGAAGCTCTTCATATAAGTATCATCTTCAACCCTCAAAAGTCCCACAAAAGACCCACCTTTTCTTTGACAGATTTTTACATCTACAGTATCACTGGTAAAAGCATTGCATGTTAAATTTAGAGTTCAAAAGTCAAATTAGATTTGGGGAAAAATATGGGATTTGATACTGGGAAAATCAAGAAGTAATAATGATACAAAAAAAGCAATACATTCACTTTCCACTGAACAGCTAACTTGATCTAAAAATAAACCAGCCAATACACTACAACGGTACTACAGCATTCTCATTTTTTAGTTTTCTGACTTACCCTCCTCAGAAGGGCATCCCCATTGAAACTGGGGAGACTACGTAAAGGGGAAAAGCAGAATAATCCTAGTCAGATTTGAACACAGGACTGATCTGTTGTCTCACTGTGGCCACCTCTGTGATCTGTTATTAATGAAGCAACTGAGTTGGGAGCACAGCTTGCAGGTATCTCCTTCAACTTTGCCCACCTTATTGCTCCCAACTCGACTTCAGCACAAGATTTACCCAAGACACTTTCAATAGGCAATGTGGCAGAGTCAGGGGGAAGTTTGGAGCCAAGAGTGGAAAAAACAACAGGAAGACATTAGATATGGGACATGCACTGTCAAGTCCTCTTATGCCCTCCCTTCCTCAGTTAGCTCAGGCAGGTACTCATAAAACATAGCACACAGCTTCCAGCAGCACTTGCCAGCTTTTATCGATACAGAGAACAAGAAAAAGTCAATGGACCACAAGTTTCTCAATATAAAATTTGAACAAACAGCAATTTTTGGCAGCAGCCTGGCCTGGCAGCAGGTTCAACTCATATCTCTAGCACCAGCCTGCAGGTGGAATCCTGACAACTCACAGCTCACAAGCTTCGGTTCATGTGGTTGCTGGTACTTGATATAGGAACTTTTTTTAAAGTTGTGCAAAGAACATGAAAATTAAATAACTCAAACAGTACAGGATTTTTTCCCAGTGCAATTTACTAATATTTTGTCCATTTGTTTTTACGAGATCCAAATACCATATTTATCCATTAAGCATACATACATCACCCTAACTGGACTTGATTGGTTTTGTCCTAAATTTTAGTGTATTCTATTCCTCTTCTAACTCTGTTTCTCTGAATATTCATCTTACTGTTCTTAGGAATACTGTTTCTACTCCCATTGCTTGAGAAGCACATTGGAGATTCCAGTAGGATTCTCAAACTGCAATATATAATTTAATATATTAGGTAATTTTTGAAATGAACCCTTTCTCATGCTCATCTCCTACTGTTATTACAAAGTCAGTTAAATTCACGTATTGATATCAATATAAGAAATTTTTACCTTTATGTTGGAACAACATTTTATTGCATGTTTAATCTCAAAAACATGCTGTTGCTGAACTGATCATTTTAAATGTCTGGACCCAGTTTCCTACCTGGGATAAACAAGTGCCAAGATTTCTAGGTCTTTTGGCTTCAAATCTGAAATTGGTCCAAGACCTTCACAAGATCAAATCTTTACTATAAGAGCACATTATGAAAGCACAAAGAATTTAATACAAGTCTTCCCTAGGACCAGCAGGAAGTATTATTTCCTGCTCCATAATACACATTATACCTTTTACATTATGAGGCTTGTTTTGAGCAAAGTGAATTGTCTGCTTTGCACAGAAGTCAAAATAGTAAGATTTCTTAAAAGGTAGAAGTAGGACAAGCTATAAATGAAGCTTTGGGAGGCTTTTCAGTTTCAGTGCCTTCACTTTCCATTTTCCAAATGCATGTACGTCTTTATAGAAAATCAAACCATGAACAATTAACAGAAATTTGCAAAACGAAGCTTCCTCAGGATGGTCCTAACATGCACTCTGACCATTTAACATGGATTTTTTGTCACTATTGACTGTTGCACTCAATAGAAACACTTATGGTACAACCACAGGAACGCAGTGTTGTTCATCACGTTCACATAAGAATTAAAGATTAATATGCTTCTCTCTTACAGAGCTCAAATCTCCTTTTCTACCTACATGGTAAAGTCTCTACCTTTGCTGAAGTTGCTACAGTTTTCCATCAGTATAAAATAGAGTAGAATTCCAAAGGTAATACAATACACAAAATACGATTTATAGCCACATCTAACTGTGCCCATAGTGCACAGAATTGTCTGTATTTCTTTAACTGCTTTATGGGAATATACTGGGGTTTTGTTCAAACTCTTTTTTTTTCTTTTTGAAAATTCTCCATATATAAGATAAGAAAAGGATTTGAATGTCAAGAACAGATTTCTCCTACAGAATAGCATCTTGTTTTGTGACAGTTTCTGACAGGGTGACATGATAAGGTATGGGAATAAGGCAAAAAGATAAATGTTACTTTGAAGATCTGTATATTTAGATCTAATTTTTTAATATTCACCTTAAAATTAGGGTTTTTTCTTTCTCTGTATTTGTTATGGTTAGTAAAAGCAAACTAAACTAGTTGGACTTTGTGCTCACACTAAAAGACATATTAATATGCACAAGAAAGAAGGAAAATAAGAAAAATGGTAGAAGGGGTGAATCCCTATAACTGACATCTGGAAAATGAAATTAACTTTTAGGAAAAAAAATTGTTAACATCCCTGCACATATCCAATAATCTTTACTAATGGAACAAGTAGGAAGGGAATAAGTTTTACTTCCCTCACACAAACAGGTTAAGATGCTTCTCTAGTTCCACTTACCTGTATGACAGGGACAGGTTTGTAAGTTTTCACTGTTTTTTTCTATTGAGATAAATTACAACAGAAGTTGCTTGCCTGGGATATCATGAATAATACACAAATCTGCTTTTTGAACTTTAAACTAAACTGAGAATTCCTTCAGGTGTTTTCTTATCCACATTTATTTTGTAGGCAGAAAGACCTAGTTCAAATTATAAGAAATTTGTTCCTCTTCCCACAGACTACGGAAGGAGTGGGATCAGGCTTTCACTGATGTTTTGATTATTGCAACAGGAAAAAATGCCACTAAGTAATCTCTCATGCAGCCGTTATACAGAAGTTCACTGTACTTTAATCCATCTCCTTCTATTTTTTTAATTTCCAATAAAAGGAATAGCGTACACTCGACATGAACTTGAAGATTCAAATGAAGCTTCATGTGTGCTAATATTAGAGAGACATTAATAATAAATTGGGAAGCAGGCAAGTCTAAGATGATTTCTGACTCGGTTTTGTACCTCAGACACTAGAACTTGAACTGCAGAGTTTGACACTGACACTTTTTAGGGAACAAAGTCTCTCTCCTACTACCTCCTCCACCCCTCAATTCAAATCTCATCTGAGAATGCTGAAATGAAGCTGTCACTCAGGCCTGCTCAGGGACCTGTCAGCAAAACATTGAGCCTTTTCATTTTGATGGGTCAGCCTGCAATCCCCTTGAAAGAGAAGTCTGTGCCACTGTGGTTTTTCTTTCTGCAGGAATTCTGAATTCTAATGAAACTCCAAATCGCTCAATAAAGGCAGGGGAATGGGGAAGTAATCCAACTCAGATCGGAGTGAAATTTGTATTTTATCTTTTTTTTTCCTCCGGACCATTATTCTAATAGCATTCACAAAGCGTTGTGGGTTTTTTCTTCTCTTCTCCATCCCCCCCTTTTTTTTTGCAGGGCTAGCGCAAACGGAATGAGGTGTCCTTTGTCTTGATGCTACACTGAGATTAGGTAGCAGCTCTCTGAAAATGAAAGGGCATGGCTCAAATTTTCTTGAGTAAATATCCATCCACCTATTGCAGTCTGCATTTCCACTGCTACAAATATCTCTAATGTATGACTGTGCTGAAAGAAAGAGAAAATTTCACATTAGCATTTCTTCCCCAGAAGAAACATTCTTTCATTAACACTGTACAAAGCTTTTTCAAGCCAAGAAGAAAAATTGTACCTTTCTCTTCCTCTCTGTTCTCCTCAACTTCCCCTTCCAGATTAGTTACTACCTATGACTGATACCAGGATGGAGGGGAGAGGATGCAGAAAGTGAGAAAATAATTTATATAATATGTTGATGTATTCTCTTTAAAGTGGCTTTATTAACACAAATGTTTTATGTTTTTAAAATATGTATGAATTCAGTAGTCCTTTTATGTTTCCTCCCATTGAAGGCTGTTTATTTTAACAAGGAGATAATTGTATTTTGCTAACTCTTTAAAATTTTAAATTGTTATAGAAGATATAGGCAGCCTGAATAGACATTGAATTTATGATGCGGTCAGTGTTATATCCTCCCACTTTTTTATATTATAGGAGTTAAGGGTGATCCTACTCATTTTTTTATATAGACTTCTCTATATGGTACAGAATAATTTAAAGAAACTAAGGCAATTAATTACAATCGGACTAAAAGGCCAAATAGTTTGGAAACAAAAAATTCCATCCGAATATCATGCACAAAAGCATTATTTGAAAAACAGAAAACTGTCTCTGAGTAATATCTTGCAGAACTACAAAATAAAAATATAGATGGAAAAGTAGCTAAAAACTTCTAATTTGAAGCACAATCTAACACAACAATATAAAAGTATCAATTAGATGGTGTAGGCCTACTAATGGCATGGTGGTAAGTGTTCCCTAACTCTCTTCATTGTCTGGTTAACCTGCACGTATGCCCATCAGTAATGTTTCAACAATACTACAGCAACCCTCCCACCCTATAATTATGTTTGTGTTATTCAATCTTTCAGAATCACCATCTTCAGGCTCTCACCCTCTCTCTGCAAGATATGACCCAAACATCTCATCTTTCTCCGCTCTGCCTGTCCAAAGAGAATCCATTATAACCCCAGGTGCTGAAAAACCCAGATATTATTATGTAGTGCACAGCACAGCAATGTATATATGTGTATGTGCTTGTGCACCTTCCTACTATTTTCTTGAGCATTGTGATCAAACTTGGATGTAAGAAAAGTATAGTATGTAATTTTCCTTGGTGATGACCTTCAGAGGTTCTTTTCTTCCTTTGATTGGTACGTATCTCCATGGGAAATCATTATAGACCCCTATTTCTCTACCTACACTGACAGGGGCTGCTGAAACTATACTTCATTTACCCTGCTATACCTCACTATTGCACTGTAGGCAGCACGTATGATCGCCCAGAGTTCTGTTGCTGCATTACAACTCGAATTCTAGAAAGGCATTAAAGCAGTGACAGACACTGCTTCCTCCCTTTTGTCAGGACATTAATAGCACTTTCTCTTTTCTGTATGAAATCCATACCATTTTGCTTCGCTTTCTTGCACAGCAGCTAAAGGAAGAGACTTGGATAAAGCAAAGGTGGTTACTTTTTTCTTGGTTCCACAGGATACATTTTATTTTGGAGATACCTGCCTGATGTGTGCAGTAAACACTCCCATGCAATTCAAAACTGGCATCCTACTTTAACATAAATCTGCCCCACCATATATGTGTGCATGTATGTGTATAAAAGGGACACGTATAATCTGCTTTTTTAAATGACTAAATGCTTGCATATCTCCAATTCAGTAGATACAGTGCTTCTTAAAATGCATGTGTCACAAAGAGAGCTTTTGTTTTTATCATGGCTATTTTACCATATACTCTAAACATGAGATGCATGCATTTAAAGGGGAAGGTGGCATAATCATTTTACCTTTCTAGTGTGTTCAAAGTCTCACAAAGCAAATGTTGGGTGATGATTGCTTAATACAAAACTTTATAGTGGAAATTTTCCTTTCGATGCATCTCCAACATCACTTGTTATCGTAGTTCCATGACAAGTAATTTGAGAACGTACCTTGGAAACTTAACATTGGCGAAAATATTTAATATGGAATAAAGCATTGCTTTAATATTATTTGTTTGGTAGTGGTCAACCTTGAGCCTTCTAAGAATGAAAGGAAAATGTATCTCTCTTGATCCAATACCAAAGACAAACAGAACACTGCACCTCTACAAAGACAAGCAAATATTCTGGATGAGATTGATCTGAATTAAGCTATTTTGCTCAGAAATTAACCTAATTGTCATCTTCATTTCACTGGTCCAAGTCCAACCCATACCTTATGTAGTGTTGACTATGTCAGTCAAATTTCCCTTGCTCAGAGGCAAATGTATAGAGAAACCATGGACCAGAGCACAGCTGCACCCTCTGGTAAAGGTAATATCTATCCTATATTAATGGGAGTCCGTGAATCTTTCTTTTGAGGAGGCAAGTGTGCCAATGTACAGACTCATGAGTCTACATCTTCCTCTATTCTTTCTGTTTCTGCTCAGCTCTACAAAAGTTGTCACAGTCTGTTTCTTCCTCAAAAGTTTGAAATCGGTCTCATCGTTCAGTATGCAGCAACACTTCCTTAGTAAACCAAGCACCCTAAACTCAGTTATTAGTGATCACAGAGCTTCTGTGTTTTACCCTGAGTCAGAAGATGGAAGCCTTTGTGTCTTCTTTCTTCTGGCCCTTGGAGGTATGGGAGTCAAGAGGTTATGGATATAGATAAATGGAAGCTACCAGAAATAGTCACCTATTTACATACCAAAACCCCACTTAGACTTAGCACTTTTACCTTTTCTTCTTTCTCACCTTTCTCAAGTAAAAGACAAGATAAATATTTTGATTTCACAAAGTACTCCAACAATTTTCAAATCAAAGATCCAGTCAAATGCATCCAAAAAAAACCCCAGCCCACTGGGTACACTGGAAAAATGTGACCAGCTACGAACCAACATGACTATTTCTCTAACCTTTACTCATGTTGAATAACACTTATCCAAATGGGGCCCCATAGAATGGTCAGTCTCCGTGTGATATAAGAAAGATCGAAGTCCAAGTATCAAAATGTATATTTAAATGGGCTAAGTTAATCTTCAGGTTAATTAATGCCATTCTAGGTTTATTCTAGCAATATTTCATTCTCGTTCATCCTAGTACTCTTCTATTTCACATATGAGGCTTAATATTTTGTGTTATTTTTATTATGGAATCTCAGTCTCTCGGTGGCCTGGTATTAATTACTTTGATAGAGTTAAGGCTTGATTTACACCAGTGGCTACTGGTGTGTATAAACACTAGAACATATCGATAAAATTAAAACTATCTTTGCTTTGTGAGCTGGTAAGATTTAACAAGTATGGACAATATTGCCAACTAAAGCCTTTTTTCTGATTCATTCAATAAAGTAGTATCTTTATCTGTAGCTTTTACTTTATTTTTTTGTACTTTATGTGCATTCCTATTTAAAAAAAAAAACCTCAGCACTTCCTAAAAGTTAAAAGCCACAAGAGCAAACCCAGGAAGCACTCCAGATACATCTACAGTAGCATAAGACCTGTTCCTCCCACCCCAATTCCCTTATAATTGGTTATGATGTTCAATATAAGGGATAAATGAGTGCCCCTCTGCTGCTTGCTCACAGTATGCCACAAAACCCTGAAAGGGTTAATTGGCATTTTAAGAAAAGGTAATTGTAAAGCGTATGGGCTGGGGTTATCCCCAGAATTGGGGGGGTGGTGCATAGGTCTCCCACCCACTGGAGCATCTCACATCTTGAAGAGTATGCTGAAGACAAAAGCAGTACTACTGCTGTTTCTTGATTTTCACTTTCAGCTCTAACTGCTAACCCCCAATGTGCTCTTTTGAGTTTACTATATCAAGCTAGTACTTACAGCAGAGTATATGTACTGTGTCTTGACTGTAAAATTATACTGACATTGTAAGGATAAATATAAATCTGTGTGTGTGTTTAAATCATACATAATTTACTGCTGGATTTATTGGCTGTAGAGGAGCAACGCACTGACTAGAGTGGGTGCTTTAAAAAAATTGGATGGAGATACTGGCAACATTTTTATATTTTTTAAATAAACCAAATATTTCACTGAGTAGAATATACACGTGGCATATAAAAAGAAATGCTGTTTTAAGTAAGTGAAAGGTCAGACTGAATCTGAATAGGGTCATAGGTGGTCATTTTCTTACCATATCAAACATTCTGCCAGCTATTTGTAGATGCTTATAACATTTTTATCCTCTGAAAATATATATTTCATGTTTATTTGTGCCAGTTAAAACTCTTTCCATGACGTTCTTCAAATGCATTGCAGTGAGCAAAGAAAAGTCATATACACTGGAACACAAAGGAGACACTTTTCTTCCGTCTTTGAGCTGGCAAATGTTCAAGAGCTAACGCCAATTCAGGGATTTTATTTAGGCAACATTTTAATATGTACGAGTTGATTCCCATATTACTTTTATTGTATCTTTGCTTTAGGTATTCACTTTACAAGAGGCAGAATTCCTGTGTATCTTTTTATGTCATACATCACACTACACAAAAACAGGTGGCCTTTCCTCTTTAGCCCTAGGATCCATCAACCTCTGCAATCAGTGATTCCTCCCTACATGCCTCTTTCCCATTGACGTTATGCCCATATTATGCCAACTATAGAAATTTGTGCCATGAGGAGACTGGCAGAATGTGATTCTGTAAATTTTCTATTCACATTACGATTAAATTCACCACCTTGAAGAAAAGTATCTCTCTTGGTGAAATCAGCAGAATTATTTGTATAAGCACAGGCAGTACAGGAAGGTTGTGAACCTCGTCAGTAATAACCGTCTTAAATCTTTAGCATGAGAGTTTCATAAAAATTACCCCTATTCCATTCCTCTCTTCTAACCTCTCATGCACCTGTATCTCTGCACTTTCTGTAACCCACTCATCAACAACAACTTTTCTAATTTAAAGAAAGCATCACAGATGATTCTGAGCAGAATATTTCTTTTTAAAAATCAGCTATGCTCTCCTGCATCACGTCCTGCAACAAGTTTAGAGCTGGTCAACTTATTTTTTTTTTATTTTGCACTGTGAATTTCATGTGGTACTACTACAGTCTTGCTCATTCTACATCATCACAGGAACATCCAGGAAAAGCATGTTTGTCCACCAACTTCTACATTAGATAACAAAGCCAGAAAAAGTAATTTGCTATGGCTCTTAGAGGGCATCAGAGGTTTACTATATGCAGCTGAGAGTTATAACAACCTCTCATATTTGTTTGACAGTGAAGGTTCTATCTGTACAGTTTGGGAGCAAAACACCTTTCTCAAGCAGGAAATTAGGGAATACTGAACCTGGCAACTCACAGACAGTGTAAGCATTTGTTTTGTCCTATATTAAAGGCTAATGATTTGATCAAGGTCCCCATAATATTTTTCAGAATATTTGCCTTTCTTTTTCTAGACTGCCATTAATATTTAAGAGTAGGCTTTTGCTGCTGTAATTTTGGGATGTTTAAGTACAAATTAGCTGCCTGCACCTTCACTAGGTATTTCTTCCAATATATCTCTCTAATCGGGCATTCACTGAAATGAGCCCCGGTGAAATTCTTGTCATTGTTGAGCACGTCTCCTAGATCCGTTCCTCTTTGCTTTCTTCATGAAGATGCTTACCGCAGTATAATTGAAACAATTTTATTGTCTCCAGCCATCCACTCTGCTGTTTCAGTGGCAGAAAATACTGGTCAATTAAGTTAATATGACTTTAGTGGTCATATGAATTCCTTTAAGCCACTGGGTGCTAAATTTACTTGTCATCTTTCTTTACCTGCAAACTGAATATAACTGGTCCATGAGAAAAGGAGACAATCCTTTTCTACCAAAAACACTTACTGAAAGGGATAATTGCAAGTTTTACTAATTGATAGGGCATTGACTCTTACTACAACAACTCTTAACCACTTCAGAGCAATACTTGGAACTCTCACCCAGAGCTCCCCTGATACCTCCAAACTTTAGTTTTCCTCTTCCTACAGGGCTGGATCATCAGAATGGGTTACAGAGACATTTCAACTTTTCCTTTCAGATAGATCATTTTTTGTAATCTAATTTATCTATTAATTGGATGCCTAGAGTTCAACAAATGCAGTTCAAGTTTACACCTGAGCTTAGTGCTTTGACTGTATAGCTCTGCCAGGTAGAGAAGAAAAGTTAATATTGGAGCAACAGCTAAAAGAAAAAGAAAACATTTCTTTCTCCCCTCTCATAAGCATAACTAATGCACCTGTGGAACTCATTACCAGGAGATACAGTTAAGCCAAAAGCATAAGTTTTTTTAACTAGCTCTGTTTCTGTGTATGTCATCAACATGCCAGAAACATAGGTGGTAATTTTTCAAGATCTCTAAAGCTTTCTTCTCAAACTGCCATGAAAACAAAATATTGAGCAGGTGTAAGAATTATACAAAGGACTTGATCCTGTTCCCCTTGAAGTCAATGGCATTAAATCAGATAGACCCCACCATATTTTTGCTTTAGATCTTTTTCTTTTTAGATTATATGTTACCTTATATAAATTATACCATACACTTTCATGACACCAGTAATGATTCCCATTGACTTAGAGTCACAACCACCAGACAAGTATTGCCGTTAGCTCCTGCCAAGAGGTCAGCCTGGGAAGCTTCTGATAAATCAATGGGAGCTTTATGGACTAGTTTTCTTCTCCCTTCCAGGAAACCATGTCACTGTCTGGACACTTGTCTTCTGCACCAAGACTTATCCATCAGTGTGCTGAGAAACACCATTCTGGTCTGTCCTACTAAGCTCTTTCCCTTCAATGTGTTGTGTTTCAGCTCCTATGGCTTAAAAACCGGAGAAGGCAGGTGGTGTTAAACTAAGACAGGTTTCTTTGTGTCATTCACACTGTGGTAAAGTCACTTTTCAAATCACAAGAACTTGCTAATTTTAATGGGATCCACATAATGAAACACCCCACTTTAGAAGCTTACAACTTTTGTGTCTTTAAATATAAACTTTGAGAACACATTTAGTAACATTACAATCTTGTTATCAGGATAGAACTCTTTTTTTTTTAAGACTGATTAGCAGACTCTTAATAACAACATCAATTTTTCCTTACAAAGCCAACACAATTACCACTCTGAAAAAAAGCTAGATGTCAGAAAACATAAGCTAGCTGCCCTTCCTAAAAAACACACATCTAAATTATTCTGCAAGCCTGCTTTCCTGCAGATTTCTGTCCTTTAGCCCTTGCTCCTCATCTATATCCTCACCATACGCTCTGTTCAGGAAGTACGAGGAGATGCTGCAGCCCACCAGCTGTTCCCAAAGTGAGCCTGAAAGGGCTGAGTCCTGTCCACCTTCCCCTCAGTAGGGGCACTCATTTGGGTTTCTCTCCTCTACGATTTTCACCACATTTACAAGATGTTAATTATCATTGACATTTCTGCCCTTCTGTCAAATTCAGAGAAAAAAAGCAACAATACCAGGAGTGGATTGACAGGTAATGATCACATTTTTGTAGGCACACAGCCTAAAGGATGCCATAAAAATCTACAGAAAGTCTTAAGCCCTGCATTAGAAATACTGATAGTAGCAGGATCTGAATTAATGCTTCATTTGTATATGGGTGTGTGTTTAAAGATAATTAACATTAGCTGTGACTTTTGAGACTGGTATCAACACAGTCTCCCTTTGTAGTTCCTACAGTTTTGTAAATGCAAATAATTTTGAGTTCGGTTTTGCATTTTTAATTATTAGCAGGCAGAGCTCCTTTGGTATTTAACTGCCTAAACATGACTCAGGGTAAATGCACACATTCATGGCATTAGTTGTGATGAGGATTTTCAGGTAAAAACTCCACTTTGATTTCTTATAAATAAATTAACCCCTAAGTGAATCTTGAATAGAAGTACTTGAGATGCATGGGCTCGAATTTATTTCCATTACTTGAACTAAGATAGTTTATGTAATATTAATATAAATTCATACTGTTGTGAACACTTACTCTATAGTACTGGAGGGGGAGAAATATACTGTGATATTAAAAAAACCATTATTTCGAGGTAGGCATGCCAAAAGCAGTTCTCTGGAACAGAAGGTGGCCTAATTATTAAAAGAAATGGCTTCCATCTCTGTGATGGTCTGACTGTTTGTGGATAAAATCCTACAACTGTGAAGGGCCTCATGCACTGCAAAAAAAAAAAGAGAGCGAGGGGAAAAAAAAATCAAAGTGTTCGGCAGCCCTACATCAGAGAGACTATACAAGAAGGGTATCGTATTTTTAGAGATCCCAGAATTCCTGAGCAAAGTAGTAGTTAGTACCGGGTCTACATCAAAAGAAAACAACATTCTGTGTCATCACTGGCCTCCTCTGTGATGTTTTGCCCTCAGCTTCATAATACTCAAAAAGTCATGGTTAAAAAGACAGACTGTCCCTTTAAAATTAGATCATCCCTTTTATTAATATGCAGAATGAGTTGTCAATTGACCAAGCAACAAATGTACATCCTCGTATCCTCATTTTCACTTCTATCTATGAATATTTTAAAACCCTAATGTGTGCTTGGCCATTTGGGTTTTAAGCAAAGACTTATCACAGTGTAAAACCCCTCATTTTTATCCCTTAGCTGAGGGCTTCTTTTTCCCTTTTCCAGGGTGTCATTAAAAATCTGATGCCAAGAGCTGGGACTTGGCAGGGTTTGCGATATAATTTGCAATCTGCAGTGTTTGCTGGCTAGCCCCCACCTGCCCCCCTCTTTTTTTTTTTTCCTTTTTTTTTTCCCGTTTTTTTTTTAACCAGCCTGCCTGCTAGAGTCAATAGGGGGCATCCCTCATCTGTCTAAAAGAAAAATAGCAGCATACTAATTAGAATTCTATTTGCCAGAAGCCTCGGAGTTGCTGTGCTTATAGATTTCAAGCTTCTTTTGTTTGAATTAAATTGCCAACTTTCCCCCTCCCTTTCCTTCTTTGCACTAGGCATGAGAGAGCGGGTGCCTTATTTGATTGAAAGAAGGGATAGGGGGATGGGGAGAAGGAAAGCCTTAGCTATGGAAATGCTGAGGAAATGTCAGGGTTGTGTTTAAAAATGCCTGGTATGCTTTTCAGTGCCTGACTCCTGTCTTTCTAGCAGGGTTGTGGAGGGGAGGAAAGGGGGCCTGGCATTAAGCGCAGGCACCCTGCCCCTTCTCCCTGACACTGAAATTCTAGGGGAGAGCTGACATGCTTTTCCCCAGCTCAAAGCCAGATGGTTCAAGCTTGGATAAAACCTTGGGATGAGATCACAAAGCTTGTTCATAACAGAACACACAACATCTCTGTTTTTCTGTTAATACCTCCTTTTGTACGCGTTGTGTGGGGTGAGGGAGGGGCCAGGGAATATGTCATAAATCTAAAGGAAAATGTCATATTTAACATTAATTTGTTTTCATAATCCGTGAAAGAATTCAAGCTTTTCCCATTAAAATGTCATAATTTTTATTACAAATAATTTTTTAAGTTCACGAATAACTGAGCGAAATGGATATCCGAAAGTTTTTCATTGCCCTTAAGCATCTGAATATACACTTAATCTTTTTTTACATGCAAGGAAGAGTTTTGCAGAGCAAGGTTCAAGCACGGCCACATTTATGCAACTCCCTAAGTTTAGGTGACTAAATAATATTAAGACTGAGCTCACTTTCCATCACCACAAATTATGCCATGCACAATATGGCCATTGACTCCAGCCATTCACAGCCAAGTCTCATGCACTGATTCACAACTAGGGATAAGCAAATCATGGGGACAGAATAATGCATTCTATGATCTTCATATTCCTCATAATGATGGAATGCTTGCAAAAGAATAAGCATTCTTTCCAAAACGCATTAATCAGTCAAATTTACTTGACATTTTCATAGATTTTCTTCTTACAAATTTTTAACAGAGTTCACCTATAGCTGTGATGAGTGCTCTGGGATGGCACTGCTGCTGTTCCCTACCTAGATAAGATTATATTCCTTGTTTGACTTCTGGCATAAATACTACATAAATACTCACTCTACAGCATGCTTTGAATATTTTTATGCATCAGCTTGAAGCTTGCTTTCCTTATTGTTCATTCATCCTAGTGCAATTTTGTTTCAGAAATGTCCACAAAAGGGCAACATGTTTTGGACAGGAAGTATGAACATGGGGAAAAAGAAATGAAAGCTACTTCCAAATTTACCTTGTTTGGCTGACAGCACTTAAAATTAGTGATTTTAAGTAAACACCATGTTATTTTCCTGATAAATTTGACCCTCTAATTTGGTGTAAAAATACTGAAATATGCCATCATATTTGATATAAATATTGTTTTAATTTTTCTCTTAAACCATGAAACCTCTAAGAATTAATGAGGTTCTAATTTTCTTTATGGAATTTAGGCTCATGCCTGAAATGCATATTTTCCTTTAAAAAAATTAGATATAATTTGTCAAAGTATATCTGATTTTGGTTTAGTAGATGCTGTGATTATTTTTGCACAGTCCTTCAAAATAAATTTCCTGAAAAAACACAGAGCTAAAGTACCAGCTAGCCATTGCATTTTTATGTAATCATTAAAGATAAGATCTTAAAGGAAAGAAGGAAAATATGGGCACTAGCAACTCTTACACTTACTCCTCAGTGCTATTATATTTTAATTAGCACAGTTTGCAGGCTATAACCTTTCCTAGGCCTACACGATGCATGAATATTTTATTTCCATTACTATAAAGTAAAAAAAATTTGATTATCATTTGTACTATTTATGATTACATGTTTCTAGACACGCACATAGTCTCTATTTATAGCGGACTTTAACATACTTGAATAGCACAGAGTGCTGACAAGCAAAGTATTGATGTTTACAGTATCATGCAAACCCTGAAGCCAACCATGCTCACATCCCTTTGAATTACTTTTCCAATTCGAAGCCTCTAAGAACCCGGCCCTCCTTTATCTCTTCTCGTTATAAAAAGTGGCAGGAGGCAGAGTGGCAGAATGACCCACAAGATGGCACCTGTCACCAGTGGGATTTCTTCTGCCTTCTGCAGGCCAAATTTTGTTTGAACTCACTATGGCCTCTGTCATATCCTCATTTTCTCTTCCACTCTTGCCTCTCATTCTTAATCCCCTTTGTGTAGGCTCAGGCTCTGTTTACCCATCTTCCGAACCCATTTTTTTTCCTGCAAGAAGCCAAAGTAAAACTTTATTGAAAGAAGGGCTCAGGATTAAGAGGCAAACACCGTGGCTACACCACCTGCCACCTTTGCCTGCCTTCACTTATAGACAGTTTCTCCTATATGCGATTACCAGGCTCATTCTTATAGATGTGCATCTGAAATACATGATTACTTTAGGTCTCAAAGGTGAGGGAGTTGATTAGCTCTCTAATGAAGCCTTTTGTTATTACTTACAGACAAAGTACATCACACAGATGGAATGTACCGTAAGACCGCTTCCTTATGCCGTGCCAGACATATTTGAACTGGTAAGATCAGCTAGAGCAACGAGCAAACGCAGTTTTTATAGAGAACCAGTGGAATTTTTTAAAAACAGATTAAAAGCAGTGACAGAAAACAACAAACAAGCACCGTAAGACCATTAGGCCTAATGCCCCAAAAATGAAACAGATAATTCATCTGCTACACAAGTCATTTTGTACTTTGTCCGAAAACACGTAGGGAAACACTCGCTAGCTGCATAATGCACAGTTATAGTAAGTCTATAAAGAAGATGTTGATGAACATCCCTCTTACCTTTGACTACACAAAAGGCCAAACCTAAATGCTCTTACTGAGACATAGCATCCACAGAAAATCCTTCAAGCTGCAAGTCACTCCATCACTTACTTTCATCAACTGCAAAGAAGGTGTGTTCTTCCAACACAAAAGGATACAGCAGATCACTGGGACCTACACAAAGCCTGGAGAACCAAGCAGCTCTTCTCACCTGCCCTTAGGTGGTCCTATCCCTTGATGTGCCTGAGCACACAACATTGGGCTGTTAGTTTCTTCTATTAATGTCTTTGTGGCTTGAAACTGGAAAATATCTTACAACCTGTTCCTAATTGTCCCCCTCCTTTCTTCTATCAACTTCAAAATTGCATATAATTACCCCAAAGCATAAACAGGGCGTTTCAGTAGCCATCAGTAGAATGGTTCAGTTTTGCATTTTCCTAAAGAAAGAGGGCACAAGCTTTAAGTCTTACTTAGGGAAGCATCTGAAGTCATTAAAATCTCATTGTTTAACCAAACTTAGTTAATGAACTCTTGTTTACCTATTATTTTATAGCGACTCAATATTATTCAAAACAATGTACTTACATTTAGACAGAAGTTAATCATAGTGTTAGAAACAGCTATTAGTATTGTGAAACCCTTAAAATGATAATATCACCCCAATGATTAAGGTTATCCTTTCAATAACTGTCTACAATTGACACACTGTATTTCTGTAGCCTAAGTATGTTTCTTTTGCTACAGACATCCAGAAGTAATTCTTACCTTTCATACAATACAATCAGGCCATAAACATACGTTTTACTGAAATTCATTAAATCCTGGAAACCAATACAGAACCCAAGAAGCCAGCTTAATTTTGGTAATCCTTTCATATGCATCTGAGGAATAATCTATGAGTGTTTGTGAAAAAACATCAATATCTTCCCTTTGAATTAGGAAATGTGGATTCATAAAACTAAAGTGTATTTACGAAATCATGCCAATTTGTCTTGAGTTTTGGGGAGAAGGG
Source organism: Dromococcyx pavoninus (assembly GCA_033558185.1). Lineage (NCBI taxonomy): Eukaryota > Metazoa > Chordata > Aves > Cuculiformes > Neomorphidae > Dromococcyx > Dromococcyx pavoninus. The sequence continues at coordinate 522,469 of JAUMJL010000491.1, forward strand.
ATTTGTTTTGACCTTTTTGATTTTTCATTTTGAAATTACTCATTTTTCTGGTAGATTATGAAATCAAGCAAGTCCAGCCCAGAATGAACCATTTTGATCAATCTGAAAAGGCATCTTTTTAGAGAATTTTCTTCTGCCAAGAATTTGAAAATGTCACATTTCATTCCAGTATGAACAGAAGCCAGATTTCAAACTCTCCAAATCCTTTACTAAACAAAATTTCTGTGTTTTTCACAACTCCAAAATTAATCTTCCTCAAAGACTGCAGTGTTGCTTAAGATAGTGGTCAGCAATTACAGATAATGCGTGGGTGGATTTTAATAGCATTACCATCGTAGGGGCAAGGCCAGGATCACAGAGTTGGAGAGCATCTTGAGGAAAGACTGAGAAGCACCAGCTCTCCCAGCTCCTGGCTCTCAGTGATTCCCAAGCTCAGGCGAGCTGGGCTCCAATGCATTGCTTTGAAGCGAGATATAGACGCCGAGGCGAACGCCAGTATTTCCTAGCTCCCACTGAGTTTCTATCAATACTCTTAAACTTTAAAAAAGAAAAATACAATCTGGTGTAACAGCCTTAGAAGATTGCTGACTACTGCTACAAGAAACTCTCTACAACTGGAACATATATAGGGATATAAATCCAAGAGGTGACCTATACCTTTCCGCCCAGCCAAGGGAGCTATTATGTTCTTGCTGATTTAAGTTACTATTCAGTAATATGGCATCATTTCCTGCAAAAAAACTTCACCCAATGTCCCTATAAAGGACAATTTCCTCAGAACTGTAATACTGACACAGAACTATTCAAGAAAATTTGAAGGCTGGGGGGCCAAGTCTATGTTGAATCAAAAGTCCTTGGCACTGCACAAACATCTCACTCTGCTGTAGACCTTCTCTAGAATGATTCTGGCACAGGTAAAAGCACCACTTAGAGGGGAAAAAAAATTAAAAATGCCACATAACCACCAAGTCAGGCATATAAAAAACATGGCATCCCTTTGTTTACTGGGTGCATTTCACAGCCATCCAACCAGACCCAAAGACCATTCTCTCAATGGGCCAAAGCCATCCCACTGTGTCCCACTGCATGGCCACCAGCTGGCTGCACGCAGGTTGGTCTCCTTCATTTCCACAGCACAGGCGGTGGGACTGACAGAGGGCAAGGCACAGGCACCCTGCCTGGGCTGTGTAAAAGTTGCCTGCATTTTACAAAAAACACTCTAAACTGAGTTTGGGATTTGAAACTTGTAATTAAACTCATCTGCAGCTAGTGCAATAAAAAAAAGTAAGAGAAATCCTTTGCGTGTCAAGGACAGCTATCATTGGTGCTTTTTTATTGCTGTTGGTTCACAGCATTTCCTGTATGAACTCGGTTGCTTCTGCCACTTTTAACTACTATCCTGCCCACTTGGGAGTCATATTTAAGGTCAGCCAGTATACATTAGTGCTGCCCAGAGTAAAAATTTACTCCTTACACTGGAAATGACAGGCCTGTAAAACAACACATGAAGAAAAAAAGCCATTTACTCTTTACAAAAAAAAAAACCACTACAGAGCTGACTTTTCTTGCATTACACAAATCCAGTATGAAAACTCTAACCTGTGTATTATCATAAAAGCCATGTCCCTGTAATATCTCTTTGTTTTTGTAATTATTTTACGGTTTCCACTCAGGAGCAATAAAAAGAGCTTACATTTTTCCAGCACTCAGATGAAATAACTTTGAAATCGTGCCTTGTAGTTTTCTTCAGGATAATTAATCTCAAGTTGTCACTCCCCCCACCCAATATGGAAGTCTTATTGGAATGGACCAGGGCTGGGGCGGGCGGGCAGTGAGGAGAAGGATATTTTGGTTTTCATCCCACTTAACCACTCTTTCTCCAAAACAAGATCATAAAAATCAAACAAAACCAGCAAGAGATAATCCTCCACCAATAAATTTATCAAGAGCGAATTTTCTGCAGGCTTGCTAAACTGTCATAAAGGGGAGGAGGTAGAGATCAAATATACTGTTGAGTAAGGAAACAGAGAGCACAAACTTTGTCCTCAGCTCGGGGACAATGATGCTCAAAGATTAACCCACCCTCTCAATTAACACCTCACATGAAAATCCCAGCAAGGTCATGGGATCTGTGCTGCAGCTCGGTCAATCAGCATTGCCTGCCTCCATACAAACCAAGATCGAATGCAGAATTAACACTGGTCCCCCAAGCCCTCGCTCACAGACTCACGTCAGATTAAGCCCTTGCATGGAGGAGATATGAAAAGCATTTCTAATTAGGGTCTGAGGTTACTGGTTAAAATGCAGTCGAGCAGTCTACCAACCATTCTTCTCCCCCCTTTTTTTTTTATAATTTTAATTAAACTCAGATACTATTTAATTCCTACCTGCATATATTTAGTACTACTTGAATGCAAACCTGATAAAGAATACTCCTGATCCCCACTTAGCTGCCACAAGCACTTATTAAAAGGAGGGTGACTGTCTTCAAGATCTTCCATGGGTCCCTTTGCAATAATTACTTTTTCTATCAAATGAAAAGCATAATATTTTTCTGTAAATAGATTTTTTTCTTGTGAAACCTTGACTTCTCTACTCTTGAGATGAAATTATAATTATAACTTCAGTGTAGTTTTTAGTTACTGTCATTCCAGTCCATAAGGAGGCTTTTTTTTTTTTCTGTATATGCTCTGCTCCTCTTTTTCCATCGCTTATAGGATTCTCAGGACATACACTTGAGGACATTTTGCACCCCATTATTCCCACAGAAGCATTGCTGTACGTCCTGTGTTTTGGTGAATGGGAGGGAGGGGACTTAGCACTGGTCAGATCCTGTTAAATTATTTGTAGTTCTAGGGCACTACACAACATTTCTGCCATTGTGTGATTACCAATCTCGATCTCTCCATAACAATTTTTAATATCTATCATGACCCTGGAAGCCTTAATGCTACATCTACAGCATACTAAAACCTTGTGACTCCAAATTATACCTCTGAATAATTCAGGAATTGTAACGGTAGCTCAGTACTTATTAAAGCATTGGGAAAACTTTGGGATTCTCATATCTACAGGCTCTCCGTTATTATTCTGATTATAAAGATGTTTTAATATGTGCTGTTGCTATTCTTACACATTACCACAATACCATTTGTGAGGACTCAATAAATGATCCAAGTAAACTCCTGTATTAAGCAACTATACCTCAGAGCATCAAGGGATGCAGGAAAATGAAGATTTCTTTTTCTCAGGAAAGACGGGAATTATGTAATAACCTTTACATTAGATTTAAAAATCTCGAATTATGCCTCAGACATTGCAACAAAAATCTGCAACAAAGCTTATTTTTTAGCAAAACAAAATCGTCGACTTATAGAATATCTCATTTTTTTCCCTGATACAGTAATACAAATAGGGAAAAATTTAATGTAAATCTAACTAGTTTAATAACGCATTAAACACATTCTGTCTGTGCTAATCCCAAATAAGCAGCTATAATAAGCCTTAGTGACAAGGAGGATCTAATGAAGAGTTGAATTTTTCATAGAGGTTTTATTAGGTTCATCAGCCTTCTCAAAAGTCCAGGCCTTCAGTCATGCCAGCTCTGAAATCTGGAAGAGATTAGCTTCAACCGAGTGAGAATAAACACCTCATTTCTAAAAGGAAAATTCCATTTGATGACAAATCTTGTTCATCTTCTAAACTTTGAAACCCTGCCACTGGATGTCATACTTGAGTAGCTTTGGGTAAATGTAAAAATTATAAAAAGCCTCAATAATAATACTGAAAATATCCACAAGGCTTTTTTAGTCTGAGAGCAATCTAAAGCACAGAAAGCACCCAAAATAGCATTTTGGCAAAGTTTATTAATCAGTTGCTGTCCCAATCTGTTGAAAGAGTTTCATTACTTTCTGGACAGTCAGGCACTTGGATTTACATTGCCTGTCCTCAGCTGAGTACCCTTCATTGACTACACTGACTATGACTCAGTTAATGGTTTACCAGATATCCTACACTACTAAAAGGAGTGCTCTAGACTCATTTAAAATTTAAAGCATGATCTCCCCCAAAAACTTGTAAACTATCAGAAGGGTTGGGGGGTTGGAGGAAGTAGCTGTAGCCTGTCTCACTATATAAAGCCACTAAAGTGGGTCAACCCAAAAAGAAATCCTAGTGCAACCACTGCTTATGCCATCAGGTTTAAAGCAGGTGATAAGGTTTTATTTACAGGCACACTAATAATATCTGGTGTGAAGCAAATCATCAGGTTTTATTATTGCTGCCTACTTACTTTCCTTGTGTGCAAAGCTGTACATTAGAGCAGACTCAGGTTGAGAAGGAGATCTGTCGATTCAAGAGAGGAAAGATGAAAAGTTCCACCATATTATACACCTTTACAGATATTAATGAACAGGTAATGAAAGCTGGGTGCCTGAATGCTGTCTTCATAGGAAACCAGGCACTGCACCTTCACATGCAGGTGCCTTAGTGCTCTGCAGCGCAGCAAGAACAGGACCACATCCCCCCCCAAATTTTGCTCAGTCAGCAGGATATGAAAAGTTTAACCTGGAATCAACGCTAGGTTAGCATCCATGCTCACACAGAGTTGAAAGCAAGCCTGGGAACTTTGTTTTTTCCTTAATTGAATTTTATTAATTAAGCAAATGAAAGTTTTTTGTTTGTACAACCATCAACTGCTCCCACATAAATGATATTTTCACTCCTTTCATATCACATCAGTGGAACAAGCATCTCAATATTGATAAGAATCGTAGAGACCTCTCTTTTGTCCATTCAATCCAGCTTTATATTTAGCAAACTTCTTTTCCCATCCCTTACTGATAAAGCCTGTCTGGGTGGTAAGGCAGGAGGCACTTTTAAAATAAGAAAAATGTGTTCCTGTCCTTTCCCACAGTGGAAGGGAGGCAATGACTGTCCTCAGCTCCAGATATTTTCTGTTCCTGAAAGATACCAAGAAGCCCACTGAATGTTGTGAAGCAAGGCAAAAAGCGGAGACAGCAAGACCATCAAAATACTTCAGAGTGAAGGATACAGACACCATACTGGGGTCTATGTTTTACTTTCAGAGAATTTACTATTAGAGTGCTGAATTGAAACAACCTGAAACATTAGCTTATTAGAGAAAAATGTTGACAGTATTTTAAAACAATGGCTACAAACTGTAAAACTCTTACACAGGCAGGTAAGGAAGAAATGGACAATTAACCACCATGGAAACAAGAAAATAAGCTCCTGACAAAAGATTTTCAATCTCAAATGCACCAAGATTTTATTAAAAATATGCTGTGTCACTATGTTTTATCCTCAAATTTCACCTGTTCCTAGATTATTCCAATTCCTTTTAACATTCAAAAGCATTACTTGCCCTTGTGTACATTAGAAGAGCTCCTGGTTAGTTAACAGAAAAAAAAACAAACATGCTTGTACCCAAAAGAGCAAAAAACTTCAGAATTCATTGTTCTTTTTTCAAACTCTTCTCTCCCATTCAGCTGACTAGCATTCTTTCCATTTAATCTACTCAAGTAAAAATAACCATTAAATGTCATCTAAGTATCACTTAAATTCTATTTTGGGGATTTATGACCAGGATTAGCTTTGTGTCACCTCTTAGTACAGGGTTGAATGACAGAAATTCATTTAACCACAGTTTGAATCCCATTTCTTCCCTACCTCTGGATTCACGTACATTTTTCTTTCTAACACATATTGATCTTGCAAACCCAAAGTCACTTTTTAACACTTTATTAAACACAATGCATACAAGGTAACACACTGAAAGTATAATAACAAGGCCAATGGTAATATAATAACGATAGTCAAAGGTCTATGAAATCTGTAATTAATATTTTAATTATGTATCTCATATCTGTACCCCACTGTGAAAAATAACTGGGTCTAGCAATTTTCATGGACGATGACAAGATTACTATTACTCATGGTCTGATGTACAAGTGTTTATTTTTAACATTATTAACTGTACTAATTATGATGAATATTATTATTTAGAGTCATTATGCGGTAGAAGATTTTGATGATCCACTCAAGTGCCTAGAATTTAGCATTCTCCATCTACCATCTATGGAAACTAATGACATAGCTTAACTCTATGGTTATTGTACACTTTGCCATGAAAATTACTTTTCAAGAAGAAAAAAAACAAAAGAGAACATCCAAGTGTGCTGCCCATTTCTTAATTTTCCTACAAACATTCATGTTTGCAAATCAGTAAGAAAGCCTGATAATAAGACATTAAACACTAGAAAAAAAAAAATGAGACAATTTTTACTGACAGAAGGACAGGTGCCATGAGTACTTCTCCACATAGAAGTATTATTTTCATTGTTGTAGGACTTGGAATCAGAGCCTTTGGGCTGGGCACTAACACAGGTACCCCAAAAAAAAGCTTACATAGGCATAACAACAGAATATTTTGTAATGCCTATTTTACAGATGAGAAGTTTACACCACGAAAAATCTAAGGAGTCCAAGACAATATAGTTTATACCCCTCAGAGCACCTTCTGGCATATCCATAAGCACAGCACACTTTCTCTCCCCTCACAATCTGTCCACTCAAGCATCTTCACAAGTATTTCATACGTGGTAACAAGTGGTGTATTTGGGCAGCCAAGGTGCCACGTCAGCTCAAAGACTCATTACAACTATGCCTGCAGACTCACAGGCAGGGAAACCTCATTTGGTGAGCAACCGTAGGCTTGTTATGAGCTGAGAGTGCTGACAGACACAAAGGCTGTGTCTAGGATAGACGGAAATCACATCTCCTAAAACCAGAGTCACATCCTCAGTACGAGACCACAAGAACTAGAATCAATATGCTATCCACACACCCATGGCATGGCCTTACAGGCCTCAACCAAATGCTCTTTCAATGAGGCAAACATATGTATAATTTCACTATCGATTATGAAGCAAGTTGATGCTTAACCCCTTGCAGGACTTGGCCCTGCAAAACAACTCCTACTGTTCCCATAGATTGCTCAAGCTTTAACTGCCCATTGACTATAAACAATTGTCACCTCTGCAGCAAAATTCTTCGTGGCACACAGAAGAGAGAGGGCAGAATGATTAACTAGTTAAATCTGATAAATACAGACTTTCAGAAAAGGAAGGAAGAAAATGGACTATTCTCACTTTATGCATTTCCATCAGTGACTGGCACGCTATTAGGATCAGGATCAAAGGGGGTGGGATGCTGGTGTCTTTGGATTTGGGCCTTTCACGTTGTCTGATTGATGGAACTGAAAGGCTTCTGCTTGTAAAGCAGTCACCCCAAACAGCTGTCTTTTGCTCCTGTCTTCCTCTCTATTGCAGCATATGCAGTTCAGATTTCATTTATCAGCCCCTTTGAATAGCAGCACTCTTACAGTGGAAGCAAAGCCTTGCATTAAAGAGGATGCTTAGCAATTTGCATGCCTGCACTGTATTGCTAAGCTTTGTATGGCGTTAGTTGCCAAAGGACATGCAGCAATGTGTATCTCCTATCTCCTCCACTTTTCTGGTTTCTTAAATTATCAGTGTTTTACCTCCCTTTCATGTTCAAAGCATAGCAAATTTGTTTGATATATTCTGAATGCTGAAGCATGCCAATGACATCAATCAAACTACAGAACACTGGGAAAGCTGCTATAGAGTAATCAGAATTGGCCATAAGCTATAAATATCTACTGTCTCGTGATTCTCTTGGCTGCTACGCAAACTTTGATCATTAGCGCTGATCAAAGATCATGGGGGATAAAATGGTATTATGATATAATGGCATGTATGCTACAGCTGATACTAAGGGCTATAGATGACCTATGCTTGACTATATCATCTTTCTCTACACACCAGGAACATTCATTAAAATGGCAGACTTCTTTTTGCTGTACCTTAGAGGATACGTAACAGAAAACCATAGTACAATCAGAATTGCCATAACTATTCATGATCAGCCTGAGTGTTTTGTATTTGTATTCTCTGCAACGTACCTCCTTATAACACTGTACAGGTGACTCTCAGACAACTTCTAATTATGCCTGAGAGGTCACAAAACACAACTAATGAATTTTTACTGTTTTCTTGCTTTTAGATGCATTGGATATTTGCTCTCTAATAGCAGGATACATCAAGCACCTCACAGGTAGATCTTGCATAGCAGATTTATGCAAGTCAGGCTTCACATTTTAATCTGATTTTTATTCATATGAAGAGGGTGTCTTAGCAAATATAAGTTTCATTCATTTGTAAAATATCCCTCACACCCAAATTAAAATATTATAGACTATGAGCTCAGCTCCCTTGCCTGCCAGTACAGTTTCCTATTCCATACTCTGAATTAGGTATTTAAATACCTTACCAGAGCTCCAGATCTTTCAGATAAACTAAAGAAGTATCCAGCCCCACAGTTGTCAAATAAAATGACAAAGAATTGCTTTGTACAAAAGAAATTAAATGAGTACAGCCTTACTCATTAACTTATGAGTAATTTTCCTAGGAAAACCACACAGAAAGAAATAGAACTGTAGCTGTTTAAAGTTCCCTTAACCTTCCACTTCTTCCAGGAAAATTAGAATATCTTTCTTTTACATTTAAGTGTTAGCTTATCCAGTCAGGGACAAGAGTGTCATACGACTTCTATGACCACCAGCATTTCAGAGCTCTTATCGATAAAATCTACAGAGGTAATTTGTACAGTTAACATTAGAAGTGCTAGATACGCATGTATAGACAAAATTACACCTGAAAAACAAATTAAAGGGCATCTTTCAAACAAAAGAAAGGCTACAGTTTTATCAAATATTTTTTTCAGCAAGATGTTCTCATTCTGCTTTTTTAAATATTGCACACTTTCTTGAGCCTGTAGCTCCAAAAGTAACTTACTAATAGACAGATGATTACAGTCATCCACATTTTACACATCAGAAAAGATGACACAGAAAAAAGAATGACCTTTCCAAAGTCTTAGAGAGGCTGAAAAACATCCACAAGAATTGATCCCACCTCTTTTGGATCCAAGCCAAGTAATTTAAACATAAGGTGTTTCTTCAGATGAGTTGGGGAATGGAAATCAACCAGCAGGTGAACCCATATTCTCATTAACTAGGTCTGTGTAACCATGTTCTCCCATCTCCCCCCACCCCCACCCCTCCTAAGAGTTGCCTGAATTAATAGAGAAAATCATTCTTATAAGTTCTTTTGGTGACATATTTAAAACAGCTGATTCATATACAAGCTTCACACTCCAGGTCAGAACAAATTGTCCTCAAAAGCAACAGTTAAATTGAGTGGAACTAGCATCCACCAACTTCCAAGGTACATAATATATATCATAAACTTGTCTTACTTGGCACCGATTTGACAGCCTCAGTTTGAGAGAACAGAGAGTGAAAATGAGTTTTAAGCATTCAGCTTCAAAGAGGGACAACATTCATTATGTACAGTCCTTTAACAGATTGCCCAGATTGTGGAGGCCCTTCAGCAGACTTGAAATTCAGTCTGCCTATTGAAGTTTTAGTTCTTAAATATACCACTACTATGTAGCTACTACTGCATTATAGGCTACTGTACAGTCCAGAGTAGAGAGCAATGGAGAATTTCGTGGCCTTCATGCCATGCAAAGGTGAAACCAGCAGTATTACATCATTCCTGCAGGTATGATCCAAAATATTCCAAAAAGCAATTTCTCATTTACATCTGCGTAAAGGAGAACAAATTCTGGCTCCCGGGGAAATAATTTATTTTATTGTGCCTTTGATTCTTAAAACTGTTCTTTCTTTGCCCATTTTGGGAAGAGAAGACTATTTTGTGTGGTTTCTGTTCCCATACTATGACTGATCTGTGAGTGGAGCCTTCAGAATTTCTTAATTTGTCTTAAAACAAAATAAGGGAGAAGTCAGAAGTGTAATTTGACTTTAGGTCATTCTCAAGGTCATGGTAGCAGCAGTCTGATAAAATAAACAGCACAAACAAACAGGAAAACTTGAATTACAGAACCTGATTCAGTCCCTACTGAAGTCAATGGATATCTGCACTGGTTACAGTGGACACTTGATCAGGTTAAGGAGGGCATAATTTGGCACTCAAAACCACTTTACCTCTTTTTTTTTCTAATTGCCATTATCTCAATCTCACTGACATAGTCCAATTTTGGGCTTACATTACATGCAAAAAACCCAATGTGTTGTCAAATACAACAATCAAGGCACTATAACAATGTCTTGATTATATCCCTGTTTTTTTATCTAGTGCACTGGTTCCTGTGTCAGAACAGATTAGCATTTCCCACTGACTTTTTCAATTTAAAGCCTTTCCCCCACTGCAACTGTAAGCCCAATCCTACATCCACTTAAAAAAAGAAAAAATGAAAAAAAAGCAGTCCTTGTGTTTGAATGACAGATAATTGAAATATTTTCTTAAATATATTTTAAGTATACTTAACTTTGCCAAATAAGTTTCAGTTTCCCAATTCAGATTCACTCAGTTTCAAAGTGCAGGTGCATAAGTCCATCGGATGAATATATCTTTTTGAAAAATACTTTTTATCTAATGATACACTGAGACTGTATACGTATTATTACACACATACACCTGTATCTACACTAAAGCCATAGGTAGAAACATAATAAAGGCACTTGTGTCAGTCTGGGACTAGCAGATGCCAGCTAGAGAGAGTCAGTCCCAAAGAAAAGTACATATATACAAATAAATATCACATGAGCTTCCTCACAAGATTTTACCTCTTTGCCCTTAGTCAGAGGAAGGGCTTATCCACAAGGATTAGGAAGATCACTACTTCCTTTATAAAGATGCCATCAAAATCTTTACTGGATGTACAAATGAAGAACAGAACCAAATGATATCAGTTGTAATAAAAGATTCCTACATCTGAAGCCTAAGAGGAAATCTGTGTCATCATATTTCTGGTGTTCCCTTTCTAATCAAAAGGTCTATGCTAAACCTGGAAGTACACTGCAAGCCTAACTACATTAACTTTTCTCAGGCAATCATTTGAAATTACACTAAAGAGAAACTCCCATAAACACAAATCTCCAGGAGTCATCTTTAAGTCTGAAACTTTCCTTCTCACCTGCCAAACAGGAAAAATGATTGATTACACGTTCACAAATTTGTTCCCTCGTTTTTTTAAACCAAACACAGGACTTTTAAAACTATTTCTAAGGTAAAGCACCATTTCATTATTTTGTTTCATTTTCCATATATGTACACACAGAGTGAACATCCTGACTGCTTCAGTCATCTTGTTTTTTAGGCCACATTATAGGACAGTCTTTTTCCAGATGCTTATCTTTTTCTTTTCTCCCAATTAATTGCATATAAACTCATAATTTTACCCTCTGCAGAGCAAACACCATTCCACAATGGATGTACTGGTATCTTTGTACCTCTCCACAGATTTTCATACCGTATATACTAATGGCCTTCTACCTCTCCCTTTGTTAACTAGGGATTAAAAATGTTACTCCAAATTATCCTCAGCAATCTAAACTCAAATACATCCCAGAAATTATTTGCATTCACCCTCCGATTACATTACACTCTCAACATCTGCCTAAGTATTAAAACCACACTCATCTTCACAAAACGCGATTTTCCAACACTAGCGATAACTTTAGTCCTCGATAAGTAAGAACATGAAAACCTCCTTTCTTGTCTTCTGTCATAATAATTAGACCATAGATGAACCACTTGGAATGATCTCTTGCAATCAGGCTCACACTGCCCACCTGTACAGAAAGTTTCAAATACTGAGACACCATTATTTCACTGAAAATAAAGTATAATGACCATGGCAACATAGAATAGATGTATTCTTCTCCCTTGAAGAAAAAAAATCTTGGCAGTAGGATTTTGAGAATAAAAACTGGAGTCAGCTTTTTTCCATTTCCAACAGTTAGGGGCAAAGTTAAATAACACTAATGCATTCCGTTTTTTTCAGATAGATCAAAGAAAGAAAGAAAATATATCATCAAGCAAAGTTTTCAAAGCATCTGCCCACACACACACTCATGGTTTTCTAGGGGGCTTTTTAATAGAAATTACTGTCATTTTGTTCATAGATTATCTTGACTGAACAGGAGAGCAAGCATCATTTGGTGCCGTGCAACAGAGATCCCGCATGACCTTGGGTTCTCTGAACATGCTAAGCCCATGAACATGCTTACTTTCCAGCTCCTAGTACAAAGGTGTTGACAGCTCTAGTGAATCCAGCTGTGGTGGTTCTGGAGACAACTGCCTCTGCCAGACCTCCCCCAAGAGAAATTCAGAAGAGAAAATATGTCCACATCTGCACTGCTTTTCACTGAATACCATCTTCACTATTCATGTCAATGAAAGCGGCTGTCAAGCAAACAGGGGATTTTGTGTTGAATCAGTTAATTATCAGGTATTCGCTGCAGTCCTTTGACTTTATTACAGTCAATAACTTCTGGTAGAGGAGCCTGGTGGACAGCAGCTCTCACCAGACATTACTTATTTGCACTTAAGTCACTGCTCTGCATTTGTCTTACAAAGAGTAATAACTCATGAGGGATACTGAAAAGAAAACTAAGCATCTGTTTGTATGCCTATTGAAACCCTGATATTTACCTAGACTATGAATTACAGTGAAATATGCTGCTGCTTATCTTCTGCCAGTTAATATTATCAGTGTTAAATATTTTTCCAGCTCTTGAAACACCTCCTTCAGGGCAAGGATGCCAGCCTTAAGCTAGCCAGTGAGCATACTGAAAATAATTCTTGGCAAGCAGTTTTGACACAGATATTTTGGGCTGCATATTTTATTGATAATGCACAGACACAATTAGTATTATATGATATATTTATTGAAACAAATTGTTTGTATTTTAAAGGGATTAAAAACTGGGTGACGGCTCTCAACATGTTGTTAATAAGAAATCAGTCAAAAAACAGCATTTCTTTGAAGATGTGCCTTATATAGTCTGTCTTGATCCACTGCTGCAAAGTGTACACATAGATGAACCAGAATGCTATAACCAGAACAGAGCTATATTCAGAAATTTTCAAAGGTAGATAAGAGTCATGGTAGATCACCAGCTGTGACTAAAATTTGCTTGTAATTCTTGCATGTGTAAACAGGAATAGAAATAAAGGAGAGAGGAAGAACTAGAAATACATGTAGTAGCAGTCTGTACTTCATATGGAAAACTAAGATATTTTCCAAAAAAGATTTGAAAGAAATGGTCAAAGTTTTTTAAACCTTCTGTATAGCAAGAGATACTAAAAGCCATTGGTCTAAACAGATAGACCAGAAAATTTAAGAGTTAACCTGACCTCGATGTAGAAACACTGATGTGGGAAGAAAATATCACTCTGCCTTCAAGGTATATTGAGTTGCTACATGAACTTAAAAAGAGGAGGCAGCTATGGGGTGACAACAGGGCAAATCTCGCTGTATCCAGCAGAAACAGGAGGCTACAGCAGAAACTTCAAACCATTTCACACCGTTTCACACACCAGATCTAGACTCTCTGTGGCAAGTTGAGCCAGTGGAGCCACCGTGGCTGTTCAACTCTGCAGTAAGTAGCCACACTAAGGGGCTGGCATAGAAGTGTCTCTATAGCCTAATGAAACATTAAATCTGATTTCAAGCTCTATCCTCCTCAAACCAGCCTTCCAGGCTTTCAGTTTCAGAAAAAATTACTTTGATTCTACCATGCCAGCAGGCCCCTTTCTTCTGTACCCTGACTTCAAGGGCATCAGTCTGAGATTTGTTCTGGCTTGCAGCCATGCCCAAGTGGATTCAATACCTGATAGTTTTGATCCAGTGAGCAAGATGCTTTTGTGTTCTCCGAAGAGAGCCACGAGCCTGACAGACACATTCCATCCTACTGAATGAAAGTGTTATGGCCTTCAAAGGAGATAGTGTGAGATAGGAGCTGGGACAGGAGACAGGGAGAAGATTCAGAGTGAAGGTTCATCCTCACATTTATCATGGGATCCAAGTGGTGGACAAACCTAACGCTGTTCAGATTTAGTTGCAAGCATGACCAAATTTAATATATATGTTTGAGTATAGAATTCTGTCTGAAGAAGGAGTGCTGTGGATAAAATTCACTTCTTTAAATTTAGCTTCCCAGAACAGTTCCTGAACAGCCGTTCATGTTTGCCTTGATGGCAGTTTTAGGCAGAGTATTTCTTCTTGCCAATACATCTTTCCTTCACACAAAAGCATATATACGTACAGTTTTGTACTGGATACTAACAATCTACATAAATTGATGTTATTACTAGAGTCATTATGTATATGTTGGCAATTACATATGTTTTTCTTCTTTCCACTATATAAATTTCCTTTCCCTAGTAAAGCGTAGGTTTCCCAAAGAGTTTAATAACCCAGAATCACTGAAGTGTAGTTGTTAAAACAAGCTAAACTGGTTTAACTTCTGAGCTGTCAGAGTTAATTTGAAATTAGGAGATCTGACCACTGTTTTCACATCAATAGTTACAATTATGTCATTTTCAAAAATATTCAAGAAATACAATAAAGAATGTCAAAGTTCAGGGTCTTTTTGTTTGAATTTTCATTCTTAAATGAAGTCAAGTGGCAAAACATTAATTTATTAAAATAATCAAAAAATAATTAAAACCATTAAATTCACTAATAACTCACGAAAAGTAGTGTTCCTGTAATTAAAAGATAATTTTCAAAAGGTATTCATATTAATTTTTTTAAGATATCTAGTTCAAAATTTTTTTTCCTTCAGGCAGTAAAAGCAAATGCATATGGCATGAAAATCTGTTAAAACGTAGTACTTTACACCTTTGTTTGTACCTGCTCCAAATATATTTGTTTATAAATTAACTCCACATGGTGGGTTTAACATTGGCTTATTTTATCCATGTGTTCAAGAAATTTAATACATCATTTGTGTTACATCAATTACAGTTCTATCCAGCGGAATAAAAAAGGAGAGGTATAAACATACCTACGTATTTTTTTCATTTTTATATACAATTTATGCCCAAGGCATAAATATAAACAGGCAAAAAAGTAACCCTGAAAGACTACCACTCTCTAAAGAGCTGAATTCTCTTAAAATACTACATTGGTAATTAAGCATCAAAAGGTAATGTAATGGTTATGTTTATGGTTATAATGGTTAGTCTCACTTTACAGACAGAACTACAGAGCTGTGGCTTCAGCAGTGCATGGGGTAGGTCATCTTCTAGTAAGATCCACACAATAATCTCGTGATCTTCACCTCAACAACAACTATTATCTCTTGGCCTGTACAGTAAGACTGAGTACACTTGCATGCTCTGAAGTAGCAGCCAGTGTTCACGTCAGCAGCTATATGCTGTTACTGAGAGTTTTCCTCAAGGAAATCCACAGATCTCAGAATCAGAGCCCAGGTATTCCCAATGCAGAATATGCTCTAAGCACATCACAAACCTGCCTCCTGCTCCTCTGAGCTAGGGTCCCTATTTAAGAAAGGCTGTATCACAGAACACCCCAGGTTCTCCACCAACTCCCTCACGACACACTTCCATCCAAAGCAGGACGGATGTTTATTACATGTGGGCTGGGTCATCTCATCTCTGTCTTTTAATTTTAGTGCATGTGAAATTTGCCATATGGACAGCTCTGCAGACTGAAGACTTTCACTTAACTTGTAAAAGTAGCAGAGCACAGCTCTTTCCATTGCTATTACTTTAATGCATCTCATCCCTGGATGTAACTTTTTAGGAAGACAGGAAAACCGAGCAAGATCACCAAGTCTAGTTTCTAGCTCCAACAGACCACACGTTCTTTTTCACAGGCTAATCAAACCACAGCTAGAACTACCTGGCTTGAGGGCTCACCTTCTCTCTGTTTTGACCATTGCTCCTATTCATAGATTGCTTTGAGTCCCCTTTTTAGAACAGTTAGAACATTTGTTTTCAATTCCACCCTTAATTTAGCCTCATGTTATTGTACCAATAATATTCTTGGTGTTACGGACAAGAAAGAATTCAGATTCATAGAATTATAGAATAGTTTGTGTTGGAAGCGACCTTAAAGATCAGCTAGATCCAACTCCGCTGCCATGGCCAGGGACATCTTCCACTCAAAGCCTCATCCAGCCTGGTCTTGAATACATCCAGGAATGGTGCGTCCATGACTTCTCTGGGCAACCTGTGCCAGTGCCTCACCACCCGCAAGGGAAAAAATTTCTTCCCAATATGTAATCTAAATCTCCCCTCTTGTAGCTTAAAACCATTACCCCTCATGCTATCCCTACATTCCCCGATGAAGAGCCCCTTTCCAGCTTTCCTGTAGCCCCCTTTAAGAACTGGAACACTACCATAAGGCTTCCCAGAGCCTTCTCTTCTCTAGGCTAAACAATCCCAACTCTTTCAGCTGGTCTTCGTATGGGAGGTGCTCCAGCCCTCAGATCATCTTCATGGCCTCCTCTGAACTCACTCCAACAGATCTATACCCTTCCTGTGCTGAGGGCTCCAGAACTGAACACAGGACTATTGATGAGAACAGAGCAGAAGGGGAGAATCACCTCCCTTGACCAACTGATCACACTTCTTTTAGTGCAGCCCAGGATACAGTTGACTTTCTGGGCAGCAAGCTCACATTGCCAGCTCACGTTGAGATTCTCATCCACCAGCATCCCCAAGTCCTTGTCCTCAGGGCTAGTCTCAATCCATTCTCCTTTCCATCTGTAACTGTGCTTGGATTGTTCTGATCCAGATGCAGGACCTTACACTTGGTCTTGTTGAACTTTATGAGATTCGCAGAGGCCCATCTCTCACGCCTGTAAAGGTCCCTTCAGACAGCATCCCTTCCCTCCAGCAAGTCAACCACACCACACAGTTTGGCATCATTGGCAAATTTGCTGAGGCTCCACTCAATCCCACTGTCCATGTCTCAGACAAAGATGTTAAACACCACCAATCCCTATATGTGTGAAACACCACTCATCACCAGTTTCCACTTGGACACTTAGCCGTTGACCACAACTTGGAGTGCAACCATCCAGTCAATTCCTTACCCACCATGTGGTCCATCTGTCAAATCTGTGTCTCTCAAATTTAGAGACAATGCTTTGCACAAGGTAGATGATATCAGTTATTTTTCCCTAATCCACCAATGTCGTAGCCCCATCATAGAAGACCATCGAATTCATCAGGCAATTCATCATCTTTACATTCACTCTTTGCACTGGAAGCTTCAACTTTCACATGTAGGTACATCTTTCTTAGCAGACTATGACCAGAAATCTCATTTTATATCACCTTCATTATATCAACCTGTTCTGGATTCAGACAGAAAGGTGAGACTTAAACTCTGTATCTCTTCACACAATACAATGCCAGATAGAACATTTAAAGAGGTTACGTATGGAAAAGGTTAATGCCACAATCCTGCAAAATTGCCTAAATGCTTAATTTCAGGCATATAAATAATTCCATTAAATTCAAATTACTCAGGCCCATTAAATTCCGTGTGCCTATGCTCATACTAAATTATAAGGCATAGGATTGTGGAGTAGAGGTCATTATCCATGACCAAATTTGGTAGGTACTCACATAAATCAGATAAGTAAATCCTTTCTGCTTGTGTTTGCAGAGTGCAAAATTCTTGCAAGCTAGATTTCTTAAGAGTTGAAAACAAAGAAGCAGCCAAGTGTCTCAGGCACTATGGCAAATTTGTAACTGCGGCCTCAACTATTTAGTTTGGTCATTTAAAAAAAAATACGATATAAGCAAAACTCAGTACAGCTTCTTGGTACTACTTATAGGATAGGTTCCATTTTCCAAATTTTACATCAGTAAGCACTTCCTAGAGGGTGGAAATACTGTCTTATAGGAGCTTCCTTTAATTTTCCCTTCTAAGCTTAATTATATTCCAGGAAATATTTGGCTAAGGTGTGACCATTCATCATGATATCTATATTAACAGCATGATCAGAGAGGCTTCTGTCAATTTTTCATTTTAACCTGGCTCTTACTTTCATAATATAATTATATCTCCTCATTTCATTTATGTTATAAAAAGAAATTACATCTTTTAATTTTCTTTTACTAAAAGAAAAGCTTTTTCTTTAAAATCCTCTGTTGTAGTAGGCAACATATTTAGAGCTTACGATCAGCAATTTCTCTAAAGAGGAAGATTTAAGGAAAAAAGTGGCTCTAAAAGTAATTTCAGCAGCAAAGTAGATTAAATATCCACCATATTAGTCACAGAGTATTAGATGGAATTGGATTGACTGGAAAGAGGTCAAAGAGTTGCTGAAGGTTTTAGCCCACCAGAGGAGCAATAAAATTCAACCATACTTAAAATCATTAGCTTTAAACCCTTTGATATTAGATCCAAACCTCCAATGCTCACCGAAGGAACCTCCAAACACCGTGCCAAGCCAAAAGGAAACCCTTTAAAACATCTACATTTCACGGAAACCTTTAAGTGAAGCAAAGGAGTGAAGTTAAAAAGGGCCCACACATGCAAGAAAGACCAAGACACAAATAGAGGGAAAAGGAAAATGCAGCCTTTAAAGAAAGTTAATATATAAAATAGCAAAATGTTCACTTTAAGTTCTACAGGGGCCTGTAGTTCATTTTCTAGCTAGCAAATAACCCATTCACCAACTCCTGCACACTTCCTTGTCTGCCTCCTTGCTTCTGCTACCACTGCACAATTCTCCCTTCCTTTCCTCATGATGACAAGGCGCATTTCCTCTCACAAAGAAGGGGTGCCTTGGCCAAGCGAGTATGGCACCAAAATGAGACAATCAGAGATCTGAGTTGTATGGCATGATAAAGGAAAGGCACTATGGGCTGACAGCAAGGCAAGGAAAAAATCTATAAATTCAGAAGTCACTTAGCAGAGAGACAATCCAAAAGAAAGGGAAAAAGGCAGAGGAATAATTAAAAACCCTGAAGACAGTGATGGGTCTCAAGTTTTTGAACTGGCTCCCTATTTAATAGAAACCATGGTTTCCACCCTAGAGAAGGGAGATAAAAGAGAGACTTTGCTGTAACTAATAACAAACTGACATATTTCTGTTGGTTTTGTACATTTTTTTCACTCATTTCGAAAATGACAAGTATAATTAAAGTTGTTAAATACATCTAGAGACTTGTCAGCCAACTAAAATATCAACTCTTATAAATTCTCCACAATAAGTACCGCACACAGCACAATGCAGGAAAAATAATCTCTCACTAGAAAGATTTAGTCATTTGATGAGCCTATAAAAAAAATCCAGATTTTCTATTTCCTGGGGCAAGATGAACTTTTCTCCATGTGTTTATGAACATAAAATCTATGTATTTAATTTAACTTCTCTAGTATAGCAAAATGAATATCAAGAATTCTGTGCCTATTTTAAAATATTTAGGGTTTTAATTGTACTGCATGTCTTTCATAGGAGCACGTTAGCATTTTTGCATTGGTATTTCTTTTGTTTTAGCCTTGATCACAGCCAGAGCTGTCCCCTTCTGGGGACAAGATTTAGTGGACAAAATTTAGCTGTGCTCTTCCATTAAGCTTAAACTAAATTAAAAAGGACCCAAGTGTTACTCAAGCTTTTTGTTAGCTAGGCATGCTGGATAATTTTAACCCCAACACATAAAACTCTCTTAATTGTACTGAGTTATAGCTTTTTAAAGCATTCAAAAAGGCCAAATTCAAAATGTGATTTCATCACTCAGTTAATCCATGTGTGATAACAGGTATAACACGATCCCAAAAGGCTGAAACCCTGCTGGAGGAGAAGAGCCCATGCAAATACACAAACTACTCCTGAAAAAAAAACGCTGTAGGAAATAACATCTCAAAAACATGAAAACAGACTTTTTCAGTATTTGATAAGAAATAGTGCCTCAAAGAAGTCGCCATCACCTTACATCACCAAAGTGTGCATTTCTGATAAAATAGTGGCTGAAGTTTGTGTAAATTCACGAGCTACCTGTGCATACGCTGAAATAATTTGCTTCAGCCTCCTTCTTGCACAGAACGTGGACCTCTGTGAGTTTCATAGACTCTGCTCATCACACCTGTGGAAAACTACTGTTCTGCTTCGAATAGCCCCGAGGTCTTTGGGACATCATCCAGGGCTGGGCTGTGCTTAGCTCTAGGTGGCAGCACAAGGCCACGAGGGGCAGCAGGTCCCTCCCATTTCCTCCTGCATTCCCTAAGCAGGTGACAAATCCTAAAAGAGGTGGGGGAAGGAATGATTCTTCCAACATACTAAAACTCTTCAGAGAACAAAAACGTTCAGAAAAATGTAACTTATTTCATATGATTCACAACAAAGTGTTCAAATATCATTTGAGTATCCCACAGTCACTCCTGTTGTTGCCAGATAGATGTAATCAGAGAGGAGAAAAAAAAACCTATGAAGCTTTGGCTCAGCCACTAACACACATGTTCAAGAGCAAAGTCAGTGTGAAGGGAGAATAACTTCCAGCTTGTCAAAGGCTTCAGTAAGCGATTCCCTTCCAGACTGAATTCCTCTGACTCCATCTGGGGCAATATAACTCTGAGTTTATTCAGGAGATCGGAATAAATGCTGTCTAAATTAGCACAACTGGGGCTACAAGATGTCAGCTGGATTCTCATGGTAAAAATTAAGGAGCCTTGTTTTTTTAGAAAAAAAACATAGGGGCTTAAATTCTTATTTGGAACAAAAAAAAAAAAGATGTTTAAAAGACTGGTTTAACTCTCTGGCATTTTAGCAGCACTAGTAGTTCTTGCAGAATTTTTGTTGTGACATTTCATAGATGATCAGATGGGAACCAGACCAGCTTCAACCGCCTGCTAGTGGAAGGTCAATCCTCAAAGCAGCTCAGTCTTTGTTGTTGTTTAAACCTTGACAGCACTGCTGGGATTGTCAGAAATAAGTGAAGGTTTATGTACAGAGAATACCTGACCACTTAGAGGTGGACTGGGATCTCCTGTACAAGATGGATTATGGATGAAGCTTATAAATACACTGCATAAAGTGAGATAGTTTCTTCTGCACTTCGTAAAAGTAAACCTAGAGACCTTATAAAGGTTCTTTTCCCTGATGGAACTTACTGCTCTAAGCTGTTTTGATGAATAGGTACTCATGTGGTAGAATAAAATATGCACACAAATTATCAGTATCTGAGGACACTCTTAAAAGAATATCTCCAAGGGTGTTGTTATAGACAATGTTGTATCAAAGCAATTCCTATTTTTCATAATTTAAATCAGAGCTGGAAGAATGAGGCTTGAGTGATCAATTTCTTTTCAGGGATAGTGACTGAAAGAATAGTTGACATTTCATAGGTTTTTAGTGCCTAAAATAGTCTGTTTTCAATCTCTGAAGGCTTATTTTTCTTTCTAAAGATGGCGTGGGGCCTGGGGGACCCACTTAAAGTTTCTTGCCATACTTGGCCAAGAAACACAAAGTGTTGGTGAAGTATAAACACAGAGCCCTTTTTCTTTGACCCATTCTGCAGTGTGATGGGATAGTGTTGTTAGTTTATGTGAGAGAAAATAGCATAGGCTTTCTGAAAAAAAAAAGTGGAATTGGATTAAGGCCTTTGTGCAAGCCTCAATGCTGAGGGGAATTAGCAATAGTTGTAGGCACTTAAAGGAGCTCTCATGCTGAAGCTTATCCCAGATTTTACACAATAAACATTTGAATATCAACAGTGTTTTGCAACTTGCAGCACTAATGTATAAACTTCTTCCTTTTGAAACTCCCAAATCCCTCCAAACGTTCGCAATACCCTCTACATAAACATGTAGGGCCTATAGTGGAAAACACCCAGTCAGGGATGCAAGTCTGATTTTTTTTTTAATTTATTTCTTTTTCATCCCCAGAATCCAAAATGGTCTAGCACCATTAGCTGGCTTAAGCACTTCACAAGTTCTATTTTAACCAACTTTTTCCCCTTCAGCCTTACTTTCCATTTAAAATACAAAGATGCCAATGAGATATCAGACTGACTTGGGTATCCTAAACCTACATATTTCACGTTACTATAAAAAGGGACTAAAAATCTTTGAAGCAATTTATTAAAATGCTGATCTATCCTATCAGAATGTTCATGACGTTTTTTTCTCGAGCTCAGCTAGCAAGCTTACACCACACTCCATCATGAAGACTTGGGACAAGCATTTAGGTCCCTCCCTTAAACTCAGGTGAGCAGGACTCAGACAATTAGAGAAAGCCAGACTCCTTGCTGCTAGAGATGCACTGACACCCACTGAGTTTGTGTTGCTAGTTCTAAGTCAAGCCTGGCAGTTAAAGACAGGTTGAAAGTTTCGTAACATTAGGTGTATCAAATTCACACTGACATTCCTGGGGAAAAAAATCTGTCTTTTCCGGATAGTGATCAGCTAGATTTGCAGTTGACATGACATTTCTACTGGCTTTTCTAGATGCAACTTAATTTTGGTACCTTGTTTAAAAGATAATTGTCAATTCAGGAGCAAGCTACTTCCGCATTCTTCAAAGGAATCCAAAGAATATTTTCTCAAGACAGTATGTAATTATAAAAGATTCACTCCCGATTTCCTTTTTAACTCATGATTAGTAGGGATGCATGTAATCAATTTTACAACTTTGTAACTGTAGCTGTCCACTAAAAGATCAAACAAAGAAATAAGCGCATGGAGAAATAGCAGGGTGGGAAAAACTTGGAGATCATTTTTTGTTAGTGTTTGTTCTGCGCTTGAAAGGACTGCGATAAGAAACTCATTGCATTAAAAAAAAAATGAAGACATTACTGCCCTGTCCAGTTCTGAAGCATGTTGAAGCAGTTTGCCTATTGAATTTGATACAATGATGTATAGATGAATAAAGTTATCTCCAGTATTGAATAGGACAGTGTCAGTGGGAGGGTAAAAAGGGAGGAACTTGGAATCTGAAAAGAATACTTTTTCCCCCCCTCTTTTTAAGAACTTGAAGGTCAGGGTCCAGCTGCCGTAAAAGGCTAGAGGACAAACAAAATGCTGCACAGGCCCAAATAAAGACAACTATAGACACATTGCAAAGGTTTCCTGCTTCAAGTAGCTATTATATTAGGCAAAGAGCATTTTAGGTTTCACACTGATGAAAACATAGGATGAGCAGAAGCATCAGTAAAAGTTACGTCTTTAATGAAGCACATGAAACAGGCCAGCAAAGGTAGGAAACAATTTTTTTAAAGAGGAAATTACATTTATTCTAGTTTACTTGAAAGTCTAAATATTTTGGCTAAGATAAGCCAGTAATATTGCTTTTTCTCTTCTTTCAACAACTAGTAGCTATTCTAATAGTTCTGTTGTCTAGCTCCTTGCAAGGCCTATATCATATACAGCAAGAAACAATCTTGAAATTGGAGTTAGTATATGAAAAATATACTTTAACTCATTATTCATTCATCCATGTTTATAAACTGTTAATATTCTATACTCTATCACTGACATCATTGGAAAGAATCTTCAAAGTAGTCAGAAGGGTTAATATCACTGGAGGGGGAAAACTGCATTAAAACATCAAGTTGAGCTGCATTTTGTCATTCATGCTCAGTGCAGCTTATTGTTGTCTTGTAATTATTTTAAATTTAAATGTCTCCTCATAAGATGAAAGACTGGCGAGTATCTTTTTTTTTAAAGAATAAAAACTACTAGCCTGTCCTGTGCAGCAGGGGGGAGGAGGGGGCTGGATAGCTTTGTCTGAGTTTGCTTGGCTTTTTTAAAACAAAAAAAGAAACAGCGGAATTAGAACAGTCTCATGATCTCAAGTCTTTGATATGCCTAAGAATAAATGTAGTAACTTCAGATGATTGCTGTAAAACCCGACTCACTTCACTGCATTAGTCCTTTTCCAACATTGATTATTTTTTATTAATCAGTGGCATAAAATTAAAAAAAAAATCTTCAAAGTAATTTAACAACTTGATTTAGCATATACACTTGTGCGATAAAGACATCTTATAGCAAGTAAAACTAGATTCTACTGATGCCACATAGTCAAATAAGCTCTTTACAAGTTAACTTTTAGTCTAAAGTAGATATTTAATCATGTAAGTTGGTGGAAAGGGAAAGGCAAAGGCAAACACTAGAACACTCTTCTGTTAAAAAAGAATATTTTTATCTTCCGACACAAATTTTTTAAGAAAGAGAAGCTGGAAATAAAGGTCGAGGTATACCATGGAAAGAAAAAAAAGATGCAACAGTTAAGTCTTCAAAACACTGTTTCCAAGCTAATTTAAGTTGCAGATCATTAAATGAATGCTTTGTCTGATGGGCATAAATGATAGACTTCGTTTTGAAGTTTCTCTTTTGTCGGCACTCAAACTTTGAGTTTGATCCAATCTATATAGATAAATCTAGGGATTAATCTGGAGGTTTAAATGGTTTAGCCAAAGGTTGGTCCAGCTTAATAATAATGACAGCTGATTTGTGTTACTTTCCACTGAGATTTCTTTTTTGGATGACCCCCCTACATATTGCATCTTGCAATTAGACTGTTGACAGCTCTATTATGCTGACAGCAGAGGTAGAGCTACACAGGGAATTATACAGCATGTTATGCTGTAAATGTTACTCACAGATGTCTTAAGAGACGATAGTTTGTCCCATGTGTTCACATCTATGCTGCAGTGCATCTCGAGTTGCAGTTGTTTGAGTCAGGATTGGTGACATGCTGAGTCTAATGCAACTCTTACCAACAACTTTCTGAGATTAGGAGCCTGTCAGGATGATGTCAATGGAGGTTTAAGAAGTGCTTTCTGAAGTTGTTCTGAGTTAATAATTAATGGGTATCTCCCTTTGATAGTTCTTTTACATTTGGATGCAGCTGGCTGGAAATAACCACAAAGGGAACCTGATTTTATTTGTCATTAATTTTGACTTTACTTAGCAAATGATCATGTGCCCCAGCATCACAGTCTTACTAATCTGGCTGTGCTATACTGTGAAGATGAAATCTTTGATTAACAAAACAGATTAATCAGTTTCTAGGGTGTTTTGGGGAAAGCTGCATGTACATACATCTCCTCCCAAGTAGTTTTCCAGTACATGCTTAGAGATGTGTTAAGTGTTAAAAGCTGTTGAGTAATCAGAACGAGTTTTTTGATGTAGGCTACGTCTTCATCTTGTATAAATGAGCATTTTACCAACTAAACCAGAAACGTGTTGTCTGCACATATGGGATGAAGATTTTGCACGGAATACTGGAAAATACAAGTTTAGGGCTCAAACACATATTTGATACTCAAAAGTCAGCTTTGCATATTAATCTGTTGTTAAAATACCCACAGATGCTAAATGCTGTCTAGATATATGCCAAGACTATGTCCTACCTTAAATAATTGCTACTTTATATTGATTTATCTTCCAGTACCTGGAATATGTGTATAGTTATACTACCTATGCATTCCAATTTAGGCATAAGAGTAAATTCACACATGTGTGACCTTAATTTCTTTACAAGAAAAAACCTTGAAGATTCATCTCTTTAAGGGATCTCCGTACTTCCACATAAACACACAAGTTATTCCGTAAAATACTTTGGTGAGACTGACCTCTTCTATTATAATTACTTCGCAAAAGAAATTAGGGAAACTGAATCAGAAGACTTGAAAGAGAAGGACAGAAAAACACAATATTCTAGATATTCAGAGATTTTTGTCAGAGATTGAATGCTTTTATCTACAAATAATAAGTAATAGATTAGTCTATATTACCTCAAAATATCCTTAAATTAAAAATAAAATCTTTTAAGTTCAGGTGAGGAAAAAAAAGAATCTATGCAAGAGATGCATTCAAATGCATTCAGGATATTTTAAGGACAAAACAGATTAGAATATTTTATTGTTATCCACAAATTAAGAATCAAAGCAAAATCTAGTAGTTAAATAACAGGTTTCTTACTCTCCTGGGTGATCTACCCAGTGTAGATGAAATCTTATTGAGACAGAACACTTTTCTAGTCAGATAATGAACAAGCAGCAAGTTTATTGTATTGATTTTTAGAGAGCACACATTTCTAAGTGGTATGAATACACCATACTAGCAATTTTGTAGTTATCAGATATTTTTCGTCCTGTGAATCAGGTTTCAAGTTCCTACCAAGCGCAGACTACAAACTTTTCCAATAAGACTGGAAAATAAAATTCCAAACAACTGTTGCCATCTACTTAGATACTGCAGTGGGTTCCTGTAGATGCGATAAACATATTTTGGTCCCAAGATTTTAATGCAGTGTGTGGATTCAGTTATAGTAGTGGCCATCACCCATTAGTAACTCCGAAAAACTTCAGTACGAACAGAAATATGACCCCCCCACACCAGTGTGCATCTTGAATTTGAGTGTTTGAACACATCTGTGAACTATGAAGGACACTCTTAAGAATTAAGAGAAGCTTGACCATCATGCCACAGTTCTCACCGAGCAGCTGTAATTGAAAATAGCTTCTCTTACTCGCTCCCCCACTTCACAAACCCAGCTTAAAAACTGTTTTAAGAAGCTGACAGATGTCAGCAGGGAAGCTGGAGGTACAGCGAGGTCTGCAGAATTTTTTTTCCCCCCACATCTTTACCTGTTTAGACAGATTAAGTCGGGAAAAGAGGCTGTTTCAGTGATCCTGAACATTTGATTACTCTCTGAACTGGATTTGATATTTGTCAATAACATGCAAGTTGGACAAACTTGCTGAATCTGGGTGAAGGAACTCTAACAGCTTTTGTTAATAAAATAACAAATAAATACATAGCTCTGCGTGCATTTCTGTATGTAGATATGTATGTTTATCAATAATGCATTGAAAATACATTGAAATGCATCCGAGCATAAGTCATTATCTTCTGCATTTTCTCTCCTATAGAAAAAAGGACAAAGATAACAGGGAATTTAAGGATTTTTGTTAATGTGTACTCTATAAAACTATCTGATTGAAACACTATATTCTCCTGAGAAACTTTAAATTCTGTGTTCTAGAAAGTGCTCAAATTTTAAGATAATTGGAGATAACAGATTTTGAAAGGCAGCATTATGAAAATGACACCTATAATATTTCAGTGCCCATTGTCGGACTGCACAGCTGTAATATCTCCATGACTTGCTACTACCTCAACTACATTTTTAAGTTTGATATTAAGGGAACACTTTAGTGTTTAGCTTAGTATAACATTTTATTTTAGCTCATTGTTATGCTCTTAAATGCAGATAAAGTTTATTGAAGAAATATTTCTGAAAAAATAGCTCCATCAGTTCCAAACAGTTGCAGAAAAAGCACACATTGAGAGTGTTTATATCTTCATTTTTTTCTGATCTAAACAACGAATGTTTTGTGCAAATTTTAGAAAAAGATGTGGTTTAAAACTGCAAATAAACATTTCGGATGTATATCTCTTGAGTCACATAACTAAACATAGGACTTTTCTAGTGTTTCTTCTAAAAAAACATAAAATATCCCCAAACGCAAAATATTTAAAATTATTTAAATACATAACCATTTAAGAACAAAAAGTCCTGTCCTAGATATAAAATTCTGATCTTCAGTTCCAGATGGAAAATATTTGGTTTCTTATAGAAGCAAATATCCTGACAATTGATTTTATATTTAAAAAAAGACAAAGTACTATTTCCTGCTGTGTTAGCTCTGTTTCACCGATGTGGTTAAGTAGATCTTCAACATTCACCACTTCTTAAAGGTACACATAGCCAGGGCGATGACAAGATATCTGTCTCATGGTAAATGGAGGAATAATTATTCTGTTCTTTGATTTCTTACATCAGTTGTAAAGCATCTAACTAGAACTGGGTATTGCAACCTAGGCACTTGTGAATACCTTTCCTCCTGTTATTTCTCTTGTAATCTATTCAAATGGGTTAATTACTTAGGGCTGTAAAGATGAACAAAATTTGGACTTTAACGCTCCACTTTACCCTTAAATCTTTATTAGCCTCTGTCTACAAAACTATACCTGTAGACTAAAGAAAGGAGCAAATTACACAGTTGCTCCAGTGTAATTGTTTTAGATGCTTTGAGCTTGAAAGAAAAGCTATGTTAATAAGTGAACAGTTGAAAGCTTTGCTTTCTATAGCGTTAAGATGCTTGTTTTCATTTGATGAAAATTATTAATATTAACACAAAAATTGTTTTGAAGCCATTTATATGGAATACATACCTACCTCTCTGGTTAAAATCAGTGATCCATTAAGGCTTTTCTTGCTTTTTTCCAAGCTGTGAGCATGCTGCGTATTTAAGTGTGTGTAAGAGTGAAGGTGGGGGGTAGGTTTAGCTGAATAAAAGATTGCTTGATATCTTGAAGTCCTTTGAAGAGTTTTATAACCTTATAAAGCCCAGTGTGAATGAATGACATTTTTCTTTACTTTTACATATGGAAGTTAGTTAACCTGCGTTTCAATTAGCGAATAATTATTAATTATACTAATTACAGGTTTAATGAAAACCACATACTTTGCGGAAAAAAAGTTAAGCTTTGGGCTGAAATTGTAGCTGCAAAGAGTGAGGCTGCAATAAAGGCTGAAGCAACACTTTCGCTTGGAGGGGTTTACACAAGTGTATAAATTTGTTCAAGAAAACAAAGCACTAGAACAACTTGTTACAACAAAAATGCAGAGAACATATATGCAATAAATTATTTCAGAAAACTCTGATCTTTTTAACCATGTGTGATAACCATTTACTTGGTTTTAAAATTAGAACCCTAATAGACTCGTTACAATCCTTACACAGCACGCAAAGCTGTCTCCATTTTCTTATTTATCTACACAAAAGAGAAAAGAACAAATTGGAAGTTATCAACTGCTAGAAATGTTAATACTTTTTATTCTGACAAAGAGAGCATTGCCTACATTATTTTAAGCTACCAATCATGCAGTGACACTAAAAACAGTAATGAAACTTATATGTAACGTTGTCATTCTGTCCGAAGCAATCCCTATTATCGTATTTCTCTTCACAATGTTTACATTCCAAATAGGAAAAAAGCCTTAATTTAAAACATCTCCAGGTCTGTATGCCTATTTTTATTTTAGTAAGCTCTGTTAATTATACTTTCAAATAAACTTTTCACAGTCCTCTAACATTGTGCATTGCTTCTCCCTAGAAGGCAGCATCCTCAGCATGTTTTAAGAAATGTACGTGAATTAGAAGCTGGTTATTTAAATCTTTTATACATATGCAAAGACTAACAAAACTTGCTGTTTATTAAAAATCTATTTTTAATTAGTGTCAGTTTCAACTGGGATAGAAAGTAACACAACTAAAGACCACTATTTTAAAAACTTAGCGTCCATGTACTCACTGCTCATTCATTAGTTCATGGTTTGAAATCAACTGAACATTCAAGATTAAATGTTACAGATATAAAAATATTGTTGGGTTTTTATTCTGGTTTTCACACCAGTTTTCTGTTCTCTCCTGGATTTAGTTAAACGTGTGTTTTAAAGCACTGAAAATGTTTCCATCACATTATTATTATTACACAGAAATTGAGACATATTTGCATAATGAAAAACAATTACATAGATAATATCAATAAGTATGATTAAAGCCATCTATTTTGGGGGGGTGAAAGTGGGAAGATGTAACTAATATTTATAAATCACTATTGTAAAATTAATAACATTAAACTTTTTTTAAAATCACATGCAAAGCAGCCAGCAATTGTTTTATTTTAAACCTCTTTTCCATAATATTGTTGTTGTATCTTCCACAATTAACTGGGAACTTAATCCATCAAAAGTACATACAATTAAATCAACTATAAGGAGATGAAATTACTCTTCATATTTCTCTTCCCATTCAGAGAGAGAATTCCAAAATTAAAGTAAATTAACTAGGTTATTGAAATCCACTTTTTATCTTGATTTTAGACTTTAAAAATATTTTAGCAAATACTTAAACAGACAATCACTGTTAATATGGTAAACAGAAAACTGCAGTTTTAGATGAGCTAGATTCACTAATATTGACAAGTAAATAACTGTTTGGAGCCAGAATCATACTTAATTACTACAGTCAACAACATTCATTATTGAATGCAGCATAGAGCTTACATTGAAGTATAACATTGTACATTTACATATTTTTATTTGCCCTTTTTCCTAAAAAGATAAATTAAAAAAGATGAAAACTGTATGGGGCATTTAACATGCTGGCACTAGAAAATGCAGGTATTAATCACTTAAGCAAACTTTAAGACTCAAAACCCCAAATCTTTTTGTTTCCAAACAAAACTAAAAATATTAATTTGGCCCCAATTCTGCAATCTGATCAAAATCTTTGTAACAGTCTCCCCGAATTCAGTAGAGCTCAGACCAAGACCCTTAACAAGCTCGCAGAGTTTCTTTCCTCTTAATTCGAGCTATTATCGAATTAAAGAACTACTGCAGCTTGACTTTCTGCCAATTGTACTTAAATTTTCAGAGAACGGCTTTATTTTTTATTCTTATGACCTATTTTTGGATGAATAATCATGTTAGCTCTTGATATTATTGCCTGAACAACACCAAAATTAAACAGCATGAGAAGGTGTGTCTGTTCCTAGGGTTAGAGTACTACTTTTCATTGTCTGCTAAGGCTCTGTGGGGAGAAATCTCTGGGAAGCTGCCCTTGTAGAAACACTTCAGAGGAATTTTGGCCACACTGAGGCTTCCTTATTTCTGTCCTCTGCAGAAAAATAACAGTGCCTACTTAGACCAGGGAGTTTTCCCAAAAATGCACAATAAGTAAGATCTGCACAGAGATCTCCCCACTGGCTTTGCCCCACAGTGCAACTCCCACCAACTCAACCGCAGTACAGAAATAGTTGCAGCCTGAAATACAAAACATGATCGTTCTGGACAAGCAGCTGCTACACACACCACGTTGGAGCTGTGGCTTGTAAGAGCTCACAGGTCAGCAGGGGAGACTACAATAAAAGCAGACAGCTGAAAAACAGCCGGTAGCAACTTTTGGCGTGGACCTGTCAAAGCTCCAGTTGCTGAGGGTGTCTCCCAGCAAACATTGTGGCTTCTGCGTTAGGGGCTACAAAACCTTATGCAAGCATTAAGGAGTGCAGAGGATCCTCAAGATCTCCAACAGCACAGCAGAACAAAACAAGAGGGAAGAAGAAATGGTCAAACTCTCCAGGAAGCACTGAACATGCCTAGTTTCCACCTGAGATCCTTTAACAACTTGCAAGCCCTAGTTTTGCAGCCATTCCCAGAAAACTCAGGCTTCATCACCAACATGAAAAACACTTTCAGATCCTTTAGCTATGAAGTTTCCCATGACAGATCCTACAACAGATCACTCAGTCCTGGGCCAAAGGACTTGAGGAGTCCCGGATTCTATCTGCTCAAGAAAGATCCTCTGTTCCACCTTGGCAAAGAGCACTGTGGAGAGGTGCAACCTTAGGGAGGCACAGCTCAGGGCACACAAAACAAAGCAACTATGACT
Organism: Dromococcyx pavoninus; assembly: GCA_033558185.1. Classification (NCBI taxonomy): domain Eukaryota; kingdom Metazoa; phylum Chordata; class Aves; order Cuculiformes; family Neomorphidae; genus Dromococcyx; species Dromococcyx pavoninus. Next base: position 553,899 of record JAUMJL010000491.1, read on the forward strand.
CTACGATATGCTCTCAGGTTTGGGAAGTGGATTCTCCTTTCTGGATTGTCTTAGATGAATAATATGGATTTTACAGCACAGGAGGAACTGACAGTTGTAAAATTGCTTTCATAATCAATATATGCAAGTTTTTATATTAGTACACAATAATTCACTGCAGGCTAGAGAAGACAGACACCAGCATTAGGTCACAGCAAGGCTTACTCAAAACTGTGCTCTTCGCTGTATTCAGTCATAACTCCTATGAAATCAATGGGAATTTGCTTGAGTAAGGAGTAGAGTTCACTCAGTGATAACTCTTAAGTTAAAACATCTATTGCTTCACTATAGACTGTTTCAAGGACCAGCTCTGATTATTCTTCCTCAGCAGTGGAAAAAGCTATGCTCTCACATTTCACAATCAAGAGTGGGTTGATGGGGCTGCCAGAGTCTCCTCCAGCATCACGGCACACTGGAAAATGGCAGCTCATTGTTAGTACTCTTCAGAAGCCCCTTATTTCCATTCACATGGGTTCATTAGGATTACACAGGTGACTGATGTTATACACTAAGTGTCTTCATGATTGCACGAAGTGCCCTATTAACAAAAATCAGGATAAAAATGGTTTGTCAAACACCACACAAAATGCTGGCTGAATGCTTCATGGGCAACTGTTTTAGCCTCCATATGCCTGCACACTATGAATCAATCTTTAATTACATGGTCATAGACGAAAATTCAGCCTCCATGGCAGGAAATCTACAACACTACAAGCAACAAAATCCAAGGGAAGGAGCACATAGGGCTACTGTAACTTCCCACACTGCCTTCTTATTACTAACACAGCACCAATATAAATATGACCTCAATTCTTGTTATTCTCAAGCTTCCAGTGGAAGAAAGGGGCTTGTTTCAAGACCTAGGAATGTAAAACCAGCCTACAAACACAGGTATCTTTACATTAAAGCTCAGCTACCTCTGAGTTTTGCATCACAGCCATCCTGGGTGTTTTCTGGTAATATTATTGCTGTCTTGTCTTTTCCTTTTCTCCCTTCCCCATGAAGAACGTGAAGACTGCTTTCCCCTACAAACACCACCAATTTCTAAAATCCAGAAGCAATGCACTGAAGGGATTCTACTTGAAATACAAAATAAGAGCAGAGGAGAAATGAGGGGGTAGCGTAGGGGATTATTTTCTCTTACTTTTTCTCCCTTCCTGCATCTGTCAGCATCAACAGACAGCATGGGGTCAGACCCCAATGGTGGGATGGGCACCAGCATAGCCCCCGGCCCTACTCTGATGGTTTCCCCAGCCAAGCAGAGGTGGCTCCTTGTTCCCACAGTGCTGGACCAGACTCTTCCCTTGGTGCCTGGGACTGCAGCTCCCTCAAGAAGCTCATCATGGGCTGAATTTTGCTGCCCTTTTCTAAAGACAATTCCCAAAGTGATCTGGCTAAACACTTTTACCAGGAAAACATGCAGGAGAAGTTAAAGTTGTCTATATATTGGACTCCATACACCTCATTTCTGTTGAATGCATACGAAGACAGGCAAAATACAATTATCCAACTGATTCATCCCTGAACCTACCACATAAGCCTGTTTGCATCTTTACTCCTAGAAGTAATCCCAGCTACTTCAACAGGGTTGTGCTGAGGGAGGGGAAAAAAAAAAAAACAGGCAGACAAATTAGTCCATGTTAAGCTTTAAAACTGTGTCATTTCTTTCTTTACATAATTTACTGATTGATTCCTGATTTGGGGTCTTTATGAGAATTTTGTACGATAGGCACTTCTGCAGCAGGCAAAGTGACAGTAAGTCTCAGGTGGATTTCTGGACAGCAGAATAATATTATATCATCGTGTCTGCTCAGTGCCCTCTCCATACACAATAGCTCTGAGTGGCAGTGCATGGTAAGCGGATGAAGCAGTAAGTAGTGTATGATCTGATGAGCTTGGCTAAGCTGGGGGCGTCTCCTCTACTCGGCTAAATTAAAAACCTCCCTGCAATTTCAGTCCTAATCACCCCCTCTGATGCTGTAATTGACCATGGTCAGTTAACTCCTTCAGTCCCAAGGCCATTTATCAGAACCTCAACAACTGTGCATTAGCCAGGTCTTCATGACTTAAATCAGTTGGATTTAATGTTGGGCTTTTTTAAAAAATATTTTTAAATTATATGAAGTATATAGGGACTCACAGCATAAATATTTCATGGCAGGCCTTTCATTACTTTAGATCCATGATGCCCCACTAGCGAGTGGTGCAAGCTGTCTTTAAGCCTGGCTTGTGGAAAAATCTTTCCTCTTCAATGGCACAGAGACATACATTGGCTTCTCTGCCACCCTTCTCCCTATGGCTGGCACAGGCATGGAGCCAGCAGCATTATTACACCCTTGCACCTCCCAGCTGGCAAAATGGCCCTTTGCAGCCTTTACCAGTTGGTGCAAGCTGCTCTAACTTGTGTTGAGAAACCAAACCAGAAAAGAAAGCCCTATTTGCATTTTCAGCCTGATTCCAGACACAGCCCCCTGTATGCTCTACATACAGGCTTACTGTTGGCTCTTACACAACACACTCCAAACTCAATAACAAAGGTGTGACTAGAGCTGTTAAAATGGTCCTCTAGCTAAGTAATATATTTCCATACTACCTTCTATTTATTAAGGTTTTTAGGGAATTGTCTGTACAGTGTGTTATTCTTCTCTTGCAGAATTCTTTAAGTCTGACTCATACCAAGAGGCAAAAGAACAAAATCTATTAAGATGTGATATATGTTTATAGTCTGCTGAATAAGAGGCTTTCCAGCATTGGGAAATCCATAGCATGAATTATTCCAACTGATTTATAATAGATAGCAATGCCTTAAGGATCCTATTCTGACTATTTCTGCTTTCATGACAGGGTCAATTTACAAGCTGCATCGTATTCAGTAACCAGAGCATCCAAAGTGTATGTCCATAAACCTGTTTTAGAATTACAGTCTATTATTCTACTTTAGAAAAGTGCAAGAGTCTTGCCCTTTCTTTGCTTTTCTTAAGGTTGTAATTTTCAAGGTTGTCTCTTGAAAGACTGATATCAACATAACTTATATTTGATATAGTTCCAGTACCAACATCCTTTCATCCTCCCTAGATTTTAAATCTCTCCATGCCATATTAGAATGCCAGCAACTGCTGGAGTCTATTCCCATTTTTATTTCTGTTGTGTTGTATTGCTTTCTTTTCTGCATGGGGAACAGGCTGCAAAGTCTTGATAATGTGAACCCACTTTGTTGACAAATCCCAGCAGTTCTACTTTAAATAGGAAACCAACTCACCCAGGAGACATCTGGATATCGAGATGAGCCAGCTCAGAAGAGGCCAAGGTAGAAACCTCTTTGCAGCCTGAGCAGCAGGGGTTCAAAGCTGTCCCCTAAGATACTTCAAGACTACTTTACGCAGTGGCTGACATCTGACTGGTTCTGATGGGCAAGAAAATGTGCTGAACTGATAAAACTTTCCACCCAAGGCACCATTTCTTGTTACCTGCCCGCAGAGAAGGGCAGTAATATTTTCAGATACCTTGACAGACGAAACGTTGATTCTAGAAAGCCATTCCTACCCAGATCAGTGATTCATCTTGCAAAGAGTGTAATATTCTCATAACACTACATTGTTGTCCAATATTAAAAGGAAAAAATATTATTTTTCACTTTTCTGGATGCATGAGAAGGACCGAGCCCTGTTTGGTTCCCCGATCAAGTCCAACTCTAAGGTTGACTGAAGACATAATAAAAGGCAATTAGATAATTTTATTACAGTCCACCTCCCTTGCTGTTATTTTTGAAAGAGACAATTTCCCAAGCTTCCAAAGTAACCACATCATCCCTCTTCCAATACCACTTGCAGTGTATGACTAATGCAGCACAATGGCAAAGTTCGTATTAAATGAGGATACAACAATTTAGACCCTAACACACAACAAAACAACTGGCCCTGAAGTTCTCTCAGAACAACCAGGACCCACACAGCACTGAAAGGTGATGTGTCTGCCAGCCAGTAAATGAATTTAATTAAGCAGTGGAGTGGCTGGTCTCATATGGCTGGAATTGCTGAGTGTAGGTGTGTGCACACGTGCACTCTGAACACATTAGCAGAACCAAGCCAAACTGCAAAAGAATCCATAAATTTCTCTTGCAGTGATTAAGCTAAACAGACCCTTGCTCTGCCCATGCCAGTAGGACATCTCTTGGTCTTGACTTTTCAGGAAATTGAGTTCTAAAGGGGACACAGAGACATCTACTTAAAGACATCTGAGTTTTGAATTCTGTAGAGGTTGTTCTGTACTTTGCAACAAGTTTTGGAAATTTTGCACCAGTTTTACACCAGCTAGAAGCCATCAAGAGAGGAGAGAATTAAGCTTGGTAATGAAAAAAAATTTAAAGAGTATCTAAGAAAAACATCTGAAGATTAGGCTGTCTCCTTTTCAGGTCAGATTTGACAGCTTTGCTCAGAGAAAAAGCATTGTCTACAATGTCTACATATCCCCAAGACATTGATGAAACTACTCCATTTACTGGGTCAGATACCTCCGTGCAGCTGTGCTTCCATATCCAAATGGCATGCAAGCCAGGGACCAATGAACTGTGAAAGATAATTCACTCACTTTTTGAGTATGTGCTTTTATATATATTAGTTACCAGCTCTCAGCACCTATTCAGGCACTAACACAGCCCACACCAGAAACATCTCTTTCCTTTAGGGCAAGAAAGGCAAGGGCCACAAACCAACTTAATTGGCCAGTGGGGATTTCCCTTGGAGGAGAAAGCACTCTTAGGGAATGTAGGACTGACATCTTACCCCACTCTCCTTTTGTAGTCTGTGACTGGAATGAGTTTACTGGCGACAGGAAGGACACACCAGCCACATGGCTACAAGGCTTTGTGTTACAGTTATTGAAGGCCCATGAATTCCTTAACAGGACAACGGAGAGTCACAATAAGCCAGTGCACCATACACCTGATATTTTCCCTGAAGACTTCTAGAAGATGGCAAGACAGCTCCATGTTATCTTTGATTTAACCTTATTTCCAGGCAGTGGTTGCAGAGAACACCAAATGAGAGACTCCATCTAGTTTGTTGGCCTTTGCTGGCCTTCTATTCCCACTTTCTTATTTTTAACAGTTTCATTGTAAATGAGTAAAACATTAGAACATTAGCTTATATTGTACTGCAAAGCCTATTCCAGTAAACCTGTCAAAATTGGCATCATTAATAATAATATTTAGCACTTACATAGTGCTTTACATTTTCAGAGCACTGTAGACATTAACTTAATTAACAAGTGACAGTTTCACAAGTACAAGCTCTCCCTACAGCACTAGCCTGTGTGCCTGAATTTCTCAAAGTCTCAAACTCTGCATTAATCCATTTGTCTTTCATCCTTCTGAAAAGATTATCTTGCTTTTTATTCACCTCCTTTGGACATATATACTCATGCTTTTAAAAACCAAGCTATTAAAAAAATTCAGGTGGAAGTACACTGACTTAATATAAGCTAATTGGAAAACCCACATTACCCTACTTTTCAGCCTAAATTACACAAAATCAGAGCTCTATAAAGCACATGTCTGGACAGAATAAGTCTTTAAATTGGTGTAAAGTGTGCTTAATATTGATTGCTCTGCAATTTCCAAAACTGTTCAGAAACAGAGAGACATAATTAGGTTTTATTTGAATTTTTTTCCTTCAGGTTTAAAAAGAAAGATGGCAAAAAAATCAATATATTAGTCTATCTACAGAAGTAAAGTAAGTGAAATCCCTACCCTGTCTCCAGCAATTTAGACGGCAAATTCACCGGGGAGAACAACATTCGGTTCTTGGGGCCATTTTTCAGAGGTCTTTGGAGCCCATGCTAATTCCCTAAGATTAAATTTAGACGTGCTAGTGTTATATCTGGCTTGTTTTACACTTGTAGCCCACTACGCCAACTCAGCATCCAAAGGATAGCATTATACTAGACAGAAGTCCCTGCCTGACCCCCTACAAAATAAGGTGAATATTTTTTTTTGCTCTGGCCTTCATTGAGATGCTTCTGTTTATAACAGTCAAAAGAACAACTTAATAAAATGCAGCAACATATCCCCACTTCCAAGGTGTTCCCGAACGTTGTAACAAGCTGTGTGGGTTGCACTGCCAGGGTGAGCCACACACCTCCATACCACAGGGCCACCGCAAACACCTCCACAAACCAAAGCACCAGGCTCAAAGAGGTCAACAGAAAACACAACCCAAAGACTAGTGTAGGAGAGCAGAGAAATCACTGTTAAGACACAGCCAGCTTGAAACCACAGAGGTTTATTTTCTCTGCCACAACAGGGGTCTCCTTGAACACCAAGAACCTCAACTCCAGCCAGCTGGGTGCCAGCCATCAGGGCTCAAGCCCTTCCCACAAGACACTGAGGGGAATTTCCACAACCAAAAATGGATCTTACAATGAATGGAGCAGACAGAACTGCTGCTGGCTTTAGAAAAACTTTTAGCAACCCCCAGTTTGCTTTCCCCAGAGCTCCCCGCAGTAGCCTTGGCACACCCAGATCCTCACACAACTAAGAAGGATCAAAGGTCTTAGTAGGCTTCGGATTATTCACATGTGCTGCCCTCAGATAAGCATCTCTTCACAGACTGGTCCAGGCCTTGTGGGAGTGTCTCCTTCTCTGAAATGCTTGTAGACCCTCGTGCTGGAGACTAACGGAAGGAGAGTGCAGGCCAGAATTAACAAGGCCCCCATCTATCTATACTCATCAAGGACCATCACAACAACCCATCCCTCAGCAGCCAAACACCCTGGCCTTTGTTCCTGCTCTTTTATTGTAGGAAAGAGCCGGGCTATGGCTAAAAGACCCCACACCCACTCAAATGGCAGTTGTGGAAGCAGGCAGGGTGTGCTCCCATTTAGTGGTTGGCTCCATTCGGAGGCACATCCATTCCAGTGTGACATCTTGCTGTGGGCACTCCCCTCTTGTTCAGCCTCTGGTCATTCCAGCTTCTGGGAAGCCACTTGCTGATGTGTTTTTCCTGAATATGCACGTGACAATGGCAGTTTTTCTCAAAATCCCAGCTCCTGGAACTAGGGAGCTTGTGCATTTCTAATCCAATTTGTGGCTCGTGGTTGCTTGAAAACATTGGTGGCTAAAACACTTCAACACATGCAGGTGCTATCAGAAAAAAGAAGTGTTACATGTGCCTCTCCATTTTGTAAGTGACTGGAACCTGGCATGGGCTGAGGGGTCTTCATTCCCCTGCCCCACAAACTACCCAGACTATGCACCCATGTCTCTGAAAAGCAGCTTCTCCACACCACACAAGTGCTACAAGGATTTAGCCACGACTTGAATGTTAATTTATAGCATAGCAGGTGCGCAGGGAAGCGATGTTTCTTACCAGCTACTTCTTGTGTAAAAGGGGGCACTGTCCTGTGTGTGCTCAGAGTGTGGTTGATGGGAACTCAACAACACTAGGGAAATCACTGTAAACTCTTACAGGTGTTACTTCCTGTGGGACACTCTCTCAACTGATGAAAACAAGTAGCGCTCCACTGGAAGTGATGCAAACAGTAATATAGGCTGATTTTGCCAATGAATCCTCTGCTTAAGGAATGTCATGAAATCTAAATATCTACTAAATTAATTGGTTTAGATCCAAAGTCTTTTTTTTAGACATTTACCACTGGTAAGCTATTGGGCCACAGTATGTTTATGCACTAACCCACACACCAAAAAACAGCCAAAACAACTTAGTTATCTGGGACAAGCAATTCTAGAACAATCTTAACACTACCACACCAGCATACAGTGCTGACAACAATTCACAATTTCCCTTCCTCTAATATACTGTTCAAACACTGGTGAAACTCCTATCAGAGCATTTAATATCTGCTGGAAGCCTCTGTTTAGCAGGAAGAATTACATCCCCCAGATTTCACAGTTCCAAACTTCATACTATACTGTTCTATTTATAGACTGACTGACACTGCCTCTTCTTTAGTGCAGATATTCTGGGAAAAAAAAATTAAAATCAGTTTGAACCGTTTTGAAACAAGGTTTTAGAGTTTTTTTCATGCAGCCAATACCAATTGTCTGTCGTGCACACAATCATCAGAAATTTTTGTGTGCTGGCATGGCGTTTACCATTAAGAATTCTTCTGATCTGTCATTAAACTTGAAATTTTGAAATGAAAGTTAAAATTTGGAACTGGATAATCAATACTAAAACCAATGTAACTTTTTTTTTTTGGTGATAATCTTCTCAGGAGGAAGAGGAATGGCTTTAAAAAAAAAAGCCAAACATTTAAGGAATTCACAGGTTAAAATTACTTTTGCTGGGAACAGAATGATCAAGACTAGAAAGACCCTTCCAACTTGTACAACCTTGATTATTTTTATATCCGGTTTTCACTTCCCATTGTACATCTTTTCTCTAGGTCTTTCAGCAAGTAAATCCCTCAGACTCTACCGGTGAACGATTGCTTTAGAAACACAAAATAGATATTTTTAAGTCATCTCCAGATACCCAGTTCCAGAGAGATAAGACTAAGGCCTCGGTCTAATCTCATTTACACAGATCAAAATCAGAACTCATTCCACTGGAGTAAGCAGTGTGACACTGCTGTAAACCTGCACTGCTTCTTACTTCTGGCAGTTTTGTGTGTGATGCTTTTAACATCTCTGAGACAACTGATTTGAATGTATTCTTTAGTTAAATCTCTGTTTTAGAATGAGGCAGTCTTCACTCTCATGAAGATCTCTGCCCTACCAGTGCTTTCAGGTCAATGTCCTTCATGCACAGCCTCCATCCATCTTGACCCTGTCCTGATCTGGGGTTGGCAGCATTACTCTGATTTGCCTTTTCATTCCTCAGTGCAAATGATCAAATGCCTATTTTATAGTTGTAATGACAAGGGAGGAGATAGAGAGAAGGAAAACTCTTGGAACAAATGAAGGAGAAGACTCAGATTTACATCTTCTGGAGCTGTAGGATGATAATAAAGCTTCTCTGCCGTCTTCTTTGCCAGAACTGGATCTAGAAAGTCCTGTTTCTACATATATGTCCTTGGCTATCTACTTAATAAAGCACTTGACGAATGTAAAATCCTTTGACTATCTTTCAAGTACCGTGTCAGCTGGCCAGAGAACTGATTTTGTTACTGATTCAGCTGAACATTAAAGGCATCAGAGAACGTTTCTCAAAGATGTGCTTCTCCCTAAGTAACTGTGTTGATACCACAAGAGTCTTTTATAATTGAACCCAGCAGGTTTTTGCCTTGTGCATTCTCTTCAGGTCACAGGTAGGTGAAGCACCCCTTAGCCACTTGCTGCACACAACATCATCTTTCAGGCAGCAGGTTCTCACCATCTTTTCTGCTCCATGTTTCCCTCATGGCATCATGGGCAAGATGGGACAGAGGGTTGTGCATGACTTTACTGCACTGTAAGTAAGGATCACAAACAATGGAACAACCTCATTCTATCTCACGGTAATCTAGAGGTCCTGAAGGATGTGCTTGAGAACACGTGTGCATTTAATCACTACATACAATGAATAAAATTAAGCTTGAGGTGTGCTCTGTCCAAAGGGAACACTAGCCTTCAACCATGGCACCCAGATTCCAGACAAATATATCTTGCATCTTTACAAAATGATACAGTTTTCTGCCTAATGCTATTCCTCTCTCTTTTCCCAAGGGAAATGCACCTTCCAAAGGCATAATCTATAAGTTCCTTAGCCAGCATATCTTCTAAAAAGCTTTGCCCTTCTAGTCCTCGCAAAGCAGCCCACATACCCTCGGTTTGTCCTCCTCTCAGCTGAGATGGCAGAAGCGGCGCAGTCTGAGTGCCGCTTCTCGTACTCAGACTGTGAGTAACGAGCTGCTTACACAAATCCTCCTCACTCTTGGCCCAGCATGACAGCTTTCAGCACGGTAACACAGGGCTGTACGCCTGGAAGAGCCAGCCAGCCTGCAGTGGTGGGAGCATTTTGATCGCAGACTGCAGTAAATATTTAATTATCATGTGATTTCTTCTGTGCAGACCTCAAAGCATTTCTCAATATCAATACTTGCTCTAGTTATATGTAACCATCTTTCAACTTTAAGAAATATATTCAGGAGTGATAATAAATATTTCATATAACTGTAACTAAAAGACGTTTGTAGACTTTAGGTGACCTGCTGCTTATTCTGAGGTGAGAGGAAGTACTTCAAGAGTGTATTAATTTCAAATAATTTTAAAGAAGTCTTATACTTGTTGGATATCTCCTTTACCCAGCTGAAAATCAAGGCCAAGATGACTCAGTCATTATACCGTAACGTGAATTCACTATCTTCCCTTCATACGACATACACAGCATGATCCAAGGTTAAGCATAGAATATCAAAAGACTCATAGCATGGACAATTTTAATGGTAAAGCAACCTTGACTTTTACTGATTATATTAGTTCAACTAAAATTGACCTTCAATATATGAAGATTTCATTTTCACAAATAAATGGTATGACTGATGCCTTTTATTAGGCTTACAAAAAAGTAATCAGAATTGAAGCTTTCAAGGCCACAGTCTCTTTTTCAGTTCAAATTACAGATAACGGAAGGAAAGACATAGTTATGAGATCTTAAAAGCTAAACTAATCTGTTCTGTTTGTTTGTTTCTTAATAAAACACAGTAGTATTACTCTTTATCAAGTCGTGCTAGCTAGCATTGCTGCTAAATAACAACATGCCACTTTCCAGCATTATCACCAGAGTTGTTGCTTGTACATATTTATCTAGTTAATGGGATGGATTTATTACAAGTATTGAATAATTTGGACCCAGCCTACACTGATGTATTTTATGGCATGTGGTCAACACAGCTATTATGGCATGGATCTGCAACTGCTCTATAAACTGGAGCATACAGTCATTAAAATGAATGAGCACAAGTGTTTGTTATGCTGTTTTTAATTATATGTTTATCTCTTTCTCTTTTATACTTCCATTTTATTTATACCACATGTGGTCACATATGGGCCATAGATGTCATCTTAGGGGGTTTAGGCAAACCCTAGGCAATAATCTTGCTTTATTTAGGAGGATATAACTCACCTTAGCTGCAATTGTAGCACTATATATCTTAATTTATGTGGATATTCCTGATTTTTAGTGAAGTCCAATATCCAGAGTTGAGGGTAAAAAGGAGCAAATCTCCATCTTGTGGAACATTGATTATGAGAGAGATTGTTTTAATGTCTAAACACAGGTTTAGACATTTACATAATGACTTGCACATTTCATGAAGAAGTTTCTTTAATAACCTGGGTAGAACAGAAAACCTTGGAGACTGAAAATCGTTGAACTATTAGTTGAAGAAGTAATAGTTCAAAAAATGATCGCTTAAGGCACAAATTTATGATAATTTCAGGGCTTGGCTCTATTTTCTTAAAGTTCTGCCTTGTTGATAAATATAATTCCCTTCTGCACTGAAGAAAATTTGTCTGACAAGATAGTACAGGTATTGGAAGACATCTCTCATAGCAGAGTTCCACCAAAACTACCAATGGACAGGGAGGCACTGGAAACTGAGTGTGATGCAACGTCGCAAGAAATCCAGGGGAGCAGACCTTGCCTCCAAAGATCGTCGGTGTCCTGTTAGGTCTGTGGTCTGGACCATTTGACTTATTCTTAGTTGGCTTATGGGCTTATTCTTCATGTGATTTATTCAGTGGAAATAGGCCCAAAAAATTGAAAGGAAATTGAGAACACAGTTTCGGTGAGTTGTATAGCCTTCAGATTTACTTTCTATAAATGCTAATACCAGAAGGCACAATTATCCAAACTTTCATGAAAATTGAAGGCATTGTTTTAACTCATGTACCTCCTTAGGACAATTATGACTCAAAGCTAGTAGTGTTCAGACACATGAATCCAGGAAAATTTGCATATATACATTACTTTCTACATTGGATGGGCTCTCAGTTGTATTCTCAACATTGGCTCAAGGCCTATATTTTTCACATGACAGAATGTGAACAATTTATGCATTTAGCTAAATCTACTTAACCTGGGTCAAACTGCACCCATGTTGGAGCTTTGCCATCATAAGTGAAAAAGAATTATAGATGTGATGGTACACGTTCAGATGAAGGAGAAATAGTGACACTGGGCTGATCAACAGTTTAACAATGACACAAGTGGCTCCCTCTGAGGACAGGATCAGGTCTATTGAAATTATCAATTTAAGGTTTATATTATACTTTTAATTATTTAAAATAGAGCATTGGCAGAGTTAGGGAAAAAAAATTCCCTTCATGTCAAACAGTAATTACATCTGACTTTTCCACCAAAAACTCTAAGTGGTGTAGTACTGCATTATAACTGCTTAAAAGTATAAGGTTCTTTCTTTTGCATAGTTCAGATTGTGCACTGAACTAGATAGCTTTGTTAGTAGGCCACATGGCTCTTCATTCCTGAAACCCCGCTTGAACTCTTTCCTTAAATGAATACACTGGTCATTAGTAGGCAGTAACTCATATCAAAATGCACTGCATTTAATTCAGGACAGTTGGCAGTTTCTGCACAAGAGAGACTCTGAAACGAGCCAGTATATAAAGGAGTGGAATCTCTTCAGCTTAGAGCTGGGGTTACCACTAGGGCAAGAAGGGGATTTTCTCACTCCAGCTGTCTACATCAGAACTGTTCTTGGTACTCTGAGACCTGTAGTGAAGGAAGAGGGAAAAAAAAACCCCAAACATCCAAATGCTCACTTGGAGAATAGAAAATTGTAAATAAGACGTGAAAAAAAGAAAAATCAGAAATATACATGCTTGAACATCAATCACCTCCACTTCAGATGCAATGCCAAACAGTGAGGATGAATGAGGGCTCAGCTCAGTTAGGAAGAGTGCAAAAATCAACAGCACTAAAGCCACTTTTCAGGTTAGCATAATCTTCTGTCTGCAAACACTGTCTGTTTTATCTGATTTTTTTTTTATTGGACAGCTGTGATCTTCTCCTTTCAAAACGTTGTCACTGCCATTCAGCAGAAATGTAAGTGATATGATTAAGGAACATGGCATCTTGTATAATCGGTCGTAATCATTATCTAGGGGTTTCAGTAACATGACACATGCACAGCAACAGCAGCATCTGCTATGGACTGACAGATATCTCAAGCTTAGGATGATGGAAACACACTCAGGGATTTGTAAACTTGTCTTGACTAATGCCACTATCCTGATGTGAACCTGTTGTTGTCTATGCTGCTTAAAGGCCAAAGATTAAAAGTGTTTCATAAAGTTCATCCTATCCCTGTCGAATCTACATCTCTGGCTGGTGTGGGATGTATTGCCTTAGCAGACCTTTCCCACTTTCACTGATAGGATGGTACTTTTGGAAGTAGCTGTAAAGAGCAGAACTCTATTTTTATAGCGTTTTCTCACCATGCATCAGGTTGGTCCTTCACAAACACTCAGTACTGGATTAACTGTGTTTCCAGAGAAGTCAACAAAGATGAATTGTGTAGTATACTGTTTAAGTTATAAGCACTGGGGGATGGTCTCCCTACCGCAGGGACCAAGTCTTTGCTGCTTACCTAGAAGCTCCATACCCTAAGTATGAGCTGAAGACTGCTAGCCATGGCCCCAGTGGAAGCAGTCATATTGTGGAGACATAATAAGGGAGGTATGAAGTTTGTTTCTTCCTCAGTCTGCAGAGACTAAAAATCCAGTCTCTCACTTTCTGCAAATGTTCGTCGTGCTATTAAAGATCTGGGAAAAGTAGAGATGAGAGATGTTTTCCATGCCTCCTTGTTGTAACAGAGTCACTCGAAGGCAAATGGCAGTGAGCCAGGAGGAGAACAAGCAAATGAAAATCACACTAGAAATGGAATACATGGGGTTTTTAATGTTTTTTTGTTTTGGCAAAATTTAGAACAGCTGTAGATTGCATTAATTTACTCTGAGGTCTGACTGATTGCCAAGGCCGTGGTTGGGGACATCACTTTTGCACACCAACTGTGGAAATTCATCATTCTTCCATGTCAACATCAGAGGATTAAGACTCAGGCACTGTTCCTTTATTGTGGCTCCAAAATTTTACTCTTTGTTCACTTCTAGACAGGTTTTTGTGTTCAGTTTGCTCCGTTCAACTTTTTGTGACCATTACTGCCGCTGTATTTCTGGGACCGTACAAGCCATCAGCCAGTGGGCTGCATGAAGTCAGGTTTGTTCTGCAATGAAGCAAACCTTCTTGTATGTGAACATGGCAGTTTATTAAGGTAAGGTCCATCTAGACAAACTGATGTAACAGTACCATTTATTTGCAACTGTCGTACTGTCCTGGTTTGGGCTGGGACGGAGTCAGGTTTTTTCTCAGTAACTGCTGCATTTTGGATTTAGTGTGAGAAGAATGTTCATAACATATTGGTGTAGAGGTTACTCGGTGATATTATTCTCATCTGGGATAGAATTAATTTTCTTCCCAGCAGCAGCTGTTTTTCTAGATTCTAGTATGAGAAGAATGCTGAAAAGGGTATGGATGTCTTGATTGTTGCTAGGAAATCAAGGACTTTTACAGTTTTCTGTGTTTTGGAAGTAAGTAGGTGTATAAAGCTAGGAAGAATGGAACCAGGTCAGTTGACCCAAACTGGCCAATGGAAGTATTCCATACCATGAACCTCATGCTCCATTTATAAGCAGGAGGTTTGCCAGCAAGTTTGCCCCATGTTCTTGGCTCTCCTGCTTTACATGTCTGGTTTCCAGTGTTCCAAGTTCAATTTTCATGTTCAGTGATCTCTCCACATTGGCTGTGATCCTTGCACTGGCTGGAACTGCTGTGTTCACCGAGTCCAGTAGTTGGTGTTCAGTGCTTGGAGTGCCCATTCTTCAATGGCTACTCAGGATGAGCTGAGTATCATTTTGTTCATTTTTTTTGTTATTTTTGTTATTATATTTTTTCTTCTTTATTATCATTCCATTAAAACTCTTCTTGTCTCAACACGTAAGTTTTCCTTTCCTTTTCCAAATCACCTGCTCAATTGGAGAGGGGTGAGATAGCAACTGTGTGCTATTTAACTGTCAGCTAAGGGCTAACGTTGACACATACACCTCAGTCACAGGTTGTCAGTAAGCAATACTCACAATTTACAGACCCCAGGTAACATTTAGAATTATTCCCAAGGAACTGCAAGGATTACATTTGTAATCCAAAAACTGAGTAATGACCATATTTGAAAAAGTCACAGTCTGTTCTTGGGCAATCTTTAAATGGGTTAAATGCTTTTAAATGATTGTGTAAACTTCTGCCTATGATACATATACTCATTTCTACTCCTGAGTAGAACTAAAGTTCATGTTGCATCAAACTATATAATCTAATAATAAGACAGCTAGTTGTTCCAAAGTTATTTATTCCCACTTTCCTTTTTAAAGCTCTATGGATAAGGATGCTTCATAAAAATTTATAACTCGGGTTTCCTTGCTCTCACCATGTAGGGTGTCATTCCACAAATAATCCCCTTAGGTTAGCTTTTTTGATGAGGAGAATGGGATATATTGATTTTATACCCTTTGAGAATCTGGCCCCTAAGTTCAAGAGGATGACTAAGGGATTCAGATGCTCATCAAATTCAGTGATGGTATCAGAATCTGATTCTGCTTGTATTCAAGGAAATAAGATTAAGACCTGATGAAAGGACAGACAATTAGTTAACTGCATTTATGAAGAAGACAAATACAGAATGCAAATGCACCTGCCTCTTTAAGGCTTCAACTATCACCTCATGGAACAAAAAAACCCGACATTTTTCTTTATTCTTAAATACAAAACCTATTGAACCATTATTGAGTAAGTGCCAGGATTCAGATACCAAAATTCACTCTTCCTTCTTGTTTTATTGTAGGTCAAGGTTTGAAAGAATAATGTGTGTATAAATAAAACAGGCACAGATCAGATGTAAAAATCCACCTGTTCCATTTATTAACGGAATTCCGCATGTGAAAATATAACGTCAAGAATTAGGTATCACATGAAAGTACAGCTGGATAAATTTAAACAGAATCGAATAAAGACACATTTGAGAACATAAAGCGAGATTAAACATAATGCAACCAAAGGTAAAGAAAAGAATGTGACACAACAGGGAAATGATCAGAATCTCAGCTCTTAATAATTGTGTTTTCACTGAAAACGTTGCCACAGATGAAGTTACAATTGCTGCTCCCACTTTCTGCACAGGCGTAAGCAGGTGTACTTGCCTTCTCTTTGCCTCTGAGACAAACACCTGCTAATATTAGCTACCTACTTCCAGTTGCCACCAGAAGGAGCTTAGTAGATGATATTTCCATTGGATTGCTCAATAAAGTGAAGTCTTCTCTAATCTTATTTGTCACATTACCCATTGGATTTATGGAAATCCTCTATGAACTTTAACCTGGAGGTGTCGCAGTCACATAAACTCTGCATGTGAGTGTGTGTTGCGGTGGTCATGAGATATGCCCTTGACTTTACCTACTGCCTAAGTCTTTGGCTAGGCCTACAAGTAACCCTTAAATCCAAAGGGAATGAAGTATGAAAATCAGTCTTCCAAACAGACAGCACTTTGACTGATTAGCATAGAAAAAAACAGAATTAATAATGAGAAGAAAAAAAAAGATAGCCAGAAACTACAAACACCAGGGAGCCCATTTCAGTGTTACTTGAAAATAAAGCAACAATAGCAAGATCAGCCATCTCATTAAATAATAATTTGTTATTTCCCTTTAATGCTGCACATGTTCTTTAATGGTTGTGACTTGTTAAGACAGTTTGACTGTAATTTCCACGTATTTATCAATAGGAAACTTGTACAACTTTTAATAAGTCCTTGAACTGACCACCTCTGAACAAGAGGTATCATAAACCTTGTCTCTTGAAATATGAAAAATAATTTGAACGTAAGTTTTGCTTGATGTAGCTGATCTAAAGCAGGTTGTGAAATTACTGAAAGACAGCTCAAGCCATGCTCCCTACAAAATTAAAACATGCCTACCGTTTCTGTCCAACAACAGGGAGTAGAAGCTGTTCCCATTTCTCACATTTGGAAAATTACAGGTAATTAGGGAAGGAAAAAAGTCTCTGTTTATTCAAGGTTGATTCTTTCATTAGAAAGGTGTATTGATATACTTCTTCTTGATCATTGTCAAGAAATCGGGAGAATTTCCAGTTGTTGAAACTAACCTGATGGTCTTTCGTGTCTACATGATTTGTAACTTGGACCTCTTATGATAAGAGATGAGTATGCACTTTGAACTGGGAGGAGGAGTTTTATTTTCACATGAAATTAAATTAGTATAACTTACTGCAAAATTCCAGAAAAAAAAAAATCATGTGAAAAATGTCATTTCATTTCAGCTGAAGCAGCTTGTTTTACCAGCTTTGACTACAATGCAAATGACTGGTTATAAAATACAGTCTTGCTTCATTTTATTCTTATTTACGTATCATCTATCAGATTCTCCTCTTTCATTTTTACTTCACTAAATGTTCTGACTAAATGTTAATATTTTGGGTTTAAATTACATAGCCTCTGGCATGTATTGCCATATGCAGAGATTTCTTTACCTTTAACAGTGTAATGAGATTATGCTGTATAAATGTATCTGTATGAAATTTTTTAAAACAATTAAACAAAAGTGTTACATTTCAACATGGAAATTTCAAATATGTTCAATTAAATAATATTCTATTTTTCAACACAAAGCAGTCAAATTACGATTTCAATACAGAAAGTTGGGCTTCGGCATTTGTTGTAACACGGTTATGTTGATACATTCAAAGATAAATATTTTCAAGGCATCAATTTTTTCAAAATATTTGAAAGTCTGTGTTTTCAACCCAAAGAAGGAAGAAGCAAAATGGCCAAAAGTGAATGGAATTTAAATTCCAGGTTTACAAACAGTTCTTTAGTTTTCAACTCATGGGTATGGGTTATCTTCCAACTCCCAACATGCTGCAGGAAGAAAATTCATGTCCTAGAACTCCAATGCCATACGGGAGAAAACTACGGATATGTTAAATGCATTTCCCAGTATCTGATCTGCAAGCGACAACGGTGAAGAAACCAGAAAAAGTGAGAAGGTAAAACCAGTACAAATGCACAAAGTGTCCTTATGGAAATACTGATGTGAGGAAGATAAAACCATCCCTTCACTCAGACGGCAATCATGTCACAGGTAACAGAATGTTTTACTGCTTTTGGCAATATTACAGAGATAACCTCTCTGTGATAAACAGATTTTCAGCAATTTTTCCTATGTGTTGGCCTAAACCAGGCTTTTCTTTGATGTTAAACGTAAATATCCTAGCATTATTCTTATTTTCTTCTTGCATAAACAAACTGCCTACAGGCAGTGGAAAGAGGTACTTGTTATTGTGTTTCTGTTGTGACAATGTCAAAAAAACCCCCATGCTAGGTGTTTTCCAAAGGGCCATCTTTGTCCTGATGAACATCCCTAAAGAAAACATAATTGCATCCTTTTAAAAAATCATCCTGGTGCCACAGAATATTGTGTGGATCTGTTGAGTGTATCAATAATGCTGTCCTTTAGTTTTCACACAGTTGCAATGGCAATATGTGGAAACTTGGAACTACACGGTATTTCCCTTCGTGGCACTGGTCTCAAATGAGTTAGGTCCCTCATTTTTCCATTTGACATATTAGAAGGAACATACAGCAGGAGGAGCTGCCTTACATTTTCCATTCTTCATGTTAAACATAATCTCCCAACCTAAGTGCTGAATCACATCTCACAACTATTTCTTGCTCCAATTGTGCCTTCACTTGTGTTGCTTTTATTTACCGTGTCAGTTCGCACCTTTCTTAACAGTGTTGCTTTTCTTCCCCTCCAAACAAATATATCCTTTTCTCTATGGCAATTTTTGAAATCTGTGCTCAAGTCAAGGGTTAGAAAAACCTTATCAGTATGCGTGTATGTGTATGCGTGTGCACTTGTGTATGTAATTCAGGTATTTTCTCATACCGAGCAGGACAGTTGCATTGGAAAGCTTGTAAAAGCTAGAGCGGAACAACAGAACAATGCATCAAAAGGGGAACTGAGATTCTTTTTTTTCCATAATTTTAGCTGAATGCATCACAAAGTGGCAATTATATGGCACATTTTTCTTCTAAAAAATTGGCCTCGTTGTGCCTCTAGACAACAAAACAGCATGAAGAAACCATACAGGCACAGCTTGGTTCCAAATAACCATGTTTACCTAATATACACAAATATGCCAGGCCTAACTATATAAATATTGCTGTTCTGACTTATTTCTGGAAGTTTCTAAAATGCATAACGTGGTGAATAGAAAAGAACATTCGCTATTTATTTTCCCTGTAGGAAAAGGCAGTAAGTCTCAAGCATAAACATATTTGCAATGTGATAGTGAAAGACAACAGGATATCTATAGACCATTTTATACCCACTTATACAGTGAGAAACGCACAGTTCGCTTGGGTGTTCAGCTCAAATTTGTACAACAGGGATTTTTATTTATCTAGAAAATGTTTTCAATGGTGTTTAAATATTTCCTGCTTTGTTTTTCTTCTTTTCTTTTTCAAGATATTCAAGAGATTCTCAGAGTGACATGAAATGCTTCTAAGGAAACCACCAGTTATGTCCTCTTTTCTTATCTCTTGGGCAGCTTTTTCTAGCGTTCAAAACTGGTGCTTGGGATTTAAATCTCCCTTCCAAGATTGCTGTCAGATGACATCTGTCAATAGGGAGGTTTTGCTCTGGGGAACCTAACGTAGTATTTAAATGCATCAGAAATTGCAAATGATGCAAGATGACTCAAAAGAAATATTCCTAACAAGCATTTGTGAAATTCCCAGCCCAGAAACATGCCTGACTTTAATATAAATGGCATATTCAAAATTGCCAAAAGATAGTTTCAGTCTGATTCCAGGGAAATCGATGGTAGATGAACCTCAGCTCATGGCACGTGCATCTGATGACACAGTCTCAGTGTGCCTGTGTTGAGGTTGCAGCGCTGAGAGGGAAAATTCTCCTCCTTTTCTGGTGAAATTAGCAGGCAAGGTGATTAATGATTATAAGGGGCACCCACTTCCCATTAGTCAAGTTTTGACTTGAATTGTCCTGTTGGTGGCTTCCATGAGGATTCTTATGAAAGAGTCATGGCAGTCGTTCCTCACTCATGATCACCAATCCAACAATTTTCTCAATTTTTGATTTCTAGGAATAACAAGGGATGTATGGGGCCTAACTCATTCTCAGCTGGTGCAGAGATCGGTGCTGAGATCTAGCAAATATGAATTCCAGCTGATGCTGAGGCTGCCAAAAATTATTAATGCTGTACATTTTCAGCTGTTTCAATTTTTGGGATGAGGGCGACCACCAAGGTTACTACCAGTAGCTCCATCTCCTGCCTCTCACCCATCCCAATGTTCTCCCGGAAAATGCTCTGTGATAGGGACTGCCCCAGGGCAAATTAACACTGGAGTTCTGCTTGGTGCCCCAGTAGGAACTGGTCTGACCCTGTAAAACTAAACATCACTGTCATTAGAAGCAGTACAAAGAAAAAGAAGTGCAAGGAATAACTGTTGGAGGGGAGGAAAAAATAGTTATGAAAAGTGTGAAATGGAAACACTGTTTATAGTTTAAGTTTATTTTTTTTTCCATAATTCACTTGAAGTCCTGCATTTTATTACTGTAAAAATACCCCCAAAAAAAGTCTCCTTCCCTTTCTGACATTTGCTTGCTTTTTAAAGCCTTTGAAACAACATGACTTGTGGTTTGGCTTTTTGTTTTGTTTTTATTTGGTGAGTTTGAGTTTGTTTATTTGTGGGGACAGAGGTGGTTCCGCATAATTGCTAACTTATTCTTGTCTATTTGTCCACTCTGTAAACTTTAATATCTTCCTCCAGTTTGGAAAAGTTAGATTCTGACTTAACAACAGCCTCCACTTTCCTCTGGCCACTTTCTAAAAGCCAGAAAAATACTTTAAAATTCTGAAGCAGCAAAAGGAAATTTGAAGAAAAAGTGAAAAAAAAAGGAAAAATTAATCACTAACATTCTTTTGCACTTTATTCCCACCAAAACATAAAACTCAAAAATATATTTAAAATCCCTCTTTGAGAATAGAATTTTTAAGTTTCAACTTCAATTACTTTCTAGTTACATTTTACACTCCTACAGAAAATAAATTATTTTGTGACTGCCCAACCTATTCACTCAGAAGTACATATTTTTTGTTAATAATAGCTAGACATTTTGAGGCAAAAAAAAATCTAACAGGTCTAGTAAATCCAAAATATAATCAGGTTTAAATTATCTACTAGTAGATTTGCTGAAATTCAATATACAGCCGTCAAAACCAATGGGAGATTATTAAAAGAGAGTCCTTCCTTGTAGAAACATGAAAGATCTTGTTGGATATCTGTTATTTTAGGAGATATGATGAATAAAGCAAGACAGATTCTTCAGGCGACTTAATTTAAAATTTCTGGTTTCTTCAAAAAAGCATTGTCTAGTGTAGGTCTCTCTCTACCGACTCCTTTTTACTGTCTCCTCATTTCAATACTCTGGGGTTAAATAGGTATTTTATGCTCCACTGAAAGCAGTTCCACCATGGATCTAGTGCAACCATAGTGAAATGTAAACTGAAGAAGTAACATTTTTGTTTCTTTGTTTTAATTGAATAACAAGAATAATCTCCTCCAGCTGCGGTAAGGGTGTAGCTCTGGATCTATCCCACTTCTTAGACCTATCCATTTATTTCTTCTCTAGAAACCGTAAATCTTTGACCACGTGGGTCCAATTGCTTCAAAGCCACTACGTCATAAACATTATTTTTCCCAGTGATTTCTTTTAGCTTCTATAACTTTTTCCCAGAGTTCTGATCCTTATTCAAATCAAAAGCAAACAGATAAGCAAACCCATCTTTTTATACCTTTTCCTTGTCCGGATGCCTTGCAAGATAGAGCCAAACAATGTCTTTGATCTGGAAAGAGTGTGAATTTTCTTTCTTCTTTTAAACAGGCAGAGGATATTCGTGCAAGTGAAGGATCAGGGTCAGGACAGGCAGAGCTTGTAACTGAAGTTGTCTGTCTTCAGGCCATGCAACTCTGCTGCAAGTTTCCCTAATGCCTTGGCAGTGATCCATAGCCTGACCTGGAGACACTGAGCTGAGACGGAGAAGCCAATTAGGTTATAACCTGAAGTTGGTTCAAACAGAGGTCCTGTAGGTGAGCTCTGGCTGCATTAGCCACTAAGCTGCCCTGAATCGGTATGTGCATTAAATAGGAACAACTTGGTTTTTGTCAAAAATCATAATTTTCCCGGGAATCAGAATATTATAAAATAATGAAAATAAATGCAATTATAACCAATGTTTTCTCTGCAGTAGAAAAGCTGTTTTATTTAAATTTATCTTTTTTGCTTCTCTCTTTTGTGTAGATTTTATAAGAATATCCTTCTAATTGCATTGCTTCATTTCCAAATCTCCTGTTTTATTTAAAAGTGTATATTTAAACATGAACAATGTTCAGGGAAAAAAATCCTGGTGTATTTGCATTTTTTGAAAGGCGTAAAACATGAATGAATGCTATAAGAGCATCTGCATTTTTTCTATATTCCACTATTTTCTTAATATATTAGGCAAAGAAAAAAACTAAACAAGAATTAAGACACAAACACGGGACCTCAACTTCCACAGACTGGCACAACTCCATCCAAGTCAGTGGAGCTGCTTTGATTTATATTAATTGAAGATCTGGCCTAAAGGTTTGTAGGAGTAATGGGAACAGGAGAATTTCAGCAGTGCTTCACTGGCAGAGGAGAGGAGATCTGCTGCGGGGAGCTGCACATGTAGTGCGTGGCCATGACTGCTTGCACACTAATTAAACCAGTTTTATATTTTGGTACTGGAAAGATGGTTAAAACCATCTGTTTCTTTTTAAAATATTCTTCTGGCTAAGAAGAAAATGTGGTCAAGATTAGATCTAGGTGATAAATAGTTGTTTGGGTTTTTTTATTCTGTGTTTGAACAGAAAGATCCTAATAGTATTTGCATAAGTACAGATGTAAAGGTTTATTGCAATGCAACAGAAAAAAATTATCTTGGGTTGATCTGCAATGCTTTGTTTCAACCACGACAGTGATTTAATTCTTTAGTATTTTATTTAAGCTTCCTTCTTTCTGCATCTTTTAACTCTTGCAATATGGAAGCATGTAATATATTTTGAAACAAATGTTGAAATGAATATTCCAAATTTTTTAACTAAAACTAATTGTTAGCTATGACCCAGTCTGAGGCCTCTTACACATCAAGCAATCAACAGGCTGGTGCCTCAGTGGAGTGTTCCAGCAAATTACCTGGCACAGCCTTCGCAGGGTAGCTGTGCTGGAGCACATCCCTGGAGCTGAATTAGAGGTTGTAAATTACCTCCACAAATCCCTTCCCTCATAGTCACTTATTGTCCCACATAAGCAGCTATCATTTTAATTGACAGAGTGTTGTATGAGGGATGCAAAATCATGAAAAATATGAAGTGCCTCATACAGAGACAAAACACAGCTCCATTGAAATTATACCTTGTCAAGAGAGAAAATATTCTGGTTGGCTGAACATGAATCAAAGAATTTGGAGGACCAGCATGCTGGAATTACCTGGACTCAGAAAGTAAGTATAGAAAAGGACCCAGCTTGCTTATTTAGACTCATCTTTTTCTGTATTTATTTTTCTTTTGTGTTGGTCACAACCAAATGAAATTTTAAAGTGAAATTTTAAAAAGAAAAAGCAGGGAAGAACTAAAATAAAGATAATAACAACTTGTATTTGTGGAGTAGATAGTCCAGGAGACAGATAACAGCACACAAGCATTTCCCTTGGGAAAACAGCTTGAACCTAGCAGAATTCTGAAGCTATGGCTGCCCGTAGGCTGTTCAAGAGCCCGAGCGCTGTGGGTTTGTGGTCTGTGTCCCTTCCTCATAATGGTATTTAAGTGGTTCACAGGCTTTGCATTGGTCTTATAAAAAAAGATGAATTTCACTCTCTGAACACATCTGTCATGTTAGGGCTCTGACACCACGCGTGATGGTGCTTAGCAGTCTTGGTACAGCGCACATTAAGAATTTTAGTACTATCTTTTCTCCTCTAAAAGGGATACTTAATTAAAAATAAATACGTATACATATCTGTAATCACAGTTCTGTCCTCCTATGCTACAAAGCCGTAAATGGAATATCCAGTTCCTGTGTCTTTCTTGTCATTGTTTTCTGTCCCATGGTTTGTAATGTACAATGAAACAGGTGCATCAATGGAATGAAGATCAAGTGTTGTTTTCTCCCATTTTAAAAAACATAAAAGTGAAACATACATGACAAAAAGGCTGGAAAATGTGACAAATAAAAGTTATCCCTACAGACTTTTGTTTGATTTTACATTCTGAAATCCCTTGTTGATAAGGGAAAAACATTTTACACTACAGATTCTAGTGGAAGTCAACAATGCTATTTCAGTCTTAAAGACTGAGGGTAGAAGAATCTATATTTTAGTTTTTCTACTGAGGAGAGAGATTTTGAAAAAGTTTACATCCACTATTGATTGATTTATTTGTTTAATCCATCCACTGATAGCACGAAAGCTTCTGCTTTAGCACTTTACTGTTGATGCTTGACTGAACTATAGAGCTTACTTTTTTTATGCAACCCTGAAATCAGCTTCAACATTGAAGCAAAGGCCACGACACTAGAGATTTTCAAGCAGTTGGAGTAAAAAATATTGGTTTTGTGTGTATCGGTGCAGTAGGTGTTGAAAATATAAAAAAAGAGGACCATTGATCAAAATAATAGATAGAAGCATTTTTTAATCTGCACAAGTCCATACGTGTTTGTATCTCCAATTGTACACACATATATAAATACATACAGGAGTGTATCTGTCTCCTGAAGTGTTTGGCATTATATATATCTTTCAGCTTTTTTGCTTGATTTCTTTGACAGTTGAGTCAGAATACTATTTTCCTTTCCCTTGTGGCAAGCTATGCATGTTAAGCCTTTTTTTAACAATGCTCTTGGGCTGTTTTTTCTCTTGCTCAATACATGTTTTGTTTTGTTTTGTTCTTGAAGTAGAAAAGCACAAGCTCTTGAACAGATTTTTATTGCAAAAAATCAAGTGTGTTTAAAGTACAGTCAACTTGATGAAGGTTTGCTTCAATGGGAGAGGGAGATTTCTCCTGCTACCCCAACACCATTTACAAGTGCATTGGCCAATGGAAAAGTCAATCCCAGGTTGTGGACCAAGAAAATTCTCACTTCTCTTTTCTCTCTTTGGAGTGCAAACGTGAAGGCTGTTGACATCTCCTGTGATTTAATCATTAGGACAAGGTGCTTTACTGAGGAGCAGCCTCAGCAGAAGGTCAGATTTCAAGGATAACACTTGCACCAACAGGATAGTGTAAAAGAGATTTATTGTCTCAATACAGATATTTATTAAATATACTGTGAGTGCTACCAGTGTATTTCCTGCCCTTGCATGCAAAGGGTTTTCAAGGAAGACATGTGTCAGTGTATACAGATCATAGATAAATAGTCTGAGGCACAGCAAAAACAAGTGATCTGGTGGTTCAAAATTAATAACTAAATTAGCAACATAAGTTGCAGAGGAACTCTAAGCAACTGGCTTGTTTATTATGCTAAATAGATAAATGTACCTCAGGACTGACAAATGTTCCTGAAGGCAAGGCTTTTTTGATGCGAACCTTCCTAATGTCCCCAACTTTGCACTGAATACTCTGAGAAGGAAGAGCTAACTTTAATGAAAGCCTGTTTGTGCTTTAAAATGTCATATATATAGCTTGATTAATGGAAATAGATTAGAAAGAAATATATTTTAGTATGGAGAACGTATTTACCAGTGCACTATCAGAGCACAACTAACATGGGATGCAGTCTAAACAAAAGTCAGCCGCTACTAATGAGGCTTGTTAGTGATGCTAATCTATGTAAATGTTATTAATTGAGAACATCTATCTTTTATCTCCAACATTTGGTAATCAGGCAATTAAAAAACAATGACATTCCCGGCGGTTGTTCTCCCAGTAAAAAAAAAAAGTGATCAAAGAGTCCTGAATAAGGAAAGGGAAAGTCCCTTATCAAGAGCTGGGCCTTGCCTTGGGCTACCAGGCCTCATTAAAGGCAGAAAAGCTCTGTTGATCACCAATTAACCTGATTTGTAGGAACTCTGATAAAGACCTCAAACAACATGAGTTTTCTTGACTATAATAAATGACACAGTTTATTGACAAAAATAAAAACGTTTGGTTTGAAAAAAGAACATAAAGGAGCTATTCAAATTGGATAGCCCTACCACACACCAGGCCTGAAAGACATGGGATAGGTTTAACTTCACCACATTGGTGGCATATTATCAATGCCAGATACAGTCAAACCTATTAACAGCCATACACAAAACAACCAAATATATACATATTTGGTACCTGTCACGTAAATTTCTGTCATCTCTAGTCATAACAGACAGCAGATTGCATTAATTATGTATGTACTATGCTCATGAATGGAAATTCAGTGCTCCAGGGTGAACTCTGTATCTCGAAACACGAAAGTAAAAAAAAAAAAGGATATTTTCTTGAGGCTTAATTGGTGGACATTTTGTAATTATACTTTTTTTTTTAATCTTAGCAGTTGCTTTAAATTATCCCTAGTGTAAATTTCCATATGCCTTTTTAACCCATTCTTTTCTTTCTGGAGAATTTAATTCTTCCTCTCAGGTATTGTTCGCAGTGTCATGACTAGTAGGTAGAGCACTGCAGTGTGACTGTCAACTATAATTGTAATTATTGCCAGCACTTCATTAATTCACATGGTGATGGCCTGTCCCTGTTTGTCTCTCTGGAGAAAGATGGAATAATAACTAAATGTAAAACTTGAGCCTAGAGTTGAGTTAAAAAGTAGCACAAATACAGTACCAAACTCAGGGTTTTTTCTGTATTTAAATGTTAAATGGTTTTGGTTTAGCATTACAGCTATTTCACCAAACCTAGAGAAAAATTGTGTGCATATTGAGGACCTTGACAGCATAACTATGTTGTCTCAAATTATACCCTGGACTTACACTGCTTTACATGCAAAATTTTAAGTGCACTTTAGATCTGCAATGATAAAATATGTTTGAGACTGTAAGACTAAACCTGTCTTATTAGGTCTCCCGAGTAGTCGATGTCCATGATCTTTATGGGCCAGATCTGACTTTGATAAGAATCAGATTGGGTCATAAAGTGAAAAAATACCACTGTCACTTTTTCTGACATATCCATTTGACACATGCAGGATTGTATCTCAGATTTATACATCAAAAATTCATCTCAATTTTCTTCCTTATGATGGAGGCCATCATTTCTATAAAAACATTTCCCATTATAAAAAATTTTTTCCTCCTCACATCTGCCTTTTTCATTCTCTATTTATACCTATTTAATGCAGAATTGAAGTAGTGAAGAAAATCACGTGGGGAGGTCTAACGCCTTTAAATGAGCAATTTTTAGGAAACTTCAACTCTAATATACAAATTGAGGATAAGTCACATTTAGCAGAGAATGTTTGGTATCAAAAGATGTGTCTGAGAAGAAACAAAAAATAAACATAGCAGTAAGAGTAGTATGAAGTGTCAACAACCCCTCAGAAGCTCAGACCCCTTATTATTAAGATGATAAAATGAATTAAGCAGCTGGTTAATGTTGGAGCATGTGAATATTTTGATCCCAGATGACATCTATGTTTTTGCCATTTTTTTTTTAACTAATATGTTAGTGCCTCCACCCCCCAAAAAGGTATTGATTAGTGATACCATGGGTGAGCTTTTATCTTACCATATAGATCTGAGCATGTTTTACAGCAAAGATAATTATCTCTAACTGGTAATTTTGGTTGGTCTTTGATTTAGCTGTTCAAGCAGATGCCACCATAGAGATTCTATTATGCACAAACAATTGTATTTTGTTGGTAAGTGCCCTGCATGCCTACCTCATTATTAGAACCCAATTAATTTTTCTTTGTAATAAAATGGAAAGACTTAGAGCTAACAGGAAGGCTAACTAAAGAAACCTGGACCAACCGCAAAGAGTACCTGGAAGAAGCATAAAGAAAGAAGAGCAGTAATTACATGACACATGCACATATACAAAAAAGAAAGAACATGAATTGAAGTTTCAGAAACACGCCCAGGGAGCACAGATCGCAATCTGGCTAGATTGCAAAAGTAGTACTAAGATGTCTTAATTATATGATTGATGTAAGCTTCAAAAGAAAGCTCAGCATTCACAAT
The DNA here is from genome assembly GCA_033558185.1 of Dromococcyx pavoninus. Lineage (NCBI taxonomy): Eukaryota > Metazoa > Chordata > Aves > Cuculiformes > Neomorphidae > Dromococcyx > Dromococcyx pavoninus. The sequence goes on from JAUMJL010000491.1 coordinate 582,236, forward strand.
GGCTACAAGGTTATGAGTGTTATCTAATGTATAAAGAAAACTAGCACTGAAAGCACACACTGCACATGGAACTTGAGACCTTTCTCTTTCAGAACCAATCAATAATGTCTTATTTTTAATCTATATTATGTTTAAGAAAATGTGATGACATCCTTGATTGAAGATCACACAAATAATTATGCTAATAATGACTCACTTTGTAGGATCTACAAGGACTGGATCTACAAGCACTGTCGTTTGAATTCCTGTGACACTGTATGTGAGTGGACCTGGTTCAATTACCTGATAGAAGTACACAGACTATTTGAGAGAAACTGGAAAAAGCATTACTTGGGGACATTGATTAACACATCCTAACACAGTTCTGATTACTTTAATCCAGTGACTTAGCTTACCAGCAAATTATCTATTTTCGAGATAGCATGGTTAACTGACACTGGGTATTTCATCTTGCAGGGAATTCCAGTATTTCAAACCTTGTTTTCCTGCCAAATCAGACAAAAAGCTTTCCAAATTTCATTATTATAGGGACTAAGCTTTTTTTTACTTTTGTTTTCAAGCTTGTCACTAGAATTTAATTTTGTTTCGATTTTATCTTTACAACTGTTAATATCCGTGGAAAAATAAAGAAAATTTAGACTTCATTGAAAGGAAACATTTCTATAATTTGTTGTTAAAAATTCAGCAAAATCAATACAAACCTTTTTTTCACTCAAGCAAATCATTGTATTTCAGAAAGAAATTGCTGAATTTGAAAATTTTAAACTGAAGGTATTTTCCGAGCTAGCTAAAAATTTGCAGAAGATCACCAAATATTCAACATTTGTCTGTCTGCCACTACCACTGCCAATAAACTGGTTTTCTGCCTTTCTCTTGGTGTCGAGTTATTTGTTCCAGGAGATATGAAGAACTGTTATCTTTGCATACAAAATGCACTCATCTATGTACACCCAAAACAGCATATTTTAAGGAACTAATAAACATTTCTTCGTGAGTACCCAAAATTACAGATATGATGGATGGACATGAAACATCCACAATGGACAGAAGAATGAAATTAAAAGCTGTAAACTCACTATAGCACAGCATATGTTTTAAATGCAAGCATCCACATAAACATCATCTTCTGAGGTGAACTTGGGTAGTCCAAAATACTTGATCTTTGTCAGGGCTGTAGGTGAAGCCGTCTTTTCCTGTACCTATCCGATCTGTTTACTATCGAAGGGTAACTCCCTTGCTTGTAGATACCCAAATATAATCGTAACACAGCTGGTCCTACTCTATTTAAAAGTCCCTTTATGAGTCCTGATTGACCAGGTCTGAAGGTAATAGAGTGAGAGTTAATGTTACAAGCATTACACAGAAGAGGCAAAAATAAAAGCTCTACTGTGCAGACAGGAGGGGTGAAGGGTCCATTGAAAAATCAGAGAGATTAGCAACTCATCACATTATATGTGGGTTATCAGGAGACAGAGGTAATGAAAGTGAGACCTATATCCTTGATCAATAAGAGTTTGACTGCATTTTGAGTTCATTTTCCCCTGCTGAGAGTGAGACAGCAAGCTTACTATTGATCACAGTGTTAATCCATAACTAGTCTGGGCCCTAGCCTAGTGGAACAAGGAGGAAAAATAAGATAATAAGCAGGAACTCTTGATCTTTTATTATGGTGTGCTAGATAAAGAGAGTGCAAGGTTCAAGGTGAAATACTTTATGGTTAACCCCTTCTTTGCTGCTTAAGTCCAAGTGCATGAATGCAAGTAAATTAGCCAGGCCTCATTTTTTTATCTATATTGACCTTGAATCCTGTTGACAAACCTCTTGTAGGCCACCGACGTGTGTGTAGGTTACCACTCCACATCTCTTCAAAGCCCCAGAGGCTCAGGAGGCATCCGAGTGAGATGGCAGGGCCACGTCCTCAACTGGTGAAAGCTTGTAACTTTCCCTTGAAATAAGCAGACACGGGTTTCTCAAGATCTGATGAGGTGAGACACATCCCTAAACCTCTCCTTTTACACTGCTCTTTGGAAACTGAACACCCTCGTCTTAAGATGAGTAATACTTTGCATTGCTTGTGTATTTATTATAAACTTCGTTACAAACATGCCTTGATATTCTCTGGTCATAGGTTTTGGTTGTGGGTTGGGTTGATTGGTTTGGGGTTTTATTCCTGTGATGTTTTTAACTGAAAACACGTGCAATTAAGATAACAATCTTTCCCATGGCAAGAGCTGTCTGATGTCAGAGACAACAACCATATTGAGGTGAGCAGCTGATGGGAAGTAGTGATGCCAAATTACCTTTTAATAAATCCTGAGAAAAGGGGGAAAATTAATATTGTTATTTCAAAAGTGGTTTTAAACCATGAACGTTCCATAAACTGTCAATAAAATTTAAAAATAGGAGCATTCCCTTCAACACTAAGATGATCTCTTTCCTAGTTAAGATTTTTATAAAGAGCTAGAAATACAGGTTTTTAGTTCCTTCCATTTGGAGATGAGGAGCACAGAAAGAGCCCAATAATGCAGGAAACACCTCCTTTGGCTGCTATATTGGTATAGTAGACGTATTTGCATTTATGTACACGTTCAGTCTTACTGCCTCGTTGTGTGACCCTGTCACTTTTCACCAGTTAATAGTTCGGTACTGGCATTCTAATCCAAGTTCAAGTGACTCATATTCCAGCAGAGCAGTGGCCTTCCCCGTGCAGTTGGAGATATCTTTGGGATGTGATTGAGAACTAACAGACTTGTGAATGCAATTTTTGAGGAATAGTTCCATTTCCTGAAAAAAAAGAAAAAAAATTATCTGAAATTTTCTGCCAAAACTCTCGTTTTACCCACCCTGATCACAATTTTCTTCTGCAGACTGCATCAATGCACATCATCTCTAGTGAACTGCGAACGCTGTGTCAGCACACATGGCACTGAAGGAGTGTTCTTACAGATCTCAGTGTGAATCTTGCCATAGTGTGATTATTTGATCCTATGACTTGGCCAAATCTTCACACTCTGCCTGCTAATGGCTGTTTTGATTGGGTAGTGTACCTTTCAACTCTTCCAGGCTACAACTAACTCGTTCAGATAGCCTGCACAACTAATTTACAACTTCTATAGACCTATTTCACAGTTAGTTCCTTTCAGTACTGGTTAAATTATCCCTACGCATCATTTACACATTGCTTGAGCTGGTTGAGACAATTAATACCTGTAAAGCACTCTGAGATTTTTGGATGAAACATACAGTAGAATTACAATGGATTCTTCTGGTGATGATGATAAATAAATACAACAGCAAAAAGCTGACAACAGATTTCATGTGCTATTAGAAACACAAACCTATAGCTGGAATGTTCTTTTCCAGCTGCAAGCACCCTGCAGTCTGAGATATTCAAACAGAGAGATTAATCCTCAAGTGGTAGATAGCCAGTTACTCTTTAGAGTTCAGCATGTTTTACACAAGGGTGTATAATGCAACCACACACTGTAACATAATTTATGGACAAAACAAGAGGAGGAAAAAAATCCCATTGCTCCTTATGACTTTTGTGAGTGTTAATAAACTACAGGGAAAAGTGAATTTAGGAGTCCCAAGAAACGACAGGGAGGGTTTTCTTAACATCAAATTGCTAAAATATTGCTGCAGGCAGCACCCACAGGTTAAGCCAAGTGGTTCTTCTTACACAATATAGAGAAGCAGAGACTTCTGCAGATCAAAAGCGGGCATCTCTTTACAGTATTAGGGGCTTGTGTTTACTGGACTTCTCACCTTTATTTTATAGTATTTCAGTAGTTCAGCGCATGTTATTAGTTTTATATTCTGAAAACACAACATTGATTGCAGAGGCTCAAATATTTGACACCTTTAATTCAAGGTTTTCCCTGACAAGGTTTCTCCAAACTCTCTCATCTCTTTTTTGTCATGGACTTGAAAGCACTCGTTAAGTTTGCCGGGAAAGGAAGAAGCAAGAGCAGAGGAAATTGTAAAAGGGACTCTTGCATAGGAGCTGCTGTTATAAGGCCTTGATCTAGACTGGACATCAATGCCTCAACTTTCTTAAGCAGGTGTTTATATGTGCATGTGAACAAAGCATAGATTTTTCCTTGAACGACATCCCCTAAATCTTTATGGATTATATTCTCTGACTAGAGCCTCCTTTTATGCACATGCCAATATTTAGTACAATTTCTACACAAATAAATGTTATTGTCTTCATCTAACCAAGGCAGCAACCTAAAAAATATCACTCATGACAGATGTGTCCAGAGATTCAACACTACAGATGAAACCATCCAAAGTCATCTTTTATAAAGTGTGCCAAACCAATAATTAAATGCAACGTAGCATTTATAGTCAGATCAGAGCTTTGTGGTTTTAATCTCTTGAAAGTCCTACAGTTCTCAGGTTGACATTTCTGCCCAAGGTGCCTCTGGGGAGGGCTACAGAGCCCTGTTAGATATTTGCAAATGAGTCTACTTCTCGTGAAAGTCTAATATGGAAAATTTTACCTTCAGACCATGGAGTGAATGAATCTCCCAGTTCATTAAGGAAGGAGATGATTGACCAAAGTCTGGAGTTGTAAGTCTGCTTTTCTCTTTTTGTAAGGAGAGTTGCATCTTGTTTCTAGGAGAATGAATTCAGAATCAGTTTCTAGAGACAGAACAAGCCAAGGTTCCAATTCAATACATTGACGCACGTATTTTATTAAATGGGGAAGAAGACATAGGAAAGGGAGAAACTGAAAACCATTAGAACAATTCAAAAAGATGGGCTTGGATCAGCCTGTGGTCTAGTTGTCATACACAGAAAGTCTCCAGAGTGGAAACCTAAATAGAGTCACTCAAGCCTACATCTGGTGCATTCTTAGCTTCCACATCCAGTTGTTCAATATTCTAGGATATGTCATTAACTTTCTCACAAAATACTTTTTTAAAATCAGAATTAACACCTTGACAATTTTTTGGCCAGTTTGTCAAGTTACAGTTGCAACTCCTTAAGCAAAGTTTGACATTTAGTCCTGCTGCATTCAAAATGCTCCAGAAGGACTGGGATGGACGTGGCAGAAGCTGGCAAGCAGAACAGAAAAGAGCAGGCTTTGAGGAGAGCAATCAGATGCCAGCACAAATCACACAGTATTCGAAGAGTAGCGGCCTTCATGAACAATAGTAATAAAAAAAAAAAATTGCTTTGGAGTGGAGTAACGTTCTAAAAAACAGATTATCTTCCCTTGGCTGTGGGACATAGCTGATGTGAACTTCAGGAACCATCCTGACTTTGGACAGTGCTGCGCTAACTGCAGTGTGGCCTCATAATTTCTCCCACTACTTTAACTGTCCTAATAGGTATAAATGTGTGCTCCTCTGTCCTCCTAATTCTCACCATAGGACTGAAGCATCTGGGCTAGAAATATTTCCCTGGAAGACACTGTTACTACAATAATAGCACATCTATATGACTACGCGGGAAGAGCTATACCATACTAACCATGAAATAAGAGCTGAGGAAAGTCGTTTTTTCCTCTAGAAAGTAAAATGGTCTTCTCTCAGGTGACCAGTGACAGAACTAGAGGGCATGGACTCAAGCTACGTCAGGGAAAGTTTAGGCTTGATGTGAGGAAGAAGTTCTTTACTGAAAGGGTGATTGGCCATTGGAATGCGTTGCCCAGGGAGGTGGTGGAGTCGCCGACCCTGGAGGTGTTTAAGGGGAGATTGGATGTGGCACTGAGTGCCATGGTTTAGATGATGGTTGGTGTTAGTGTTGGGTTATAGGTTGGACTTGATGATCTCAGAGGTCCTTTCCAACCTTGTCATACTGTGATACTGTGATGTTTTATTTCATTCATCAAACTGTAACATAAATAATAGATTGAGTAGATTTTTATTAATTTTTCCCTTTCAAAATGTCCACCAGTATTGTAAATTGAAACTGATGGATTTTTTTGAGGGAATTTTTTAATATTGTTTTGCAGTCATTGGTTTTAATAGGCTTTAATTTCAAAATTACTTCAGGTTAAAGAAGAAAAATAATACCGTTTATTAAACTTCAGCATGTTTAGGATTTTTAAAGTACCCTAAGAGGCAATGAAATTTTCATTTTCCAAAAGATGCTTTTGATAACAACACACAGCAGATCATTTTTGTCTGATGTTGTGTTTTACGTGGTTTTAATTCAAATGCGTGATTGCTGCATGTGCTCAAATAAAAAGGTTGTATAAAACACAGTTATCTCACAGCTTCACTTACCACTTGTGAACACTATGATGGCAAAGGCCTTGAGAGATGAGCCATAGCCCCATTCTTCAGCTGGATTTAGCAGGGATCTGCCACAGGGTGGAAGATGTCACTTACATTTTCTCTGGTTTGGAGCCTGTGGTGACCTGTTCAATATGCGTTGCTCACAATGAGGTCCCCAAGTCTATTTTGTAGAAATCAATGTCTGGACAGACCGAGGGTATCTGGCATAAAAATTAACTCTCCTGTACACACTGTTAAAATAGTAGTGGGATATTTCACTGTAACATACACCGTAATCAGCCGAAGGAATACTGGCATGAGATGTTACAAATAGAGCTTCAGCTCCAGATTGTTGAAACTAACAATAATTTATATAATTATTTCCTATTAATTATAGGTCATCTACTAATATCTTTAATTAATTAATGCTGTAATATGATTATATAATTTATAGTTACTGTTGAAAAAGGTTAATTTGTCAAGAAAGACACAAGGAAAACAGAAACATTATTAAAAGCCCATGTAAACATTCAATTCAAAACTTGAAATAAACATGAAGACACAATATAAAGAAATAAATGCCTAAATATCTATGTATACACACACATATATATACTGCAAGTGCATAAAATACTTGGATTTCTTATAGTTGCCTCACAAATGAGACAACTGTAGCTTTTTTGTTTCAGTGGGAATTTTAAAATAAATAAAATTAATTTTCTTGGTCTCTTGCAGGAAATAATTCCTTTTTGCAATATTTTAGCCAAAGGAATTATTTTTACCTATGTTTACATCATTATTATGATTTCATTTACATGGAAAATTGTTTTACTAAGGACAAATGTAAATAAAAATATAAATCGGTACGTAATCAGGTCAGTAACATGTTTATAAATAGAGTTTAAAACTACAGTCTTTGAAATGTAAGCAAGTTTTCTTTAAATCATCTATATTTTCAAAGATTTTACAGCTTGCTTTATTACCAGCCCTAAAAAGTATATTTACAGCTTTCTTGGCTGAATTTCCCAATACCACAGGGCTTAGAAAAAAAGAATTACCTTCAACAGGGTTCACAGATCACTCACAGAGGTCCTTTCCATGCTCAGGGTGGGCAAAGAGGACTTCAAGCCCCTGAAAGCCTTCAGATCCCCATTCTCCCAGTGTACCTTAGCACAGCTGTCAGGTTTTTCACATCTCTACTTGCTGCTGGATCTTGCAGACTATTTTATGCCTGAGTAACTTAGTTCAGCAGAATGGTTTTTTTTCTGAATTCACTGGAATTGCTTTTATTTATTTAAGAGCTGACAGCTGCTGAAGTTCTTTAGTAGTTCTTTGAGGCATGTTGCCTCTTCCTATGTGACTGTGCAGAACCGAGGGTGTTTTGAGTTGCAATAGTCATCTAATAAACAAAGCAAACAACTGACAAAAATCATGCAATTGAAAGCCATGATCTTAAACAGGTAGTGAGATCAGAATCCATCCCCAGTGTTCATTACTGGCATTTGCTATAATACTATCAAATTATTTCAGCAGCCTGATGTGAGAATGGGGTGTGGGGTAGAAATTTGCAGATGGTAACAAGGGCAAAAAATGCTGAATGAATTTTAAATCTGTGCAGCGTAACATTTTAGCATCAAAGTGAGCATTTAGTACCAAATACCATTAATTAACATTTCCATGGGCTTTTTATTAAATGCTTGCTCAGCAAGTCAAGTGTCTTTCAAGCTCGGAACAGCTGTGAATGTATAAAAATATATTGACACAGATATATTCATGCATGCAAATAAATGTATTTCTTTCATTTGTTGTGAATGATTGTTATTATATTATAGGTTTTTAACAAGTTAGAAACTAATTTGCATTATCAGCCTGAACAGCTGAAAGGGGGTCATACATTAATACCTGTCTACCTGATTGTAATCACTTTGTGCATCTGGTCCCAGCTAATCCTTTCTGCTTCCTACTTGTTAGCAGCTCACTTCAAGGAAAGGGGTATGAACCCTAACCCAGGTTTCACTTTCAGCATCTCTTTTAAGGCTGCTTTGGTACTCATTTAATAATGGTTTTAAATCCAAAAAAAAGAGTCAGTTGATGCCAAACAAGAAATAAAAAAGGCATAAATTATATTTGAAATAATGCATTGCAAAGAACAATTTGGCAACTAAGTGCTGTTCTTACAGCTTAATCATCATGTAGTTTGTGAACGCCAGACCCAGTTAACAGTTACCTGATAGCTTTTTTTTTACCCTGTGATAGTAACTAAATTAATTTGTTTCCTAATAAAATATTTCAGGATGTAGAAAAAATACAGATAAGTAGAGAGAATCCTTATTAGGATCATCAGTATTAACATAAAATCCTTTTGTGCTCATTAAAGAAAATACAGTCAATTTAATTAATGCACATTAATCCCCAGTTGACATTAAAATCAGCTAAAAAACAACACTGATATAGATTATTAAAATGAGACTAAAAAAAGTGTATGAGGTGGCGCCTATAGGAAGAAAATCATTACTGAAGACCCAGGTTTCCTATTTTTTTAATAGAAAGTGTAATCCAGTTGGAAACGCAGTTGCCTGCCCATTACTCTAAGGAAAGTTTGCACCCACCAGTCATTTACCTGTGGGTCTCAGGAGCAGAAAGGCACATGGAAGATGAAAATCTGTCACAAGCAGTGGTGGTGTGGACAAGCCCTAGTTGTTCTTACACTAATCCTTGCTGCAAGTGATGGGTTTTGCAGAGAATACTGGGTTGTGTTATTTTCAGGGCTATTGCCAAGCTTATGAAACCTTTTTTATCCCATGTGTACTTTTTGCACCTTTGCTGCACATTACAGCATCACATGATCTCTAAGTGGGTGAGTGATCTCATCCCTGCTCAGCAAAGCCCTCAATTTCACATTTTATTTTAGATGCAAGGTATCTTAGTGAAGTCTACAAGATCTTTCATGTGGCTTCAGTTAAGTATGTTCTTAAGAGCAGTATTACAAAAAAATGCCTGAGTGACTCAGGTGGGTAAGACATTTTCCAAAGCATTGTATGTGTTTAGACACCTAAATTTCATAAGCTTCATATGTGCATTGAAGAGTGTCCTGTGCTTGTATGTGGGAGTGCACATCAAATTCACTTGCTCTGGGAACAATGCAGGTATTTGAGCTCCACCTGATTAGGAGCTGTTTGCTGGTGCTGGGTTGTTCTAGCATGACGGTACCAGCCGTGGGATGTGAGTTCTTGTTTGCTCAGGCACCTCTAAACCCAGCACTGCACTGAGCTCTGCAGTAAAGCTATGCCAAGATCGGGCTCCTCCAGTTGAATTTCCAATCAATCCTCAGGGATCTGCCCTGCTGTCCTACACGGAGTGGGAATCAAGGGACCATTCAACACCCATTCCCGTTCCCTTAAGAGCTGGAACAATATCAGGAATAGGGGAGTTTCAGGGCTAGGATTTGCAGCAGTGATGTTTTAGATGCCTGACGTCATTAGGGATCCCAGACTTAGCAGGTTCATCCAAGAGATAAACTTCCTTCTCTGCTTCCCCTAAGTCTGCTCTAGACACTGAGTTACAGAGCCATGTTCATACTTGCACATTTCCTCTGGCTCAATTGTTCTGCAAAGTGGAACCGTTTCAGGAGGAATTGATGAAAATGTGGCATATTTCGCTTACCTCTCCTCCACCTCCAGCAGAGATGGGGCAGGGTCTTATGTCCTCTCAGGTGGAGGAGGACCTTGTGTGTAGATCACCATCCCTCTGAGGCTAGTCTAACCTCTTGAGGGTGATGGAAGGGCACAGAAAGCACACCTTCCAGGAGGGAAAAGAGAGCAGGTTACTTTTCTTTCTTCACCCGTTTCATTTTCTCTTTTAAAGCCCTGAGAACTCCCTCCCGATGAGACCCTTTGGCCGAGCACAGTGGCCTCATTTGTGAAGGGCTCAGAGAAAAAGTAGAAAACACCAAGCTGTTCAGCACTGCCTAGGGAGAGAGAACGTTAGACCTGCCCAGAGGCAAATTCTAGACGCTTGCCAGACTTCAAGGAGAAAAGCTGTGGTGTCTACAGACTCTGGGTTTATTTTCACCAGCAGCTGCACAGGCGTTTTGAGCAGCCTCATTTTGGACATAGGTGTGTAAGTGCTTTTGTACACCTAGCCTAACTTGCTTTTGAGAATCAGTTTTAGATGGCTCTGCAAATATTACCTTACTATTACTTTGTTAAATAGGGACAGAAATCATTTGCTTGTGGAAGGTGTGTGTTGAGGAGAGATTGATCTTCAGTGTGTAGCTTAGATTTCAACTGAAGATGGTAGAAATGTTTTCTGAAAGAAAAATGTAATAAGTTCTGGTTTAGAATTCATGTGTATATAGCAAAAATCAATTCATTTTTATAGAATGTAGGATCGATAATATGTATCTGTGCTCCTGGACACCAGTATTTCTAAAACACCATTCAAGTCACGGCAGGCCTTATTTAAGTTAATGAGAGTTTTGCCATTGATTGTTTGATTACATTTCACTTTATATTTCTTCATCGGTACCTGGTGTTTTTATTTTGCACAGATTTTAACTCCAGAATGACATTTTTTTCTTTTTCCCCAGGATTTCTGTCCTCTATTATAATCTTATGCACTCCCTTCACTATTGGTCACACTCATAGACTCTTATCATCAGCATATAGCTTATTTTGTTCACTACTTAAAAAGTGAAGATAAAACATGAAAAAGGGAATTGTGTGATTATCCCATGAACAGTGCAGTTTTTTTGAGAAGGTACCTCGTTGCTAACAAAATAGAAGAACTTTTTTTTATGGCATGACATGTTCCAAACTATGATAAGATTTTGGGCTAATTAAATAAGAAGTAATGTTTGTTAATGTACGGGGTTTATGATAGATGTTAGCATGTCGAGTCTTTGCACTTTTTTTTTTTTGCTTCATATTTTAAAGTTTCCTTTTATGTCTGTGAAAAATGAGTAAAAGTGTCAAGTCTTATCACACCTGACCTTGCTTTTTGGCTAGCCTCTTTCCCTTATCTATCAAACACATTACTCTCCCCATCATAACGTGGTAGTGCAAACATCGCAGCTGGCCAGCAAACATGACCAAAGCTACCTTTAAACTACCTCTAGACTCTTTAAACTCAACTAAAAGGCTGATTAGGTTCCACCTCTTTAGTCATTATCTCATTTCGATAGCCACGCAATGAAAAAGCAATCTAGTAAAAAGCTCTCTCATAGAAAAACTAGTTAAAGTGTGTGCTTGCTTAGGACGGTGTACTTAAAGAAAACAATTTATTCGTTCGTCAAAACCAACTGTGTAAACTAGTTTAGCTGTTTGCCGAGGCTTGGAATGAACAAACGTCGCTGTTTTCCTCCCAAAGCTCCTCGGGAGGGGTGGGGAGGGGAGAGACCGGGTGCTTGGCCGTTCCGGCCCTCGGTGCCCCTCTTCTCCCGCAGCTTGCACAGCACCTTACCAGGGACCTAAAAATCCGTGTTCAACCCCGTAGCCCACTAGCGGGATACCTTATCCCCTTCCTGGGCACGTAGAAACAACCCTTCACCGAGCAAAGCGATGGAAAAACCCCGATCGCGCTGCATCTTTCCTGTTTATGGAAGCACCGGGATTGCATGAGAGGTGCATCCCACTTGTTTGATCCGTTCTTCCTCCCCACCTTCTTAGGAATTATCTTTTTGGGGGTTCTCTCCCCCCCCTTTTTCTAAAAAATTTTAAAGGAAGAGATTAGGAAGGGGAGGGAGAAGCTGGCTGCGGACGGCAGGGTGAGGTGCGAGGCTGCAGCCGGCATGCGTAGGGAAACCGCAAGCCTTTCTCGAGCGGTGTTTGCTTGGCTTTCTTTTGCAAGCTCGGCACAATGGCAACTATTCAGGAATCAGCCAATATGACCTGCCACTAAAAACATATATGGTCAATTCCCACAGAGCCTAGGAATCGTGTTTTTTTAGGTGGGGTTTACTTTATCAACAAGCAGGTAATGTGGGGAGTCCCTGCTGTAGAGTAAAAGAACTTACCGTCTCCTCCTCCAAAACAGACCATAAAATCACCTTTCCTGGTCAACTGAGGAGGTCCCACTACACAGGCGGTCCTAAGTGGCAGGATTTCCCCCGATGTGGAAAGAAGTGCCCTGGGAAATGCCAGGCAGTCCAGCCGGGCGTCGAAAGGAGTGAGCGGAGTGAGCTCACGCGGGTGCCGGGATGGTGGACAGGGAGAGCAGCCCCGGCCACGAAGGGGTTACAAGCCCGGCGATTGAAGCTATTTGTCACCGGCACCCACTAGAAAAAAAAAAATCCAAAAAGAATTACTGATTAACGTGATCTGTCAATACGCCTTTGCCCCGCGGGACTGGAGCCTATCTATTAGCTGGCACCTCCTTTGCCATCTCCCTCACCTTGCTAATCCTTTGCATCCCTCGCCTGGCCCTGAGTCATGGGTAAACACCGCCGGGTGCCAGGCTGCGCCCGGGGTACCTGCCATGAGGCAGGAGCCTCCCTGCCCCGGAGCCAAGTCCCAGGCTTGGCCTCGCATCGAACGTGGGGTTAGGCTGGGTTTGGGGAGCTCCTGCGAGACAAGGTCGCAGCCTTCAGAGAGCAAATGGGGGGGTGGAAGGAAATCTCCTGCAGGCACGGAGAGCCGGCTGTGGGGTCTAGGGGCGAGGACTTGCTCCGGAGCGCATCCCTGACTGCAGGAGGAAAAACAAAAATAATGTTTGAAAACAAAAAAAAGGCAGTTGGAAAAGTTTATTTCTTGTAAGAAAGCTTGGCTGCACGCAGGGGAAACACGTGAAAAAGTAGCCCCTTAATTAATCGTGCTTAGATGCACCGCAGCAGGGCTGCACAGAGTCTCAGCGGCACCGACACCGACCCACACCCGCATCCCGCCGGGGATCCCCTCTCTCTGGTACCCTCTCACGGGTTGCTCGGGAAGGGACCCGCAGCGGGGAAAAGCCGCCGGGAAACAGACCTCCTTGAGCAAATTAATTCATCACAGAACTTGTTAAACTATTTTCAGGGCGGGAATGTTGGGGGTGGTGGGAGGTGGTGTGCTTTTTTCGGGGGGTGCTTTGTGTTTAACTCTTCTCTGGGGGCAAGCAGCAGCTGGCAGCCAAAAGACTTTCTGACTGTTTCATCTGGTGAAAGTGAGGAGAAAACTGACATCTGACTCTCTCGCCATTTTAAATATGCTTGAATATAATTGACCGACCACCGCTATTAAGCATTGCAGGTGGCTGATGGTGCTGTACTCAGGTGCTTCGAAAGTCCCAGAAAGTGCTCATTTGCAGGAAGAACATGTTAAAAATAAAGTGCTTGGATTAAATTAAGAGTCTAATGCCACTTGCTGGTGCGACCGTTCGCATTATGATTGTGTAAGCACTCCTCCACCTCTCTCCGTATATCAAATTTTTAGTTCAGAAAAGCCTAGTAGCTGTGCGGTACTAGTTCATAGAAACCCCTCTCTGTATTCCCCGAAAACCTCATCTGTGCTGTAGGACCTGCTGTGTTAAATTATGATCCAAAGGCTGTGGGGTGGGAACAATCAATCAGAATACCTGGGGTAGTGTGTAATGTGTGTGCTCTTGCCAGCGGGAGCGAGCGGCCCCTGAACACAGTCCCCCAGCAGGTTAAATAAATATGATACTATAGACAAACCGAGAGGATCACATGGCCGCATCAATCAGCTGTTGATAAAATACAATCTTCCTTTAATACACGCTGGGAAAGTTATTTAACACTTACAAAACCTGAATCCAGTGCTGTTTCTTTTAGTAAAAGGGGAGAAAAACATTCTTTGAAAGTGCAACTCTTCTTAAAAGGCACGGAGAGGTGACAGTTGCATTTTCCTGAGGGATATAATAGAAAGCTTTTAATGAAGCCACAGACGCTGTACAAAGTACGCGAGCCACGATGCTGGAAAAATACAGAAGCTGTTAAAAGAGCAAGTCAATGTAGAAGTGGCCGGAGTCGATTCCAGGCTGCGCATTAGGGTTTATTTCCTTTTCATTCATGATTTCACAACCTGGGTGGGTAAAAGGCTCCCGAGAGCCTGTTTGCTTGGCACGCAATTAGGGACAAGCACCTCCAAGGAGGATGCAACCAGGAGCTCTTCCCTCCCAGTCCAGTATTTATCACAACTGCTAGACAGAGTAAGTGGCTGAAGATGGGTTTTTCTTTAATAGAGTTTGTCACAGAAATAATAAAAGATTAGAATTTCCTAAAAGCAATCAGTTTTCTGGAGTATTTATTGAAATAAAAAGTGATAGGCAGTGGCTGATCACCAGAGGTTTTGATTGAATTTTAGGGGGTTTTGCGGCCGATAGGAAGGAGTGGGGCTGTTTGTGCAATGAGTTTTCCCCTTCTCAGGTAGAGTGGAATAAGTTTTGGCTACTGCGATAAAAAAGGCTGTTGCCTAAGGACTCTTTGGGATTCTCGACCATTCGTTACTTTCCCGCTTTCCGCTCACTTAAAAGTGCCCTTTTTTTAAAAATTCCCATCATGGTGTCTTGTGCTACCTTAACCCCGGGGCAGGTCCTGATACTGCCTAGCTCCCCTCGGTGGGCTGCCTGTATGCGGGGATGCCACCGAGCCCCTCTCCTGCCTACCTGAACCTCCTCAAGGCACGGGAAAAGTCAGCACCTAACCTCGGAGACATAAGGCGTAAATGACTGGGCGGCCAAAACTTCCAAGGGGATGGGTGGAAATTCTGACAAGGCTTTCCCTAACAAATGTATAAAAAGGAAGCGGTTGGAAGTGATGTTTATACCAGAGAAATCCTGGAAATGGGAGAAAGATGGAGGAAAAAAAAAAAAACGGGAGGGTTGCATTCGCTGGTTGATGTCATCTGAAGTGTTGAAATCCGTGGCTGACGAGCCAAAAAGGAAAGTCCTTTCCAAGACTTTGCAGCTGGGAACATCCGGGCTGAGCTCCACACTGCTCCGCGGGCGTCGTGAGTGGGGGGATGCTTTGAAACCTGTGGGTGCCGTCGGGGCACCTCTGGGTGGGAGAAAAGCAGCTGGAAAACGCGACCCGGAACAGGGGTAACCCACGCGTGGGCGCAGAGGCCCGGAGGGATCTCAGTCCGGTGCCCCCCGGGCGAGAGGGGAGGAGGTAGTGTCCCCGCAGCCGGCTTTGAAGGAGCTTGCGGGCGCCTTCACTCCTCTAATCTGTTTGGAAAGTTGCGCTAAAGAGCTCTTTACCTGCAACAGACACCCTTAAGCACTCTCCAGGGGCTTGTTGGGCAGATGTAATGGCAAGGCCAGGGGGGTCTTGTTTGGCTAGACGTAGGGACATTTGTCATGGGTGACCTGTGAACTTCAGCTTCTGAGCCCAGAACTGTAAGGAGAGGCTCGGGCTAATGTAATAAAGCGAGAGAGACAAGAGGAAAGGCCTATCCTGCCCCAGGGCCACCACATGTTCACTCCGTTTTACTGTCAGTGCTACATGGAAGCTATGGCTTCATTTCATATTCCATTAATATTTACAGCGGCGATTGAATTTCCCATTACAAAGTTCACCATACACACACTGCTAATATGAAATATTAATAGTATTGTGCACATTATAAAAAAGTCTTAGTATTAAAAAAAAGATGTATCTACTGGGCAATTTGCACGGATAAATCCATTTACTGTGTCCAGCTGGAGTAGAGGACCGCAGCCCCGGCAGCGCGGGGATTGCGCGGGGGCGGAGCAGTGCTGCCCTGGGACTGCCACTTCTTAGTGCCACTTCTACCCTCGGAGAAGAGTCGTTTGCCTTTGAAGGGTCACATTTTCCATCTGATCAGCGGCATCCTGAGGACAGGAGGTGCCCAAAGCGGCTTTTCCCTGCAAAGGGATGGGGGAGTGTCAGACGGATCCGACGGGGACAGAGGGGTTGTAAGTTTTTTGACCACTTCCCTCCAGCTCGACTTTTCGAGCGGTTTTAAAGCACAAGCAAACCCTGTGCCTCTAAAAGATGAGTAATCGGGCATCAACTTACTTTGCAGACAGCAGCTGAGTCACTTTTCAGTTGCTGCACAGAGCGGATAGAGAAATCCTATCTCCTGTGAAAAGAAAATTGGCCGCCAGAGTCCCAAAAGTGCCCCGAGGATCAGCTGAAATGAAAGTAAACCGATAATTTCCAGATCGTATGGGAAACAGAACAGTATCGAATTTAACCGGTACAAACCTAGAATGTCAGGACGACCCTCTCCTGGAGCACTTTATTGTGCTTTTTTTTTAGAGGGGGGCTTCACAGGAACATTTTTTCTTTTGTTTCATTACTATTATTCCGAGCACAAACAGCCCTTCCTTTCGATGCATCACAAATTTGCACGATTTGGGGAAAATATGCATTTGCCACTTGCCTGTGAGCAAGGTGCAGGGTGAGAAAGGAGCGAGTTCGTGAGAAGCAAAGCTGCCGCTCTGACTCGAGCGGTTCTCGGCTGTCCACCCAGGCCTGATCGCTTTAGGGAGCCCCGCATTGAGCATCCGCAGGTGGTTAAAAGATCAGGAAGAAGTTGGCATAATCTGAGGGTTTTATAGCATTTTTTTCCCCCCAAGATAACTCTTTAATAACACTGATGCCGGTCTGAGACTCTAGATTCCTTTTAAAAACCCACTTGTTTTCTGTCAGGAGCTGGGCTGTATTGATCTACACGGGTATTTACTTTCTCCTGACTGCAGTAAGTAAAAGCCGCTGTAAACTCGCTCTCTTCACCTTGAATCTTTGGTGAAGGTTGTGTTTGAACTTCATTGGGAGTGTTTCACCTCCCTGCTCTGCCAGATTTAACGGTTTCCTATAGGTCTGGGCCCTGGATAAGCTGTGCCTGGGGCTGATTTTTCCCTGCCTTATTTTGACCGTGGAGAGTAATCAAAGCCAGAAGGAACTCCCTGGCCAGCTATAGGTGCTGCAGATGCGAGTATAGATATATCTGCTAGTTAGCAGACTGTGGTGCCTCCTCTGTTTTCCCAAAGCTTCCCCACGTACAAGGAATAGAAGCTATTTGTGACTCTTAATAGATCTGGATTAAGGTAATTTAGGAAACCTGAGGTTCGTCTCTCAGCTCGGGGAGATGACAGGCTCTAGGAGGTACGGATGGGTGACATTTCCACTATGAGATCCGTCCTTCCCCCCTCCCCACATCCCCCCCTTCGCGTCCCCCCTTTCCAGCCCTAAATGTGTCATGCTTTGTCACATCCTCTGCGTGTATGTTTTTAGAGAACATTTGAATAAAAGGCTCGATGCCAGGTATTGGTGACACAGTGGGTGGAATTTGCAGCCTTTCCACAAAGAGTTGGAAGCCTCCATTTGCATAAGGTCAGGGTACAGCTTCTCACAGAACTTTAGCAGCATCTCTGTCTCTTAGCAACACTCTTGCACTCTTGGTCCCTGCATTAAATTGACTGGTCCTTTCCTTTTCTTCCTTTCATAGGGAGGCTTACAATAAAATGTCACCCTTCCAACCTGTGCCTGTCACCCAGTAGGTCATCTGTTTCTCTTACACCTCCTTTCTCTTCCCCCCTCCATCTCCAATTAAGAGATGAGATTATTCATTT